>CM027125.1:26611496-27247666 GCA_015476505.1 Urochloa ruziziensis
GCAGCAGGAGGGGATAGATTATGAGGAGACATTTGCTCCTGTTGCCCGTTTGGAGGCAATTCGGATCCTTCTAGCATTTGCAGTTGCTAAAGGGTTCAAATTGTACCAAATGGACGTGAAGAGTGCCTTCTTGAATGGGGTGATCGAGGAAGAAGTGTATGTGAGGCAGCCCCCGGGTTTTGAGAGTGAGAGATACCCACACCGAGTGTTCAAACTCCACCGAGCTTTATATGGCCTAAAGCAAGCACCCAGAGCGTGGTATGGCAGGTTGAGAGGGTTCTTGCTTAGCAAGGGGTTTGTGATGGGGAAGGTTGATAAGACGCTCTTCTTGCTGAGAAATGGCACTGATCTTTTAATCGTTCAGATTTACGTGGATGATATCATTTTTGGTGGCTCTTCTCATGATCTTGTTGCCAAGTTTGCAGATGATATGAGCAGGGAATTTGAGATGTCGATGATGGGAGAGTTGCAGTTCTTTCTCGGGCTGCAGATCAAGCAAACCAAGGATGGGACATTCGTGCACCAAAGCAAGTACACCAAGGACATTCTCAAGAAATTCGACATGAGCGACTCCAAGCCGATGACTACGCCGATGAGTACGACTACAGCTTTGGATGCGGATGAGGACGGAGAACCAGTGGACCAGAAGGAGTACAGGAGCATGATCGGCTCCCTCCTCTACTTGACGGCGACGAGGCCGGACATACAGTTCAGCGTGTGTCTGTGCGCTCGTTTTCAGGCTTCACCGAGGACTTCACATCGTCAGGCCGTCAAGAGGATTTTCAGGTATCTCAAGTTTACTCCTGAGCTAGGTCTTTGGTATTCTGCCGATTCCACTCTTGCACTTCATGGGTTTTCTGATGCGGATTTTGCTGGATGTCGTGTTGATCGCAAGCCTACTTCTGGTCAATGTCAGTTTCTGGGTTCGTCTCTTGTGTCTTGGTCTTCTCGCAAGCAGTCTAGTGTAGCCCAATCCACCACAGAGGCCGAGTATGTTGCTGCTGCTAGCTGCTGTTCTCAGTTGCTTTGGATCACATACACCTTGAGAGATCTTGGCTTAGACATGTCCCATGTTCCACTTCTTTGTGATAGCACCAGTGCCATAAGCGTAGCCAAAAATCCCGTGCTTCATTCCAAAACCAAACACATAGAAGTGAGGTACCACTTTCTGAGAGATCATGTGGAGAAAGGAGATATTGAGCTTGCCCATGTTTCTACCCAAAACCAGCTTGCAGACATTTTCACTAAGCCACTTGACCAAGTTACCTTCACCCGCTTGCGAGGAGAACTTGGTGTGTGTGCGGTTTTCTGAGCTGAGTTTTGGAGGTTTCTCTTGTAGTATATGTATAATATTGTACCATCTTTGTATCTTGATGTACATGTTTCTTGCTTTTGTATCTTGATTTCATCTTTTGTATCATATCTTAGGATGAGCTTTTCCTATATGCAATGATTGGTACAACTTGCTACATTTTAGAGTTTAGGCAGGCTGGCAAGGGATTGCTTGTATGGATGGCTATGCTCTTGATGGTTTTGATATATATTCTATTGAGATAGTCTCTTTTTGAACTAAAATGACAAACTGAACTTAAACTTCTTCACCCATGAGTAAATGCCTTTGCATGTCTTGTTTGAGCCGAAATGGCGATATCTGGCTTAAGATCATGTTAGGGTGTGATATTCTTTTCAATTGGGTCAAAGATCTTTGTCATTGTAAATGTTTAGCCCATGCTTTATCTTGTGGAGGAGCATAAGCTTCTTTCTGTCGCAAAGACATTTCATGTACCATGCTTAACTTGAAAACCTTGAAAAATGATATGTCTATGCATGAAAGAAGAAAGATGAGAAAAAGAAATATTTGCTGAAATTTATGCTCATGTCTCTAGGCTTTCACCATTGCACACACTTGCACACATGGGTGCTAAGCGGTTGCATGTTGTTTGCCGGAGAAGTCTCCCATGAGAAGTGAACACATGGCTCCGTGCTTTGACATGACATGAGGTAGAACTTGGGCGTTTATGATGATCTTTTGTCAAGAATGCTTGTCCTTTCATGATTTTGGTGAGATGAAGTTCATTTTTTGCTTGAACAATCCATGGTTAGGACTTTACTCATGTGGTGACATTTTTGATAAAAATCCACAATTTGCTCATGGCTTTGTCAATTGGATATATGTCTTCACCTTCTTGATGGCAATGCCCGTGTGACACGATGAACTATCTTGTTTGCCTCTTCTCTAACCTGTAGCACTTTGTATTGCTCATTGTATATTTGAGAAGCTTGTAGTTGCATTTTTTGCTGTGCTGCCTGTGCATACTCGGCAGTGCCGACTGGAGCAACTCGGCAGTTGTAACACCCAAAAATCCATCACAAAAAGGTTATTCAAAAGTTTAAAAAAAATAAAAAATAAATATTAAATTTTGTTTTAGGATCATCTTGTGTTTGATGCACCCATGCTGCTGCATTTAAATTTTGAGTGGTTCGAATTCAAATTTGGTTGAATTCGAATTTAGTTTGAATGTCTTTTAGCTTAATCTTCAGCAGTTCTCTTTTGCCCCCTTAACTCCTTAGCCGGCTCAGCGTTTCCCCCTCCTCTTCTCGCTGCGGCCCAGCCAGCAGCGCCGCGGCCCGCTACCGCGCGCGGCCCACTTGGCCAGCGCGGCCCAGCAGCGCGCAGCCCCGCGCCCCCGCCGACGCCGAAGGCGCCCCGCCTCTTTTCCGCCTCCCTCTCGCGCCCGCGCCCCGCGGCCGCCCGGGCGTTTTCCGCCTTCTCCGCGCCGCTGACAGCTGGGGCCCGCTCGTCATCCCCTTCCTCCGCCCGCGCCGCTCAACGGCCGGCCGCCGCACTCCTCCGCCTTCACCGCGCCGCTTTACTCCCCCGGAGGCGCCGCGTCGCACCGGTAACCGCTGCCCCCTCCCCTCCTTGAACCTGTAACGGCCCCCTTCAAGCCCCCCCCCCCACTCGCGCGCGCCATTAATGGCCGCCGAGCTCCACCTCGCCGGCCGCCCGTTTCCCCTCCCCTCGCGCCGCCCCCGCTACCCTCCGCGCCCTATAAATAACCCCCCGTGCCTCCACCGTGCTCCCCAGCCTCTTCCCCGCCCAAAATCGCCGCTCTAAGCCGCCGGCCGCCGCTCGCCGGAGTCCGCCGCCGACCGCGCTCCTCCCCTTCAAAGGTGAGCCGCCGCCGCCGCCCTAACCCCGGTGAGAACCCCCCTAAGCCCTTCCCCGTCGCCGTAGCTCCCTCCAGGGCCAAACCGCGCCTCGAATCGAGCTTTCTAGCTCGCGGCCGCCGCTTCTCCGGCGAAGCGCCGCCGCCTCCGCCGCCGCACGCCGTCACCCCGCCGCCAGCGCGCCGCCGCACCCCGCCAGCCGCATCACAGCCGCCCACCCTTGATCCAACGGCCCGGATCAAATCCGACTCGGGTCAATACCGGTCAACCCAGCCGCGCCCTGGCACTTTTGCAAAAGAGCCCCTGGGTTTTCTTTTAATTGCAGCGCCGTCCAGCCCAGTTTAAAAATAATTAGAATATAGCCCCTGGTTCTTTCGTTTTAGCCCCTGTCTTTCTGTTTAATCTTGTCAGCCACCCCAGCTTAGTTCTTTTGCGCGTTAGCCCTCCAGTTTTGTTTAAATTAGAGTTTAGCCCTCGGTCTTCCTCAGTTTAGCCCCTGGAAACTAAGTTTTCTTACCAGCAGGTCCCTAAACCTTGTTTAGCTCATATCTTAGCCGTTTTAACTCCGTTTTGAGCGATTCTTGCGCTCACGGATTTGTCTCTGCGTAAGGAACAGCTTTATGTGCTTGTTTTGTTCTGTTTATTATTTTTGGTGTACTGTTCTTTTATTTATTTGTATTGCTCGTGTGCTCGTGTAGAGAACGTGAACTTCGAAGAAGGGCAAGTGCAGCACTTTGAAGAGGACCAACAGCAGTTTGCAGAGGAAGGCAAGTGGCTTTCCCCCCCTCACATATTCTTTTTATAAACCAGAAATGTCATCTAAATTCACCTTTATATTTACATATGTTTTGCATAAACTTGACGGGTCCTATGTTAAGGATTTGCCTAGATTTTTCCCATATACCTTGTCAAACCGGGTTTTAATTTATGTTGGGTAGAAATGCTAGTTGCTATATGGTTATGGTGGTTTCTTTTGAACAAAGGTTAAGCTGGTTATTTATTTATGTGGAACTTTGGTAATTGCAAGAACACATTTTGTTAATCGGAACATGGAGAACCACCCGGGAAAACAGTGCATCCATAAGTGTCATATGGCTCTGACTTTGGCAATTAACCAAGTGAATTTAGTGCTTTATAATCTTAACTAAAAATGGCAAGAGGGGTGGCATCGACGGGGTATAACCCGGTCCTCTTGGGGTAGCAGCCTTTGTTAAGGTGCTGGCCACTAGGGAGGGTTATGCTCTGCGGTGACTAGAAACCTTAGCGGATTATTTTGTACTAAGTATATTTGGCGAAAACCTCAATGTGAATCCCTAGCCATTCACCTCGGAAGTGTCTAAGGGCCTTGCAAACCCGGGCGACATGGGAAACACTACTTATGGTGAAAGTGTGCAACCTCTGCAGAGTGTTTAAAACTGATATATCAGCCGTGCTCACGGTTAAGAGCGGCCTGGACCCTCACATGATAATTAAACTGGAAGATGAATATAAATTGTGGTTTCTTTGATTCTGAGTTGCTATGGTTTTCTTTATCTAAATGCTAATCGCCATAAACCTTAGCCTTTCCTTGGAAGCTTTGCATTTTCCCCCACATGCTGAGTACCAACCATAAGTGTACTCACCTTTGCTCCAACTGCTGTTCAGAAGATTCGGATGTTGAGGGATTCTTCGATGATTTTGAAGATTTCTAAGGCAGGCGTTCACCAGTCAACTGTCGTGGGAGAAGTCCGCTGCAGTTTACGATTTAAGTTATCGATAAACGATTAAAGACCTTCGAGTCTTCCGTGAGAGTGTAATAAAGTACTTTATTCTATCTTTACGTTTTGAACATGGTCTTATGATATTTTCACTGATGACGTCAACATATGTGTGTAAATGGATCCTGGCGCACATATGCTATGCATTCGGTTTTGTCTTCAAAATCGGGTGTGACAGAAGTGGTATCAGAGCTATGTTGACTGCAGGACGCTAGCCTAGATAGAAATGGTCGAAATAAGGATTCATGATCTAGCAAGTCATTCAGCTCCAAAAACACTTCCTTATTTCCGTGTAAAAATCTATTTTATTTTGATTTAATTGTATCTTTTATTTTCAACATATTTCTGAGTTGTTTCTTAATCTGTCAGATGGCCAGGACCAAGCAAACTGCTCGCAAGAGTACCGGAGGACGTCAGGTTCGCATCGCCCCTCCTCAGCCAGCTCCTCCTGCTTCCCCCGTGGAGGAGGACCCAGCGGAGATGTACTTCTACGTCGAGACGGAGGATGGCCGCATTCTGGAGATTGGACCAGACGGACAGCTGGTGACCGCCGTCGCTTCGCCAGCACCAGCTCCGGCATCACCAGTGCCACTAGAGGAAGAAGCCCCGACACCACCTACGGCTCCTGTTCCAGATGTCCCCGCACCTGCTGCCGCGGGAGGAGATCCAGATGACCCTGACGACGATACTGAAGATGATAGTGAGGATGAAGACGAAGATGGGGATGAAGACGGAGATGGTGAAGGTGACTCCGATGATGAGGGCGACCACAACAACGACAACAACAGCATCAACAACGACGCCCCCGACAACGACCATGAGGCTAATGGCAATCAAGGTGATGATCAGCAGCAGATGGAGGCGACTTGCGAGGTTATCACCTCGGCGGATGAACAGGGCTACATCTCCACCCTGCTCGAGGACGTGCTGGACGAGTTGGGCAGCACCGTGAGGCCACTTTATGTCACCCAGCGCGTCTCCGACCCCGCCGTCGACGACTACTACTTCACCCGTATCCACATCCGTGAGCGCAGGGAGACTTCAGGAGGCTTCAGGTCTCGTACGATGCACGACTCCAACACGCCCCATGGTACCTACACCGCTTCCATCAGCGAAGCCGCCAGGAGGGCTTTATGGTCCATCTGCTACGAGCATCGTCTTCAGCTGAGCACCACCGACTTCCGTCACCTTCCTCGTCGTCCCAGAGGCACCGAACAGACAAACGTGATGATGGGAGAAGCTGGAGAAGACCGCATCAACATCCTCACTCGCGTGACTGCTGCTTTGAACTCCGACTTGGATGGAGCCGCCGCGGAGCTTGCACATACTCATGACCAGCTGCTGAAGGCCAACGCCAGGATTGCGCAACTGGAGGCGCAACTTGCCGGACAAGAGCCAACTGAGAGCGCAGAGGAGGAGATCCCCTGCCCCGCTGCTTCACCACCCCGCAAGAGGCTTCGCTATGGCACTCCTGGTTCTATCACCGGCTTCCTAGGCTAGGCTCATAGCTTAGTTTTAATCAAGTTTTTCCGTTAGAACCGTTCCTGCGAGGACGTGCGATGTGTTAGTGTTTGCTGTTTGAACAATGGTTGATTTGGAGTTTTTGTTATGATTGTGATGTTTTGTGGTGTGATGGCCACAAATACATCCTGAAATAAAATAGGTTAAGTCTTTTAAATTTAAATCTTAGCCCCTTTTCTTTCATCTTTCAAGCAATGCAATTCTGTTCACGTCATCTCTCAGACACAGCAGCACTGTTTGATTTTTAACCGAAGCTTCAGAACTCCGATCGACATGAAACCAATTGGGTTGGAATGAGGATTTAATAAGTTACTTCCTGGTAAAATATCGCGATTTTAGGACTTTCAGTTCGTGAGTTATGCAACCGTCTTTACAGAAATGAGAATCTGTCAGAACAGCCTGACCCAGTTAGCTTCTTTATTTTATATCTCGAGCTACAGACATTGGATAGAGGTGATTCAACTTGGGTTAGTTTCAGAATTTTATAAACTAACTCCTGGTAAAAACACACGATTTTTAGATACACTATCTAAGAGTTACAACTGTTTTAGCAAGGGAGACAGAATCTGTACAATCTGAACAATTGTCAGTCTTTCAATCTTTGATTACTTATGATACTTTACTCCTTTGTCTACACCGATCTGAGCCTTATGTTCCTAACAAATCAGATGGTGAACACCAGGTCTGGAGGAGGACAGGACATCCCAAGTCAAAGGCGTGCACATATAATCAACCAGCAGATCCCGGCACTGCCACCTCTACCGACTCCGCAAGCACCGCCTCCCCAACCGGATCCAGCCATGGAACAGTTCTTCGCAAACCAGACAGTACTGCTACAGAACCTCACCACCGTCGTTCAAAATTTACAAGCTCAACAGAACCAACCGCCACCAAATGCACCACCACCGCCACCACCGCCCAGGGACAAGCACCGGGAATTTATGAGTCATCACCCTCCTACTTATTCTCACTCAGCCGATCCCTTGGATGCTGATGATTGGCTAAAGGTCATCACCAAGAAGCTGGAACAGACACAATGCACCGATCATGAGAAGGTTTTGTATGCATCTGGTCGTTTGGAAGGTTCCGCATCTGACTGGTGGGATGCTTTCACCACTGCACATGAGACTCCCGACACCATCACTTGGGAAGAATTCAGAACTGGTTTCCGTACACACCATATTCCAGCTGGTGTGATGAAGCTCAAGCAGAGAGAATTTCTAGCATTGACTCAGGGTAATATGACCGTTAGTGAGTACCGGGATAGATTCACTCAACTGTCTCGCTATTCCCCTAACGAAGTTGATACTGATGAAAAGAGGCAGGAGCGTTTCCTGAATGGTCTGATAGGCCCGCTCAACTATCAGCTGCAAAGTCACACCTTTCCAAATTTCCAGATGTTGCTAGACAAGGCCATTGGTTTGGAAAGCAAGCGCAAGGAGCTTGGTGAGCAGAAGCGAAAGTTCAAGTCTCAGGGGCAATTTAGTGGCAATAGCCGCCCTCGCTACAACTCACCGCAGGGGTTTCAGAACCGCTTCGGAGGACACAGTGGAGGCTATCAGCAGAATCAACAGGGTCAACGTTCCTCTCAACAGTTTCAGCGTTTCAACCAACAAGCACCACGCACTCCCAACCCGCAGCAGAATCGGTCCGGCAACGCCACAGGTGCACCTGCAAGGGCTAACCACCCAGTCACTCCCGTTCAACCAAATGGGTGTTTCAAGTGTGGCGAAGTGGGGCATTATGCCAATAACTGTCCCAAACGCAACCCTCAGACTCCCCAGAATCAGAGGAGCAATGCCCCGAGGTCTGCTCAACCGTCTTCTCAAGGCAACAAGGGCCAGCAGAACTTCGTACGTGGAAGAGTGAACCACGTGACTGCCGATACTGCCCAGGAAGCTAATGATGTTGTGCTCGGTACGTTCCTCATCAACTCTGCACCTGTATCAGTTTTGTTTGATTCTGGAGCATCGCATTCGTTTATAACAGAACAATTTGTGGCAAAACATGACATTCCTAAACAATCTATGAGAAAGATGTTACTAGTTAATTCCCCGGGCGGCGAGATGAAAGCTAGTCACCTGTGCCCGCGGGTCAATCTTAAAATTTTGGGGATAGATTTTCCATCCGACCTAGTGGTCTTAAAATCCCGTGGTATTGATGTAATTCTGGGAATGGATTGGCTAGCAGCATATGATGGAATTATTCAGTGTGCCAAAAAGTCCGTGTTACTAACCAGCCCTCAAGGGGACAAGATTGAATTTATTGCTACTGGCTCAGCTAAAGAAGAGAGTACAGCCAACCATCTAGAAGGAAAGGCGTTAGAAGATATCAAAATCGTCTGCGAATATCCAGATGTCTTTCCGGAAGACTTACCAGGTATGCCACTTGACCGTGATATTGAGTTCTCTATTGAGCTTATACCTGGCACTGCACCCATATCTAAAAGACCCTATAGAATGGATGTCAAAGATCTAGAAGAACTTAAGAAACAAATAGAAGAGTTGTTACGTAAGGGTTTTATACGCCCTAGCTCGTCACCTTGGGGAGCGTCTGTTCTCTTCGTTGACAAAAAGGATGGCACCAGAAGGTTGTGTGTGGATTATAGAGCTCTCAATGATGTGACTATCAAAAACAAATATCCACTCCCTAGGATCGAGGACCTATTTGATCAAATGAGAGGTGCGAAAGTGTTCTCCAAAATCGATTTACGATCAGGCTATCACCAATTGAAAATCCGAGCAGAAGATATCCCGAAGACAGCATTCACTTCCAGATATGGTCTATATGAGTTCCTTGTGATGTCTTTCGGGTTGACAAATGCACCGGCATACTTCATGTATTTGATGAATAAGATTTTTATGGAATACCTTGACAAGTTTGTGGTAGTTTTCATTGACGACATCCTGGTGTTCTCTAAGAGTGAAGAAGAGCATGAGGAACACCTGAGATTGGTACTACAGAAGCTAAGAGAAAACCAATTGTACGCAAAATTTAGCAAGTGTGATTTTTGGTTGAAAGAGGTTTCCTTTCTTGGACATGTTATCACCGATGGAGGAATCATGGTAGACCCCGGTAAGGTTCAAGATGTGTTGAACTGGAATCCGCCTCAGAACGTGCCAGAAATCAGAAGCTTTCTTGGACTAGCAGGTTACTACCGTAGGTTTATTGAAGGATTCTCGAAAATCGTAAAACCCCTCACCTCGTTATTGGAAAAAGGAAAAGAATTCAAGTGGGATGCAGCTTGTCAAGCTAGCTTTGAAGAACTGAAGAAAAGATTAACCACTGCTCCTGTGCTGATAATGCCTGATATTCACAAGGGATTCGACGTTTACTGTGATGCTTCACGTCTGGGACTTGGATGTGTTTTGATGCAAGAAGGCAGAGTGGTGGCCTATGCCTCTAGACAATTGAGAAAACATGAACAGAACTATCCTACGCATGATTTGGAGTTAGCTGCCGTAGTGCACGCATTAAAGATTTGGAGACATTATATGGTGGGTAACAAATGTCAGATCTTCACTGACCATAAGAGTTTGAAATACATCTTCACTCAAAAAGATCATAACCTGAGACAACGCAGATGGCTAGAATTGATTAAAGATTATGATTTGAGTATTCAGTATCATCCGGGTAAAGCGAATGTTGTAGCGGATGCTTTGAGCCGAAAAAGTCAAGCTAATGCAACTATAGCCAGATTGATGCCTCAAGAGTTGTGCTGGGAAATGGAGCGACTTAACTTAGGGTTTCTTGCTCAAACTGAAGTCATGACCATGGAAGTAGAGCCTACCCTCGAACAAGAAATTAGAAAGGGACAATTGACGGATGCCAAAATCAAGGAAATAAAAACCTTGATTAGTTTTGGAAAAGCTCCAGATTTTACTGAAGACGACCAAGGAACTGTATGGTTCAGAAAAAGAATTTGTGTACCCGATATTGACCACCTTCGTGAGCTCATATTGAAGGAAGCCCATGATTCAGCCTATTCTATCCACCCAGGGAGTACTAAGATGTACCAGGATTTGAAAGAGAAATACTGGTGGTATGGGTTAAAAAGAGATGTAGCTACACACGTTGCTTTGTGTGACGTATGCCAGAGAGTAAAGGCAGAACACCAAAGGCCAGCCGGTCTACTTCAACCCTTGAAAATACCCGAGTGGAAATGGGATGAAATTGGTATGGATTTTATCGTGGGATTACCACGCACTCGCGATGGCTACGACTCTATATGGGTTATTGTGGATAGGTTAACTAAAGTTGCTCACTTCATACCAGTCAAAACCACGTACATAGGGGCCAAGTTAGCAGAACTGTATATGTCAAGGATTGTGTGTTTACATGGTGTTCCAAAGAAGATAGTGTCTGATCGAGGCACCCAGTTCACGTCACGCTTCTGGCAAAAGTTACACGAATCAATGGATACAAAGCTTAATTTCAGTTCAGCGTATCATCCACAAACTGATGGTCAGACTGAAAGGATCAATCAAATCCTAGAGGATATGCTGAGAGCCTGTGCATTAAAGCATAGTGACAGTTGGGATAAAAGTTTGCCGTACGCGGAATTCTCTTATAACAATAGTTATCAAGCTAGTCTCAAGATGGCTCCATTTGAAGCTCTATACGGGAGAAAATGCAGAACACCTTTGTATTGGAGTCAAACGGGAGAAAGTCAGGTTTTTGGACCAGAAATTCTTCAAGAGGCCGAGAAACAAGTCCAAATGATCCGAGACAATCTTAGGACTGTACAGTCCCGACAGAAGAGTTATGCTGACACTCGAAGGAGAGAACTGACATTTGAAGTCGGAGATTACGTGTATCTCAAGGTTTCGCCAATCAGAGGTCTTCGAAGGTTCAAGGTTAAAGGAAAGTTGTCACCACGTTATATTGGTCCTTTTCAAATATTGGAAAGAAAGGGTGAAGTGGCATATCAACTAGAGTTGCCTGCTCGATTGTCAGACGTACATGATGTGTTTCATATCTCTCAGTTGAAAAAGTGTTTGAGGGTACCCGAAGAACAGTTACCTCTGGAAGAACTCAATGTGCAAGATGATTTGACCTATACGGAACATCCTATCAAGATATTAGAAACATCCGAAAGAGTCAGTAGAAGTAAAGTGGTCAAAATGTGCAAAGTTCAGTGGAGTCATCACTCCGAGGATGAGGCTACCTGGGAGAGAGAAGATGAACTTATCGCAGAATTTCCTCAGCTATTTCTCAATCCTTCTGAATCTCGAGGACGAGATTCTCTTTAAGGGGGTAGGATTTGTAACACCCAAAAATCCATCACAAAAAGGTTATTCAAAAAGTTTTTTTAAAAAAAATAAAAAAATAAATATTAAATTTTGTTTTAGGATCATCTTGTGTTTGATGCACCCATGCTGCTGCATTTAAATTTTGAGTGGTTCGAATTCAAATTTGGTTGAATTCAAATTTAGTTTGAATGTCTTTTAGCTTAATCTTCAGCAGTTCTCTTTTGCCCCCTTAACTCCTTAGCCGGCTCAGCGTTTCCCCCTCCTCTTCTCGCTGCGGCCCAGCCAGCAGCGCCGCGGCCCGCTACCGCGCGCGGCCCACTTGGCCAGCGCGGCCCAGCAGCGCGCAGCCCCGCGCCCCCACCGACGCCGAAGGCGCCCCGCCTCTTTTCCGCCTCCCTCTCGCGCCCGCGCCCCGCGGCCGCCCGGGCGTTTTCCGCCTTCTCTGCGCCGCTGACAGCTGGGGCCCGCTCGTCATCCCCTTCCTCCGCCCGCGCCGCTCAACGGCCGGCCGCCGCACTCCTCCACCTTCACCGCGCCGCTTTACTCCCCCGGAGGCGCCGCATCGCACCGGTAACCGCCGCCCCCTCCCCTCCTCGAACCTGTAACGGCCCCCTTCAAGCCCCCCCCCCCCACTCGCGCGCGCCATTAATGGCCGCCGAGCTCCACCTCGCCGGCCGCCCGTTTCCCCTCCGCGCCCTATAAATAACCCCCCGCGCCTCCACCGTGCTCCCCAGCCTCTTCCCCGCCCAAAATCGCCGCTCTAAGCCGCCAGCCGCCGCTCGCCGGAGTCCGCCGCCGCCCGCGCTCCTCCCCTTCAAAGGTGAGCCGCCGCCGCCGCCCTAACCCCGGTGAGAACCCCCCTAAGCCCTTCCCCGTCGCCGTAGCTCCCTCCAGGGCCAAACCGCGCCTCGAATCGAGCTTTCTAGCTCGCGGCCGCCGCTTCTCCGGCGAAGCGCCGCCGCCTCCGCCGCCGCACGCCGTCGCCCCGCCGCCAGCGCGCCGCCGCACCCCGCCAGCCGCATCCCAGCCGCCCACCCTTGATCCAACGGCCCGGATCAAATCCGACCCGGGTCAATACCGGTCAACCCAGCCGCGCCCTGGCACTTTTGCAAAAGAGTCCCTGGGTTTTCTTTTAATTGCAGCGCCGTCCAGCCCAGTTTAAAAATAATTAGAATATAGCCCCTGGTTCTTTCGTTTTAGCCCCTGTCTTTCTGTTTAATCTTGTCAGCCACCCCAGCTTAGTTCTTTTGCGCGTTAGCCCTCCAGTTTTGTTTAAATTAGAGTTTAGTCCTCGGTCTTTCTCAGTTTAGCCCCTGGAAACTAAGTTTTCTTACCAGCAGGTCCCTAAACCTTGTTTAGCTCATATCTTAGCCGTTTTAACTCCGTTTTCAGCGATTCTTGCGCTCACGGATTCGTCTCTGCGTAAGGAACAGTTTTATGTGCTTGTTTTGTTCTGTTTATTATTTTTGGTGTACTGTTCTTTTATTTATTTGTATTGCTCGTGTGCTCGTGTAGAGAACGTGAACTTCGAAGAAGGGCAAGTGCAGCACTTTGAAGAGGACCAACAGCAGTTTGCAGAGGAAGGCAAGTGGCTTTCCCCCCCCCCCCCCTCACATGTTCTTTTTATAAACCAGAAATGTCATCTAACCAAGTGAATTTAGTGCTTTATAATCTTACCTGAAAAGGGTAAGAGGGGTGGCATCGACGGGGTATAACCCGGTCCTCTTGGGGTAGCAGCCTTTGTTAAGGTGCTGGCCACTAGGGAGGGTTATGCTCTGTGGTGACTAGAAACCTTAGCGGATTATTTTGTACTAAGTATATTTGGCGAAAACCTCAATGTGAATCCCTAGCCATTCACCTCGGAAGTGTCTAAGGGCCTTGCAAACCCGGGCGACATGGGAAACACTACTTATGGTGAAAGTGTGCAACCACTGCAGAGTGTTTAAAACTGATATATCAGCCGTGCTCACGGTTAAGAGCGGCCTGGACCCTCACATGATAATTAAACTGGAAGATGAATATAAATTGTGGTTTCTTTGATTCTGAGTTGCTATGGTTTTCTTTATCTAAAGGGTTGGTATAAACTTGTACTTAGTAAATAGGCGCTTGCTAATAAAATTTGACCAACTAAAAATGCTAATCGCCATAAACCTTAGCCTTTCCTTGGAAGCTTTGAATTTCCCCCACATGCTGAGTACCAACCATAAGTGTACTCACCCTTGCTCCAACTCCTGTTCAGAAGATTCGGATGTTGAGGGATTCTTCGATGATTTTGAAGATTTCTAAGGCAGGCGTTCACCAGTCAACTGCCGTGGGAGAAGTCCGCTGCAGTTTATGATTTAAGTTATCGATAAACGATTAAAGACCTTCGAGTCTTCCGTGAGAGTGTAATAAAGTACTTTATTCTATCTTTACGTTTTGAACATGGTCTTATGATATTTTCACTGATGACGTCAACATATGTGTGTAAATGGATCCTGGCGCACATATGCTATGCATTCGGTTTTGTCTTCAAAATCGGGTGTGACAGCAGTGCCGGTTCTTGCGCTTGTAGTTGCATTTTTGCATTTTTGCTGTGCTGCCTGTGCATACTCGGCAGTGCCGGTTTGTGCAACTCGGCAGTGCCGACTTGTGCAACTCAGCGTCGGTTTTTGTATTTTGGGTTTTTCTGACCTTGATTCATGCATTATCAACAAGGGGGAGAATGTCTGGAGCATTTCTAAAAGAAGAGGGAGTATTTTTGAAAATTTTCTGGAAATATTTTGAAAGTTTGTGCAAGATTGCATTTTCTAAAAGAGAAGCACATGTGTTGTGGACTTGAGCCATATTTGAGTGTTTTTCGCACGCACAAGTTCATTTGTTCAGGGGGAGTTGCATCTTTGCAGGGGGAGTGCTTTGAGTGTTCTGAAAAGTGAGTTGGAGGTTTTGAAGTTTGTGATTTGTGCTTTGTGCTTTTGCTCTTTTGCCGATGGTGTTGAGCCCTTTCGCTTCTTCTTGAAGGGTCGGCGTTTCTGGAGCTTTCTCTTGCAGAGTGACTTTGTTCTCAGCTTGTTCTTGCTTTTAGTCACTTGCTTGAGTCTTGTTTAAGATTTCTTTTATATTTTCTTTATCTCAATGGTTACTATGTGTGTGTTGTCAATGCACTCATCAAGGGGGAGATTGAGGACCCGGTGTGTCCGAGGACCGGTGAATGGTCGCTTCCTGGTGTGATGAGTGATTGACAACGTGGTGTGGATTGACGTTTCCCTTGGCTCAAGTATTGCAGGTGTAGAATGCGGCTTGGTTGCATTGGTGCAGGTGAAGAACAGGCGCAAAAGGTCTTAGCCATGGCGGCCTCCGAGGAGCGGAGAGACAAGTAGGCTTGGTTCGAGGGACCCGGTGGCCGGTGGATCAAGTGCGGTTCACATGCTGGCAAGAACGAGCAAGGGGACATGGTTCCGGTGCGAGGTAGCGGCTCACAACCGAAGCTCGTACGCGGACGAGAAGCCGGCGCAAGGTGGCGGCTAACAACCGAAGTTTGCGCGCGGGGTTTGGTGATTTGGCCACAAAATCATCGGTGGACGGTTTCCCTTGGTTTGGGCCTCAAAACCAAGGACCGAGGACTCGACGTGGCGAAGATGGGCCGTTGGGCTGATTGTATGTACTAGGCAGTGCCGAGTTGAACAACTCAGCAGTGCCGAGTACATACACTCGACTGGGCCGGCCCAAAACTCGGCGTCGAGGAGCTTCGATCCGGAGGACACGCGGCGTGACTGCAAGGCTTGCGTCGGAGGGAAGCGAGCTTGCAGTGGAAGGTGCCCGAGCCGGAAAATATCTGAAGATCAAATGTCAAATTTGCCCCTGAGGGGTATGTATCACTTAGGGGTAGTTTAGTCTTTAGAGCACCACCACTTGGACTACTAATAGCCCCTTCCAGGGCTGGTGGCTGCGATCTCTCTAGTCATTTTCATTTGGCTTGTTTAGTTTTCCTCTTCCCTTCATCCTCTCCACCTAGAACTACTTCGAATCTTTCTTAGTTTTGTATAGGTGAATTCATGGTTATGTGATGGAGTTTGTGCTGCTCATCTTTGTGCCATGATTTGATTTCCTGAGCTCCTTCTTCCTTTTCTATTTTCGTGGGTATTTTCGGAGCTATTTTTGGGGGATTTTCGTTCTTCTCTTTCTAGGGCGTTTTCTCTCGGATTTCTTTGGGGGATTCACGTATGAGTGCCTTGTGCCTCTTTTGCTGGTGATCCTTTGCCCCCAAGCGCCGAGAATCGCTTTGGATTTGAGATTTTCGGGATGAACTTGATGTCATGGTGTTCATCACGAGATCTGAGTTTCCGGGAGTTGTACTGAGTTAGAGGCCGAGATCTTTTGGGAAAACACTCCACTGGAGGTCTAGATCATCTGACCAAAATCTCGCCTCAAGAGCTCAAGCCGTTTGGGAGATCCACCTACGAGTTGACTTTGGGGCTGGGCTGTTTGCATGTACTAGGCAGTACCGAGTTTTGAAATCCGGCAGTGCCGAGTATATACACTCGAGGGCTGCATGTACTAGGCAGTGCCGAGTTTTGAAACCCGGCAGTGCCGAGTACATACACTCGAGAGCTGCATGTACTAGGCAGTGCCGAGTTTGGTAACCCGGCAGTGCCGAGTACATACACCCAGTGACAGATTTGTCAAGTTTTTGGATCGAGGATTCTTTCTGTGTTTCCGCTGCATGTTTCTTGTACCTAGAGTCAGTAGCATCTCAGTTGCTACGTGATCTTGGCAAGATTGTGTTAAGAAGTCCGAAAGTGATTTTGAGGTGAAAGCCGGATTTGAAGAAGAAAGTTTTATCGGCTCCCATTCACTCCCCCCTCTCTGGTCGCCGTTTCGGTCCTTCAATCATGTTCTGTCCCTTCAATTACATGGCCTCTCCTTTTTATAGGAAGGCGAACGGACTTCATGTGCCATTACAATTCTGCCCAAGATAACCGCTAGATTCCTCGAATATTCTAGGGCATTACATGATTTTCACACTAAGGTTACGCTTTTGAGAGGTGTGGCCCACCATCGCTCCTAGGGGGTCTTTGTGCTTCGGGTCCCGCAACATCTTCCCTTTCTATGGTGGGCCCCACAACGAATCCAAGGGGGTCTTCGGATCTGAAGCTCCGATGCTTGCTCCGGCTTTCATCTTCACGGCGTGCCCTGACTCACCTGATCCGTTTCGAGGCTGGCTTCGGATTTGTCCTCCCAATCTGAAGCCCCTCGCTTCCCGGGACCCCCATACCCTGAAACGCAATCGCAGTCATGGGGAAACAGAGAAGTTAGCAATCCGAATGGGGTAGTGGTTTTCGAAGTCTCCTCCCCAGCAATAGCAATTTGTTGCGATCACGGAACCACACATTTTTTTTCAAGTATCACAAATATAATGTAGAAATGACCACACATAAAGCACAGTCCCCATTTATTACATGACGTATAGAAACCGACATACTATACATAGTGGAAGACTGGAAGCACACACAAGCACGTATAACACGGAGACGTTATTTAGCCACGCAGGGGAGCAGGGGACTGTAGTGCTTTGTGAGACAATCAAGCATCAGACGGCATGCTTAACAGCCCTGCTATAACCGGTTTGCAGGTCCCAGTACCTGCTCCACAGCATGATCCCGCCGTAGTTCCTCGACCGCTGCACGATGGGCAGCACCTTCGACACCAGAGTCGCCGGCGGCACGTACCCGCTCCCCGCTGCGCCGCGCGCTGCCGGCAGCCCCAGGTACACGGAGCTCCGTGGCAGGCTTCTGGTCCAGGTGTTCCACGCTCGGGTGAACGCCGCCACGTTCCCGGCCCGGTAGCTGCAGACGGGGTTGTTGTAGAACTGGACGTGAACTCTGTCGAAGAGCCCCGTCCGCAGCGCCTGCCCCAGCATCCGGTCCGGGAACGGGCACTGCGGCGCCGCCGTGATCCACACCTTCTTCTTGCCCTTCTTGCTGTAATCCTTCAGATACCTCGCGAGGTCGTCGTAGTGCTTGGACCCCCCATGCTCGATGTCGAAGTCGACGCCGTCGAGCACTGCGTTGCCGAACGGCCGGGTCTTGGAGTGGCCGCCGAGGTAGACGTCCCAGATGTGGTCGGCCACGGCCTTGGCATCGGCCTTGGAGGCGAGGGAGTACTTGCCGAAGCCGCCGCCGATGGCGAGGAGGACGAGGATCTTCTTGGACTGGCAGTACTTGACGTCTGGGCCGACGGCGCTCCAGGAGTGGCCCGTGAGGTCGAGCTTGTAGTGGCCGCTGCCGAAGTTGGTGAGGAAGGAGAGGATGACGGTGGAGTAGAGGTTGCTCGCGCACGCCTTGTGGAGGCTGCCCTCGCTGGCCGTCTGTCCCCAATACACCGTGATCCGTCCGGTCTTGCCCGTTGCCGCAGCCGTGCCGATGCAAGAGAGGAGCACGAAGCAGCAGACGGCAGATGAGGCCAGGCGAGACGCCATCTTACTAGCCATGACTACTACTGTACTAGTGTTCAAATGTGTTGCTGCGTGGATGCATGGTATGCTGAACCTTTTATAGTGAGCTGGGGAGGTCTTGTTTCCTGCGTCCGAAGCGATTGAGTGGCTTATAATAATAATGCCCTCATGCTAAGCAAAACGGTACGACGATATCAGTCAGATCATGCGATGATAAGGTTTATTATGTTCAGGTCAATGGGACGTGGCACACATGCACGTAGTCCAATATAACCTGCCAGTGGGCAGATTTGCAGTGCAAGCTCATTCCTGAGTGATGTACAAGACATGATTAGCAAGATAAGTACGTGCAGCATGTGTGCACTTGAAGCTTTAGATGTTGTCGTGCAGTGTAGAGACGCGTGGCCCGGTTTTCACGGCCAAGTCAACCGCCAGTTGCCTCCGAGATCACCTCACCAAAGATGACCCATTTAAGAACATTTTTTTAACTTTGTTAGCATATAAGGACACATGAAATGATTTTTGGTTGGAAGTGACAAATGGATATGAATTTCATGAACTGAGATGAACTCAGCAATTCAAGATTAAGTTGTAAAGCTGTTCATAACCTTCAATGAATCAAAACGCCCCTAGAAATCATTTCACATAGACCAGTGGATGATGCCACCAGCTGCCCCTAGTAATTAACGTTAGGGGCAAGTGATGGCATCACCCGCACCTAAAAATGACAATTCTAGGAGTTGAAATTATATAAAATAAAGAGTGGGTGAAAAACCCATGGATGGTATTGTCTCTGCCTGCTTGCTCCGTCCACAGACCAAGTGTTTGGTAGTGAATATATACATTCTATTACACCAGAACTATATTTTCCAAACCGTGTACAACTTTCTTATATAGCTCACCAAGAACATCATCACCAAGCTATCTTAGTGATTTCGAGCACTAATTATGTGCATAGTTCATGGATGAGGTAGGGTGTGTTGTTGGTGACTGAGTCCATCCCGGAGCGTCTCCCACCCAATGAGAGAGAGGGAGTAAGTGGTATATTTATCATGAAAAGGAGGGGTGATGTCGGGTGCCACCACCGGAGCCCCGCCGCATCGCTAGATCCAGGCAATGCCACTGGATCGTGCTCGCCGCCAGATCGCGAAATCTCGCCTACTGTTGCTCACCCCACCGATTCCCCTCACTGCCCCCACAGGCGTCGTGAGTGAGGGTTGAGTGAATGTGGGATGCACGTAAGCGGGAAAGCAGGGTAGTCAAAGGGAGGCGGTGGACCCATGCGTCGGCCGATAGAGAGTTGGAGGGATAGAGGGCGAGAGGGATGGGAGGTGTAAAAGAATGGAGATGGTTACTATTGCAAACTGGCTCTAAAGTTATATTATCCGAGCCAGCTGTCTATTCCACCGCTAGTTCTATTACAAACCAGCTCTAATGACTTTTCATAGCCGGTTCGCCAAATTCTGATTGTAATAGATTGGTTGTGACGGCGTCAGGTTATGTAGTAGTGATAAAGACGGCAACGGAAGCTGACACGGCAACGACGGAGGCGACGCCCCCTGCCACGGCTGAGTCGGTGGCCCGTGCCATGAGCGAGCATGCATCCCCTGCGGAGACGGCAACGGAGGCGGCATATCTGGATTGATTGGCCCTTCATTGGATGCCGCCGATGGAGGCTGTCCAAAGTTGAAGATATTGAATGTGTTAAGTGATTTTACTAAGTCATTAGTTTGTATACTATAACAAATGAAAGTAAATGGCTATGAAGTCACTCACAGGAGTCGGAGTACCGCCACGAGCTCCAGGTGGTGGACCGAACGGTGACAGCGGTGGCTATGGATAGCCCAAGGACTGCATGTACTGAGCATAGGCCTCCCATCTCCTTGCATTCTCCTGCTCAATCCTTTCTATCTAGGCCCGCAGCTGCTCCTGGACCGTCGCCTGGACCTGCGCCTCCATCTGGGCCTACAAAATATGATGCATGGGTTAGAATACGAAGCTAACGTGTGTAAAGCGCTTGAACGACGAGCGCAACAGAAATAACCTTGAATTGCTCCATCTCAATCTGTACGGCGCTTCGCCTCGGACGTATAGGCGGTGTGGAGTCGGTTTGCCGAGCACGAAGTTGCGAGAGAGTGGGAGTACTAGCTGTGTCGATCACGCTGCCAGCCATAACGTACCGCCCATGCTTCTTGCCTCCTCCCATCCTCATGACGGTCTCTCCATCAATAGGCTCCGTGTGTGGATCGAAATCCGGCCCCCTCACCGCCTTTGCCACCTCAGCGTAGTCACTCAGGCGGACAGAGGAGTTGCTGTATGCCGGGGGGGGGGGGGGCTCATCCGGGTTGTACGTGACATCGGAGGTCGCCTTCCCCTTTTTTGAGCAAGCATAAACCCCGAGGATGCTGATTTCTTGGCCATGTGCCTGCGACTGCGGGAAAAGGCAGATTCATTAGAAATTCTGCAGAATTTAGCGTTGGAATAAATAAGTAAAAACACGTACCCATTTTTTTCTGTACCTCTTGAGGTTGCTGCTGCCTTGGTGGTGTGATGATCCTCCCATCATCCCTCGCCGCACTCGACCACCCTCACTCTTCTCCGTGAAACCCTCCGTCAACCACTTGTCGACCACCATACCTCAGCACCGATCATTGTTAGCTAGCCACCACGGAGGCACCTGCACGCCATCAAGGCACTACGGAGGCACCGATAATTGATCAAAGCAATTAAATGTTGAACATTTACCTTTAGAAATTGTTCCTTCGTCAGCATCATTCTTCTCGCCTCCACTTTTGGCACGCTCCGCCTCTCGCGTTTAGGCGCATGGTGAGCCCACCACTGTATGATGGCACACAGCTTCGTCTCGTACCACATATCGGCCACCAGCTTGCGGCTGGCCGTGTCAGCCACCTGGATCGCTGGTTCAACGTTCCATCCAGCGGCTTGTAGAATTTCTGCACAAATCACATGATGTATTAGTAATTTCAAAAATAATTGATGAATGTGATGTAACACGAAGAATACTTACAAACAGCTCGAGCACAACCCGTCGCGCCTTGCTCCCAAACACCTGCCCATTCTCATCTAGTTCCAAGTCGTGGGTGGTCGCGTAGTCCTCCCACGACCACGCCGGCTGCTCTCGGCCCCCTTTCTGTATGACGCCAGGGTAGTGCAACCTGCAAAGCTGACCCAGAATGCCGTTGGGAAGGCGAGAGTGACCGCCTGGCTCCACAATCTCAAAGCCCCTGCCAAAGGTAAAAAAGACAAATTTATTAGTTTTAATTATCCATAAAAACATGAGAACAAATATTAGTAAGAACATGTCAAGTTAATTACCTGGGAGGGTCGGGTGCAATAACTGGCCGTTGAGCCATAGGTATGGGTCGTCTCGGGAGGGAAGAGGAGCCTCGCAACCAAACTTTAGGTGAGTCGCCTCCCTCCGCCCCCTCCTCCTCCTCCTCCTCCTCCTCTCCCTTCCCCTCTTGGTCCGCCTCCTCCTCCCCCTCCTCCTGCTCCGGCTCCTCCTGCTCTGCATCCTCCTCTCGGTCGTCCTCTGCACTAGAGCTGTGCTCAGAGGGTACAGGCGAGGACGCCCTCCTGCGAGTACTCCTCCGCGGTCTCTCCACTATAATTAAAAAGAGTTCTGTGTAAGCACAGGTATTAGAAAGATCACTGTAATTAAAAAGACCAAGTGTAAGTACCTTCAGCCGCCGACGAACTCGCTGAACCCTTCCTTTTTCCCCTCTTGGCCCCCTTGGAGGATGACACCGGACCGCTGCCCCTCCCAAGGACAGAGTTGAGCGACCTCATCACACCTCTGCCGCCCCCCACCATATTTGATCAATCACCTGCAATGACAAAAAGTAAGTACAAGTGGTAGAAATAAAATCACGCGTACTAAAAAATAAATTCAGAAAATATAGATTTATAATACATTAGTACACATATCTTACACAAATTAGAAATAGTCATCATGATCCACATTAGCTGGATCACAAGACTCATCATCGCTATCACGTGTGTCCATATCTTCAACACCGTGCTCCAAAGGATGTTCGTTGTCAGAATCGTTGTCGTTGCCTAATCGTAGTTTCTCAAGTAATTCTAAGTCTTTCACATTATGAATCACATCTCCGGCATCCTTCTGCTCAACTCTTTCATTATCTACTTCCATTCCGATCGCTTCGCTAAAGTCTAACTGAAATGTCCCTTCCAGCCCATCTTCTTGATAAAACTCTCCGGTATATGTGTTTGAGTCTATGTTGTAATCTTCATTGTTTGGGACAAGTAGTTTGCCGCGTGGCGATACTTTGTACACAACATCCCAACCCAGGAGACGTTGGTCGGTTTGGCATGGATATGAGAGATAATAGACTTGTGTGGCCTGTTGGGCCATAATATAAACATCATCTCCTTTGTACACGGAGGACCGTCGAATTTCGACTAGCCCAAGTTTCGGGAAACGTCTCACAGCTTGAGGATCATACCAATGGCATTTGAATATGACAAGTTTCAGGGATTTTGAGCCATGAAAGTCCAGTTCGTATATTTGTTTGACTATTCCATAGTACTCGAGTTCATCGTCTCCTGGAGTAAAAACTCCATTATTTGTGGTTCTTCGATTGGGGTGACTCTGCTCGTGGCTTGTTGTGTGAAAACGATACCCATTCACATCATAAGCGCCGAATGACTTGATCCTATAGGCAAAGCCTTTGGAAACTGTTGCAACTCAGCACTCATAGAAGTATCTTTTTGAGCCTACAAGTTCAAAACAGGAAACAATTTCGTCATATTATAGGGGAGCAACTTGTAATGTCAAACTACGAACTACAAACGAGCTAAATGGTTCATTACCTTTTGTGAGAACCAAGAAATGAAATTAGGTCTTCCATTTCCTGCACCCTGCCTAAGAAGGGTATCCATTTCCTATAGGGTAGGGGCCCTAGGACCATGCCAGAATTCCGCACGAAATTCCCTGTATACCAAAGAGGAACAATGGGGTTGGATGCAGAATACAAAGTATTGAAATACTAAACGCTTGTTGAAAACTTACTCTATGTACGGCACGACTTCTTCAAGGTTGGTCAACATATATAGCATGATTTTGCTCCACTCTTCATGGTTCAAGGTCTTGATGGCCGAACTACTTGCACTTCTGAGTTGCCCTCGGAAAAGACTGAGATTCGATTCATGGTCGCCAACATTGTAACGAGAGTGTGGATTATGCACGCTAGGAAGGTTGTCAGCATATTATTTTGATGTGAAGTTTGAGACCTCCTCCAGAATGTATGCCTCGGCAATAGAAGCTTCAATTTTGCGTTCGAAGCACTTTTTGGCATCTCTCAATAGAATAGCACCAACGTGCTTGCACAAGCCCCCCCCCCCCCATTTGTGCTTCGTACGGGAGGTGCAAAATCATATGCTCCATCGGATTGAAAAAGCCGGGTGGAAAGATCTTTTCCAACTTACAAAGCAACACGGGCGCCATTTTTTCCATTTCCTTGATCACTGTCACAGATAATTCCTTAGGACAAAGCGTGCGGAAGAAAAAGCTCAACTCTGCAAGCACTTGCCAGACATGATCAGGAACGTAGCCTCGAACCATCACCGGAAGAAGCCGCTCGATCCATATGTGATAGTCATGACTCTTGAGCCCGTTAATTCGCATAGTAGTCAAGTTCACTTCTCGCCTTAGATTCGCGGCGTACCCATCAGGGAACATTAAGTTCTGAATCCAGCGTAGTACTTCCCTCCTTTGGTCCGGTGTTAGACAGAAATCGGCCTTTGACTTCTTCCACCTCTTTCCCTCTTGGGGAGCCGGAATGTTCAACTCTGGTCTGTTGCATAACTCTGCTTGATCAAGTCTAGCCTTAACGTTGTCCTTTGATTTATCAGGCCAGGCCATGATTGAACCCAAGGTCGCCTCAGCGACATTCTTTTCAGTGTGCATCATGTCGATGTTGTGTGGTAGAAGGAGGTCTTGCATATAGCGGAGCCTCCACAAGCCACACATATCCGCCCAGGCATGTTGCTTGCCATATCCCACAAACCCACCATCTTTATTCATCACGAGGGCTTCTAACTCGGCACGAATCTCATGAGGTGTCATCATGTGCGGTATAGGGTCTTTAACTTCGACGCCTTTCCTAAAGTTCTTCTTATCTCGTCTGAATGGATGGTCAATAGGGAGGAATTGTCGATGTTTGTCGAACGAACAATATTTGCTGCCCTTCTTCAACCAAATGAACCTCAGACGCGCCTTGCATATTGGGCAAGGGAACTTCCCGTGTACACACCAGCCACAGAATATCCCATACGTGGGCATGTCATGCAGAGAGTAGTGGTACCACACATACATTCTGAAGTTTGTCTTTGTAGCTCGGTCGTATGTCCAAACCCCTTCCTCCCAAGAACGGAGCAAATCATCAATCAGAGGCTCCATAAACACACTCATATTATTCTCCGGGTGTTCAGGAATAATCAACGACAGGAAAATGTTCTGTCGTTCAAAGATATCACCCGGGGGGAGATTGAGAGGGATAACGAACACAAGCCAACAAGTGTAGGGGCTGCCGACATTCCGTAAGGTTGGAAGCCATCTGTCGCCAACGCAACACGTACATTACGAGCTTCAGCAGCTTTAACATGGTGGATCCCGTCAAAATGGGTCCATGATTCAGCATCGGATGGATGTACAAGCTTTTCTGGTTTGTATCGAGTTCCATTTTTGTGCCATGTCATCTGTTTTGCGGTGTCCTCGCTCATGAATAGCCGTTGGACCCTCGGTATGAATGGAAGGTACCGTAGGACTTTCGCCGAGCTGCCTCTTCTAACCATCACCAGCGTCTACCTCCAAGAACCTTGAGGATTCACACTTTGGACAGTACTTTGCATTCTCGTGTTCTTTTCTAAATAAGATGCAGTTCTTAGGACAGGCATCAATCTTCTCGTAAGACATCTTAAGTGCACGAAAGACCTTTTGTGACTCATACATGTTCTTTGGCAGAATGTGACCTTCCGGAAGCAGGCTGCCAAATACCGTCAACATAACATCGTAGGCATCTCGACTCAGTGCAAACTGGGACTTCACGGCCATTAGGCGCCCAATAGCATCCAATTGGGAAACCTTGGTATGCTCGCGAAGGGGTTGACCAGCTGCAGCTAACATGTCGTAGTATGCCTTCGCGCTTGGCTCTGGCTCATATTCCCTTCCTCCTTCATCAAACTGAGCTTCCTCAAAGTCATCTAACATGTCCGCCACTCCAGCATCTGAATCAAGTTCCTCAATGCGTTGTCTCACGGCCTCATCTCTTCTACGATTATTGCCTTCAACATAGTAGGTCCACCGGGTCTGGTCTCTCGTAAATCCGTGTTTGAAAAGATGACTTGTCATTTCTTCCTTTGTTCTTCGACGCGTGTTCTTACATTTATCGCAAGGACACCAAGTGGTCTTGTTTCTTCCTTTAACCTTTACAGATGCTTCATCTATAAAAGCCTCGGTCCTCCGAACCCAATCCACACTCACATCAAACCAAGGGTTCCAACCCGTGTGCATCCAGGTACGATCATTCATCCTCTATGACACCGGCAAATGAAAATGAAATTCTTTTACATGTACATAGTGTATGTCCTACACGATGTCTATACTCTACTAGGTGAAGATAGGTCCTAATCCCACCCGAGGATGCGTAGCTAGGGTAAGTTTCCATAGTCTGCTCCGATCTGGGACAGAATTTCGGCAGCACCTCCCCGTTGTTCTCCAAATACACGTCCTAGAGGGAGATTGTGTATCCAGAGAACACCGGGGAGATGCTGCCGAAATCCTGTCCCAGATCAGAGTAGACTATGAAAACCTACTCTAGCTACGCATCCCCGGGCTGTCCAAATAACGTGGACAATTCGAATCAGATACGGTCGTAGATATGCAAAGTTCTGCATATTTCCAACCGTATCTCTTTCGAACGGGAGACGCCTAACTGGGTTACGTGATCCACGAACATGCATGTAAACCGAGCGTGATTGCAGTGCCTACGGTGGGTGTAGGCGTCGCCGACGTGGTGTAGACTCGCGGTCCCGCTCCCACTCCCGCTCCCGCTACGACTACAGCTCCCGCTCCGGCTCCTCGTCGAACAGGTGGAAGCGGGTTCCTGCAAAATTCAATAAATACTTATAGCAAAGTCAAAATTTCGCCAGCACCTCGCCGGACACAAGGCTTTAACCACAAAAGCCACAAGGCTTACCTAGAGGCTCAACGGCGACGAGGTGGAGATGGGCTCCCGTGGACGGCGGCTTCTACACATCAAAAACCCAAAGAAATGTCAATATAAAAATTTCGGAGCATCACATACACAACAACACCACGGCCGAGCATCACAACGGCACGACGGCCGAGCATCACATAAACTTCTAACAGTTCTAACAAACTACTATCTTGAATCCACTTCTACAATTTCTAACAAACTCAAATATTTTTCAAAATTTACAAACAGCGTGAAGGTGAAGCATGCATACCAAGAGGGTGCACGGGGCAGCCGGGGTGGAACGAAGGGGCGCCGAGGTGGCGGTGGCCGGCTATGGGGGAGGCGCGGCGGCGGCATGGCCGGCAGCGGCCAGGGGAGGAGCAGTGGCGCAGGGGTCAGGGGAGGAGCAGGGGCCGGGGGTAGCGGTGGCCGGCGGCGGCGAGGCCGGCGGCGGCGCGGGCGGTGGAGGGGGAGGCGCGGCCGGGGGAGGGGGAGCCGCGGCGGTGGCGTGGCCAGCGGCGGCGGCTATGGAGGCGGCGGCGCGGCCGGGGAGGCCGGGGCGGCGACGACGCTGGGGGAGGCAGCGGCGTGGGGGAGCGGGGGAGTCGGCGGCGGAGGAGGCGCCGGCCGGCTGGGGGGAGGAGCGACGGCGCGGAGACCGGGGGCGCAGCGGCGTGCGTGTGTGTGAGTGTGTGTGTGCGCGTGTGTGTGCGGGGTGGTGTGGCCCGAGGTTAAGTCAAACCCTAACCCTTTGCCGTGTGCTCAGATCCAGGGCACACGGCAAAGGTTTTTTTTTAAATATCGAGCGCGTCGATCGGATGATCCGATCGACGCGAGAAGGGGGCGGTCGGAGCAATGGCTTATCGTCCGATCGAGGTTGGACGCACGACATATTCTTTAAATTTTTTTAAAAGTTTGTCGTGTGCCCTGGATCTGGGCACACGGCAAAGAGATGTCTAATGTTTGTCGTGTGCCCTCTCGCAATGCACACGGCAAACATTTTCTGCCTAAGCAAAAAAAATAAAAAAATACCAAACAGATTCAAAAATAACCAAATTTGGGCATGAACCTGTCTAAGGTGTATGTAACCTATAAAAAATGAGTTTTGTTAGAAAACAAAATTTCAAATGTCACGTTGCTTCAAATCACAACATCTCTTTCACAACTCTTAGATCTTCTCTCGAGAAGCTTCGGTTTGTAAAGAGTCAATGCGTCAACTTGCTCGAAACCTTCTACATTTTTTACCAAAGCCTCTACGTATGAAAACATGACATCACGCCAAAATTATAATGTTTTGAACTTTTTTGTATTTTATAAAATTTTTAAACGAACCAAGCCCACATTCGGGCACACGGTAAGCGAGCAAAATATTCAGAACAGATCACAGACACACATAAGCAACTCTGAAATATGCACTGAATTCAATAGGTGGTCATGTTCTGTCCCTTCAATTACATGGCCTCTCCTTTTTATAGGAAGGCGAACGGACTTCATGTGCCATTACAATTCTGCCCAAGATAACCGCTAGATTCCTCGAATATTCTAGGGCATTACATGATTTTCACACTAAGGTTACGCTTTTGAGAGGTGTGGCCCACCATCGCTCCTAGGGGGTCTTTGTGCTTCGGGTCCCGCAACATCTTCCCTTTCTATGGTGGGCCCCACAACGAATCCAAGGGGGTCTTCGGATCTGAAGCTCCGATGCTTGCTCCGGCTTTCATCTTCACGGCGTGCCCTGACTCACCTGATCCGTTTCGAGGCTGGCTTCGGATTTGTCCTCCCAATCTGAAGCCCCTCGCTTCCCGGGACCCCCATACCCTGAAACGCAATCGCAGTCATGGGGAAACAGAGAAGTTAGCAATCCGAATGGGGTAGTGGTTTTCGAAGTCTCCTCCCCAGCAATAGCAATTTGTTGCGATCACGGAACCACACATTTTTTTTCAAGTATCACAAATATAATGTAGAAATGACCACACGTAAAGCACAGTCCCCATTTATTACATGACGTATACAAACCGACATACTATACATAGTGGAAGACTGGAAGCACACACAAGCACGTATAACACGGAGACGTTATTAATTTAGCCACGCAGGGGAGTAGGGGACTCTAGTGCTTTGAGACAATCAAGCATCAGACGGCATGCTTAACAGCCCTGCTGTAACCGGTTTGCAGGTCCCAGTACCTGCTCCACAGCATGATCCCGCCGTAGTTCCTCGACCGCTGCACGATGGGCAGCACCTTCGACACCAGCGTCGCCGGCGGCACGTACCCGCTCCCCGCTGCGCCGCGCGCCGCCGGCAGCCCCAGGTACACGGAGCTCCGTGGCAGGCTTCTGGTCCAGGTGTTCCACGCTCGGGTGAACGCCGCCACGTTCCCGGCCCGGTAGCTGCAGACGGGGTTGTTGTAGAACTGGACGTGAACTCTGTCGAAGAGCCCCGTCCGCAGCGCCTGCCCCAGCATCCGGTCCGGGAACGGGCACTGCGGCGCCGCCGTGATCCACACCTTCTTCTTGCCCTTCTTGCTGTAATCCTTCAGATACCTCGCGAGGTCGTCGTAGTGCTTGGACCCCCCATGCTCGATGTCGAAGTCGACGCCGTCGAGCACTGCGTTGCCGAACGGCCGGGTCTTGGAGTGGCCGCCGAGGTAGACGTCCCAGATGTGGTCGGCCACGGCCTTGGCATCGGCCTTGGAGGCGAGGGAGTACTTGCCGAAGCCGCCGCCGATGGCGAGGAGGACGAGGATCTTCTTGGACTGGCAGTACTTGACGTCTGGGCCGACGGCGCTCCAGGAGTGGCCCGTGAGGTCGAGCTTGTAGTGGCCGCTGCCGAAGTTGGTGAGGAAGGAGAGGATGACGGTGGAGTAGAGGTTGCTCGCGCACGCCTTGTGGAGGCTGCCCTCGCTGGCCGTCTGTCCCCAATACACCGTGATCCGTCCGGTCTTGCCCGTTGCCGCAGCCGTGCCGATGCAAGAGAGGAGCACGAAGCAGCAGACGGCAGATGAGGCCAGGCGAGACGCCATCTTACTAGCCATGACTACTACTGTACTAGTGTTCAAATGTGTTGCTGCGTGGATGCATGGTATGCTGAACCTTTTATAGTGAGCTGGGGAGGTCTTGTTTCCTGCGTCCGAGCGATTGAGAGTGGCTTATAATAATAATGCCCTCATGCTAAGCAAAACGGTACGACGATATCAGTCAGATCATGCGATGATAAGGTTTATTATGTTCAGGTCAATGGGACGTGGCACACATGCACGTAGTCCAATATAACATGCCAGTGGGCAGATTTGTAGTGCAAGCTAATTCCTGAGTGATGTACAAGACATGATTAGCAACATAAGTACGTGCAGCATGTGTGCACTTGAAGCTTTAGATGTTGTCGTGCAGTGTAGAGACGCGTGGCCCGGTTTTCACGGCCAAGTCAACCGCCAGTTGCCTCCGAGATCACCTCACCAAAGATGACCCATTTAAGAACATTTTTTTTAACTTTGTTAGCATATAATATAAGGACACATGAAATGATTTTTGGTGGGAAGTGACAAATGGATATGAATTTCATGAACTGAGATGAACTCAGCAATTCAAGATTAAGTTGTAAAGCTGTTCATAACCTTCAATGAATCAAAACGCCCCTAGAAATCATTTCATATAGACCAGTGGATGATGCCACCAGCTGCCCCTAGTAATTAACGTTAGGGGCAAGTGATGGCATCACCCGCACCTAAAAATGACAATTCTAGAAGTTGAAATTATATAAAATAAAGAGTGGGTGAAAAACCCGTGGATGGTATTGTCTCTGCCTGCTTGCTCCGTCCACAGACCAAGTGTTTGGTAGTGAATATATACATTCTATTACACCAGAACTATATTTTCCAAACCGTGTACAACTTTCTTATATAGCTCACCAAGAACATCATCACCAAGCTATCTTAGTGATTTCGAGCACTAATTATGTGCATAGTTCATGGATAAGGTAGGGTGTGTTGTTGGCGACTGAGTCCATCCCGGAGCGTCTCCCACCCAATGAGAGAGAGGGAGTGAGTGGTATATTTATCATGAAAAGGAGGGGTGATGTCGGGTGCCACCACCGGAGCCCCGCCGCATCGCTAGATCCAGGCAATGCCACTGGATCGTGCTCGCCGCCAGATCGCCAAATCTCGCCTACTGTTGCTCACCCCACCGATTCCCCTCACTGCCCCCACAGGCGTCGTGAGTGAGGGTTGAGTGAATGTGGGATGCACGTAAGCGGGAAAGCAGGGTAGTCAAAGGGAGGCGGTGGACCCATGGGTCGGCCGATAGAGAGTTGGAGGGATAGAGGGCGAGAGAGATGGGAGGTGTAAGAGAATGGAGATGGTTACTATTGCAAACTGGCTCTAAAGTTATATTATCCGAGCCAGCTGTCTATTCCACAGCTAGTTCTATTACAAACCAGCTCTAATGACTTTTCATAGCCGGTTCGCCAAATTCTGATTGTAATAGATTGGTTGTGAGTTGTGACGACGTCAGGTTATGTAGTAGTGATAAAGAACAATGTAGCGTGTAGAAACATATGGGTATACAGTATAGAAAAACAATCAAGTGTTAAGCTAATTAGTGTCATAGTTGTGGACGAAAATCTACGCCATGCTAACTGTGCAAGTTTCATGCTGCCGGTAAATATCTTAAATAAATCTATGAAGCTGCATGTCTTTTTCTATGTTTTATGGATATATGCATGGACAAAGTTACATTTACATATTGCTTGGTTGAAGTTAGGTAGTAGACAAGTTTACATAAACCTATACAGAGTTACAGATAGTAGAGAAGTTTACATAAACCTATAGGTCGAGAGGGACTCAAATTTTAAGGTAAGGTACTAAAGTAGATCTTATATTTTGATTATAAATCTAAGTTTGATTAAAAAAGGACAGCTGCATTACAGCAAGGCCCAATTACAACACCAAAAATGTTATTGGTCTCCTCCTATTCACTCTCTCCATCCAACAGACACAAGGCCTTTTTAATTTGCGGGCCAGCCCAGCTTTCAAAGCCGCCTAGCTAGTCAGCAGGCCGTCAGGCCATGTCTGTCTGGATAGGGTTAAAAACTTCGGCGAAATTTCACCAAAATTTCACGAATTTCGGATTTTCGTTCGTGACCAAAAAATGCAATTTGGAACAAAAATTTCGAAACATAAAAATGTAAAATGTCATTCTTAAGCTAGAAACAACGGTAGCTAAGCAACATTGCATGGTGAAAGCTCCATCTTGTAGTACACATGGTTTTGGGTTCGATTCTTGCTATTTACTCTAATTTTGTGCATTACTCTCTCAATGAAAGGTGGGTCCACCTCCTTTACCCGCACGTTTAGTTCTGGACAATCAAAGCAAATCACTGCACTAAGTTGCTCTTTGTTAACACAAATTTCATAGAAAAAATAATAGCATTTTTTAACAATTTAAATCAACACTTTTTTCAATAGGGTTGACCGAAATTTTTACGGAAATTTTCGAATTTCGTGAATTTCGGTAACTTCGTTGATGACTGAAAAAAAATCTGAAAGCGAAATTTTAAACCTTGGTCTGGATTCCCGACTTGCGACAGAGGAGAGGGTGCGAATTTAGGACATTAGTGGTTTTGGTCCAAAACTGTGCGCCAATTCAGCCATGTGGAGAAGACTGAAGGCGATTAGACCAGTGGGTTGTTATAAGCTGTTTTGCTTTTTGACCATTTCGGGTGTTGTATTCGACCCACTTATGCGTGGATCTACGTATCTTCCGGAAGAAATTTTCGAACCCATCTTCCACTTGTTTTAAGATTGGTGCAACAAACCGCGACCATCGGATCTGAAACCCTAACTGTGACTCCACTCCTCCACATGCCCCGTGCACGTCGCCGTCAACCCCCTGCATGGGCCCGTGCTGGCGCGCCGCTCCGCCCGCTTCCGCGTGCCATGGCCGGCCGGCGCGGTGCCCGCCTGCTCCGCCGCCCCCCCTGTGCCGGCATGCTGCTGCCGCGGGAGCTCCCCCCAAGCTCAGCCTACCGCCGCCTCCCTAGCTCGGCGCTGCCGCACTGACCGCCTCCTTCCCTGGTGCCTGGCGACACGCCGCCCCAGGCTGGCCGCCGCGCCGGCCCTCTGGCAGTTGGCTCGCTGCCTCGCCACCCCCTACCGGCCGCGTAGGTCGCAAGCGAAGAAGGCGTCTAGGGGTGTATTTTTTCAAAATAATAACAACAATTTTTGAAAAATGTTGATTTTTTAAAAACATTTGAGAATGTTACAAAATGTTGGCTCAACTTTTGTTAAAGAAAATGTTGAGACTCGACATTTACAAAAATAACGTTGGTGTCAAAAGATTGAGGCTCAACATTTTCAAAAAAATGTTTGTGACAAAAAGTTGAAACTCAACATTTTCTGTTGGCAAAAAGATGTTAAGGCAAAACATTTTTCAAAAATGTTGGTCGACTCAACCTGTATTTTTTATATATAATGAGAGGAAAAATATATATAATGAGAGGAAAAATTACGTTACAAGGCCCTAGGCCCAAAGAAAAGGACACTAGCTATATCAGACTAGTCAAGCAAGTATTAAGGTTGTGTTTGGGAGAGCTCTGGAGCTCCTAAACCAGCTCCACTCCACAATCTCCACATTTTTTCTTGTCAAACAGGTTTGGCTCCACCATCTCCCATCTCCAGAAAAAGGTGGAGATGGAGTCATCTCTACGTTTTTTTGGAGTACAGAAACAAAAATTTTATACCTCATGATGGAGATGTGGGGTAATTACCCACCACTGCCATCGGTTACACACATACCGGTTCGTTTCTTTTTATTCTCGTCAACACCGACCCTCACACACCTGCTCTCCCTTGCCGCCGGCCACCAATCCACCTCGCCGCGGCCAGGCCGCTCCTTCCCGCCCGCTGTCGCGCCGCCCATGGCCACCGAAGCCGGCGCCACCCCCACCTCACTGCTGATGGAGCCGCCCACAGTCCGACGAAGTCACGCTGCTGGAGCCGCCCACCTCAACACCAGAACCACGTCGCCCGGTCCATGCCCGCCGCGGCCGGAATCGCGCGGCCCTACCATGCCCGCCATGGCTAGAGCCGCGCCGCTCGGGCCCTTACCGCCGCGGCCGGAGCCGCACCGAGGCCCGACTGAGCTCATATTCGTCGGGGATTTGACTTTCCCCATCTACCTGTCTATGGCATCCCGTGCGATTTCGGTGCCTACCTGCCCGTGGCATCCTGGCCCTCCGGCGTTGGTACAGGAACGGCACCGCCAGGGACCACCTCACGGCGCACTGGCCGGGATCAACGGGCTTCAGGGGTGCCGGTGAGCAAGCAGAGGAAAAGGGGAGGAGAGAGGAAGAAGAAGAGAGAAAAGAAAGAGGCTGACACGCGGGGCCCTATTAACAAGGGCACAATGGACTTTTCACCACAATTACTCATGTTTGTGGAGCTAGAGCACCCCAATCTGCCAAACACGTACATCATCTCCAAGTTTGTTTGGAGATGGTGGAGTAGAGCTAGCAAAACGTGGAGCTCGTGAAGATAGAGCTAATTTTTGAAGGTGGAGCTCTCCCAAACACGCCCTAAGCAACCTACTAACAGAAGGTTTTGTCCTCAAGTTGACCTTGGTTAATTCTTCTACAAAAGGTTACTGCCCCCATTTGAGAGTGCATGTGAGAATGAGAATGTGCATAGTGGATGAAAATGGTACAACAATGTGCATGGGGGATGAAATAAGTACAATAGTAAAGTGAACTTTATGTCCCCTCGGTCTGACCACCAAGAGACAAAGAACGTGAAAAAAATCGAGTACGCCTAAAATACACCAAATAGGACAAATCTGCATGAAGCTCGATTCATAAATGGCACAAAAGATTGAGGCAGCCTCAGCTTCAAAGGACTCCTCAACATTTTCGTTTACTGCCCTGCAGTACACCAGGGATATTGCCCATGTTTCCATTATTCTAGAGGCCCTCAAAATGCGCCATCTGACCGGTCACAGTATGTGTGTACTTCCATCCTTTGTACACCCACAAAAGGTTTGCATCATATCTCAATGGGATAATAAGAACATGAGAAAATAAGTCCAGCGCACTCTCTTTGTTTGATTGGTAGCTCCATCCTCGGCAAGTTATAGCCATTCCCACCACATGCAACGCTCTTGCCTGACAATGTTCTGCACGGAGGCTGCGGTGCAGGAGTCCTGAACCGAATTTTCTTTCCTGTTCTGCAGCTAGGAAACAAACTCCTTGTGAAAATCCTATTATTACGTCTATTCCCAAATCCATTCTTAATAGTTCGTAAAAAACATTAGAGCTGGAGACATGCTAAATATGCCCATAACTAGTTGACTAATCCAGATAGCCAATGCAAAACAGCTGGCTCTTCCAGCTGTTCAAGTAAGCGAATCAAATAACAAGCAAACAGCCACAAGACAACCAATTACCAAACACGGCTAATATTAAATCGTAGACATTAATATGACAAGTTCCACTCAAAAGTTTGATTAAACGGTTACACCCAAAGCTTTTAATAAGCTATTTATATGCATGGTATTGTAAGTACATATGACTAGCTGGCACTATATATTTTCAGGCCTACATCATGTCTCGTGAGCTAGTTGATTTAAGTCCAGGGCAGCTGCATAAGCTCGCCGATTTGATTAAACTTACTGAAATTTGTAGAAATTTTATTGCAAATAAAAGATATTTTTCATGAATAAAACAAATTTTGGGATCAGTTAGAGAAAATAAATCTTTTTTTACTCTTTAGAATTAACGATAGTACAATTTTGCAGCAGTGTAAGTAACGACAATTAGTTTCCTATTTGTCTCTCTGTACTTGCAGTACTATGGCAAAGCTTCATTTGCAGGGACCTTTTAAAAACTTGGATGATATCCAAAAGTTACAGGTTTGAACTAACTTACTCTCTAAACCTTGCCCTTTTGTAGGCTTATTTAAATTAATTTCGTTATAAAAATGTTTAAGGTATCAAATTACTACACATCTTTCTCTCAGTTTTTTAATATTGCAATATTATTCCAATTTATATATAATAAAAAAATATTTATGGTAATGCAGTGAGAACAAGAGGTTTTAAAAGGAAAGAAGTCGAGATATAAAAAATAATTTTCAACCCATCATGATAAATTTTAATCTTAATATGATGTGTCCCTATATAATGTATGGTAAAAGTGGTACTGAATATCACTGCAATGTACCATGTCTGTCAGGGACGGTGATCCAGTGCCTTTGCTTCTTAAAGGCACATGGTACCTTTGCTTCTATTTTTCACAGCAAAGCTGCTCCAGGAGGCCGTGTTCCACCTCGTCCACCTCCGGAGCCGCTAAGTTCAGAGCACCTGCCGCAGTTCTAGGAGTCCGCACGCCCGCACCTCCGTCACCTTTTCGTCGCCGTCTCCTGCTCCTTTGCCGCCGTGGTGGCGGCAGAAGCACAGTCCGCGTCTAAATCGTCGACGTTGGCAAGGAGGTGGTCCGTGGGTGTGTCTCCGGCGTCCGGCGACGGCGAGGTACCGTCTGGCCGCGCCCTCAGGGGATGAAGCAGGTGGCGCCGCCCTGCACTACCTTGGCCATGGCAGCGACGAAGGACTCGGTCATGAGGACTTGGACGCGGACAGAAATGGCTTTGCCTTCTAAAGATAGAAGCAAAGATGCGTTGTGCCTTTAAGAAGCAAGGCACCGGATCACGGTCCGTCTGTCAGGTGTATGAAAAAATCATTGCAGAAGGTGGACAAGGAAATCCCGTGGTGACTTATTCATTTGAAGCTTTGGCCTTGTTTAGTTCCAAAATCCAAAATCTAAAATGAATGTTTAGACACATATATGGCGTACTAAATGTAGGTAAAAAACAAATCGTATTATATAGATGGAATTGAATTTGCAAGACGAATCCAATGAGTCTAATTAGGCCGTGATTAGACACTAAATTGCTACAGCAATGTTACAGTAAACATGTGCTAATGATAGATTAATTAGGTTAATTAGATTCGTCTCGCGAATTTTGAACGTAATCTGCAATTACTTTTTTAATTAGTCTATATTTAATACTTCAAATGTGAAAAGATTCTCTTCCAAAATCTTTGGGAAAACTCGGCGTTGCATTTTTGGTTTTTACAGCAGCTGCAATGGTGTGGGACATATACACAGCAGAGGATGAGGATAAGCTACAGGCAGTGGTTAGGGATTCCGTGAATGTGTTAACTGAAATGGTTACCCTTGAGGTCGGAGACGTAGTTAATGCTGCTGTAGAAGCTGGATTCGCCGCGCTTGACATCGAAATCGCTTCAGCAGCTGCCACGGTAATTGGAGCAGTCGCCGGGTTCGGAATTGGAGCGCTCATTGGGATGGCTGCAGGTGGGCTGCCGGACTTGATTTTCAGCTCTGGAACTAGCAGGGTGGAGGACACGGAAGGGCTTACTGTTTGTCGTGTGGCTCCTATGCCCGATGGTCTCCAACTCGCTCGTCTAGTTAAGCATAATTACCCCGACCTTCATTTTAACTTCGAAAGTTAAGCATAATTCCCCCGACCTTTAAACTGATTATGCTAATATGCTAGCATCTGCTGCAGCTGCTACTATATATATATATATACCTACCAGAAATTTTATAATGCACCTAGGTGCATTCACCGTACAGAATGCACCCACCCTGTTGTAATGTTGATTTAGTTGCATAGTTGTAACTGGATCACACTCAATGGCAACTACTTAGTGCGCAACGCGTCAGACTACAACCGGGTCGGGTCCGGTTGCAACTAAACGAGATCTGCAGCAATTTAGTTCCGTCAAGTTGCAATTGGTCAAGTATCTCAGTTGCAATTGGTCTAGTCACTCGGTAGCAATCCGTAGCGTGTTCGTGTTTAGTTGCAACTGGACCAGTATGCTTTCTCAAAAAAAAGGACCGATCTGTTTTGTAAGAAAAAAGGGACCACATATGTTGCATTTAGTACGTCGAAGTTGCAATTGGCCAAGTCATCTGGCACAACATTTGTGCCTGGTTGCAACTGTACCAGATCTGTTGCAATTAGTTCCGTCAAGTTGCAATTTGTCATGTATTGTAGTTGCAACTGGATTAACTCCACTGCAGCAACTTGCATGGCCCGTGGGGTTTGTGCATTCTGTATACAGAATGTAACAAGGTGCATTTTAGGGTCGTCATATACCTACTAAATTTATATTGTACTGAAGGGATATACCTATACTACTACTATATTATTGTACTGAAGGGATATACATACTTACCACTTGTGTAAGTACGTAAGTGCCTATTGTGCACTCCTAAAATAAAACCCCTGCGTTGTTGTATTCCATGATGCCATAATTTTACATTATTTATGATGTACTTAAGCTTTATTGTGAATTTACCAAGCGAAGGTAACAACACGATTCGGACTCGCGTCCCAATTTTTATATATGAATTCGGACTGGCCTCTTGGACCCTTTATATAGAGGCCATGAAGAAGTTTATGGGCTCTCACGTCTGCTCGTCTCTCGCACTGGTCTTATCCGGTTGTCTCTCTCTACGCATCACGCCTCGCACATCTCTCCCTCATCTGGCCATCTTCCTCCCTCTCACGCCTCCCATCTCTCCCGCCCTCTGTCCCTCCACCTCTCTATCGGCCGAGGCATGGGTCCACCACCTCCTTTTGACTCCCCTACTTTCCCCCTTCCGTGCATCCCTCATTCACTCAACCCTCGCTCGCGGTAGCCGGTAGGGTAGTGAGGAGCATCGGCGGGGTGAGCAGCAGTGGGCAAGATTTGGCGATCTGGCGGCGAGCGTGGCGAGAGGATCCAGCGACGCGGTGGGGCTCTGGCAGTGGCACCCGATTTCATCCCCCGTGCACCATCGTCTCTCTCCTCACATAATGCTGTTGAATCAACACAGCACCAGCCAAAATCAACAAACTTTTCAGCGCAGCGCAACGGAAGGGCCCAAATTGGAATTTCATACAAAGTCCAAATTAATTTGGACATATGTTGTTTCTAATTGTTTCATGCAGACAAAGTTAAAATGTTTTAACCGATGTTTAGCACTGCAGCATTGAAAATATCAACATTTCAAGTGACCAATGTATAATTACAGCAAAATTTAGTGAAAGAAGATATTTTTTTTGAATTTAATGTGTGGGGGAGTTCCAAACAACATTCATTGCCAATAAAATAAAACTGTACAAACAACGGGATACGGGGAGGAGGGGGTGAAAGAAGATATCGGTTAAGAGGAAGCCCTTGTAGTACGTTTCAGTTGGTGCAGCAACAGTCTTTGAAAGCTTGGCTGGGCCGGAAATTTAAAAGGCTTTGTTTTGTTGGATTGAATAGGAGGACCAATAACACGTTTTTCTGTTGTAATTAGGCCTTGCTTGAATGCAGTTGTCTTTTTTTAATCAAACACTACGGGAAATCTCGTGTTTGCCGTGTGCCCGCGTTTTTGCCGTGTGCCTGGCCACGTGACACACGGCGAACATGTGGCACACGGCGGCCCGCCGCAGGCACATGGCAAACAGGCCGGCACACGACAAAGATGCCTGTTTGCCGTGTGCCTGTCCACGTGGCACACGACAAACAGGAGGCGCATGGCAAAGAGGCATGTTGGCGTGTGCCTAACGGCAGGCACACGGCAAACAGGCCGCCCCAAACGGCTGTGTCCCCGGCAGTTAGTTTTGTCGTGTGCCTTGGGCCGGCACACGGCAAACGGGGTGCAAAAAATTTGAATTTTGCCTCCAAAATTTTTTTGCTAACTTCTTTATCGATGTATTATTCCATGTTAGTTTTGTGCATGTTTTTCGGTCTGTTTGCTATATTTAATCATTTTATTTCATTGTTTTTAGTTTTACCGATAAGGCAAATTTGAACTGTAAGTGTTTCGAATAATGTAATGTAATGTTTGAAAAAATGTTATTCAGATTCTTTAGACTAATATGATGCCATATGCATTAGATGAAATCAAATTTTGAATATATTGCTCGCTTACCGTGTGCCGGAATTTGGGCTCGGTTCGTTTAAAAATTCTATACAATGCAGAAAAGGTCAAAAAAATTATAAATTTTAGCGTGATGTCATGTATTCATACGTAGTGGCTATGGTAAAAAAATAAAAAGGTTTCGAGCAAGTTGACGCAATGCCTCTTTACAAACCGAAGCTTCTTGGGAGAAGATCCCAAGAGTTGTGAAAGAGATGTTGTTATTTTCAAGCAACGTGACAATTGAAATTAAGTTTTACAATAAAACTTATTTTGTATAGTCTACATGCACCTTAGACAGGTTCATGCCCAAATTTGGTTATTTTTTGAATCCGTTTGCTATTTTTTATTTCTTTTTTGTTTAGGCAGATAAATGTTTGCTGTGTGCTTTGCCCAGAGGCACACGGCATAGGTTGTTTGCCGTGTGCCCAGATCCAGGGCACACGGCAAACAACGCAACGAGTGTTAAATTTCAAAATATTTGAAAATAAGGCTTTGCCATGTGCCCAGATCCACGGCACACGGCAAAGCCTCTAACACTTAGCCGTTTCCGGCCACCCACACAGCACACACACGCACACAAACACGCACGCTGCTCCCCGCCGTCACGCCGCACGCCGGAGCCGCGCCTCTCCCCTTCCCGCGCCGCCGCGCCGCTTCCTGCCCCGCCTCGCCTCTCCCCGGCCGCGCCGCGCCGCCTGTCCCCTGGCCGCGCGGCCGCTCCCCCGGCTGCGCCTCCCCGGCCCCCACCGCTGGGGGGAGGCCGCGGCTCCAGGCCCCCGCCACTGGGGGAGGCCGCGCCGCCCTCCGCTGGGTAGAGGCCGCGCCGGCCGGCCACCTCCACCACGACCTCACCGGCCAGGCAACTCAGCCGGCCGGTTAGTATGCAATTTTTTTAGTTTTTTTATTTAATTGCTTAGTTTTAATTAGTTGTTTAATTTAATTTGTTACTTTAGTTAAGCATATACTTAGTTGTTTAATTAGTTTTTATTGCTAGAAATGCAATGTGGTTATATTGTTACTTTAGTTAGAATAAACTTAGTTTATTCATTTTCAAGTATTTGGTTTGCTATTCACACTATTATCTTTTAGGAATCGTCGCTTGTCCTCGCCGCCCTTCCACCACCAACACGGAAGCCACCGTCAACACAAGCCCATCTCTGCCTCGCCGCCGTTAAGCCTCTAGGTGAGCCTTGTGGCTTCGGTGGTTAAAGCCTTGTGTCCGGCCATCGAGCCGTGAGCTTAAACATCTGTGTAGCCCGACCTTCGTGTCGTGGTTTTTGTTGCAGGTTTTGGAAACCCTCACCGTATAGGGGAGGTGCTGGCGAAATTTTGAATTTGCTATAAGCATTTATTGATTTTGCAGGAATCCGCTTCCACCTATTTGACGAAGAGCCGGAGCTGTAGACGGAGTCGAAGCTGGAGCAGTTAGCGGGAGCGGGAGCGGGAGCCATAGCTGGAGCCGAAGCCGGACCGCAAGTCTACACCGTCGACCCACCGTAAGCACTGCAATCACGCTCGCGTTACATGCATGTTCATAGATGACGTAACCCAGTTAGGTGTCTCCCGTTCGAAAGAGATACCGTTGGAAATATGCAGAACTTTGCATATCTACGACCGTATCTGTTTCGAATTGTCCATGTTATTTGGACAGCCCGAGGATGCGTAGCTAGAGTAGGTTTCCATGGTCTACTCCGATCTAGGACAGGATTTCGGCAGCACCTCCCTGGTGTTCTCCGGATACACAATCTCCCTCTAGGACATGTATTTGGAGAACAGCGGGGAGGTGCTGCCGAAATTCTTTTCCAGATCGGAGTAGACTATGGAAACTTACCCTAGCTACGCATCCTCGGTTGGGATTAGGACCTATCTTCACCTACTAGAGAGTATAGACATCGTGTAGGACCTACACTATGTACATGTAAAAGAATTTCGTTTTCATTTGCCGATGTCATAGAGGATGAATGACCATACCTGGATGCTCACGGGTTGGAAACCTGGGGGTGATGTGACTGTGGATTGGGTTCGGAGGACCAAGGCTTTTATAGATGAAGCATTTGCAAAGGTTAAAGGAAGAAACAAGACCACTTGGTGTCCTTGCGATAAACGTGGGAACACGCGTCGAAAAACAAAGGAAGAAATGACAAGACATGTTTTCAAACACGGATTTAGGAGAGACCAAACCCGGTGGACCTACTATGTTGAAGGCAATAATTGTAGAAGAGACGAGGTCCTGAGGCAACGCATTGAGGAACTTGATTCTGATGCTGAGGTGGCAGACATGTTAGATGACTTTGAGGAAGCACAGTTTGATGAAGAAGGAAGGGAGGATGAGCCAGAGCCAAGCGTGAAGGCATACTACGACATGTTAGCTGCAGCTGGTCAACCCCTTCACGAGCATACCAAGGTTTCCCAATTGGATGCTATTGGGCGCCTAATGGCTGTGAAGTCCCAGTTTGCACTGAGTCGAGACGCCTTCGATGTTATATTGACAGTATTTTGCAGCCTGCTTCCGGAAGGTCACATTCTGCCAAAGAACATGTATGAGTCACAAAAGGTCCTTCGTGCACTTAAGATGTCTTACGAGAAGATGATGCATGTCCTAACAACTGCATCCTATTTAGAAAACAACACACGGCAGCAAAGTACTGTCCAAAGTGTAAATCCTCAAGGTTCTTGGAGGTAGACGCTGGTGATGGACAAAAGAGGCAGCTCGCGGCCCCCGCGAAAGTCCTACGGTACCTTCCATTCATACCGAGGGTCCAACGACTGTTCATGAGCGAGGAATCCGCAAAGCAGATGACATGGCACAAAAATGGAACTCGATACAAACCAGAGAAGCTTGTACATCCATCCGATGCTGAATCATGGACCCATTTTGATGGGATCCACCATGTTAAAGCTGCTGAAGCTCGTAATGTACGTGTTGCGTTGGCGACAGATGGCTTCAATGCTTACGGAATGTCGGCAGCCCCATACACTTGTTAGGCTGTGTTCGTTATCCCTCTCAATCTCCCCCCGACGTTATCTTTGAACGACAGAACATTTTTCTGTCGTTGATAATTCCTGAACACCCGGGGAATAATATAAGTGTGTTTATGGAGCTTCTGATTGATGATTTGCTCCGTGCTTGGGAGGAAGGGGTTTGGACATACGATCGAGCTACAAAGACAAACTTCATAATGTATGTGTGGTACCACTACTCTCTGCATGACATGCCCGCGTATTGGATATTCTGTGGCTGGTGTGTGCACGGGAAGTTCCCTTGCCCAATATGCAAGGCGCGTCTGAGGTTCATTTGGTTGAAGAAGGACGACAAATATTGTTCGTTCGACAAACATCGACAATTCCTCCCTCTTGACCATCCATTCAGACGAGATAAGAAGAACTTTACGAAAGGCGTCGAAGTTAAAGACCCTATACCGCACATGATGACACCTGATGAGATTCGTGCCGAGTTAGAAGCCCTCGTGATGAATGAAGATGGTGGGTTTGTAGGATATGGCGAGCAACATGCCTGGGCGGATAGGTGTGGCTTCGTGCTCGGCAAACCGACTCTACACCCCATATACGCCAGCGGCAAAGCGCTGTACAGATACAGATGGAGCAATTCAAGGTTATTTCAGTTGCACTCGTCGTTCATGGAGTTTTACACACGTTAGCTTTGTATTCTAACCCATGCATCATATTTTGTAGGCCCAGATGGAGGCATCATTCCAGGCGCAGGCCCAGGCGCTGGTCCAGGAGTAGTTGCGTGTCCAGACAGACAGGATTGAGCTGGAGAATGCAAGAAGATGGGAGGCCTATGCACAGTACATGCAGTCCTTGGGCTTTCCGCAGCCAACGCTGTCACCATTCGGTCCACCACTTGGAGCTCGTGCCGGTACTCGGACTCCTGTGAGTGACTTCATAGCCATGTACTTTCATTTGTTATAGTGACTTAGCACTTTCCATTCTTAGGATACAAAGTACAAAGCCTTAGTATACAAACTACAATGACTTAGTAAATCACTCAGCTTAACACATTCAATATCTTCAACTTCGGATAGAATCAATCGGCGGCATCCAATGAAGGGCCAATCAATCCAGATCTGTCGCCTCCGTGGAGTCAGTGGCCGTCTCCGCAGGGGATGCAGGCTCGCTCGTGGCAGGGGCCGTCGACTCAGCCATGGCAGGGGGTGCCGCCTCAGTGGGCGCCGCCTCAGTCGTTGCCGTCTCAGCTTCCGCCGTCGTCGTCGCAGATGCCGCCCTGGGCTTGGACTATGCAGCAGATGCATCCGCCTCCGCCGTCACCTGCCGGCGGACGAGTGAGTGGTATGTATCATGGTTTCTATGTATTGACTTTATATGAACTTGGTTCTGGACTATGGACTCGTATGGACTCTGTATGAACTTGTTTATGGACTTTGGACTAATATCGACTCGTATAGACTCTATATGAACTTGTTTATGGACTTTGTATGAATTTCTGTGGCCGTGTATGACTTATGGTGTTTGTGAGCTGGTGAAGCCATATATGAATGTCTGTGATGCATATAAACTGCCTGGGATGTTAATTGTGATGCATACGAACTGCCTGTGATTGATTTGCTGTTTGGTGGGACATTTAAAAGCAAAACACAACAAAAATTTGGGCGGGGGAAGGCTGTTTGCCGTGTGCAAAGTCCTGGCACACGACAAACTATGGGTGTTTGCCGTGTGCCTGAAATCAGTTATGGGCCATAAATTTCCAACCCACTAGGCCCATTGTTATTTCAGCCCATATTTCAGCCCATACTCAGCTTTCAACCCAAAAGAAGCCATTACAACCCAAAAATGGCCATTAGAGCCCAACAAATATTCTCAGCCATGTACAAAAATTCTAGATTCTAATCATATATACACACACACAAGTTTTGGTTCAACAAAAAATTACATATTCCCTGTATTTTACACCATTCTGAATTAGCACATTTTTGCATCCATCAGGATTTCAAACTTGCGGCTCCTCAAGTACCTCACCTCTCCTTGCTTGCTGCAATCAGCACATGAAAAAAAAACACAAGCTGCAGATTAGTAACAGACTAGTATTATATACATTCATGTTGATAGTTTGAATTAAAACCTACCTGTCTTAGTAGCTAATGAATTACATTGTTGTGTTTCACTTCACTCTATCCAGGTTTTAATATTGAGAGAATTTTAAACACAATTAGAGGTGACCAATAACTTTACATGAGACTGAAATCGACCACAACTGGATGTTACAAGATGGATTGCAACAATGCATCACTAAATTAGTTTCTGAATACTATGAGCATCTGCTATATGCTTTCACATAGTATAGACAACTTTCATCAGAACTAACACAAAATAAGATGTTAATTGCCACACAATCAACAACATAGAAGGAACTGCATATTTAAAAAATGCAGAAGAAAAAAGATCTGGGGTTCATCAACAAATAATTATGTACTGCTGATTACTACTGATGACCAGTCTGCAGCCACATCCAAGCATATCTATGCTCAACAGCATAGAAGGAACTAGTAAAAGAAAAAGGCACATGCCTGGAAAAGGTGGCACTAATAACTTGATTTTGGCTAGAGAAGCAACCAAGCAGCAGTACTATTTGCACAAAACACAATACTGCAGCAAAGAAGAATAAAAGCTACCTATTCTTCAAATGCTACTTCAGTGCAGAGACAGAGGTTATCATTCACGAAGCTCACAAGCCACTATAATGAGAGCTACTCAGGGAAGCATGCTTTCATGCAAAAGACATTTAGAGTTAACATACAAGGATAACAAACATTCAGAGATCTGGAATATACCATGGAAACATTTCCCTTATTATGGAATTGCAACAGATAAAGGGACTATGGGAGAGACAGAGAACCTGAAACAATATAAATCCATATGATAAATCAATCTTCCAGTGCAGATCACAAGAAAACATAAATTTGAGTGTCATTTAAATATCATTATGGGTCGGCTCGTGATGGATTTGTTAATTAAACCGTCGCTATGTTATGGGCCAGCTCATGACAGATTCGTTAAACCGTCACTATCTTATGGGCCTAATATCCAGTTTGCAAATCTGTGATGGATTTTTAAACTGTCACTTGTGATCCGTCACGGAATAAATAGTTTCTTCTAGTGGCGTGTTCTTGGTTAAGTAAACCCTAATCTATTGCAGCTAAAAAATCTCGTGCTGTTATAGAATTCCAAATGGGCAGCCCGACCCTAGCCTGACACTAGCCCAATCTGGTCCGGCCCCATGCGGCCCAAGCCCGACACTAAGGCCACTTTATAGGGCCGGGCCGGCACGGTGACCCGATTGGCCCATCAGGGTAGTGCCAGGCCCGCCCGGCCCTATGGCCCGATTGGCCCATCAGGGTAGTGCCAGGCCGTCAGGCCTGGCCAGCCCGTCGCAAGGAGGGGAAGGGAGGCCTGCGACATGGAGCATGGGGACGAGTGGAAGGGAGGCTGGTGGCCGCGGCCGAGGCGCCCCGCAATGGCGGCGGCGGGCGCGACCTGCGGCCGGGAGCGGCGGCGTGGGAGGAGGAGCGGTCGAGGGTGGAGGCTAGAGGAGGAGGTGGCTGGAATCGCGCGGGAGGGGGGGGGGGGGGGGAGAGGAGGAGGGAAGGAGATTAGGGTTTTATGCTTGTCGGGCTGTTGACTGCTACTTCTATATGGGCTAGAATGGTGGTGGTTGGTGATATTAGATAGTTTTCTGTCGGGCCGCTATCGGGCCACCTATTTTCGTGCCGTGGTTTGGGCCGAGGTGGCGGCCCAGACACTAAGAGACTATCGGGCCGTGCCAGCACTGGACACAATCAATCGTGCCTCGGGCCAGGCTAGTGTCGTGTTTTTTAGAGCCGTGCTTCGGGCCGTCCATCGTACCTAGCCCATTTAGAATACTATACGTGTTGTGAGTCACTGAGCCGGTACACGCATCGTGGAGATGACGACACAGAATGGGCGGCCTAGGTATGGCCGAAACACTACGTATGTCTAAACTTACTCTATTTATTTGTTTTATAGTTTCATGCTGTGCTAGGAAGGAAAACAATTATAAACCAATCTGCGTTTTTTTGGTTTTTTTTTAGTATACACAAGATTTTGTTTATATAATATCGAGACAATCTCACATGGTGGATCTGCAAGAACCGCACCTCGACAAACAAATGCTCCGTCGAGAAACTCCTTCTCTAGAGGAAATGGCACAATAAGTAAATAAGTAGTGTTTTTCATATATAAATGGATCGTGTTTGTTAGAAATAATTAGTCTTCTCTTCACGAGCCAATCCCCACGCAGATCTGTCGAGATCAATGAATATGTTCAGACGACATCGAAGACACGATCTATGCATGTCCAGAAACTAATAGTTTCACCTACTAATGGCCATAAGTAGGGATGGACGACCAGCCAAGAACTCGCGAGCTGGCTCAACTCGTTCACGGCTCGGCTCAGCTCGGCTCAGCTCGGTGGACTTTTTAACGAGCTGAGCTGCTAATTTTGCTCGTTTGGATAACAAGCTAGCTCGAGCCAGCTCGTGAGCTGCTCGCGAGCCAACCAAGCTAGACGGATAAGGTCTTAACAAAGGGAGCCGAGCTATTGGAGCCAAACCGAGCTAGTTGAGCCAAGCCATGCATAATGAAATTTGTAGTTTATAACTTTATTATAACTATTTTTTATATTTATATATGTTAAGGTGGTAATACTAAATTTACATTTGGATCCCGAGCTCGTTCGAGCTTAACGAGCTGGCTCGCGAGCCTAACAAGCCGAGCCGAGCCAGCCTTTTTGCTCGTTTTGCTAGTGAGCCGAGCCGAGCCGAGCTGGCTCGGCGTCCAGCCCTAGCCATAAGGCTCTCCACGTATGGCACTGCGTGGTGCAGCAGAGGGAGCGGGAGCGCAGGCTTCCCTCCGTACAGGTCTGGCGCCCTTTGCATGTCCACCACTTCATCCAGAGCCTTGCTGGCCGCATTGTACTTGAAGAGTCCCTGACCTGCCGGACAAACTCGATCCGGTAGGCGACTGACCACTCCGGCACCCTCAGCCTGTCGTCGTCGTCGGGGTACGAACATGGGCGCAGCAAAGCTTCCCGCCGAGCTCCGTGAGCGTGTCGTGCTCGCCTATGACGTCCCGTGACTGGGAGAAGCACGGCGGGTTATGGACTTAGTCACCACCGTGAACGTCTCGTCACGCAGGCAGAACCGCAGCAGCTCGCTCGGGCGGGGGTCGCCGGCGCGGCCGACGACGGCGGTCCAGTAGAAGGCGCCCCGCGTGCAGATCGGCCTCACATGGACGATGTAGTACGGCGGGTCGTCGGTCTCCTCCCAATCCGACGAGGCGGCGCCGAGGGTGAGCACCTCATGCCCGATGTCGAACTCGACTTGGTGGTCGGAGTCGTCGACGGCCTCGAAGCCGCGGTACACGACCCGGGATCACGCTGGGGCGGCTGCCCGGCGGCAGCGCGACGAGCTCCCGTGTCGCCGGGTTGCAGACGAAGAGCTCGCCGGAGGCCGTGGGCACTAGGACCATGCTGTGGTTTTTGTCCGGCTGACGTGTACGTCCGAGTAGGAAACGAATAATGTCAGAGGAAGGAAGCCAGCTATGCCGCCTTAAATTTATTTAGCCCGAGTAGTGTCGAAAGTCTGGAATTTTGTTTACAGATATAATAGCTGCGTGATCGGATCGGACGTGGGAGGTGCCGACCGCGGCCATGCTCAGGCTGATTGCAACGGTTGCCGCGCCGACGGTGAGTATCCACCACCACCTTCGTCTTGCGCCCCTGTTGCTTCATCTTGCCGCTGACGAGACCTTGGTTGAGTGTGCTGTCCCAAGCTCGAACCTTGGTTGAAGAAAATAACAAAAGTTGAATAAACAGTGTGGGTGGTAGTTGAATGCCAAGTAACTTTTTCATATTTTCAGTTTAACAGCAAGTACCTTTTTCCATATTTTTAGTGTAACAGCAAGTAACTTTTAAAATTTTCAGTTTAGCGGCAAGTAACTTTTCCATATTATTTTTTACATCACCAGGGTGATGCAGGTGCTGCCTTCGATAGTCAGAAGCGCTCACGTGAAGGTGCCGCTTTGGAGAGCCCAAAGGAATACATTGTCAGTGGAGAAAAGCAACACATCTGTACCGTTCTTTTCCCTCTTGTAAATTATCCTTGTTTTAACAGATCATGTTTTTATCATGTGTGTAGGCAGCAACAAAATAAATGTCCGTTTTAAGTTACTGTTTGAAAATTCCGAAAAGTGATTAAAATGCACAAGTTACTTGTCTTGTCTTGCCTATGATTTTCTAGTTACAGCCCAAGAATAGTCGTACTTGAGAGCTCAGTAAGAGAAATAGCCATACTTGATACCCTTTTACATGTTCATCTTATCTCATATATGCTTTCATTTTTTGTTTTTTGCATCGAGACTCAATATGAAGTGTGTGCAAAGAGAAAAATGCTGAGAAGGCATCAACCTGAAGGCTAGGCTCAGGGCAACGCCGAATGAACAAAAGCAAAATGAAGTGAAATCTGCTTGTTCTGATGCACAACAATAGAGAAGAGTTAGGACAAAGCTTCAGGTTTGTTCCGTTCTATGCCATGTGATCTTTTTCATTCTTCAACAACATCATTTTTTTCATACAGTTAAAACTTGCCCCTGTGTTATTTACACATGTGTTTTCTAACTGTGCTACTGTAATTTTTTCTCCATAGCAGCAAGATAATATTTCGACATCCATTGCCGCAGATCCACTTCCTAATTGTCTCTGCTCTTCAGCGCTCATTCAGACCTCATGCCTGTTGTGTTCCCGAGACTGCTCCCACCAGGTAATATATCTGCAGATACGCGCATGTCTTTGGGCTGTCCATAGGGAAGGCTAGGAGGGTGCTATGCCCTTAGCCTCTGTGTCATTTGGATTTGTTATAGCAGTCTGTGTGTCTGTATTGAATACGAATGTGTCTCATGAAGATTTTGTTTTCTGTTTCAGGCCAACGATGTGGTCGTGCTCACCCACAAAGTCTACTTTTGTATCGACTTTGACGGAAACCCAGCAGGTTTGTGGCGATTCCCCTGTCTTTTGTTGTCACATGTTTCTTCCGTTAGATACTAGGGTAACTAATTATTTTTCCTCATTTTCGAAACAATATACCTTTAGGAAGTAACTTGTCACATTTTTAAGTTATATAGCAAATAACTAGCTCTATCAATCACGTTTACCTAGGGGTAACAATGGACGACAAACCGAAAGGGGAATGATGGCGTCCCTCCCCATCGTCCTCCCACCACCTCCTCCTCCGGCGACCCCCTCCTCATCGTCAAGCTCCCTGGTGCTCTCTTCCACCTCGGCACCCTCGCCATGAGTGATCGCCAGTCCTGCTGCTTATGGGTGGACTCTCGGATCTGGGCTTCGGCCCAGGTCTTGTGTTCCAAACACTGGTGCGAGATCGGTTTCCATCACACTCGGTTAGTTTCTCTGCTTCCCCCTCCTCTCGGGAATTCTGGTTGGTCTGTTCTTTTGGAAGATCTGCAATCCGCTTGAATGTGGATTCGGTTGGTCTCATTCTTCAAGCCACCCTGGGTGGTGTAGCATTGGATTTCAAAGTTTTGCATCTCACGGACTGGATGTTCCGGTTCTCGGTAGATGCCAAAGTTGTTGGCCTTTTGGTTTATCGATCCAAATCTTTTTCCTGATAGCTTTTGCTATCCATTTTGCACTGTGGGGAAATGGAGGCCCCAACTGGATTCGGGAGTACAAAATATGGCTTGCACTTGAAGCTTCAGAGTGGACTCATGTTCATGGTAAAACGAATAAAAAATCCTTTGTGGAGGCTGTCCGCTCCAATCCGCAAAAGGCCCCAAAGCCGAACTCTGTTTCTTCCAGGGCACCCTTTCCTGATAATTCTAATCCTATGCATTCTTCGGGTGCGGCACCAAAATCTAGCGGCAAGTCAATCTTCCAGCGTTTGCATTTTCTGTCAAACTATTTTTCGAATAATTTTGCTCCCTCTTGGGGGCCAGATCGTCGCCGTGTTCTTTGCTGGAGAATCAAACCGACGCGGGATAATCGGGTGGGCCCTGCTTGTTTGAATTCAAATGTTCCACCGCTCCCCTCCTCGGCCCAAAAAACCCATCTGGGCCCCTGCTCCAAATGTCTGGCCTATGGTCATTTTAGGCAAGAGTGCAAATCTGATATCAGATGTCGGGCTTGTTTTGGTTATGGACATACTGCCCGTAGATGCCGGGCTGCAAAATCAACGGGTCGTGCCTATAGGAGGAAAGCAATCCTGAATCAAGAGAATCATGAGGGGCATCCCCGGGTTGGTGAAGATACTATAAAGTCTTTCCTGGCTTCATCTTCTAAGCACGCACCCCAAGAAAGCCCTTCGTCCCCAACCTCGAATCCTCCTCCCCCTCCGCCTCCTTTCCGTCAATCGGCAATGGCGAACTTCGCCGTCGACCCCTACCCCTTCGTACCCGCGGGTTTCACCCTGATCCCGCGTGAGGTACAGAGGGGACCGACTAGGATGAGATCCTTCCTCGCCTTCTCGCTGGACAAGGTGAACGAGGACCTCGCCATCGCCGTCACCCTCCCCCCGATGGCCAAGGAGGACTTCATCCCGTTCGCCAGAGAGCTGCACTGCTACCTCGCTGATCATCAGGTTCGCCATCGTATCAACTTCGCTTTGTTAGGCATGATGAGGGTCAGAATTTCAAGGATTTGGATTTAGATCGTGTGGTTTGGCTTATGTTGCTTTGTTTCGCCCCCGGATGCCAAGAACTTGATTAGTCTAGTGGATAAAAGCTTAGCAGGTTTTGGTCAGCTTTTGCATGTGCACAACTCCTCTAGCCTGTGTAGATTGGTTGTCAAAGTTCTTGTCAATAAGGATAGCGATGTCCCTAAAAGTATCACTGTCTCTGCTGGTTCTAAGCCTCGTATTCGCACCTGGACAGTCCCAATTTTTCTGCTTCAAGCGTCTGATGTGGTCCTTGGGGGTGATGAACAGCCTCTGCCTGCTGATGGCCCTATACACCCCTTGGCTCCTCGTGCACCTAGATGGATGGGCCCCCATGGCCCAGGTGTGGGAGCTGTAGTGGATGACAATGTGGAGCAACAGGGTGCTGGAGATGCTGGCTCTAGTAATGGCAATAACAATGGCATGGCAGCAGCACAGGATGAGGAGAATGTGCAAGAGCCTGAAGAAATGGCACAGGGCATTAATGCCCAGCAACAGGTGTAGCAGCCAGAACGTGTGATTGGGGTTCCTGAGCAGGTTCAGACTCCAAAGAACACCATGTCAAGCTTCTCAGGTGCGTCTGCAGATTTTGCAGCCTCTGGAGGAGTCAAGGTGGATCTCTCACCTTTGGGTCCGTCATCCACTCTGAATCAGGTGATCTCATCTCTTTGCTCTTCACCACCACCTTTACCTCTGATTTCGAGCATTTTTCGTTTTATCTCTTCTTTCATCATTGATCTTTCCACCCAAGTTCCGTCCTATATCTCTGATGAGGATGTTCTCTGGTATTTGGCTAAGGTGATGTTTGATCTCTTGGAGACTGGGGAGGCAAGTTGCAAGCGCAAGCTCTTTGAGGAGCCGGCTACTGCAGAAGGGACTGATGATGAGGATGAGGAAGTTTGCATCATCCCGAGGGAGGAAGCAGTGATCAAGCCACACCGCAAGCGTAGGGCCAAGAAGATGCGTACCCCACTGCCAAAGGACTTCGTTCACCGCAACACTAGGATCAACAAGGACCTGGATGGTTTTCGTGACAAGGAGAGCAAGGCAGCACATGCTGCTAGTATGGAAGTTGTCCTGGAGCCAAGGCCTCTCACTATAGTTCCTGCTAAGCCACAGGACACTCTCCCTAGCTTTGTGGGCACATCGGCGATGGTTGACTCTCCAGCCCCATTTTTCTCTGTGGAAAATGTGCAGGCGATGGCCACTGGATATATGAAGATGCAGCCTGGTTCTGTGTCTGTTGCACTGCTTGAGTCTTCTGATGATGAGTAAACCACAAGCATCAGTTTGGGAGGGTAGTTGGGGCAGTGTTGGCCTTTTGCTTTGTTTAGCTCTTGGTCTCGGGCCTGCGTGCCATATCCTATCTATTTCCTGCCATGTTTCGTTTCTCACCATATGGTGTCACCTGAACCTTTATGTTTTATTGTCCCATGAACATTGGTGTGTGGTTAATCAAGTTTGTTTCCCTTGTTCTCTGGCTCATCCTGCATGTGATCTGTCTCTGGTTCCTGGCTGTGCTTGGAATCCTTACTACTTGTTCCCTTTTCTTCTTTTAAATGAATAACACCAGAGATTGGAACATTTTGGTTTGGAATGTTAGGGGTATTAACTCGCAAAGCAAATGGGACTGCGTCAGAGATAAGCTTTCAGAATGTAATGCCTCTATTGTCTGCTTACAAGAAACAAAGAGAAATCATTTTGATATTTCATACCTCAGAAAATTCTGTCCTCGGCAATTCACACAGTTTGCTTATTCTCCTTCTGATGGGGCCTCAGGGGGGCTCTTAATTGCATGGAATGGGTCTATGTTTGATGGTTTTGTTGTTAGCTCCAATTCTTATTCAGTCACAGTGAAATTCACATCTCGTCTGGCAGCTAATTCCTTCCATGTGACAAACATCTATGGGCCTTCTTGTGCGAATGAAAAAGCAGCATTCATCAACTGGTTGTACAATTTTGACACATCTGAAATTGAAGATTGGGTTTTAGCTGGTGACTTTAACTTGATCAGGTCGCCCCACAACAGAAACAGAGCAGGGGGGTCGCAGGCTGAAATGTTAGCTTTCAGCGACTTAATTCAGCACCTAAATCTGGTGGAAATCCTTTTTATTGGCAGACAATTTACCTGGAGTAACATGCAGGATAATGCTTTGCTGGAAAAATTGGACTGGGTGTTCACCTCTAGCTCTTGGAATCTTTCTTTTCCTGATACAAAGGTTTTGCCCCTGTCTAGGCCGGTTTCAGATCATATCCCTTATGTGGTCAAGGCTAATACTTTCATTCCTAAAGCAAAAGTGTTCAGGTTTGAAATCTTTTGGGCAAAGTTCTCGGATTTCATGGCCACAGTGGATTTTCATTGGAATTCTAATCCAGTTTTTGCCAACCCGGCTAGAACTATCTCAGGAAAATTTAAACAGTTAAGGAAAGGCTTAAAGGCTTGGAGCTCTGCTAGAACTATCCTTATTGGATGGATTGGAGGATCAGCGACCTCTCTGTCGTATTGAGAAGAACTTCAGGAAATTAACCAAAAAGCAACTGTTACAACTCCTAGAAGCTAAAAGGATCTATTGGAAGCAGAGAGCCACCATTAGATGGATCAAGTTTGGAGATGAAAACAGCAAACTCTTTCAGGCACTGGCCACTTCCAGTCACAGAACAAATCACATCAGTCAATTATTTCTGGAGGATGGCTCTTTAGTGTCTGAGCATGACCTCAAAGCAGGGCTGCTATGGAATTTGTTCAAAGACAGATTGGGCATTTCAGAGTTCGTGGAGATGTATTTTGATCTGTCCAACCATTTAAGTGGAGTACCACTTCCTGTGCTTGAAGATCCTTTCACCAAGGAAGAGATTGATGCTGCAGTCAAGGACATGCCATCTGACCATGCTCCTGGGCCAGATGGGTTCAATGGTTACTTCATGAAAAAATGCTAGAACATCATTGTTGATGATCTGTATAATCTCTGCCAAAGCTTCTGTGATGGTTTAGCAGACTTGACCCGGATCAATGGCTCTTTCATAACTCTGCTTCCAAAGATGGATAATCCCAGAACTGTGAATGATTTCAGACCCATCTCCTTACTGAATTATTCACTTAAACTTCTTACGAAGCTGGTTGCAAACGGGCTGCAAAATGTTATATTATCTGTTGTGCATTCTAATCAATATGGCTTCATCAAAGGGAGATCCATCCAGGATTTCTTAGCTTGGGCATTCCAGTTTATTCATTCTTGTCAACAGACAAAGAAAGAGATAATAATTCTGCAAATTAGACTTTGGGGAGGCTTTTGACAAGTTGGAACACGAGGTAATCCTGCAAGTACTAGCTGCAAAAGGATTTTCAGAGAAATGGATTAGCTGGATCAAGGCCATTCTTTGCTCAGGGACATCTTCCGTCTTGCTAAATGGGGTGCCGGCAAGTCCTTTAAATGTCAGAGAGGTGTAAGGCAGGGTGATCCCCTATCACCTTTGATGTATGTGCTAGCAGCTGATCTACTTCAGTCTATTATCAACAAAGCTGCTGCCATCAACTTACTAAAGCATCCCCTGGGGGATAATTTTGGTGGTGATTTCCCCATAGTCCAATATGCAGATGATACATTGCTAATCATGCAGGCAGATGCATGGCAGCTTTTCTGTCTCAAAGGGTTGCTTAGGAGTTTTGCTAACTCGACTGGTCTAAAAGTGAATTTTAAAAAATCCTTCCTTGTGCCCATAAACACCTCTGAGGACAAAGCAAAGCACCTGGCTGCCACCATTGGCTGTAAAGTGGGCAGTATGCCTTTCACATACCTTGGTCTTCCTTTGGGAACTACTCGGCCTTCTTTCAATGAGTTTATGCCCCTTCTAAACAAAATTGTGAGAAGAATGATGGGTATTAATCCACTGTTATCATACTCTGGCAGATTAATTATGGTGGACTCTCTGTTGACTACCACGCCCACTTTCTTCATGGGACTTTTCAAATTTCTGGCTTGGGTCATTGTTCAAATTGATTCTTACAGAAAACATTATCTTTGGGATAGAGGGGATGTTAACAGGAGAGGTGGATGTCTAGTTGCTTGGACTGAGGCCTGCAAACCAAAAGATCAAGGTGGACTAGGCATTCTGGATCTCACAGTCCACAACCATGCCATGCTCCTTAAACACCTACACAAGTTTTATAATCGAGTGGACATACCCTGGGTGAACTTTACCTGGCAAGCTTTCTACACTAGATCAACAGTGCCACATGCTAGAACTCCTGTGGGCTCTTTCTGGTGGCGTGATGTTTTATCACTCTTCCCAAAATTCAAAGAGATGGCTATATGTGTGCCAGGGAAAGGAGACTCCTTTCTCTTATGGGATGATGATTGCGGCATGGGATGTCTCAAAAATAGGTTTCCCCAACTGTTCTCTTTTGTGATATTTAAGAAGAGCTCTCTGATGAAGCACCTGGGGAGAGATCTGGGTGGCAACTTCATACTCCCTCTCTCGGCAATTGCTGCAAACGCTGATTGATAACCTCCATCTAGATTTGTCAGCATCAGACCAATGGATTTATTCGTTGGGTTCAAGAATTTTCATATGTAAGAAGGCTTATCAGGCTCTGGTTGGCTCTGACCCGGTTCAACCCCTTTTCAAATGGCTCTGGAAGTCAAGCTGCAGACCGAGGCTAAAGTTTTTCTTTTGGCTCATGCTTCGTGACAGACTCAACACAAGGAACATAATGAGAAGGAAAAGGAGGATTCTTGATGATTATTCTTGTGTGCTTTGCTCCAGCATGGTGGAGGAGGATCTCATGCATCTCTTCTTCAATTGTTCGTTTAGTCAGAGTTGTTGGACTTTTCTTGGTATTATCTGGGATCTTTCTTTGCATCCGGTGGATATGGTTATGCAAGCTAAACTCTCTTTTCAGCGCCAATGTTTTCGGGAGGTCTTCATCACGGCTTGCTGGTGTATCTGGTGCCACAGAAACTCTATTATTTTCGATTCTACAAGTACATCCTTGGTTCGATGGAAAGCTAGCTTCAGGGTAGAAATTTCTAAAGCTTTAGTTAAAGCTAAACCGTCCCTTAAGGCTGATTTATATTCTTGGCTGAGTAGTCTCTAATTTCTCCTCCTCTAGTTAGGGTCTTCTTTTGGCTCTGAGACCTTTGTACCTGTACATATTTTTACCCTTATAAATGAAAAAAGAACCAGTAGGGGCCTTCCCTACTGTTTTCGTCAAAAAAAAAATAACTAGCTCTAGTTTTCATGTCACGTGAAGTAATTAATTATTGGATTACAATAAATAGCAAGTAAGTTTTCTGTCTAGGTTCTCTTATATTTGTGCCTCATATATTTTGCAGTTAGAATTGTAGTAAGGATACCCATCAGCCAACACTATGAAGGGTGTGCACATCAAATAGAGGAATGCCAATCAGCGATCATCCAATTCTGATATTTTTGCAACATTTTCTAGGTAAGTTTTGTCACCCCTAATTAGTTCAGGTCAGGTTTGTAGCCTTCTATTTCATCGCATGTTCATGTAGTTGTCTCTCCACATCTTGTGATTGCCAACCATTAACCAAGTATGTATCAATAAAGGATTTGAGTATGTAAGGTTGCTTTAATCTTTCAGTCCTTGTGAGTACAATTTTTTAATTGTTTTGCATTTTAGAGCCAAGTGGCTGAGAGATATTCTGTATACCATTTGTTTCTACTGCCAAATATTTTGAAAGCACAAGGGGCAGTAGTTGATAGGGTTGCGACAAGTCATCTCTGATTTTTTTTCCACCCTGCATGATCTTCACTTTATATATATATATATATATATATATATCACCAGTAAGGCTGGTAATGGTTCGGTTAAATCAGTTTGGTTTTGTTATTTGGGCTTACTTGGTGTAGTGCTAAATGGGTCGATATGTCTGGTGGGTTGGTTTGGTGTGGGTTATTTTACAGTATAAATTGGTTTAGCCTAGTTTTGTTGAGACGTTATGAGGGCCGCCGCCGATTCCTGAGTGCTGCTGCCACCGCTGGTGGCTCGTTCCTACCGTCTCCATGCCTGTTTGCCCCCCAAGCTGGCTGTCCTCAGTTTCATTTGGCTAAAATGGTGCGAGCAGTCCGGTTCAGCTTGGTTCTGGAAGGTGCCGGTCTGGAATGGTGTGGAGTGCGGCAACGTGTATTATTAAAGCGGTCTGGTTCAGTTTTGGGTCGGTTCTCAGACCATTACCACCCTTACACCGGTTATGTAAGTGAGGGTGACCTGTTCTGCTTGTGCCTATAAGTTGTGTTTTACATGGTCAACTTTCAATATGCAAAGGTGAACTAAAACATCTTACATATATCTACAGAAGTAACTTACTATTGAGTCACATAATGTTCTCACATTAGTTTGTTGTGTGTTCTGTTTAACCACAAAATCGGCATTTTAGATTAAGGAAGCTCACCCCTATAATTGTGGAAAACAGATTGCAATCAGTCAGAAAACAGATTGGGAATGAGAGTGATGTTATTTTGCCTACACCATTGAAATTAGAGTTTCTTATTTTGAACACTGCTTGTAGATTGTTTCTACAAGTAAATTTTCTCTTTTTTTACTTGTTGCAAAGATGATCTAAATCTAACACTATTTTCACCCTTTTTTAGGGACTAAGGTTTAAATTGGAGACTTGGGGAGATGGATGTGCCACTTGTTTGTCTTTTATTTCATATGCAAGAACCTCATCATGAAAGCAATCAAATGATGCAATCACTTCTGTACATAGTAACTTTGTTATAAGATATGCCTCCAGGAACATGAATCACTCATCATTTGATCGGTGCACCTAGTTTTTCACTCTGAAATCTGGATCATAGCTATATGATTAATCTAGTAAGACGAGTAAGTACATGGGTATGCTTTCCCTCCCATTGGTGATTATTGTATCTCCATGTTCTACTCTCTGTTTTCCATCTGATTTGGTTTTTTTTATCCTGGTATGCCTGGGAATTTTGGGTGTTTTTGTGACCCTTAGCAGCGGTGGTGGTTGGGGAACGAACGACACCATGACTGCAGGGTCTGGAGACATCCAATTTTTTGTTACATTCATGGTTCTTGTATTTTTTATGTGGGCCTTTTTTGTTACTTTTCATGTGTACTGGGCCATTTTTTTGTTACTTTTCATATTTTTGGTGCCAACGACGTCCCACGCGGCCGATAATTTCTAACTCTTGTGATTGTTTTTTTTTTCGCGCCAACCAATTTTTCTCGTGCGGGGGGCTAGTGTTTATCACGCTTTCTCGTCGCCCCTATAACAACTTTCCAAAAACGGATAACTTTTCCAATTTGGAAGGACCTCCCCCTAAAACTAAAAGGAGGAGGGCCTCCCTTTAGCCACGTCCAAAAAAGAAGCGGTCTATAATATTACAGAGACACACGTTCTAGTGCACTTTGTTAGGTGGGTCAAATATATTAATGATATAGCCTATATTAGTAATCCACCCGTAACCTATGTTCTCGTATGCCAAAAGCTGCTCCTCGGTGAGCCACGTCGTCATTTTACTACAGCCACACAATCTCCCCCTTCTTGCTACCCAGTTCCGGTAAAGAAAGGGAGGGGGGGGGGGGGGGGGGGGGGGGAAGCATGCGCCACTTGATCCTTCAGTGACCTCTGGCTCCGCTGCAAAATTTGATTGTGTCACGCTTGGCTTTTAATTTCTTGATGGACCATGGAGTACATATATTCATGGAAATATTATCCACATAATGCAAAGTATCATCACCTGCATATCAGGAAATTAGTTGAAATAGTTGCAATATGTCACTAATATTTCCACATAATCTTGCATTGCGATAATCTTGAATTTCATTGCAATAAATTGTCGCTATTTCCACCATTTATAAATGGTTGCAATTAGTTGATAATATTCCAACAATTTTCTTGCACTGTAATAACATTCATTTGAAAATGTTGGTCTTTATATATTGCACTGTAATAATTTTCATTTGTTGCCACATGTGTTTTTGTGCATTATCATTGTTAAGGGAGATGATAAAATAGAATTATAGGCAAAGAAAATGCAATAAAAACTGCTCTAGTGTAGTGGTAATTGCATTCATCCTATGTTCAGGAGGTCCTGGCTTCAATTCCATTACACAAAAAGTTTTGTAGTTTGTATTCTAAATTATAGTTTTTACCACAATTATATAGTGTTCTATTGCAAGAATGAGTTTGCAAGTTTGGTGTGGATGGGTTTGAGAAAGCCTTAGCACTACTACTGAGACCACTATCCTAATTTTTTTAAAACGAAGCAAAATATATTTATAAAAATAAAATGGATATCACAAGGAAAATTTGGTAAATCCATATTATTGTTATTTGAACCCTTTTAAAAATTAGGGATGTCACAAGGATGAGATGAGGGTCTAAGAGATTTGGACACGGTCTTGGTATGTTTGTCTATCTTGGTTTGTTGACTGAATTTGAGTGACATTTGGCCAACCATAGGCGAACACGCTACGACGTGGTGGCTAGTATGGGTGACTCAATTATTGCTTGATTAGGTACATGGTCGGATGAAAAGAGAAGCGGAGGGGATGGATGAGGGGCATTGGTGCTCACCTTGTCTTGATGACTAAGAGAAGTTTGGCTTTTGTTGAGCTTAGTTGGCTCCAATGGCAACATCTCAAGTGAAGATGAAAAGGGAGTGATGAGATGAGGGAGTGATGGCCACTTTATGGCCCCAAAGCAGTGTTACATGGCTTGGGCATGAGTTTGATCTCAGTTAAGGGGATCACAGTGTGTGAGTGAGGGATGAGCTAGAGTGGAGACATTTGTGTAGCTCTCTGGCTCCACCCAAGCATTGAGAACAGAAGACATTTCTGTAAGCTGGCAGCTGCAAATGGGTCATGGACACAAGCAGGGATGGTGAGGAGAGCTAAAGTGGTGGGAGGGGGACGTGAATTGGTGGCCAGCTGTTGCCATGGTAAAATTTAAGCAGCATGGCATTTTACTACCATAACATGGATGAAAGGGGGAAGGGTATATGAAACTTAGAGGCATATGTGGGATTTTGTGGGCAGGGCATGTCGTCGTATTGCAGTAGGAGAAGGGTGGAAAATGAATCTGTCGTGTTGTCATACTAGTATACTACCCAAATTGGATAAGGGATCTAGCGAATTGGATTGGAAGTAGAAAATTTAGGAAAACAAAAAATGACTTCGCGGGCTGGACTAGAGAAGAAAAAGATTTCTGCCATACCTAAACATTAGGTTTAGAAATATGTTTGAAGATTTTTCAGCTTTCGTTTTGTTCAACTTTGAACGCGTTTTAGATGGATCTAGGATATAGAGCAAGAAAATTCATCACATGTGTTAAACTTTCATGTATGGTTTAGATTTGAGAATAACTTTTATTGCTCCTAAACTTATTAAATAAAGGTAACTACTTTTTTGAAAATGTTTAATTCTTGATGTCCCTAAAAATTGGAATGTTACACCAGTCGATGTCACAAAGGCGGGGGTTCGAGTGGCTTTGGGGTGGGGAGTATCTGTTCATTTTTGTTTTTTAATTTAATTTAGTTAAAGAAAGTAAACATTATGTAGAATTGGCTTTGCGTTGTGAGAGATTTGCTCTTATTTGTTAGGTTCATATATGATAGGAGTGCACATCATTTATGCTACAAATTGTATGAATCATACATCCTCAAGGAGCCATGTATCTTGGATGGATACTACTTGATTGCATTTAGAAGTGTGGATAATGGATGCTATCTTGGATTTTGTTTTGAAGTAATTTTGATGAGGACCTCTAGTAATTATTTTTGTATGTTCATTTCTTTTTGGTACACCAAACTTTATTGTCATACTATCTTCCTCAAGAAATATGCAACCATCAATACATTTAACTCAAGAAAATTTGATCGATTCAATACAATTGAAAGTTGTATTAAAACGTTAAGATATTACAGTTGTAGATTTTTTTTTCATTTTGTGTTATCATCATGTGAAAGTCATTATTCCTATATTTTGTACTTCACTTCTTTGAATATTTGAAATTCTTATGGACTTTTGTGCAAATGCATATATGCGGTGATACTCAACAAACAGGCAATCAATATAATTAATAAGTATAGTCGTTAGATGCAATATAATTAATAAGTTATGGTCATTAGATATTGCAATATCTACTAATGCATCCATATCGAGACATATACATGGATATCAAAACATCAGAAATAGATAGAGAGCGATACGCAAACATTTAAAATGGTACACATCCAAATAGAGATAGAGATCTAGCTAGATATTGCAGAATATGAATTGAACTTAGTTGCTCTATAAATAGGCACTTATGCTTACAAGTTCTCCAAACACAAGAAACACCAAAAGCAAAGCGATCCCAACCTAGGGATAATCATGGCCCCAAGGACAACCGAATGCCCTGCAAATGGGCTTAGGGTCCTCGTCGTTGATGAAGATAAACAACACGTGAACTATTTGAGGGCTGTGCTCCCACAATACAACTTTCATGGTAAGTTCCATACTTTTTTTTTTTGAAATCAACTTAAAACTATGTGCATAGGCTTCAAAGAATCAGAGTTACTGCACCTTCATGGTGTTTATGATTTAAGCTTTTTTGTAAATTTCATGTGTTATAAATAAGGTCTAATGCTTCCTTGTTCTAGTGACGGTGTATACAAGTCCCGTGATGGCACTGAACTTTCTTAAGGATCACACACAAGATGTTGATTTCCTATTGGTAGCGATGCACATGCAAGAGATATCAGGTTTTCAGTTCCTTGAGATTGCCACAAAGATGCATAGAAACATCATAAGTAAGTATTTAGTTTCTTACCGAAGGGATTCCTTTTCATAGTTCAATGGTAAATTTTGTTTTAAGAAACAGATAAGTTGATCGATATTTCTTATCTTTGGAACAGTGATGTCATCTACAACAACACTCGACATGATGGACAAATGTATTAAACTCAATGCACGCTTTTTGGAAGAGAAACCTCTTGGTTCTTCTGCCATACGTAATTTATGGCAACATCTTGACCTTGAGCCTAGCAAGAGGATGGAGATGTTTCTGAATTTTATTCAAGGTTGCCATTTTTGTGAGTGCTAATTGATTTTTTCCTTTATAAAGTGACAAAAATATTAAAAAAACTATGCAGTTTTCCTGAGCACAACATTGTGCACTTTAGCTTGGATTAAATACGGTTTAATGTTTTTAGAGATGTATCCATTGTATGACAGTCATCAGGGATCATAAAACACATATATAAAAATTATAAATTCACATAAATATCCCACCTAACACACAATCACAATTCGTAGCAATTAAAGCCCATTCATCGCTAGGTAGAAATGGGTAATTTAGAGTTGTACTTCCATAATTTCTTATTACTCACAAACCATAATATCTTTAATAGTTAGAGTTGTATCAAATTAGGATAAGGGCTCCCTTTTCATTTTTTTTGTGTGCTAAGTAAGAAAATTAATGACCTATTTTCTATGTTGCAAACCATACATATAGATCCTACAGGAAAAGCACATGGAGAACAAAGCACAATCACAGAGTTATCTGATGACGCCGAGTCCATGAACGAAGTCAGCAGTTCTAAGGTGGGAAGCTCCACTGATGTAAACATGGGCCTTGTGAACAACTCAGATTCTAATAATCCGGTGAATCCAAGGAGAAAAACCCCAACAAAAAGCCAAGGCTCGGAAACTAGCCCATCTCCGAGCAACTAAAGCTGGCACCCTACAATTTACAGCTAAATGGAAGAGCATCGATTGGTTTAGGTGAGGCGGGCGTATGATGATTATGATCTAAAACAATAAAAATAATTAATGGAAGCCATGGAGATATCATGGCTGTGCTTGTATCTGATATCGAGAACTCAGACATAATGCAATACCCCTCTACTTATATTTCACGGTATCATATATTTCACACATTTTTCATTGTGAGAAAAACCTTGCTGGGGTGTTTAGTTACTTTTGCAAAAAAAAAAAATCACCCATCATATCGGATGTTTGGACACATGCATGGAGTACTAAATGTAGACGAAAAAATAAATAATTACACCGATTAAAGTGTAATTCTCGAGACGAATCTAACGAACTTATTTAATCCATGATTTGCAACAATGATGCTACAGTACCATTTCGCTAATCATAGATTAATTACCATAATTGGATTCGTCTCGCGGTTTACATGTGAGTTCTGTAATTAGTTTTATTATTAGTCCATATTTAATACTCCTATAAATGGTAAAATTCTCCTCGATATGACACTGCAGAACAAAAAATTCCCAGGAATTAAACACCCCACTATTGTTTCACGGTTCACTAGTTAGTTTTTTGTTTCACATTTATGCATGGACTTTGGATTTGGGCTGAAATCCCATCTTGCGCTGCACCCCAACTTTGCCATGCGCATGGCTGAATTCCATCGTATATTCTGATTATCTAACCTTTGCTCCCGCACGGGCTATTAATTAACAGACATTACATTCAAACATTATTTATTAAAATTTTTACCTATGACTCTCTTATTTGCTGAATAATAGTACACATACATATAAGTACTTATCTATGTTCAATTGTAATTGATTTTTAGTAATTAGTAATTACTCAATACATATTTTTATTCCTATTTTTTACCCTTCTCATGTTCTGTTTAAGATAAAATTTAGTATTTCCCGACACTTTCTCCCATACACGTCATGCATATATACCTTGACTTCATAATTTCTGTGTTAACAGTGCAAATATAGGTAACTTAAAATTATATATTGCTTTACTTTTAACATTTATGTGTAAGAAGGAACATGCACATGATTAGATTAACATTTAGGTGTTTACTTGATAGTTTTTATTAACAACAAATGTGGGTGGTTTAGATACAAATTTTGGGGGATATTTATAATTGCATAGGTGGGTGATTTAGATATAGGTGTCGGGTTTAGTTTTGAATATTTTTTCTAATGATAACTGTGTATAATACTTTTCAAAAACTTAATAGACCAAGGACTATGATTTGTAAGGTCTACATTATTCATGCACTAATATTTCTGATTTTTTTTAATTTTAATGGATACATCTTCTTTCTAGCGCGTCTTGCAAATTGAAAAGAATAAGTTTATACATATTCTTCATTCTCCCTTTCCTTTCTAATTTTTTTTTGAAAAAAAAATGGGTGGAAGAGGATACCATAGGTGAAAAATGAATAATTGTCTCAAAAATAAAATGTTTATACTATTGCAAATATAGGTCCACACATAAAAATTAGTTGGTATTTACCTTTCTAGTGATAGATAGTATAACATGATAATTTATTAAGGAAGCTCTGAGATTTGCTTTCATATATAAAGTAGTAGTTTTTTTAATGTTTGGCCTAATGTTCTCTATTCGAACATGAACAGTGAACACTGGTATAATCTGACATAACAATTAGATCCACAAAATGAAGTGTCATTAACTTATTATCTCATCTTTTTTTCTTAGTATGTGCCGTTTGATGGTCCACTGGACCCGCCTTGAGCTCCAACTAATGACTATAGATAATTATCGACATGAGCTGTAACCTAAAATATGTGTCTATAGAACAACACTACTTGACACGGTCCTTGTTACTAATGATACTCATGCTCTCTCCAAAACTGCACAAAATTAAAATTGTATAGCCCTATGCTCAAACTCCCTAGCCGCACATACTATCCTATAGGTTGTTTCGAGACATTGTTTTCTTTAGTGGCAGATGTGGGTAATTTAAACATAAATATAGGGAGGTTATTTTAGGTTAATTTTTTATAATGACATAGGTGGGTAATTTTACTCTCTTCTTCTAAAGTATCCACATAGAATCCTATGTGGCTTCACGTGGAGGCTTCTTTCATTTCTCCCTTTTTCTAGAGTGTACACCCAGGATCGTAGGTGTCTTCACGTGAAAACTTCGGAAGAAGCCTTCAATTAGTAATAGTAAGGTACAGAGCATAGACTGATCAGTGCTGCCATTGGGACACAAAGCTGCTACTTAAAATTGATGATACAGGGTTTGGGACATGTAGTGATTATTTACAGTACAGAATATAGACTACTTAGATTTTAACTCTGTTTTGGTGTAGTGTTGAGGTGCATAGCAAATCTGTAGAGTACAAGACCAAAGATTGCTGAGTCAGGGAGTGGATGGAACTACTTTCATGGATGTCAATCTTGAAATAATTTGATTAAAGTAAAAGAATTATACTTGAAGGGAAGAGTGATGATAGTTTGGGAATGGAGAGGACGAATTACTAACTTTAGGCATTACTTCAGGTGTGGTGCTGCTTTGCTAGAAGGTAAGTTCCCAGAATAATTTGAAAGTTGCAATGAATAAACTTGTTCTGTGCCGTATGGCCCAAAGAAACTGGAGGCCCACTTTCAGAAGGTTGTTAGATGAAAGAAAACAGATTCAACTTAGAAGACTGAATGACATGCTTAACTCTTTTGCTCTTTCCGATGAAGTGGATTATATTGAGGGAGCGAAAGGGACCATTTCAGTAACTGTTGGTCATTGCCTGAACATATGAAAAAAAAATCTTTGTGCCAAAATTCACCTAAGAGTCAAGACCTTTATGTGGCTGGTACACCATAATGCAATCCTTACATAAGATAATTTAGTTAAAAGGAAGCGGCAAGGTGATGAATCATGTGTTCTCTGCTCCGAAAGAGAAACAGTGGAACACTAGTCTTTTTGGATGTTCTATCTGGAGTTTGGTAGCTTTGGTTATGGGAGCAAAGTGACCTGCAACTTGCAACAACTCTAGTTCTGGGGGATTCCATATGATGATGCAGTGCTATCTTGAAGGCAGGGTGCTACTTTGATAAAGAATTATTAGATCCACCTCAAAGAAGCGTCAGCACAGGGGTGGGTGGTGTGAAAAGGAAATGAACACAAATTTGGTTTGGTGGACCCGAACACCTGAATAATTTAGTTAGTAATGAAATTGAGGCGGCATCACTACCCTCTAGGGTTCTGGGATTCAGTCTGAAATGACCGAATCCCACCGAAATTCATCATCTCGGTCTCTTCTGAAACGATTTTTGTGCTCCACAATTCGAATATTTCATAGAATCAAACCGAAAACCGACCGAAATTCGCCCATTTCGGTTGGGAGCGAAATTTTTCGAAATTGAATTCCAAAACCTTGGTACCACCAGGAGCAGGCTATCTACGGAGTCACTTGATCAGGACGTCCTTAGAGCAAGTATTGTGAAGGTGACTCAGCCGGCGAAAGACAGTGCAGTGCAATAAAAAAAAAAATGGGGCCCTCCACCACCGCAGTCTCAGCCTGAAGTATCCCAGGACCAAGGGACCGCAGTGCCAGCCAGACACAGGCTCTCTGCAGCCAGTCAAAAGCCAACGTTCTTGCACATATTCTCCATTTATGTGGTGTAGGCCAGGCCGGACGTATTTTGAACTCCCTGCCTGAATACAGCCACGTAGTACGCGACACTGGCAGCCGGCCAGTGGGGGTGGTGGTGGTGTGAAAAGGAAATGAACACAAATCTGGTTTGAATTTGAATTTAGTAAGTAATGAAATCGAGGCGGCATCGCACTACCACCAGGCGCAGGAGCCCATATATATATACCAGCTGCTGTGCCACCTCGAACTCGTCGAAGAGGACAAGCAGTCGACCTGCTGGCCATGGCGCCTCCACTAGCAGCCTCCGTTCTTGATTACCTTTCGCCGGCGGCGAGAGAGCTTCTCCCGCTGCTCTTCCCCCTCCTCCTAATCCTCCTCCTGCTTCCCTGCCTGGCTCCGGCTTCAAGGAGCAGCAGCAAGCTCCCTCCCTCCCCGCCGGGCGCCCTGCCGCTGATCGGGCACGCCCACCTCGTCGCCGCGCTCCCGCACTCTTCCTTCCGCCGCCTCGCCGCGCGGCACCCAGAGTGCGGGGAGTTCATGACGATCCGCCTCGGCGCCGTCCCGACGGTGGTGGCCTCGTCGGCGCGCGCCGCGCAGGCCCTGCTGCGCACCCACGAGCTGGCCTTCTCCTCGCGGGTGCACACCGCGTGCGTGGACGTGCTCACCTACGGCCCCGCGGACGTCGCCTTCGAGCCCTACGGCGAGCGGTGGCGCCAGTCCAGGAAGCTGGTCGCCACGCACCTGCTCAGCGCCACCAAGGTGCGCGCCTACCGCGCCGCCCGCCGGGAGGAGATCGAGCTGGTGGTCGGCCAGATCCGCAGCGCCGCCGCTGCCGGGGCCGGGGTGGACATCAGCGAGCTCGTGAACAAGTACACCAACGACATGGTGTGCCAGGCCGTGGCAGGGAGAGCCATCAGGGTGGAGGGCCGGGACCGGGTGTTCCGGGACCTCATCAACCAGACTCTGGCCATACTGAGTGGCTTCAATCTGGAGAACTTTTACCCTGGCATCGCCAAGGTGGCAGGCAGCGTGCTCATGTGGCCGCTGCGTCGGAAGACCATGAGGCTGAGGGACCGCTGGGATGACTTCCTTGACAGCTTCATCGACCTGCGCATGAGCGAGGTCGGCAGTAATGGTGCCGTTGCTAGTGCCGACGACCAAGACCAAGACCAAGACGACAGGGACCTCCTACATGTACTGCTGTCTGTACAGCAGGAGTATGGTCTCACCAGAGACAGAATCAAGGGCCTTATGGCTGTGAGTTGAACAATTTTATTTATTTCATTCATCTCCTATTATATTATATTACTTTCTCTTTCTCCTATTATTTATTTCACTCACCTCCTATTTATGTGTTTTAAGTATAGTTAACACGTTTTCCCGTCCCGTGCATTAATTAATGTAACCTCAACTACAACAGAACATGGTCGCAGCAGCCACGGACTCGACATTCGGCGTCCTCGAGATGGCAATGGCTGAGCTTATGCTGCATCCGGATGTCATGGCCAAGCTGCAAGCTGAGGTGAGGAAGGGTGTTCCACATGGACAAAATTTCGTCACTGAAGACGATCTCGTCGGAATGCCCTACTTGAAAGCAGTTGTCAAAGAAACACTCCGCATACATCCACCGACACCGCTCCTCCCGCGTGTTTCTCATGAGGATTGTGTTGTTGATGGCTACACAATTCCTGCTGGCATGCCAGTGATTGTCAATGCCTGGGCCCTTGGTCGGGATCCCGCGCTGTGGGATGCCGCAGAGGAGTTCATTCCAGAGAGATTCATCCACGCGGGAGATACAACTTGTCCCGACTTTAGAGGGATGAACTTTCAGTTCTTGCCTTTTGGGTCAGGGCGCAGGATGTGCCCGGGTATAGGCTTTGCAACAACCCACATCGAAATCATGTTGGCAAATCTTATGTTTCACTTCGACTGGGAGCTGCCAGGCAGTGTAGACACAATTGATATGACCGAGATATTTAAATTGACAGTGTCTCTCAAAGAGAAGCTCGTCCTCAACCCAAGGTCACGAGGCGACATCATCGCGTAAAGATGGGGGCAGGCAGACCCGGAAGAAACGAAACAGCTGCTAGTGTAGATCAAAACAGCAGTGCTTCATGTTATTAAACCAAATAAGGCGACATAATCGTGTTTGTGAGCGTATGCGTCTGTACTGTGTGATCCGCAAAAAAAAAAAACATATGCAAAGCTCTATGTTCTATGTACAATATGTTGAACCTGTGGGCAAAATATTTTGTAGTTTCTATTTATGCCAGAGCAAGTAAAACATGTTACAGTTCTTGTTTGACATAGTTGGGTATCTTGCTCCAAATATATAGACTCATGTTATTTTGATTCAGGATTTAGAATTCTTTTTAGAGAACCTACAGGAAGCAAACATGAACAATTTTTTTCGATCGTGGATGAGCACGTTTTCACTAGGAGAAAGCTGACCTAAACATCTCAACTAAAGGTGTTCTGAACTATAGATTAAAAAAATAATTAGGATAAGCCAGGACATGAGCCGAATGATGACCACCGATCGTCATTAGAGCCACCACCTCTAGAGTAACATACTAGCTATCTAGTGACACTATATTTAGATGGGTTTTGGGAATTCCCTAGCTAGGTGGGTGACCTCCAAAAAAGAAGCGCCCCTCATGCCACCCTCTCGGGGTGGCCCATGCAGGAGCCTAGCCGCTGCCAATTGACCTCCCTCCCCCTCTCCGTGCAGTCATCGCCGCCAGAGCACGCCACCAGGAGTCTGCATGGGTGCGAGGAAGGCAGCGGAAAGGACCTCTTCATCCTTTTTGATCAGGTGGGGAAGTCTGCCACCACCGGCCGGTCCTCCTCCCCAACATGTTCCCTCACCTCCTCTTGTGGGTGCCGACGAAGATCCACACGGGCACGAGGCCCTCGCCCCCACTCGTGGGCGTTGCCGGAGGGGCGTACAGCTCCGCTCTCCTAGAGCGCTGAGAGGTGGGTCTGGTGACCCTTCGACTTTGCTCGTTTCTCCCACTCTGGCGCTCCAGGGCTGCAATGGCGGATGCTTGATTCTGCTATCGGTGTGGCTCTGTGTGGCTTATTTTAGTGTCTCGGTAGTGGATCTAGCTAGTTGCGGTGAATGGAAGCTCCTAGCTGATGACGAGCAGCTCAATGGTGGTGGTGCGCGGCTGCCAGCCCATGATGGGGTGGCAGAGCTGCCCCTCTGGTGGCTCGCCGCTCGGGGTCATGTGGCGCGATATTCATGAGACGAGCTGGTGCCAAAGGGGGCCTGAGTGCTCACTCTTCTAATCCACTTGGACCACATCTTTTGGGTGCCGTGTTGCTACTGCAGGAAATGGTGTTCGTCGTCGGTACCATCACCGAGTGTCAACGAGGTGTGGCGAATGTCATCTATACTTTGTCTATTGTGTTCTTCATCCTTGCAAAGGCCTGCCCATCGTCATGTGGTGGCTATGGGTATGGCAGTCCTTTTTTGAGATATGGCCGCGTACTCGGCCTCTGGCTGGTCGACAGATTTCTTTTAGAGGTAATAATTTGGTCGTGTAGGAGCTACGGACGAAAGTTTTTCCTAGCTGTAATGCTGGTGTCAGCAATGACAGCGTCATTTCCCTCCCTTGAGGCATATAAACCTTACTTTGGTTTGCTGCAAATTCAACGATCTTCTAGGTAAAAATCTTACTATGTCATGCCGGTTGCGCATGGATAGCGTCTTCAATGTCGAGTTCTTCCTGGAGGCGTCCCCTTGAATGTCCTTTGGCCTGACATTTATTACCTAAGGCACAGTCTAATGTGCAAGTGTTTGCAAACAAGTATTCCAAGTCTAACATCAGGTTTCCAAGCATACGAAAGATGTGACATATTGGCGCTAAACAAAATTAAAGCATGGACCAAGAAGAAGAATGAAGCTTAGCCTTCTAATTTTACTTTGTTTTAGAGTTGAGGATCAGAGTCTAAGGACGCTTTTGTAACCTTTGGCTGTATATATCCACTATGTGGATATTGAAGGCTAAATTTTATCATTAATCTAAAAAGGTTAAATTATATTTTGATTCAAGATTTGTAATGTGGCTTGAAAGGTTCAACGTACTTGATATATATCATTGTACCTCTTTACAGAAAGTATGGCACGGGAATATATATCATTGTGTCTTCTAAGGTTTAAAATGTCCCATATGCCCTTTTTGAAACAGCGGGTCATAAGGGTTCAAATAATTAATAGTGACCCTAAGCAGGGAAGTATCGCTACTTATGGCAAATGACTCATAAAGCAAAGAATTGATAGTGACGAACGAATTAAAATAATAAGTTTGGCTAAAGCTTGACTCTTTTCGAGAGCCATGCTCAGTATTTACAAGAGCCATGAGTACCTATATTATGGTGTGTAAATTGATGAGGGATACTGATAAAACATGAAGCTTATTTTCCTTCAGGTATTCAAATTATCTCAACAATATTCATGCTTTCCTTGAATAAAAAGAATCATCGAGATAGGTCCAAAGATTTATTATGCCCAACTCAAAGAAGTATTAAGTATGACTCAATGGGCATGCACCGACAGAGGCTGGTCTTCAATATGATTACTCTGTCATGCTTATTTTGGGTCAGGGCCAATAAGTTCACCTAAGTTCAATGAACGCCCCTAATGCTTATAACCCGGAGTTTGGTAGAAATTAATCTTGCGTTTTTTTAGATAATGAATTAATCTTGCGTTTGAACCCTAGGAAGAGAAATTTTGCATTACAGGCATAGCACTAAGGGATTCAATGATCATGAATTAAGAATCTGATAGCCATAAGGTTTTTGGTTATTCAGGTTCTAATTTTTGTAAGAAATAATTGGCGTGACATAGTTTGATCCATATCAAAAATTAAGATTTCAGCGTGAGAATAATTAGATTAAGAAATTGATCCTGGGATAACCATAAGCACAATTCAGTTTTTGAGTAACATGTCTAGTGGTACCACCGAACACATTACATTGTGAAAGAAAGATCTAGGACCATATGTTAAATATAGTGTAATGTTTAAGCTCATGCTTTAATGATATAGGTCGATGCTTAACATATAAGTGTTAAGGGTTGAACATCACTCAAGCTATCATACTATTACTAATTGGAGGCTCCTATTGAAGTCTTCACATGAAGCCAACTAGGATCATAGGTGGACGCTCTAGAAAATTAGAATTTTTTTAAAGCCTCCACGTGACACCACCTAGGATCCTAGGTGGACAGTCTAGAAAATTACCCACCTTTGCCATAAGAAAATATAGGTGTCATGTTAATTCATACTAAATAGTAATCAGAAATCCAATCTACATGTCTTTTCCTAGGAATTTGACATAAATCTGAGGGTGAAAAAGAAACATTTAACTATGTGTGTGATGAAATACAAAAATGATCCCATTTATAGTATGTTTCTTAGCATTTTGTAAACTTGAGACTAAGAATGCACTCTAACATTAAAATTTACAAAATGAGTCATCATTCTCTACTATCATAGAAATCAATCTAACATATTTATATAATAAGCTGCGTATTTATGACTAAAATCAATATGCGTGTCAAATACATATAAAAGCCTGGTATGACTCATATGTACTTATAAAAAAATCCATATGTCTTGGGCAAGACATACCAATTAGTTTGCACCATCATAGTAACAATGACACAGGTATTAGGGAAGCCAAAATTGATACATGATGTCCAGAGAGGATCCACAGTTAAATCTCAGTCTAACCCATGCTAGGATTTATACAAATGGTGAAGAAGCAGTTTATAAGCGGAGTGTTAAAGATACCAGCAGAACCATATTAAATAGTTCCAAAGGGACTTTAGAAACAATTACCTTCACAGTTGTATGTTATATTTTAGAATTAAAATTGCATTTATATTTCTAAACTGTTAAGTTTCATCCTAAAATTGTTCTACTCCAACATCCTAAATCTTAAAATACAAACAATAATCATGCATATATCGATGATTCATTTGCTAAATGACTCCTTAATCTACATATAAACTACTACCCATATCATTATAAAAGAATATCTCAAAGTAGTCCAATTAATATTTTTCTAAATTACCAATTTCTACCGTTATCAACTTTAAAAAGCTAACTCAATGCATACACGAATAATGTGACCATGTAGACCATATATAAGTACATGCTCCAGCAATGAGAATAATTATTAATGTCAAACATATAGCTCAGGCTAAGATATCCTGTAAACATATGTCAAACATGCACGGAGGTGTGGTGTAAAAGGAAGAAACTCGATAATTAGGGCTGCATATAGAGTAATTAGCAACTAAACTATTCAAAAAATATCTATATGAGTATTTTGTTAAATATGAAAATTCAAGGTAGAGAGCACAAGAATGAGCGGTTTTGATTGATTGCAAGCCAATATGTATCGAATTTCTAACAATTATCTCTCTAGAAAAATATTGGTCGTGCAGGAGCACGGATTGATGAACTAGTGTTTTCCTAATCAAAGGTTTTTCTCAATTTATGCCAGCTTTATGAATTGTGACAACATGGGCAACGGGGAAACATCCTGGTGAGAGATGTTTCGTCATTCTCCACCGGTAGGGCACACGCTCAGCGACACTCTCTGCTTCCCTATCAACACGACGATGTGGATGTTTCGCCGGGTGTGCTCGGAGCCAAGGTTCCTGTGGTGACATTGGAGAGAGACGCGGTGAGGTTGAAGCGGGCCGATCCAATTCTGTTGGAGGTCGGCGCGGACACATGATGAAGACTGGTCGCCTTGGGAGATGAGCTCTGATCTCAAGCCTAAGAGTTGCAGGCCGGATTGTAAGGTAAGATTAACTATCAATTATTTCGCTTAGATAAGCTTGATCCATGGTTGTTCTGATGTTTTCTGCCGCAACATTTCACATTTATTGCGTCTAGGATTTCTTTCTTTTTATTTGAGAGAAATCATAGATTAGCAAAGATTGAACAGATGTTAAATGTTGCCGCAGGAATTTGTACTGTCCAACATGAGCGTCCGGATCGGACATCCAGAAGTTAGCAATCATAGTTATATACAAAGGGACATTCAAAAAAAATCTATCTATTAAATAAAAGTTTTGATGGATGGATGGTTGGGCAATGATAAGATTATTCAACCGCTTTAGGTGATTACAATCATGTCAATTTGTGATGTAATCATGTCAATGCATGGTGGATAGCCGGCCAGATTATCCTAGAAGCAGGGTGGGAATATGGGATTAATAAATATTAAGTTTAGTCCGAGCGTACAATGCTTGAGAAGTACATGGACTTAATATACATCATGACAAGTACAGGATGCTTACTTGATGCCCACGCCCGCTACTTCTTGCATCGTGGGGATGCTTCCTTTGTCAAGTAGCATGCATCAAGACAAGTATTCGTGTTTTTCCTCCTCCTTTTTTTGGCTTACATGGACACCAAACATAGCCCAATTCTTTATCCTATCACTGTCGACACACCGTCTTGCAACTATAACTAACAAGATCAATACCTAACAATGCATTTTAAGAATTCAGGGATGTAAACAGGGGCGGAGCCAAGAGGGGCGCGCTCGGGCCTCCCACCCCCCCCCCCCCCCCCCCCCCCCCCCCCCCAAATGCTCGTGCAACACCAGAGGAACCCCCTAAATATATTATGTTAATCACCCGTATTAGCTTATATTAGCCCCCTCTAATGCTCATTATAGCTCAACATCAGCCCACTGCTCACTGGCCCATGAGGCAATTGTTCCATGCGCCGCAATAGCACTGTCCCTTGTCGAATCCCCGACCTTTAGATTTCTACGCGGTCGGCCAGCGTCTCTGCCCTTCCGTTACTTGCCGAGACGACTTGCGTAGGCGCTGTTCTGCAAACCTGCAAAACGCCAAACAGGTAGGCCGTAGGCCTCCAAATCTCCCCATCCAATTGCATGTGTGCGTTAGATTGATCGGCAGGGAAGGGTAGGGTTTTAGGGGTAGGAATTAATTAAATCAATAAATTGCAAATTGTTTTGTTTTATGACTATTTGCAATTTCATTCAGTTAGGACGCCCTCAAGGTCCTACCATAAGCATAATGCAACAACATGCACGTGTCAAGGGTAGCTAACAAGGTTGATTCCAGTTATATTCCCCTAATTTTGTTCATAGTTGCCACTTAATTTATTGATTCGAGGTCCTCACCTTTCAATTTGTGTTTTATAGTCCTTTTCCATTTTTTGTGAACAAAACTATATAGTTTAATGTATAAAAACTGAACTTGGCGCCTACATTTATTCTTTTTACTCATCAATTCATTAGAGTTCCTTTCCAAACAAAATAAATGTATTGAAGCCGTCTATACTAAAAAAACTAATAAATTAAATATATATCGGACACATGTGTGTATGGCCTTTTTTTATATGGTTGCGAACCCCCCAGGCTCAAATCCTGGCTCCGCCCCTGGATCTAAATATTATGAACAAAATGCAACCATTTAAGAAAATGGTTCCAATAACACCTAACTGGTGCAACAAGAATAAAGATTGTTGCAATACAAGATATTTGTGGCAATATTTTCCACATGTTCCATCAATTTTTTTTAAAAAACGTGGCATTTATACTGCAACAAATTTTATGAAGTTGCAATGTGTTTCGTGGTAACAGGGTAAAAGTCTACGCCCTTCGTTCCAAATTATAGTTCGTTTTGGCTTTTCTAGGTTTATAGCTTTTGTTATGCATCTAAATATACACTATGTTTAGGTGCGTAGTAAAGACTATGAACCTAAAAATGCCTAAAACGACCTATAATTTGAAACGAAGGGAGTAGTATTAAGACTGGCTAACTGAGACAATCGCGCCGGTGCAAAACCAAATCTATTATAAAGAATGATACACGCACCCGCACTGTAGTGAGAGCGAAACTTCAATTAATTTGCACTAGCATATAGTACTACATGCATTTGACCGCTCGCACCCTACGAGACAACGGACCGGGCACCTTATGCAATGAATCATGCCAATAGGACTCTGTCAATAATGGTAGTTCATGTCGCTGCACTTTGTTATATGCCCCGTGCATCATATCGTCCCTTGACGCGGTCCATGGATCTCCACAACCCTGAGGCCGCTGGCCTACTCCCTCGTCACTACGCGTTGGACCTGCCCACCAGCCTCATTCGTGGATGCCAGGGGCTTGCCACTAGGTAAAAATAGATTTGTGCTGGCACCGCCGGCGCGGGGAAGCTTTGTTGCGCGGGGATGCGGGGAGGAGGAGGCGGCGGTTACAGGGAGGAAAGGAGGAGGCGACCTTGACGTAGAGAGGAGCTCACGCCGGAGATGGGGAGGGGAGGAATCGAGGGCAACCGGCCCATTCCCGGGGCGGGCACCGCCGCCGCGTGGGTGAGGTAGGGGAAGGAGTATCAGGCGACGGGGTGAGTGGAGGAGACGGAACCACAGGGAAAAAGATGTTGAAGTGATTTTTTGCAAAAACAACCTCGAGATATCTAGTAATTTTTAGTAGCTGTCTTGAACTTTTTAGAAAAAAGACCCTATAATTTTACTGTATTTCCAAGATGCTTTATGGGTATCAGTTTTACCAAATCTGTTCGAGAGGAGCACAAAACCATTATCTAAATCTTCTCTCTCCTGTTCCTAAAACAAATTTTACCAATCCAATTTTAACAGGCCAGATCCTGAACAGTACTCTCCTTGAGCTAAGCTCCTGTACGTCCCGCTTGGCGTGGATGATCGAGCTGAGGATGGCGAAGTAGGAGCTTACGCCGCAGTGGTCCACGCATGAAGTGTTTGCAGCACAATAATTATATTTATTTATTTGTTAATAACGTGTTGAAGCTCAACATTTTTTCTGAAGCAACAGTTCTGCAAAAAGTTATAACAATATTTTTTTGAAAAAAAATTTATCATCTTCTCCGGTGCCGCTCACTAGCGGTGGCGTTTGTAGCAGCGAGCCTGCGCACACCCATAGGGCCCGCATAGGGATGCAGCGGCGGCGGGATCAGCAGGGGGCGGCAATGGCGAGCACAACCATTGGTGGCGCGGGGCCGCTCGTCCGGGCCTGCGACCGTGGCCGGGGCAGGAGGCTGTCGAGGGTGGTTGCGGTGCAGGCCCTGCACGGGCTGCGGTGGCGTAGGCAGGACAGGGTGCTGTGAGTTTAGGGTTTGGGCGGTGGCGATCCAATAGTCCAGATGGCTTGCACGAATGTAAAAAAAGTGGAACGTGGATAAAGAAAAGTCTTGTGGAAGATGTATATGATTCCCTCTATAACCTTCCACATGATGGGTGAAACAATTCATCTATAAAGCACATTAAGACCCAATTGATAATGGGCCATCGAACACTTTAGTGGAAAAAACTTGGATACATAATGTTGATCAACATTTAAAAAAATGAACTATCATTTTTTCCAAAAACATGTTTATCATCAACTTTTTCCCCAACATTTTTTGAAAAATGTTGAACCTCAAGGTTGTTAGATGAACAATTTTTTCACCAACATTTTCCAAAAAAAGTCGAGGCAACATTTTATTTTGTTTTCAATTCTTTTCAAAAAAATCAGCATTAAGAAAAATTGTCGGCCTTCTTCTTTGTCGGTGGCGAGGCAACGACCGGTGAAGGCGGCGGCACACGGTGCGGGCGTGGCTAGTGGTGCCGACGCGGTACAACGAGCGTGGACAGCTGTCACTACGCCAAAATATTGCTTCTATGACGTCGGGGTTTCGTCATTAAAATGTGTTTTTCGTCATTAAAAATCATCAATGATGAAAAAGTGACGAAATCGGGTTCGCCATTAAGCGAGCGAAATAAATTTACTTCCATGACGAACTGACCGATTTCGTCATTGAAGTGGTTAATTCAATGACGAAATCTGTTGCGTCATAGAACTGTTTTGCTTCTATGACGACAGCTAAATTTCGTCATTGAAGCAAAAAATCCACGTGGCACCGTCATCCCCGTATGCTGACGTGGCGTCGTCAACTGGAGCCGTGAACCCTGTTAGCTGACGTGTTTCCTCTCCACGCTGGCATGTGACGTGGCCGCAGCGTGGCGAGTGACGTGGCTGCAGTCGTGTCGTCACCCACGGCGTCCACGCGTCACGATTTTATTCGTCCACGTGTTGACTGTTCATTGGCGCACGTGTCACTGTTCCCCTCGTAAACGTGCCGTTGTTTCGTTGGTCCACGTGTCCCATTTCTATTTGTCCACATGTCGCTTTTTCGTGGCGCCACATGCCCTTTTCACTGGCGCACGTGGCGTAGTTTTATTGGATTACGTGGACCAATTGAAACCGGACACGTGTCTCATTTTTATTTGTACACGTGTCACGTTTGGATTCGCCCACGCGTCGAATCTCTACCATGCCAGGTGCCGCCTTTTTATTCATCAACGTGCCGTGGTCTCATTTGTCCACGTTTCGACTCTTTATTCGTCCACGTGTCGCTCCATCGTGAGGCCACATCATGGGCTTTACCGGCCCATTCATCACATTATTATACCAGAAATTACAAATCGTTCACAAAAAATTCAGTACAATTGTTCTAAAAAAATGAAAACTCAGTACAATTACATCGAACCCAACGAGTGTAAAAACGAGACAAAGTTCACCGCACGATTAAAGTTTAGATCCACACAACAGAATGCCAAGTGTATCAACAACAGTTCCACAGATATAGGATCAAGCCTGAGAAGAGATACCAGTTTGGCTAGACTGAAAGAGCTTCATGAGGAGCAGCTGGCTCTCTTCCTGAGCCGAGGCAAGCCTTTCATCTGCTGCTTCACTCCTCTTCAGTTCTTCGATTGTATGCAGGAGACCTGCTAAAGATCTTGATAAGGATTGCATTGGCATCTGCTTGTTGCTTCTTCAGCTCCTCAAACTGCATCTGCATCCTTTCCACCAATTCCTCTGCTGCTTGAGTCTTCTTCTTGAGAAGTTCCACTTGTTCATGGAGGAGAGCTGAACCTTGCTCATCAGAAGCTATTGAAGGCTGCAAATTCCAATGAACAGCTATTAGTGCACTAATTATACCAAGCCATTTGGGACACAAAGGCAGTTAAAGGACTGAGTTGATGAGCATGGCAACAAACATAAATTGAAATCGATACATCGAGTGAATTAAAAAATTCCCGGATAGACAACCAAGCATGTATAGGGCGTTACACTTGCTTGACTAGCTGTGTCACTCATTTCATGATGACAGTTGGTATAGCAGACATTGAAGGCTTCTACTGCATCCTTGTTCTTTTCGTGAAACTGATGTACGAAAATGATGGTTAGGCAGACAGAAAAATAACAATTGAAAAGAAATGCAAAATGGTTTCAAGCATAATAAGCATTACAAAATGGAATCATGTCAACCAAGTAGAAATAAGTGGTAAACACTAGGTCCAAGGTGTCGTTGGTTAGTTCGAAGACTGTTGACACTTACATAGGAATGCAATATTTTAACGTGGCAGCGAGATCCTTTTGCTCGAATGCAGCTGAGTTTACGGCGGTTACGCTTGTTCTGATCAGAAATTGCCTGCAAGAGATGTATGTGTTAGCATCAACCACTAGTACATATTGCAAAGTAGAACGAAAAATAAACATTGCAATTATACAGTGGAAATTTTTATGATACAAAGAAAAACCTTGTACTATGCAGATGACCATCCGTCTACAACACCACTGTACATTGGACATGTACGAGACACGTGATGTTGTCCGGACCTCATCAGCAGGGATGCCAACAAAGTAGTGCGGCTTCAACTTATACTGCCTTTGTCGTGTCCCTGACCTCATTACAAGATGTTGTCCTACAAGCAGTCACTGGATGGGCATGTTTATTTTATGGATAAATTAGATCCATAGCACTAAAAGATCCAATGTATAGACATAAAGCATCAAAAGAATCCAAGTATAGATATATGGCATCTAAAGATTTATAGTTACAACCATGGTTGCGCTAGGCGTCGCCTTAGGCGCGCCTAGGCGCGCTTAGTCACTGGTCGGAGGGGTTCTGCCTCGCCTATGGGGGTAGGCGGTGCCCTAGGCGGCGCGGACATCGGCGGCGCCTGCGAGGAGGTGGGGACGTCAGGTGGGACGGCGGGAGCGGAGGTGGGGACGTTGGGCGGTGCGGCGGAGGTGGAGGTGCGGACGTTGGGCAGCACCTGGGGAGGAGGGGGACATCAAGCAGCGGCGGCGAGCTCCACGAGAGAGAGAGACAGAGAGGCTAATCGGCGGCGCGGCTGGCTGATGCTGGTGAGCGAGAGAGATGCATCGGGGGAAGAAGGCAGGGGACGGGGTGGGAGAAGGAAAGGGATAAGATTGGGCTGAGGGTGGACTGTTTCTATGGGCCTTATTTTCAACTTTCCGCCCACATTTTTCTGATTTCTCTTTTCTATTTTAGACATAATCAATCGCCTTGATGACCGCCTTGAAACGCCTAGGCGCGATTAGGCGCGCCTAATCGCTAGGCTAGGGGTCAGCGCCTAGAATCCGCCTAGCGCCTAGCGAAACTTTGGTTACAGCCATAGACCATTCAGTTTGCTTCAGTTATCATGATCATTAGTGTTTGTTACTACCAATACAGTATTACAAAGGTAGAGGAAAACTGATAAAATGCCAACAAAACAAACGGCCACCAAACATGACCACAAGGATGGCAAAGCATCCGCCCAATTGCACGAACACGGCAGCAAAGAATGCGCCTAGACGAAGGTGGCAAAGCATACAGCTAACCAGGCATGACCATGGCGGCAAAGCATCCACCCAAAGTGATCACCAAGCAACGACTACAGCAAAGTAATCGCAACATAAGAACGGCGGCAAAGGTATCACCTAAGCAAGACCATGACCTCATAAGCTAGACAATTCTAGTACGGACACAGATAGAGAGCGAGCGAGAGAGAGTAAACTCAGACCTCTAGGACGGTCGATCTTGCAGATTCGGTGCAGCGTTACTCGGCGAGGGGGTAGCAGATATACTGCGGCAGTAGACGTCGACGGGGAAGCAGATCCGGTTGAGCCAGTAGCCGTCGGGGAAGCAGATGCAGGGGAGTGACCGATGAGGAAGCAGATCTGGTAGAGCCAGTAGCAGTCGGGGAAGCAGATGCAGGGGGAGGGAGTGGCCGACGAGGAAGCAGATCCGATAGAGCCAGTAACAGCATGGCGTGCCGACGACATCCGGTTGCCACTCTCCCACCTTCCATCAACGGACGATGGGCCGCCGCTGATTCCATGGATCCACTCCAGCGTTTGGGGGTCCGCTGGGTCTCTATGGTACCGTAGCATCGCCAGGAAGTAGCGAGCCCAGGAATCCCCCGCGCCAGCGGCCTCTTCGACGTCATCTAGCCCGGCAGCGCAATGCGGCTGCTTGACCATCATCTTCATCCCCAGGTAGAACACTGCCTTCGGATGACGATACACATGGAGGTGCTGCTCGAGGAGAGAGCACATTTCGGCCCAACGACGCCAGTCACGCCACCAATCAGCAAGCCAGGCAGTTGTAGCGGAAATACTCACGAATCGCACGATAAGACAGGAGCAGGATTACCTCTTTCTGGTCGGTCATTTCCCTGAACAAGCGGCAGGTATACCGTAAGCCGAGGTACACAAGGACGGCCTCTGTTTCGTCGCTTGCATTCTTGATGCAATGAACGTTGATCTCCTCGAACATTTCCTTTGGAAGGCTTTCCATCAGGCCGCGGATAATCGCAGCAGTAGCCATTCTTCTATGCGACGAAGAGGGCTCCATCGAGCGGAAGTGGAAGCGGAAGCGACGGCGGCGAGCAGCAGTGCAGAGGCGGAGTAGAGGATTTTCGTGAACTTCTTGAAAAATTGATCCCGATGGGGGATGCGAAGTTATAGGACGCTGGCGCCTTCTCGGGGAAGTGAGGCGTCTCCTCAATGCGCCACTTGGGAAGGGGCAGGCGGGCAGGGGATGAGGCGGATGGGTGTTGCGGAGCGGCGGCGGCGGTGGCGGTGGCAGCGCGGACGCTGGGGATTAGGTTTTCTTGAAAAAAATTGGTCCCCAATCTCGGATGGAATGCGATCTAGAATGCCTCGGAGGCTTCTCTGCGAAGCTAACCTTGAGCGGTGGCCATGGGCGGCAACAGTAACCGGCTCCTCAGCGTGCGCCGACCGGCCGGCCATGAGCGGGCTGGAACAGTTGCAAATTTCGTCAACCTTAAAACGTTTGTCACACAACATTTCGTCTCATGACCGTATCCGTACCAATCGTGCGCCAGCGTGGGCGCTCGCTTTAGTTGCCACGCTGGCGGCTCAAAGGGCCAACAGCTGACACGCAGCAACGTGTCGTGTGAGGCGAAGACAATGGCCCAGTTCAAGCTCTGATCCGCTCCACGCTGATGGGCTCGTGCACTTGGCCCATTCGGTTCAATACAGTCAGCCCAGTCCATGGACTTAGGCTATGTCACTGCCATGTGGGGACCACCTGTCAACTTCATCCCCTTCTTCGCGTCGTCTTCTTCCTGCCGCCGATGAAGGCCTCGGCCGCTGCCGTCTCGTCCGGACAGACGAGACGCCCCCCATGCCGCGATGCTTTATGAAACATGTTGCCTCGCCATCGTATCTCTGGCTCGTCCGAATTCAGATCTATCCGGTCGGGAATAGATCTCCGACGCGCACGCCGCCGTCCGGTACCTTCATGAATCTGACGGAGCTCGGCCATGGCCCCTCTCCCCGTCTCGACCCACTCCTCAGCTCCTCAGATGCGCTAGGGAGCCTGAACCCTCGTAGCTTACCTGGCCCCGTGGGCGCAACTGCGGCGGTGCGGATCTCCGGCCGGTCCGGCGCGCGACCGGGGCCCGACCTAGGTTGCTCCACGGAGCCTAAATCCTCGTCGCTTGCCTGGATCCGTGGGGTAGTGCACCGGTGCGGACTTCCGGTCGGGCCGGCGTGCGAGCGGACAGCCGGCCGGAGCGGGCGTGAGCGCCAGACGGGGCCGGCCTTGGTTGCTGGTAGACGGCCGGGGGACCAACGCACACGTCCGCAACCAGGCCCCACAACTCTGGTGGACCCGGACACGTGGACTGCCAAGTCACGCCTCTCCGGTGGACCCGAAAGACGCGGACCATCAAACCCATCCGTCCAGTGGACCACGCGTTGACAGTATGACCCGAAGTGAAAGATGACTGTTGGCACTCCTTAGCCTAACTAAAATCCGCAAGCGCACGGAGTCCGATGTAGCCTTTCACCAGGGGAGTAAGAACCTGGATATCGAATCCAAGGAATGGTAGACGCGACTAGCCTAGAACTTTTCTAACCGGATCCACCAAGGAGAAAAAGGATAAATGGGTAGAGAGCTTGACTTTAGTTAGCTACTCGTTACCCCAGACAAACTATCGATACTTAACCTGATCTGCTTCGACGGCTAGAACGGGAAGAACTCAGAACGGGGTGAGAGAGGGGTTCTTCCGGGCTCAGCACTACTGTTATGAGTACACCCGAACATGGTGGAGTACAAAGGACGGACAGGGCTGTCACCACCTGCCGCCTACCACTGCAGTTCCGTGGGGTGCAACACAACCTGAGATGACTAGCCAGCACAGGCACCACGCCTAAGCTTTCAGTCACTGACCTCCACCCAACGCGAAGGGCTATAGAGGAAACCCCAAACAAGAGTCGCTGTCACTCGCGCAGACTCAGGTACCCGCAGATCAAAGATAAATATGATAACTTGCTGAAAGTAAGTTGTAAACTAGCGAAGTACTAAAGGCAAGAGACCGAGGACTTACTGAAGATAACTCTTGAATATATTCCTCGGGGGCGGAAATGTTGAGACGAGACCGAGAGAGAAATCCCGGACTCTCTCTACAAAGCTCGGCTGTCACCCGAGCAACTCACCCACTCTCTCTCCCTACTCTACTCTAAAGATGAGAGCACAAACTAACTAAGCTACTCTTCTCTCCTTTGGATGATTTGATGGATGCCTTCTCAAGGTGAAGGAGGGTCCCTTTTATAGCTTCCAGGGGCGGTTGCAGGCGTCAAGTGTAAGCTAACTCTCTGCTTAACTGCCACGCGAAGGGGGACAGGTGGCGGCCTCTGGGGGAGGCCGGTCGGCCTAGGCCAGGCCGATCGGCCTGGCCTTGCTGCCCCGTGGCACCGCCTTCTTCAGGGACGCTCTGGATTACACCCTGAGGTCGGTAACGGTTGCTTTGGATTGAAGCTGTCCCAGAATCCAATGTTGGTGGGCCCTTCAATCCATGCAAATGTAGCTTAGGCCTTTCGGGTTCTTTGGATTAAACCGACGTTGATCGCACGTCACATGATCATCGGGCAACTGGCCACAGAAGGGGGCCGGCCGTCCTGGCATAGGCCGACCGGCCTGGCTTTGTGTCAAACATGGCTCAGCTTTTGCTTGCTTGCTCCTGCACTCACAAATTATACAAAACTTGTGAAACTCATTAGAAATAATCAATTTTACTTTGTTATGAGCAAGATGGGCCTGAAATGTGACGGAATGTTGGTGGTGAAACCGTATCGTAACGACCACCAACACGCCCCCCTACCTGAACTTTGCTAGTCCCTTAGCAAAGAATGAATTAAATCATCGGGACTTTCGCAAGGTCAGGGTCATGAGTTCAAGGTATACACAAGTCATATTTCTGAGTTTTCTTTCATACCTTGGATTCTGGTGGCTAACACCCTCATCTTCATCAATTGAGTCTTAGAACAACTCATTGATTGGTCGAGCACTTCTTCCTCTTGGCATTTGGAGTTTTTGATAATTTTATAAAGAAAACGAGGCATTCCCTTGTTATTTCTCAACATCTCTCAATCACTCATAGTGTTTAGATCCTCACCTGGGCTTAGAATCAAGCCTCTCTATGTTATATGGTGGAGCTTTGGAGATGTTGCTCACTCTTCTTTATTTATTTTGCGAGATCGAAGAACTTGTCTAATCATTCCTACTACTCATACATCTTGGCCAAGTGCATGTGTACTTTGATGGTTGAGTCCTGGTTCAAGCATCTTTCATCTTTCCCCTTTCTCTTTCTCTCTTTTTTTTCCTGAAGGTAAGGAGTGTATCATTCCTTTCTTCATCATCTTTCTTTCTCTTTCTTTTTTTTCAGGGGGATGAAGAGCTTTCGACAGTTTGGACTTTATTGATGCTCGTGTACGTGGATGGCCATGATGAACAAGATAGCACGAACGTGAAGGCAAGTAATTCGAGCAAGCTCAAAATTTAGAAGGTAGCTATGTAGAAGTTTCAACTTGAACTCGGTATATGGCTTTGGATAGGACATTTCAAGTTGATGATAACAAGGGTTGCCTTAAGTTTTATTTTCAAAAACAATCTCCAAAACCTTGAATCGAATGGCTCAACTTCTCAAATCATTATATCATAAGAATCAATTAACGAGAATCAGGCAATCCTAATGAAAGTTCCAAGGCAATGAAATACGTTCTCATGAAATATCACAAGTATATCCAAGGTGTCATACATAGGGGTTCACTTTCATGAATTTTGATCAAGTTTTAACATTGTTTAGCCAAGAATTTTATTTGGATCAAAATCACGAAGGGATCAAATGTAGGGGTCACAAACCGTGTCCTGGAGTCGAGTCGACGACGTTGGCCACAGGCCCAGGCCGATCGGCCCAGTAGAGGCCGGCCGGCCTGGCATTGTAGCCAAGCGTCCCGATTCAGGTTCCTCGTTCATGTGATTCGCAAGATTACGCAGTGGGCACGGGATCTCCTCAAACGGCTTCAGCAGGGGGCCGGCCGGCCTGGCCTAGGCCGGCCGGCCTGGCATTGTGCCAGGTTTGGTCGTGCCTTGGCCAGCGACCAGTACAGCTCCTGTACATCAATTTTTCTGCGTGCTTCACTGAAAAATCAGTCCGAGGGTTTGGTTGGCACACAAGTGTGCACCAACCATTCATTTTATTTTTTTTCTTTTTATATATGAGCCTCTTCTTTCAAATAAATCAATTTATTTTATTCAAACTGAGGGGAAACAAATGTGGGGGTGTTGCATACAAGGGAAAATTGAATGAAAGAAATCTAAAGGGAAATTTAAACTAGCACCCAAAAATCTAATCTAATTCTAATCCTAACTACTCCTTCTTCGGGCGGTAGAGGTGTTCATTGCCGGTGGCCTTCGCGAGGCGCTTGACCTTGGAGGCCATCGCCTTGCGAAGGATCTCTATCTTGTCATCGGCCTCCATTTGCCCGATCACCGCCTCCGCCACGCGCTCATCCATGTTGTTAACCTTTAGTTGCAGCGCGGCGAGCTTCCTCCTCAGCTCCTCTATGTCCTCCTCCTCCTCTTCATCGGACCACTCCATCTGTCCAGGAGGTCTTTGGATCGGAGGGGGCGTCATGAAGCGCTTCCTCCCCTCGTCGGGCTTCTTAGAGGCTAAGAAAAGCCCCTTCCCGATGCCTGGCCCTTCCCGGCGTGGAGGGCTAGGACTTCCCGGGGTGTACTGCGGTGAGTACCCCGGCGAGGTGGAGATGAAGAGCGGCACGATCTCCTTCTTGAGCGGCGAGGAGACGAGGCGCTTCCCGATGGCCTTCTTCAGGGACAAAAGTCCCGTAGTTGGCCTTCGGGGCGTCTTGGGCTGCGAACTCCCCTGACCCTCCTCCTGAGGATCACGGAGGGAGGCTCTGCCCAAAGGCGAGCCAGAGAGGCGGCGAGGGGAGGCCGGCCGGCCTGCCCCAGGCCGATCGGCCTAGGAGAGTGGCCGCCGGGCCTCCGGCTGCGCGGCGACGACGTCGACGAACGCCGCCTTCTCAATGATCCGGACGCTGCTGGAGTTGGAGGAGCCTGGTGTCCCTTTCAAGGACTCGGACGGGGAGCGGCTGCCTTGAGAGGCCGAGTTGGAGTCTTGGTGGCTTGATTGCGAGGCCATGGCTCAGATCTCTCAAAGGAAGGGACGTTTCTGGAGAAGGAGGCTCGAGAGTTCTGAGGGAGAAGAAGAGCGGGGGCCTTTCATTTTAAAAGGACGCTCCTCCCTTCAAAACCCCATGAATTCTCGGAAAGGATAGCAGCGAGACTCATTCAAATGAGGAGCGTCCCGAGTCGAGCCGGTGCTGGGCCGGTCGGCCTGGGTGGGGCCGGCCGGCCTGGCTGGGCCGGTCGGCCTGGGTGAGGCCGGCCGGCCTGGCCTTGTCTCGAGAGACCATGAAATTTTTCGTGTATGCTTCCTTTGCTCTTCTACCAGAAAGTCTTTAGAGTTTGGCTAGAAAAAGTTTAAGGGAAGGAAAAGAAAAATAGGAAAGGGAAATCTATCCTAGATAAGGGCCATTTTTAGGTCCCGCCCGGACCTGGACTAGATATCTCGGTTAGCTCGTAGACGTCCATCTCTCTGAGCTCCGGCATTTCGGATTCGAGAAATATTTTCAATCTTTGGCCATTGGCCTTGAAAGTATTTCCGTCATTATCCTGGAGGGTTATCGCGCCATGATCGGCGGCATCTAAGACTCTAAAAGGACCTTCCCACTTACTTCTAAGCTTACCATGACCAAACAAGCGAATACGGGAGTTAAAGAGTAATACCTGATCTCCCGCTTTGAAATGCTTGATCTTGATGCGCTTGTCATGCCATCTCTTTGTTCTTTCTTTATATAGCTTGGCGTTGTGGTAGGCATTTTCCCTCCATTCATCCAGTTCGGCCAATTGCATTCTTCTTTTGAGTCCGGCCGTTTGGAGATCCATGTTCCACCTCTTGATCGCCCAATGGGACTTGAATTCTAGCTCAACCGGTAAGTGGCATGTCTTGCCATACACCAGTTGGTAGGGAGTCATCCCTATCGGTGTTTTGAACGCTGTTCTGTATGCCCAAAGTGCTTCCGGTAACTTTCGCTTCCACCCTGTCCCCATTGCATTGACCGTCTTTTGCAGAATGTTCTTGATTTGTTTGTTTGATGTTTCTGCTTGCCCGCTGGTCTGGGGGTGATAAGGTGTAGCCACTCGGTGGTCTACTCCTAAGTTGCTTAGGCACTTCCGGAACGTCTTGTCGATGAAGTGTGATCCTCCATCACTGATCACGACTCGGGGTACTCCAAAACGGGGAAAGATGATCTCTTCGAACATCTTCCTTGAATTTTTCGAGTCAGCTGCCGTGCACGGAAGTGCCTCCACCCATTTGGAAACATAGTCGACTGCCACCAGGATATATTCACACTGCTCGGATGCAGGGAAAGGACCCATGAAGTCTATTCCCCACACGTCGAAAATCTCCAACTGGAGGTTATTTTGCAGTGGCATAGCATCACGGGCGTTGATATTCCCGTGTCTCTGACACCTGGCACATCTCCGTACGAATTCCTTAGCGTCTCCATACATGGTTGGCCAGAAGAATCCACTCTGCCAGACCTTTGCATGGGTTCGGAAAATTCCGTAGTGTCCTCCGTACGGTGATGAATGGCAACGATCAAGGATCTTATGTGTTTCCTCATGAGGGATGCATCGTCGGAGTAACCCGTCAGCACAAACTTTGAACAGATAGGGGTCATCCCAAAGGTGAAATCTGCTGAGGTAGATTAACTTCTTTTTGTCTTCTCCTGGAGGCACGTATCCAGTCACCATGAAGTTTACCAAGTTTGCGTACCATGGACTGGATGTGGTGACCTTGAGGAGAGTATCATCTCTGAGATAGTCATTGATCGGAAGATCCGACCCTTGAACCTGCATTCTTGAGAGATGATCCGCCACACAATTATTTGTCCCCTTCTTGTCTCGTATTTCTAAATCAAACTCTTGAAGGAGCAGAATCCAACGGATGAGTCGTGGCTTGGCATCTTTCTTGGTCAAGAGGTACTTTAGTGCAGCATGGTCTGTGTATACTATCACCTTGGCACCAACCAAGTAAGATCTAAAGTTGTGCATGGCAAACACCACTGCCAGGAGTTCCTTCTCCATTGTCGCATAATTCAACTGAGCTCCGGTCAATGTCTTGCTTGCATAATATATAGCGTAATGCTGTTTATCCTTGCATTGACCGAGCACTGCCCCGACTGCGTAGTCGCTAGAGTCGCACATGATCTCGAATGGAAGATTCCAATCGGGCGGTTGTATGATGGGAGCTGAGATAAGTGCCTTCTTGAGGGTGTAGAAGGCGAGAAGGCAATCATCGTCGAAGTTGAAGGGTGCTTCTTTAGCCAGGAGGCTTGTAAGAGGTCTGGCTACCCAGGAGAAATCTTTGATGAATCTTCGGTAAAAGCCAGCATGACCCAGAAAACTTCGCACACCCTTGACATTCGTCGGGGGTGGTAGTTGCTCAATAACTTCTATTTTTGCCTTATCAACTTCTATTCCTCTTTCTGACACCTTGTGTCCCAGCACAATTCCTTCTCTGACCATGAAGTGGCACTTTTCCCAATTTAGGATAAGGTGATGCTCTTCGCACCTCTTGAGGACTCTTTCCAAGTTCTCAAGACAGTTGTCGAAGGTTTTACCATAGACGGTAAAGTCATCCATGAATACTTCCATGATCTGTCCAATCAGGTCAGAGAATATCGCCATCATACACCGCTGAAATGAAGCAGGTGCATTGCATAGGCCGAAAGACATCCGCCGGTAGGCGAACGTTCCGTAGGGGCAGGTGAAGGTAGTCTTGCTCTGGTCATCGGGATGAATGGGAATTTGATGATAACCAGAGTATCCATCAAGGAAGCAGAAAAATGAGTGGTTTGCCAACCGCTCAAGCATCTCGTCGATGAAGTGATCTTTACGGGTAGCTTTGTTAAGCTTCCTGTAATCGATACACATCCTCCATCCAGTAACGGTCCTCTGAGTGATAAGTTCATTCTTCTCGTTCTGGATAACTGTCATTCCACCCTTCTTCGGCACAACTTGAACTGGGCTGACCCATTCACTGTCTTGCACGGGGTAGATTATACCCGCGTGCAGAAGCTTCAACACTTCTTTCTTGACTACCTCCCTCATCGCATCATTCAGCCGTCGTTGATGTTCTCTAGACGGCGTATGGTCCGGCTCCATAGGTATGCGATGGGTGCATAAGCTGGGGTTGATCCCCTTCAAGTCCTGTAGAGAATACCCGAAGACAGACCGATGCTTCTCTAGGACTGTGATAAGCTGCCGAGTCTCATTCTCTGTTAGTTTGTCACTGATGACGACTGGCGAGCGTCGGTCCTTGTGGAGGAAAGCGTATCTAAGTCCTGGAGGCAGCTGCTTCAACTCAGGAGGGGGGTGTTGTGGCTTTTCTTCCTCGTCGAGTTTTATGAAACCGTCCGTTTCTGCCTCTTGGATGAAATGGTTAGCCTCTTCAGCCTGTGAGGACTGAGCTTGCTCTTCTTGAGCGGAGCTAACTGCTTTCTCCACTGGGTCTGTCTCGGATCGGGCCTCTGCGATAGTGTTCACTGACCGCACAAGGTTGACCGGGATGATCTCTTTACCAACCTTGAAATGTATCGTGGCTCGATCATGGTTCGGGTTGGCAAGGTGCTCTATTGGCTGTCCGATCAGGAAGAAGTTGTCGCCTCTAGGGATATCGAAAATGTGGAAGTCTAGGAAAATCCTGTTGCGTCCCATGTGTACGGGCACAACACGGATGATTCCTCTGCATTCCATCATTTGGCCGTCGATCCACTTGAGGTGCTTACGGGAGAAGGACCGGGGTTCGTCTGGTTGCACTTGTGATGCGAGTGCACTTGATATGATATTACTCCCGACCTTCGGGTCGTAGGCAACTTCCTGAGAGTCAGTTCCCTCAATAGCGCAATGGAGTACTCTGAAGTTGCAGGTAATTCGGATGATGTCTTCGCAACTTTCAATTTCCTCCGTCCATTCCTTGCTCATGATCGCAGATAAACCCTCGATCTGCGGTACGGCTTCTGGAATGAACGCCTTAGACCTTGAACTTGCGCACACTTGTTCCATGGGCATACATGATGTATTGCCGATCTCCAAGTACTCTTCTTCTGTAAAGAGCTCGGGATGAAGTGCGGCAGATCGTCAAGAATATTTTCATGGTCTGAGGACTTGGGGTGTTCGAGCACTTCCTCTATGATCGGAGGAGGCGGATCGAATGTGAGGGCGAGTAGTGGTTGTTTGTCTGTGGGGGTTGTTGGTGGTGCTGGTGGGTCGTCGAAGACGCCAGTGTACTCGGTAGAGTTGAGAACCTTTTCCAAGATTTCTCGTACCTCATCCACTGTCTTGTATAGCACTGACCCTGCGGAGGTGATGTTCAAGAACTGTGCACTCTCCGGCTTCAATGCACCAACAAAATGCTGCATAAGCATTTCCTCTGGAATGTTATGCGGTGGCCCTGAGTTGGCCAATTTTATGAACCGCTCCCACGTGGCTCCAAGTGACTCATTGCCTTGCTGATATGTCATCAACTCAACTCTGAGTTTCAAGATCTTGGAGACAGGGTAAAAGAACAGACAAAACTCGTCCTTCAACTTGATCCAATGTCCGCTAAATCCCCTTGCAGTCCGGTCGTACCAAGATTTTGCATATCCCATCAGAGAAAATGGGAAAAGTTTCCATCGTATAGTGTCTCGGTTTACGCCGGGTATAATCAGAAGAGAGCAATTCTCCACGAAAACCTGCAAGTGAGCATAGGGACTTTCGTCCTTCATTCCACCGAAAGACTGTGCACGAACCATGGCAACGAGACTGGGACAGATCTCGAAGCCATGAGGTGGTATGGGGTGGCAAGATGAAGGCGGTTCCAAATACTCGCTAGATGGAACCGTCGGGTAACTAGGAGAAAACTCCATGTGGTAGATGGTTATGGGGGTAAAGGTGTACGGCTAAAAAGATCCTACACTAGTGTTGCTACCGCTCCCCGGCAACTGCGTCAGAAAAGCTTGTTGGCACTCCTTAGCCTAACTAAAATCCGCAAGCGCACGGAGTCCGATGTAGCCTTTCACTAGGGGAGTAAGAACCTGGATATCGAATCCAAGGAACGGTAGACACGGCTAGCCTAGAACTTTTCTAACCGGATCCACCAAGGAGAAAAAGGATAAATGGGTAGAGAGCTTGACTTTAGTTAGCTACTCGTTACCCCAGACAAACTATCGATACTTAACCTAATCTGCTTCGACGGCTAGAACGGGAAGAACTCAGAACGGGGTGAGAGAGGGGTTCTTCCGGGCTCAGCACTACTGTTATGAGTACACCCGAACGTGGTGGAGTACAAAGGACGGACAGGGCTGTCACCACCTGCCGCCTACCACTGCAGTTCCGTGGGGTGCAACACAACCTGAGATGACTAGCCAGCACAGGCACCACGCCTAAGCTTTCAGTCACTGACCTCCACCCAACGCGAAGGGCTATAGAGGAAACCCCAAACAAGAGTCACTATCAATCGCGCAGACTCAGGTACCCGCAAATCAAAGATAAATATGATAACTTGCTGAAAGTAAGTTGCAAACTAGCGAAGTACTAAAGGCAAGAGACCGAGGACTTACTGAAGATAACTCTTGAATATATTCCTCGGGGGCGGAAATGTTGAGACGAGACCGAGAGAGAAATCCCGGACTCTCTCTACAAAGCTCGGCTGTCACCCGAGCAACTCACCCACTCTCTCTCCCTACTCTACTCCAAAGATGAGAGCACAAACTCACTAAGCTACTCTTCTCTCCTTTGGATGATTTGATGGATGCCTTCTCAAGGTGAAGGAGGGTCCCTTTTATAGCTTCCAGGGGCGGTTGCAGGCGTCAAGTGTAAGCTAACTCTCTGCTTAACTGCCACGCGAAGGGGGACAGGTGGCGGCCTCTAGGGGAGGCCGGCCGGCCTAGGCCAGGCCGATCGGCCTGGCCTTGCTGCCCCGTGGCACCGCCTTCTTCAGGGACGCTCTAGATTGCACCCTGAGGTCGGTAACGGTTGCTTTGGATTGAAGCTGTCCGAGAATCCAATGTTGGTGGGCCCTTCAATCCATGCAAATGTAGCTTAGGCCTTTCGGGTTCTTTGGATTAAACCAACGTTGATCGCACGTCTCATGATCATCTGTGTTGTGTTTGTGATCTTCTGGACCAAGGACGTGGCAACTGGCCACAGAAGGGGGCCGGCCGGCCTGGCATAGGCCGGCCGGCCTGGCTTTGTGTCAAACATGGCTCAGCTTTTGCTTGCTTGCTCTTGCACTCACAAATTATACAAAACTTGTGGAACTCATTAGAAATAATCAATTTTACTTTGTTATGAGCAAGATGGGCCTGAAATGTGACGGAATGTTGGTGGTGAAACCGTATCGTAACGACCACCAACAATGACGAAGAGCATTCGTCACCAATGCTACTGCTGAGGGCTCTTTGCTTCAATGACGACACACCCTTTGCTTCAATGACAAAATTTCCCCTCGCGTCATGGTTGCAAAGGGGCATTTGACGACCGTTGGAGTTCTATGACGAACCCTAAAATTTTGTAATTGATGTGGTTGCTTCAATGACGAAATTTTGAAACGTCAAGACCATTTCGTCATAGAAGCAACATTTTGGTGTAGTGTGTAGGGCGTGGCTGGCGGCAGCGCATGCGTCCGGCTGGTGTCGTGAGGGCATCTCGCGACGGCGCGCGCGCCAGCCAAGGTGCAGGGCCGACGGCGGCGGCAGCTCTGGCACGAGTGGGTGTGGCGGAGCTTGGGTTTGGTGCTCAGATCTAAGAATTCATAGTGTTTTGATACATCTCAAACATTGAAAGGTGAGAAAGAAAAAATCTTACGAAAGATGTACAAGATTCCCACCGCATAACTGCCCGCCAACACAATAGCGCCGATTTGTGCTGGTGGGCTACTATGTGGCCCGCCAGCATACATGCATATATGCTGGCGGTTGCATGCCTCGTGGGCAGCCCTAGGCAAAAAAAACTAAGAACTGAGAACTAAACTGAAAGTACCGGAACCGAGAAATTCGGTCCCTATTTCGGTTCCTGTTCCTCATGAACCGAATTTCTCCCGTTATTTTGGTTCAGTCTCGGTTAACCGAGAGAACCGAAATTAGCCCATCAATAACCCAACTAGCAAACATTTAGCCCATCAGGAGCCCATCCCCCCACCCTTCGCCTCCCTCTATCTCCCCAAACCCTAATTTCTCCCTCACCGACTCCCCCACCTGGCCGCCTCCTCCCCCTACCTACGTAGTCGTGCCTCCCTCCCCTCCCACCCGTGCCCTCTCCTTCTGCCCTGGCCCCTGCCCAGCCACTTCCCTCCCACCCGACCCTGACCCCTCGCAGCTCCCATTGCTCTCTAGCTCTAGGTCAATGTGACGCCGCGCCCACCCACTCCCGCCGGCCGCCGCCGCGTCTCAGCCCCCACCGGCAGCCCAGATCCACGCCCTTTCGCTCTCCCGTGAGCCCATGGTGTTGCCGCCTCTCCCCGGCAACGCCCCGTCTCTTTCGGCGACGCCCTCCCTCTCCCCGGCGGCGACGCCCTTTCTCGTCCTGGCGGCCGACGCCCCCTTTCTACTCGGTGGCCAGTGCCCCCTCCATTCTCCGGTGGCCAACGTCCCTTCCTCGCGTAGCTCGTCGCCGGTGACGAAGAAGGGCTCCGTCGGGGACGAGGAGGGCGTCAACGTGAATATTTCCCGTGAAGTGCTCGCCGCCAACGCAGCCTGAAAAGGAAAATCAGTTCCCTTGGAACTGAACCAAACAGAAAGTAACCGAACAGAAATTTGTCGGTTCTTGCTTGTGAAAAGAACCGAATGGTTCCCATTTTTTAGGAACCAAATTTGCGAAAGAACTGAGGAACCGTTCGGTTCGGTTCAAACCGAATGCCTAGGGTGACTTGTGGGCCCACATAATTTTGTGCGGGCGGTGCCATGGTAAAGGGGGATTAAATGGCGGTGGCGGCGAGCCCACAGGGCCAGCCATAGGTACGCACATGTGCGAGCGGCGTCGGATCTAGTGCGGCACGAGTCTGACCGCGCCGGCCGGCGCGGCCCCGACGTCCCCTTCCTGGTGGTCGGAGTTGAAGACCACATCGCAGCGGGTCATCTACTTCGCGCATGGGCCGGCCATGGATCTAGCCGGCATCTTCCTTCCCTGGCCTGGCAACACCTCCTCCTTCCCGGGTTCGAGGTTAGCATCATCTTCTCCACCATGAGCTCACCCGCCCTGATGTCATCACCACCTCCTTCCTTGCATTGGATCTTCGGAACGCACATCGTACCTTGGGAGCTCTCCCACGCTAGGGATGAGGTTGGGGCGGCGGCGTGGCGCCAATGTCTTCTCTTCCCTTCCTTGGCGACCGGAGGTGAGCAACATGCCGCCGACGCGGGGGCAAAGGTGCAACGTCCCGCCTCCCCGAGGCCAGGCCCGCTTACGTCTGGCAGCTCTCTAGGGCATCTAGAATTTTCCCACAGGCCAACACATGACTTTCCTGTGCACTTTGTCCTCACTCATGTGCACCCGGGAAGGACTTCCTGGTCGGTCACCCATCCCTAAATTGCTCCGGGCCAAGCACGCTTAACCCCGGAGTTCTTTCAAGATGAGCTTCCGGAAAAGAAGTTGCAACTTGTTGGTATGAGTATTCTATCAATCCTATTAAGCCCTGGGGTGTCACAGAAGGCTAAGCGGAAAGCTCCGACCTGGAGCAGTTGGTCTTCTCACCCGTGCAAACAGAAGATAGCAATCTAACTAGCAATCTAGAGTTGGATTGGTATATTTACCAATCCAGGAGAGAGTTTTAATAAATTTTAGGTATAGCAACCTATTTAGCATATCTGTTGTAGCTGTTTTTTGGTGGTTTTTAGCAATCCGGAGAGTTTTTGGGTATAGCAATCCATTATACAAATTCTCTTGGAGATGCTCTAAGAAATGCCTAATTTGTCCCCAATTCATGTGAATTGACGGTCATGTGAATAAGATAAGAGCTACACTTACTTGTCTTGCGCCGTGTCAAGTGTCAACTCACATCTAGAGACACATGACTTGGTATAATTCGACATGAAAAGAGAACAAATCTGGTAGTCCCAATATGTGTTCCACAATATGGCGAAGATCGAGCACACCCATCGTCACATATTGCGCATCACCACATTTACCATAAAGATCAATTTTAAACATAGATAAGTTCAACATTAAAGATTGCAAGTTCATAACGTGAATGGTTTCAGAGCAGAAAATTTGGAAAAATGAGTTCCAAAATACATTTCTTGGACACACGACAACAACAACATGAGATTAAATATTGACAAGAACATGCAGTGGATAGGTTAATGACGCAAATTAACAATGTTGTCGTTGCCCAAGGGCACCCTTGAAGCACGCACGCTCTCATCACTCATCCATCGTCCACACCAGGCGCGGCAGGTAAAAGTGAGCAAACACGGTCTCCAACTCACTTGGAACTTAGTTTACACTGCAACACATATGACCGTCTGTGATAAACATCTCGTGAAAACATACCAAAATATCGTAAAGCCATTCCCTTCTATGGCGGTATGTAGAAGCAAGTACACTTAGCGACAAAAATTATCTATTCATCGTAATAATAACAATAAATCGTCATAAACTATTATGATGTTGTCTTATGACGAATCTTCTTCCGTTTTCATGGCAATTGTCAAGTGTCACTGATTTATAAGAACTAGCGGAGGTGCGCACGTGCCACAGGCACGTGTTTTTTTAATATATAATAACAAATGTGTGTGTAAAAGAAAGAATTATATACCAAAATAACATAGATATAGTATAGTGTGTAAATAGTGCTCGCAAATATGCAGAGTATAACTTATCCCACATAACAATTTCTAAAAAAACATGCCATCTCACATAAATGAAATAGATATACCGTAGAGGCATAAAAATAAACATTCAGATGTTTTAAGTTACTTTACACGAGTACTCAAACAATCTGCACGAAACCTCGATTTAAGATTGTCCCTCGACAATCACCAACCAAAGCAGGAAAAGCTACGTACCTATGTTTGCGCATAATCAAATGGCAATGTCGATGGCCGGTTGATGACGGACCCAAACAGCTACATGCTGCATCCTTGATGTCAACTTTAGGATTCTTAACCAGGTGTATAGGCCGTCGATTGAAGCGGCCTCTGTGCTGCCAGCCATGCATGCGCCGCATCCAACATGCCGAAGGGCCGGGCACGCCACCAGCTGGAGCCTGCGCCCAAGCAGGGGTCTCGAGTCACCGTTGCCCGTGTCGACGACGTAGCCCCTGAACCCGGACACAACCAGCTTATACGTCCGCTTCTTGGCCGGTGGAGGGTCGTCGTCATCGTGACTGTGGCGCCGGGATTTCATCTTGCCAAAACAAGATCGAAGCCGTCCGATGTTTGCATGCATTCAAGATGGAGAGTTGGACTCGTCCATGAATAGAAAAGGAAGTAGACACGTGGGTGGGTCAAGGTGGAGAGTTAGACTCTTTAGATTAATCTGGAGCGTCCGATCGTCATCATGAAATCCGACGGTGTTGGAGGGGTCAGCTAGAGTAACCCTGGTACGAAAATTTCGTCGTTTATAGATAGTAAACCATCACAACTTTTTCTTATGAGTTTGCTAAAAAAACAAAAGGTGGGTCTCACTTGAGTGGGTCGTACGTTAATTTAGACAAATTTTTCTAATGGAATACATTTGTAAGAGCGTTGGTTAACTAGTACGTATAGAGGCCAAACGAACAAACTTTTTGAGCCAATAAAGTTATGATTAACTATATGGCTGGCGGCAATATGCTGATGTCAACGCCAAAGAAAAAAAAAGATTCCCCTCAGCAATGCAGCACTCGCGTGGGCTGGCCACTTGGATTGACCTCTTCTTTTCTCCTCTCAGCGCTTGCCATCCGCCGCATGCAGCAGCAAGCGTACCAAAAAGGAGGAGCAGGCCGATGGCAACTAACCGTCTATGCTGTTTTGGGATAGCATGGGTGCTGTTTCTTTCTACGAGTACTTAGGCCATCTCCAGTCCTGGTGCGAACGTTCCTGCTGCTTGACGTCGAACAAAAACATGGTTCGCACCCCACAATCATAGCATCGATGGTGGGCCCGCCAGCGGGAATAAAAAACAAAGAAAAATGTCGTGGGCGTTATCCCTCGCGCGAGAATAAAGATGCAAGCGGGGCGGTTTGCGGCTGCCCGCCCCGCGTTCGCACGAGCCGCGAGCTCTGTCGCGGGCGTATGCGGCTGCCCGCATGCCGCCGCTTGCTGTTTGCGGACAAACGCGGCAGCCCGCATGTGCCCGCAACGCTAGTACGTACGCCAGGTTTCGGAGAGGCTCAAAACCAAGCCGTCACGAGTCACGACCGCAAATAGCTTGCTGCTTGCATCATAACAGAGGACAAACATGCAGTCGATCTCTTGAGCTGTTCTTTTGAGCCAAAACTGAATGCTATTGGGCATGTTCCTTGGTCATCCTGATCAACTCATTTACTCCAACGAGTGAACAGATTTGTTGCAGTCAAAAAAGCCAGTAGCTCATGAACAAGCATCATAGAATAATTCGACTTGTACCATCAACATGCAGTACAGGTCCTATCAATATGCAGATCAGAGAATTTTTAGAAGGGCATATCAATGAGCAGTGCAGGTTCGATGCTTCTATTTTTCAGTGGACAAGTTCAAATTGCAAATAAGTGTTAGCTGTGCGTCTAAAGCATTTTGGGTAACACAAAGTACAACATATACAAGTGAGCAACGAGGAAGTTTCCTATATATGCTCTGCAACAAACAAAAGCTTAGCTTCTGGTGCTAAGTTTGGTTTCGAAACACATATATAGATAAGAGAAATTATATTCCTGGCATATAGGATAATCAAACCGTGGTGCGTTTTCGTTCCCTGAGACTCAGTTTGTGCATCCGTTTGAATGAAATACAAGAGATCAGCAATGCCTCATGAAGAAAAGAAGTCAGAGCAACGGATTAATTAGCTGCACAGAGACAGTAGGAGGAGAGCATGCGCGGGGCGGTCTGGGAGTGGCTGCGCAGGGAGTATAGACCAGGATTGGAGCGAACGCGCCGGAGACAGGCCGCGGCTCGCGGCGGCGATCTCTCGTTTGCGGGCTTTGCGGTGCCGTTGGGCGTCGCGGGTTGCCCGCGCAGAGCCGCTCCAGTTTTGCGGCCTGATTTGCGGGCCTAGGCGGGGTCGCGGCGCGGGTTTGCCCGGCGGGCTGGCGGCAGAACCCGCCCCGCTTGCATCCCTACGCGAGAAGCCTCATCCCCTCTCCCGAACGCCCGTCGCCGCCTAGCCCTCCTCGTCCCCCTTTCTCCCCAAATCAATCCAGATACAGATGCACAAATCAAGCTAGGAGAAGTACAAATCGAGTCCTTGTCGACGGTCGTGCAGCTCAGGCGCTGCAGGCGGAGGGGCTGCGGGCGGAGTTTGCAGGCGGCCTGTGTGGGCGGAGGTTGCAGGCAGCTCGAGGTTGGCGTCCGTCGTCGCTCCGACTCGCCGCGATGCAGCACGTCCGGGCGGAGCCGCCACCGCCACAAATCCGTGGAGTCCCGGTCCCCTCCGTCTTCACCGCCGCCGGCCGGGTGAAGGTCGATTCGCCTCCGTGGAGTCCCGGTCCCCTCCGTCTTCACCGCCGCCGGCCGGGTGCAAAGATGACGGCCTCGGGCGCACAAACGTTGGAGCTTGCTGCTTGTGCGGTGTGGTGGTGGCGGCGCAGCGAGCACCGGCCGGGGGCGCGGCTGCCGGCGCTCGCGCGGGGCGGCGGCGGAAGGTGGAAGCCAGACTCAGAGGGGCGAATGGTCAGGTGGGTAAACGGCCGCTTATTTTATTCGCTTCGGTTCGCACCGAACAGACGGTTCGCATTTCGTCTGACAACCGGATGGTTCGCCCCCCGCAGTGGTTATGGTTCGCTCCGAGCGAACCACGGTTCGCTTTTCCCATACCACTGCAGGTGCTCTTATGGTTTCTTTCTGAGCGTACCAAAAAGGAGGAGCAGAGCAGGTCTTATGGTTCAGCCTGCCCTCGGCAGAATAGAAGCCAACGTGGAGAGCATTTAATGCAATAGTGGCAGCGAAAGCGAAAGGTGCAGTGCATGCAGCTAACCAGCATGAGCGCAGCAGCGGCAGCAGCCAATGGGGGTTGCATGCGCGCGTATGCGCCCCCTCCACACTCTCTCTCAGCAGTGTTTTTTCTAACGAGGTTGTGCTCTCCGCCCGACTTGTTCTTACGCACGCTGGCCCAAAGCCCCTGCGCGAAGGGATCTTTGTGGGCCCCAGCCATGCAGACAAGTATAGACCTAATCATTCCGTGTGCGGAGCCGGGTTCTGGTCGGATCAAACAAAACCCGATGATTGTTTTCACAGGCCTGTGGCCGACCCTGACCCGAGCGCCAGGCTGAAAAACATGACCCGTGCCCGACCTGTCGTCTACAAATTTGATGGAGATGGATGTCTATACATCCGAAACATCCGTATTCGTATTTGATAAAAACGTAAATATGGATATCCGTATTCATATTCGATTTTAATATGGATGTCAAATGGATGTATCCGAATTCGATTTCCAACAATTTTCTCTATCCGATTCCACATTCGTATTAGAGAAAAATCTGAAACATTCGGCATTCAACATTCGTATTGGAGAAAAATCCGAAACATTCGACATAAATTAACTTCTCTTTTTAACTAACTATTAATTATAAATGATATAAACTGTTTAATCAAATTAAAAATTATCTACATGATAATTACTAATTATATTGATTATAATATTACTAATGGTATATTAAATAAATTTTAATTAACTTTAAGATGGACAATCATATCAATTTTAACTACTTTAATTTATTTATCTAATTAATAAATTATATTTTACTTAGTAATGTACTATTTTCTTATTAAAATATTTTATATATTATGAAAATTATTTATATTTATATTTGTATATTTAATTATTCAAATATATATAACATACATGAGATATATACACATAATTTACTTTTAAAACAATCCATAAAGTGAATTAATACACACTAAGACATTTTCTGTCAAAATCAACTAAACATCCGAATGCGAATCCGAATTCGAACTATTCGTTTTGTATTCGTATTCGATAAGATTCGTATTCGTATCCGAATTCGAATTAAAATGTGGTAAATAGTGATATCCGAATTCGAATCCATTTGTATTCGATCCGAATCCATCCTTGGTCTACAACACGCCGCCGTCTCCTTCCACAGTTGCTGCTGCGCTGCTATGGCTGTGTTTAGATGGAGAAAAATGGGTGAAAGTACGAAAAAAAAATTGTTTTTATAGAAACGTGCATAAAGATAGAAATGAACTGACACGCTCTAGGTGGATAAATTTTTCGTGAAAAAGAGACGCTTTTATACGAAAACACGGCCTATGTATCGTCCGGTCTGATTATTGCGCTGATGACTTGGGGCGACCGGAGGAGATGCGAGACGGAGTGCCCTGGGGCCTTGGGGGCGCTGGACGGCCGACGGCTGGAGAAGAGAGATTAGGTAGATTGGGGCTGCCGGGCTGATCATCGGCGTCGGCATGATGCATGGGCCGCTCGGGAGGATGGGCGATTGCCCGTGGACGGTGAGAACCAGAGTCTAGGAGGCCGTTTTTTTCCTTCTTGTGCGGTTAATAATTGTAGTTCGTTGGGCCGTATGGAGTTTTTGGGCTGTACGGGTCGTTTTTGTAGTTAGAAAAGTGATGGGCTGTTGCTGATTTTTGGGTCGTCGGGATAGCCCGCGGGCTAAAAACATGAGCCGTATGGTGGAGTGTTTGGGCCGTATGGGTGGTTTTTTAGCAGCAGCCAAGCAGTGTCAAGCGTCATGGCGTCCGAGCGCAAGAAACTCACACGCCAAAGTTGCTGCCCACGTCCAATAATTAATTAATTATTACTATATGTTTCTAGATGATTAGTTACTAATCATTTTTTTCTGCCTGGAAACTAAACAATAGTTGAGACTAAAAGTTCATAAAATCATGCTCTTTCATGTAGTGGCGTCTGTTTGTAAGATAATTACTATTTCTAAAAGTCTGGCTTTAAGTTACATGAAACTATTTAGAAGATGTATCAAGGTGGAACATGTATAGTACCACACTACCATCTCATTAAAACTAGAGTAAATTTCACCATCGGCCCATGAACTTGTCCCGAGTTCTCATCTAAGTCCCGGTACTCTCAAAATGTACGTATAGGTCCTTAAACTTGTCCCACGCTCTCATACATGTCCAGATACTCTTAAATTGCACAACGGTCCTTCAACTTGTCCTGTTGTCTCATCTAGGTCCATATTCTTCCAAAATATATTAAACTTCTTAGAAAAAAATATTTTTAAATGTTTAAAACTTTCATGTTCTCAAACCAAGTTCAAATCCTACTTCAAACTAATACAAAATTCATGAAAAAATAATAAAAAAACATGGTTGATTAAGAATATTGGATATAAGATTTAATAATTTTAGGACTTGTTATTTTAGCACAACTATTTAACAACTAATTTTATTTTAGAAATAAATTATTCTTGAGAAAATGACAAAACAATAATTTGATTCTGGGTTATTTTAGATATTTCTTGATTTCTCCATGATTTTTTGTCATTTTATCAATAATTTTTTTATCTCTAAAATAAAATCAACTATTAAATAATTGTGCTAAAGTTGCAATTCTTAAACTCACCAAATATTATATCCAATATTCTTAATCAACCATGTGTTTGTGATTATTTTCTCGTAAATTTTGGATCAAATTTGAGTGGGATTTAACTTGGTTTGAAATCATGAAGGTTTTGATTGACAAAAATGTTTTTTCAAAATAAATAAATGCATTTTGGAAGTATATGGACCTTGATGAGATTGTGAGACAAGTTGGAGGACTGTTGTGTGTATTTTAAGAGTATCAGGACCTAGATGAGAGCACATGACAAGTTTAAGGACCTGTAAGTGCATTTTGAGAGTACTGGGACCTAGATGAGAACTCGGGACAAGTTCATGGACCGCTGGTGAAAATGTAATTGTATGTCCAAATTTCAAGTGTATATGAGGAAAAAAATCTTTAGGACGTGTAAAACAATTTGACAGATCTATGCACTTTATGAACAATGTATACTTCAATTTTTCATAAAATCTTATGAAACTTTTAGATCAAGTTTTATACATCCATGAAATTATTATATGACAATTTGTTGAATTTTTTAGGAAGTTTTAGGAATTACTATCATTATTTTATAATAAGGTTGTAAGTAAAAGCTTGAATAATCCTGAGCAAACACGCTTTCCCAACTACTCTTATTTTGGAACAGAGGGAGTAGATACTTAATTTTGTGAACATTTTTAAGTATTTTTTGAGATATGTGTAGTTCAAATAGTAATTACTTTCAATAAACTCATAAATGCATTTAAACCACTGAAACAATTATCAAAACTTTTACAACAGAACTTAAATGTAGTCTATTATATTGTAACACCCTGAAATTTGTTGACATCTTAATGCTGCTGATCTCTCATCTTTTTACCCCTTTGTTTCCCCTCCTTGCTACTATAAATCTTTGACATCCTTGTTTCTTTCCCCTCCATTGTTTCATCTCCATCCTAACCATGATGAAGTCACCAGAGGAGCTCACCCTCACCAAGCTCAATTTGAACCATGGAAAGAACTTGTTAAGAGGGGTAGTTCTGATGTGGATAAGGAGGTAAAGCGCGAAGAAGATGGCAGCATTCAGGTTTTGTGTAAATCTGGGTGTGACAGATTGGTATCAGAGCCATGCTGACTGTAGGATCACAGCCTAGATAGAAATGGTCGTTTCCTAAGGTCCTCCTTATCATAAAAACCCTCTATATGATCATTGCTCCCTCTATTAACTCATCTTGCTCATTGACCACTTATCTACACCTTGATTGCTTACTTCTTACCCTTGACTTTTGGTCTTTCATCCCCACCCCTTGGTTTGCCATCGTTGAACCCTTGATCCTTACCTCTACAAATCCTTGACTACCTGATCTTGAATATCTGTCCATTTCGACGGATATGTTTTTATCTCTCTTTTGCACCTCACCCTCTTGATTTATCGGTGATGTTGCAAAGCCTTCCATGTTTAAATTCCTGACCTTAACCAATCAATGCTCCTTAAAATTTCTATTTGTTCTCGTATCCTTGTTTATTCAACTTCCCTTTATACTTCCTTGGCCTTTTATTCATCTTCTTCTATTCATCTCCTCCTAGACATTCTTTTGAGGATGTTTGTTTGTTCTCATTTAGATTTACTTATTCTCTTTGGAGTCTGTCCTTGAGTCTTTTAGATTCCAAAGTCCATTTTCTATACTCATCTCAGGTGATCCACACCACCTGTCTCCATGCTGGTTCAAGCTTGACGTTAGAGCCCTGTTTAGGAATTAGGAGCACCCCTTTGCAGTCACACTAACAACACATAGCATCGACTGACAATTGTTGACTGTTGGAGTTCTGTGTTTGCGTGATGATGCTTGGTTTTATGATCTTGGGTGATTTGTTACTTTGTATTGATTGTTGGTGTATTGTTGGTCTTCTACCTACAATGACATCAATTGCCTAGATGGGTTCTTCTTTTGTACCTCCCACCTCTTTGTCATCTTCCTTTCTTTCTCTCTAATTAAAGGGAGCATCTCGGAAGAGGAAGATGAAGCCAACACCAACATCAACAACAAGCATATACGACCATCAAACACAAGTCGAAGTAAAGAGGGATCTACTCAAGTTTCTTTGCCACCTTACTGCTTGCTATTCTGCCACTACTCCACACTGAAGACAACCCCAATAACAGGAATTATGAAGATTGAAGATTCTACGCCGCTCTACAAGAGGATGAACATCAACCTACCTTGCAACAATAATCATGTTTTATTTCTCCTCCTTGCTTCTTCCCTTTTTCTGAATCTCGGGACGAGATTCCTGTTAAGAGGGGTAGTTTTGCAACACCCTGAAATTTGTTGACATCTTAATGCTGCTGATCTCTCATCTTTTTACCCCTTCGTTTCCCCTCCTTGCTACTATAAATCTTTGACATCCTTGTTTCTTTCCCCTCCATTGTTTCATCTCCATCCTAACCATGATGAAGTCACTAGAGGAGCTCACCCTCACCAAGCTCAATTTGAACCATGGAAAGAACTTGTTAAGAGGGGAAGTTCCGATGTGGATAAGGAGGTAAAGCGCGAAGAAGATGGCAGCAATCAGGTTTTGTGTAAATCTGGGTGTGACAGATTGGTATCAGAGCCGTGCTGACTGTAGGATCATAGCCTAGATAGAAATGGTTGTTTTCTAAGGTCCTCCTTATCATAAAAATCTCTATATGATCATTGCTCCCTAGGGTTTCTCCTGGGGTTGGTTCTTGCAACGGTCTAGGGTTTCTAATCTCCTCTCCCTTCGCCAGATCGGATCACATGTAGTGGTCTGATCCGAGTCTCTATCCCATATGTCGTTCGTGTCCACGTTGAGATCTCTCCGTTAATGAGCCCAACCCAAATCTGATAACCCTAGTCTTCTCTGTTGCCTGGAACTTGTTCCTCCATCATGGAGGGGGGAAAAAGCAACCATGGATTCGGTGGAAGAATTGATGCAAAAAATGCAGCTGACGACAGCAGAGAGTAAGGGCATCAAGATTGGGGGAGCTAACACAACCAGACCTAAGGCGGCGATGGAGCAGGCGGTGGGAAAGATTTTGTTAAAAGCTGGTAAATGCTGAGGGCTTGGGGTAGGCCCTATGGCGCATATGGTGTCCGATGAGAGGGGTGAGCTGTAAGGATTTGGGGGAGAACCATTTTCTCTTTGCATTCCATCAGCCAGCGGCGAAGAGAAGAGCATTGGAGGATGGCTCGTGGATGTTTGGGTAAGACTTAGTGATCATGGCAGATTACAATGAAAAGAAATCTATAGAAGAGTTGGAATTCGTGTTCATCCCAACTTGAGCTAGGGTCTTCAAATTGCCTTTCGGGTTAATGCATAAGGCGATGGGGAGGCAATTGGTGGGGAGATAGGGCAGTTTGTGGAGATGGATAAGGAGGAGGATGGTACTGCAGTTGGCAGGTACTTGGGAATTAAAGTACGTCTGGATATCAAGAAACCTTTGATGAGAGGAGTTACGGTGGTTGGGGAGGATGAGTAGGGTGGAGAGAAGCCATTATGGTGTCCTTTGATGTATGAGTTTCTCCCGGACTTTTGCTATACATGTGGCATTATTGGGTATATAGATAAGATGTGTATGATCAAGTTGAAAAAGGGGGAGGTGCAGCAATACAGTAAAGCACTACGCTATTTACCAGAGAAGAGAAGGTAAAGGTTTGCAACCTAGGGTGACAAGTATAATTCAATCTCTAGGAATGTAAATGCTCAAGATAAATTACTAAAAAGTAAATGAGCTAAGGAATAACCAATCACACAAGAGATCGAATTTTTTCCCGTGGTGTCGATGACTTGCCGGTCACCCCTAATCCACGTTGAGGTGGATTCAAAGCTTCAACCGCTTCTCTATCAAGTCACACTTGATGTATAAGCCGGCTTGAATGCAATGAACCACTCCAAACCTCGATTCCACTAGAGTTGCCCTTCACTGCTCCGGCGAGGTGAGCACAAGACCTCTCACAATCTTCCAAGTCTTCTTCACAATCTTCTTAAAGAGCTCAATGGAACCTGCACAAGCTAATTGATGCTTGCTTGATGTTCTCCTAGTGCCTCAATGCTTAATGCAATCCAAAGCAATGCACTAGAAAGCCTCACACTCACAAGAATACAATCCCTAAGCAATTGAGTGAGAGAGGAATGGAAGAGGGGACTCTTGGGTCAAATGAGCTTTTAGCATGGCCAAGAGAGCCTTCCCAATCCAGTGGAGTGAGTATATATACTCCCCCTTCAACCAACTAGCCGTTATGAGTAAAACTCGTGAAAACAGGGTACTGGCGGACCGTCCGCCCCAGCCCAATGGCTATTATTTCAAATAGTCAAACGTGTCAGAAATGATCGTTATAGCATTGGCGGACCGTCCGCTCAACAGGGGCGGACCATCCGCCTCATAGTTAGAAAAAGGTCACCATGCGACTAAGGACAACATTTATCAAAGGCACACCGTCTGCGTTAGAAAAGTGTCATGGAACCCTCAAAACATGATTCTGTGTAAAGGGTCCGTCAAAGGGTCCGCCTTGTCACAGAATTGCCTGCGGACCATCCGCCAGTACCTGGCGGACCGTCCGCCTTAGAAAAGGCGCCCAGATCCAAATCCAACACTTAGCCGATTTTTCATCCGTAAAGTCAGAGGCAGACCATTCGCCACCGCTTAGGCGGACCGTCCGCCTAACCAAAATCAGCATGGATGGAAACCTTTCAACTTACTCGTTTTCTATCCAACTTTTCTCAAACGAAGTTAGCTCTCATGCATGCATTGAAACTATTTGATCAAGTTGGCACTAGAATTTCATCATTCAAACACAAATGACCCCTCTTAATAGTACGACTATCTAGCCTATTAATCCGGTCAAATTTCTTCTCTAGCACTCCTTGTGACCGGTAAAAGAAACAACCTATCTTTTACCTTTTCCCCTGTTGACGGCCATTATAGCCTCGTAGTGATCATCAACATTTTGGTAAAATGAGGATGATCATACCATATTCCATACATAGAAGTGCTTTCACTAACAAATTCCACAAATTTTGGATGGACTTGTGCATGTAGGACAAATCAGGAGAAACCAGGGCCAAACCCGGCTCAGAGCCAGGCCGACCAGCCTCCCCTGGCCACGTCTGGCCACGTCACTGATCCACAACATATGCTAAGCACCCAAGATGATCAGGAGACGTGCAATCAACGTCGGTTTGATCCAAGGACCTGGAAGGCCTAGAGTGGGAAGCACATGGATTGAAGGGCCCACATCCTAGGATTCTCGGACAAGCTTCAACTAAACGTAACTAAAACCGACTTCAGGAGAGCATCAGGGCCATTCCTGCAAAGGTCGGTGCCAAGTGGCACCAAGACCAGGCCGGCCGGCCTAGATGAGACCGACCGGCCTCCTTCTGTGGCCGCCACGTCTCCTCCTTTGCGTGAAGCTTAAGCAGGTCCTTGGCGTGCTAATGACGCTGGCATCCACCCCTGGAGGCTATAAAAGGCAGCTCATCCACCTTGGGAAGACACACACTACACTACTCAAGTCTCTACTTGAAGGGAGTCCTTGTATCTTTTTCATTTCTTAGATTAGTATTAGAGTTGGGAGTAGAGTCGAGTCGAGCTTAGCTCGGATCTTCGGAGTCTTCGGAGTTCTGGTAAAGCTCTTGTATCCTTTCCTTCTTTTGAAGAGTTTATTAGTACAATTACTTTCTTACTTCAGAGCTTAAGTTTATAATTTATCTTTTTTGTCTTGCTCTTCTTTTAGAGTAAAGATCTTGCTCTCTTTAGAGCAAAGTTCTATCCCCTTTAGTTTTAGTTTAGAGTTTAGTTTAGCTCTACCGGGCTTTATCTCGCGGGTTTGCTCACCTTGACCGGGCCGTAAGACGCCTTAGGGAAGACGGGGATTTCTCTTGACAGGCCTCAAGAGAAATCTTAATCATCAAGTGCAGACGTGGTGTCTGGCTAGTTGATTAACTAGGAATGTGTTGCACCCCACGGAACTGCAGTGGTAAGCGGCAGGTGGTGACAGCCCTGTCCGTCCTTCGTAGTCCACCACGTTCGGGTGTATTCATAACAGTAGTGCTGAGCCCGGAGAACCCCCTCTCTCACCCCGTTCTGAGGTTCTCCCATTCTAGCCGTCGAAGCGAGCTCTGTTCCTGGTATCTAAGCTAGAGTCTAGGCCAAGGCTAGAGTGCCTTTTGCTCTGAGTTAGGAAGTGTCTAGGTCCGGTATCTCCCAACGTCTTTCCTTTTCTTTAGAAATAGGTGCTCCGTGTGTCACTGGTCTTCTAGACCTTCTATCCGGTCATTCATTTGACCATTATCCCCCAAACCTAGAGTTTGTGCCCCTGAGTTTGTGGCTTGATATTTCTGGCAAGATATATTATTTCATTCTTCAAAACACTTTAACCATCTGCTCCCCTGCGGAAATATAAATACGATACCCTAGGGTTACTCCCGAGGTGAAGTGCTACAACGAGATATATTCTATGCGCTTGCAGAATTAATTTTGCATACAACGACATATATCTTCGCGCTCTTGAGCGTTGTTAAAACGTGACGCTAAGGAGTGCCAACATCCTCTAGCATCCATTTGCTTCAATATTCGGCGATATATCGTGATCAATCATTGTAGCTCATCCATTCATCTGGACTAACCTAATCTCATAATATTTAATAGAATTATTAGTCCACGATGATTGTCATTAATTACCAAAACATATTTAGAGGTCTAGATGCAGTTTCAATCTCCCCCTTTTGGTAATTGATGACAACCATTTAAAAGGAGTGACATGAGAGGTTTTTGAGTCTTGAAAGCACTTACTCATTTCAATAAAATCATGATGCATGATAGATCAAGTGATCTCAAAATTCGTTGTAGAGAATGACTCCCCCTACATATATGCATATAATTTGGCATTTTGTTCTTCTCATATATGTGTAGATAGAAATTTTGACAGGGTCTCCCCTACAAAAGGTAACCGAAAAGAATATTGGCGAGGCCGTTTTTGGTACAGTCATGGACATTCCTGACAAGACCAAGGACAATGTGAAGGCTAGAGTGGATCAAAGCCGGTTATGCGATAGACCGAAGATGGACATACCAACTCCCCAGGATGGCAGACAGTGGAAGAAGCCTAGGGCACCGTATGTCCTGACCCCGGCTCAAAGGAGGGAAGTTCTCAAATGGTTCCAAACATTACGGTTCCCTGATGGGTATGCAGCGAATCTGAAGAGGGGGGTTAACTTAGCTACTTTGCGAATCAACGGGCTCAAGAGTCACGACTACCACATATGGCTTGAGCGGCTACTTCTGGTGATGATTCGAGGCTATGTCCCCGACAATATATGGCTAGTGCTGGCAGAGTTGAGCAATTTCTTTCGCATCCTTTGTGCTAAGGAGATATCTCCCACCGTGATGGCAGAAATGGAAAAACTTGGCCCTGTGTTGCTTTGTAAGTTGGAGAAGATCTTTCCACCTGGATTCTTCTGTCCGATGGAGCATATGATTTTGCACCTCCCGTACGAAGCACGAATGGGGGGAGGGGGCTGTGCAGAACCGTTGGTGCTACTCAATTGAAAGATGTCAAAAGGTTCTTCGAACTAAATGTAAAAATAAATGCAAAATAGAAGCTTCAATTGCAGAGGCATTCATTCTCGAGGAGGTGTCAAATTGCATGACAAAATACTATGATGCTAACCTTCCTAGCGTGCATAATCCATCAGCACGTTACAATTCTGGTGATGTTGAAACAACCCTCAGTATTTTTCGAGGGCAACTCGGAAGTGCAAGTGAAGGCACCCCCAAGATCTTGAAATACGATGAGTGGCGCATGATTATGCTATATGTGTTGACCAATCTTGACGAAGTGAAGCCCTACATGGCGTAAGTTCTCAACCAACTTTTTCCATTACGTAGTCCATCTTCTGCATCCAACCCTCATGTTTTTCGTTGGTACAGGGAATTTGTCAGTCAAGGGAACCTACCCCGCATGAAGTAGATACCCTTTTTAGACACCACAATTTCATTTCTTGGTTCAATCATAAGGTACATTCCAATTTACCTCCTATTTAGTTTAACATTACAACTTAGACGACCAATAATATCATGCGCCAACTTGCAGGGACAAACCGATGCGTCCATGAGTGCCGAGTTGAGACAGGTTGCCGATGGTTGTGCCTATAGGGTCATGTCATTTAACTGTTATGATGTGAATGGTTATCGTTTTCGCACAAGGAGCCATGAGCAGAAGATGCCTAATCGAAGGACGACAAATACTGGAGTTTGCATGCCAGCCCTTGATGGGGTCGAGTATTATGGAATAATTGAAGAAATATACGAACTCGATTTTGGTGGAAGCAAACCTCTTAATCCTGTCATATTCAAATGCCATTGGTTTCATCCCTCGGCTGTCAGACGGACCCCTAATGTTGGGCTAGTCGAAATTCAAAAATCATCAGTCTATGCGGGAGACGATGTATATATCGTGGCACAACAAGCCACACAAGTTTATTACCTTTCGTATCCGTGCACAACTGACAAGCGTCTTCAGGATTGGGATGTTGTGTACAAGGTATCGCCACATGGTAAACTACCGGTCCCAAACAATGAAGATTACAACTTTGACCCAAACACGTACGTCGGAGAGTTCTTCCAAGAAAATGGATTAGAAGGTAGTTTTGAGATAGAATTAACCGGTGCGGATGAAATGGAAGTAGAACAAAGGATTGAAGACGATGACGATGGAGATGTGGTTCATAACCGTATGGACGTACAATTACTTGAAAAAATACGTGACGGTATAGACATTGGTGAAGAAATTCCTCCTTTGGAGCAGTCGCATGCGGATATAGAAATGCGTGATAGTGATGATGAGATAGAAGAAGTAGCTAATCCTGATGCTGATGAGTATTTCTAAACATGTATGATCCTAGCCCTTTTATTAGAAAATTTATTTTGTTTATTTTGCATCTCTTTGTAATTATGTTTTGTTTATTTTGCATCTCTTTATAATTATGTTTTGTTTATTTTGCATCTCTTTCTAATTATATTTTCTTTGCCTTTTTAATTGCAGGTTAGTGAGCCAAGATGGTGGGCGGTACGAGGAACGTCAACTCACTTTACCAGAGGCCGAGGGGTGGGTCCGATGCACCTGAGGATTCCAGGAGGGGTGGAGGCAAGGGGCGCGGTAGGGGTGGAGGCAAGGGGCGAGCGAGCGGTGCAGGCAAGGGGCGAGGGAGGGGTAGGGCACCCACCCCTTTACCTTCGTCGTCGTCTTCGTCCTCCTCTGAGAAGGAGGTTCCTGCCGCAGTAGAGGAGGAGGAGGAGGAGCAGCAGGAGGTGGAGGCGACAGGGGGATCCTCTTCCTCTACTGCGACGAAAATATGGCAGCGCGGTCCCTCGTCTCTTCCGAAGCGACCGATACCTTTTGACCGTCGTCCGATGATCGCCCCGGCCAAAAAAAGGTAAGTCAATTGCATGTACACTCGGCAAAGGTACGTTTTCTGTTACTTTCTGTCATTTTTTGCCGAGTATTTAGAGCTTTCCCGAGTGTCAGTGCAAATACACTCGGCAAAGACTCAGGCTTTGCCGAGTGTATTTGCAATGACACTCGGCAAAGACTCAGGCTTTGCCGAGTGTATTTGCACTGACACTCGGCAAAGCCTCGGCGCCACGTGGTTGCATGGCTGGAGCTTTGCCGAGTGTCCAGATCCGACACTCGGCAAATACAAACGGTTTTGCCGAGTGTCACGATCCGACACTCGGCAAACAGCGCCTTCACCGACGCTGCCACGTCATCAAACGGCGACAGCGCATGTTTGGGCCGTTAGGCTGGGCACTTTATTTTGCCGAGTGTCAGCCTAGACACTCGGCAAAGCCCGAGTGCCCGAAATATGACACTCGGCAAAGATGCTCTTTGCCGAGTCTACAGTCGCCGAGAAGTGTTTGCCGAGTGTTTTTGGCCCTTCGCCGAGTGCATGGGGCACTCGACAACTGCCCGCATTCCCGTAGTGAGGATGGGCGCACTTATTTTTCAACTGCAAATATGTGAAACCACTATGGACTGCACTGAGCTTGGGAGAGCAAAGGAGTTCATTGGTTGACCTAGCATCGGTGCATGAAGATTTGGTCTATATCCTACAACTGGAAAAATGGTACAAATGAAAGTGATTCTTGTTAGAATCTGATACCCCTCGTTATGCGCAGCAACCCTCAGATCTTGAAAGGATATTGCGAGTACGACACGAGCTTGCACAGTATCAAGAACGAAGTAGACGAATCTCGTAGAAAACCCTAGTTGACGACGTTGAAGCAACCACAACAAGAGAATAGGATTCGGCGAAGCCGACCGCAAATTCTTTAAGCACAACTCCGAAAGAGTACAAGTGATTGCCGCTCCCTCACAACTCTACTTGACCCTCTACGACCCTCGGATTCTTGCCTCATACAAGAATCTAGTGCTTATAGAACTATCTAGCCTATTCCTTTTGAGTGCTCCTAATTGCTTCTCACAAGCCTTGGATGAGACCTTGGTGTTTGCCCTTGGCTTGATTGATTTGATAGAGCCTCTACCCCTTGTTTATATAGTCCCCTCCAAAGCTCCATACATGCAAGTAGGAGTCCTACTCCTAGTAGGATTCATCGCTCAAGTCCTAGTAGAACTAGAAGTCCTAAAGCACACCCCTATTGAGTCCTAATCCAAGTAGGATTTGAGTCACAATACAACAATCTCCACCTTGACTCTAATCCATTGAAGTCATCATGCTCCTCCAAGAATTCGCTCCAAATCGGCTTCTTTTTTTATACTCCCACCACAAGAGTGCCCCCACCACAGAGGCTCATGCACATCACCACGATATGCGTGTGAGTGTCCCGACTGGAGCATCTGGACCCTCCACCTGAGAGCTCCTTCGTTGTGTAGTTTGGTTAACCACACCACCTTCTCCTATGACCCTCCATGCCATAGGTTTGTACCGCCTCTGAGCTCCACCTGCTCGCCGGTACTGCGTGGTCGTCGGTCCCACCACGTCTTCCTTCTTCCAGCAGCTTGCAGCTTCACCTCTACGACTGTTAGATTTTGCAACCACCTTTGCCGCCTTGCACTTGACTGCAACTGAGATTTGAGTACCTGCTGTTGACGAGACAGCTTCCTTCTCCTGATCAGGATTTTTACCAAATCTCCCAATGGTTGCACCGCCATTAAGATTTCCTATCACTCGGTATCCACCATTAATCCAGATACTTTTCATGATTACCTGCCCTTTGCAAGTAACTCGCATAACTCCACCTCGAAGTGATAAGCCACAACCTTGGAGTTCTAGCGACCTTACAGATATTAGATTCGTTTTCAAACCCGGGATATACTGAACTCCCGTGAGTGTGCAATGTGTTCCATTATGCATCTCCAATGTAACTGTTCCCACCTTGGTGACAGCATACTCCTTGCAATCCGCCAAGTGAACAATTCCATTCGCCGGGCGTTGAGATCCTTCGTCAAACATCTCCCTTGCCGAACATACATGGAAACAACTCCCTGAATCTAATATCCAATCATGAATAGTCCCTGGTTGACTGACGATAAGTATATCACCTTCATCCTCACTTGCCACCGAGCATGCTCCTCTCATATTCTTCAAATTTGGACAATCCTTTATCATGTGACCCTCTTTGTCACAAAGATAGCATGTACGGCTGCCCTTGCTCTTGCCTTTCTTCTTCCCGCGATTCAAGACTTTGCCTGCTCCACTTGAAACAGTCAATGCTTGATCACCCGAGGATGAAGATTCCTGTGACTTCTTCAAGGACTCCGCCTCCAACAGGTATGCAACTGTCTCGTTGAAGTTGAGAGTAGTTTTCCCGACGAGAATATTCATCACCAATTGCTCCCATGATGGTGGTAAGGATGAAGCCAGTATGACGACTTTATCGTTCTCCTCAATTTCCTCATCCACACTAATCAGCTGCGTGACAAGTTTGTTGAAGACATTTAGATGGTCAACGAATCGTGTGCCTTCCTCCATGCGCAACCTGAATAGTTGACGCTCGTCGGAGAGACATAGTCGAATTGTACTGACAGCCTTCCGCTCCATCACCTTCCAGTCTTCAGCGGTTGTGCTCTCCGGTTTGGTCCCCTCAAGAGCATCAATTAACCCTTGCTGGACAAGCACATCTGTTACCACACACTGCCACACGCTGAAATTCCCTTTGCCATCAAATTTCTCTACTTGATTCCACATCCCTGACATCATCTTGATTTCGTGCACCCTAGCACTGCCGACCTTCTCACAAAATCAGCTCAATCCGACCTTGGCTCTGATACCACTTGTTAGAATCTGATACCCCTCGTTATGCGCAGCAACCCTCAGATCTTGAAAGGATATTGCGAGTACGACACGAGCTTGCACAGTATCAAGAACGAAGTAGACGAATCTCGTAGAAAACCCTAGTTGACGACGTTGAAGCAACCACAACAAGAGAATAGGATTTGGCGAAGCCGACCGCAAATTCTTTAAGCACAACTCCGAAAGAGTACAAGTGATTGCCGCTCCCTCACAACTCTACTTGACCCTCTAGGACCCTCGGATTCTTGCCTCATACAAGAATCTAGTGCTTATAGAACTATCTAGCCTGTTCCTTTTGAGTGCTCCTAATTGCTTCTCACAAGCCTTGGATGAGACCTTGGTGTTTGCCCTTGGCTTGATTGATTTGATAGAGCCTCTACCCCTTGTTTATATAGTCCCCTCCAAAGCTCCATACATGCAAGTAGGAGTCCTACTCCTAGTAGGATTCATCGCTCAAGTCCTAGTAGAACTAGAAGTCCTAAAGCACACCCCTATTGAGTCCTAATCCAAGTAGGATTTGAGTCACAATACAACAATCCTCTTGTTGTGGCAATGGTGGAGTGAAGAAATAGAGTTCGGGAAGGAGATGGGAGAACAGTATCACATGTATCTTTTGTCATAGCCAATAATGCTGAGGAGTTCTGTGAACTGAGCACAAAAGGAGTGCAGCGTGTAAAGAAGGTTCAACATTGGTGCAAACCACCGCGTGAATATGTGAAGATAAACTCTGACGGAACTTTTTCAGAGAATAGCTAGGGGCACCAGATGTTGGGGGTTTGTGATAAGAGATGAGGAGGGCGAGGTGATCTCAGCAGGAGCAGGCGTGCATGGCGGGAGTACGAGCAACAATACAAAAGAGGATAGTAATGCCCTTGACGCTGAAACTAGAATTGGAAGATAATTCCTACGGCCTGGCGAAAGCTGGAGGATATATCTACAATCTGAAGAGCTTGATTAATAGCAGTTTTAGTAATTTTACTTTGTGCTATGCGCCTAGATCGATCTTGTAACAAAGTAGCCCATGCTCTGGCAGCGATTGGGAGTTCGTGTCCTCAGGGTGTCGACCGTAACTGGCATGATACTTCTGAGCTTGTAATGGACTTGGTGGCCAGCGATCTAGCTTAGCCGATGAGCAAGCAATATAATTGATAAATATGGTTGTTAGATGCAATACAATTAATAAGTTGTGGTGTTTAGATCATATTGCGATAACTACTGATGCATCTATATCGAGACATACATGGAAATCAAAATATGTAGAAATAGATGGAGAGCGATACGCCAACATTTAAAATGTACATATCCAAATAGAGATATTGAAGATACCCAATATCAATTCTGAATTCCAGGCTTCAATATCCACATTCAAACAAAGCCATAGCGATTTAGCTATATATTGGACATTATGAATTGGACTTTGTTGCTCTATAAATAGGCACTTATGCTTACAAGTTCTCCAAACACAAGAAACACCAAAAACAAAGCAATCCCAACCAAGGGATAACCATGGCCACAGAATGCCCTGCAAATGGGCTCAGGGTCCTTGTCGTTGATGAAGATAAACAACACGCGAACTACTTTGAGGACTGTGCAACTTTCATGGTAAGCTCCATATTTGTTTTTTTTAAAATCGACTTAAAACTATGTACATAGGCCTCAAAGAATTAGAGGTTGCACTATATGTGTGGCTACCGCACCTTCATGGTTTTTAGGATTTAAGTTCACCTTTGTGTAAATTTTTTGTGCTATAAATAGGGTCTAATGGTTCCTTGTTCCAGTTACGGTGTATACAAGTCCCATAAAGGCACTCGACTTTCTTAAGGATCACGCACAAGATGTTGAGTTCCTATTGGTAGCGATGCACATGCAGGAGATATCAGGTTTTCAATTCCTCGAGATTTCCAGAAAGATGCATAAAAACATCATAAGTAAGTATTTAGTTTCTTAATGAAGGGATTCCTATTCATCACTATTCTTATATTAAAAGGCCAAGACTTTGCCAATATTTAGGGGCTCAAGTACTGTAGCATCCTGTAACAAACTGTTCAGTTGAAGGAAGCTCTTACTTATGTTTAATGCCACGGCATTGAAACAGTTCAGGTGAAGGATGATTTTACAGGCCACGTCTGTGTAGCCCTTCTAGAATTCTCATGCAAACTTACAAACTTGTACAAAATGGCTACGTATAGCTCTACAGCCACACACGAGCTCACACCATAAAAATAGCTGGTATAGCTCATTATTTGTCAGTATAAAAGCAGAAAAAAATTGTGAAAAGATTTTGTACAATAAAGAACTCATAAAAGCAACACTTTGGAACACTTATACTCCCTGTTAAGCATGCCAATATGCCAATGAGATGAGGTAAAACCGTAGTTTTTTCCAATAAAGAACTCTGTACTGGCATCCAATGAAACACTCTAAAAATATTTCAAAAAATTAAAAAATATACACACATTTTACATCTTTGAAGATTTGTATGAAAGTGTAACCACCATTATGTTATGGCTTATTGTGACCCATGTGTTAAAAATTATCTCATGTCAATTATGGGAACACTTAGATATAATTAAAAAAATCGGTGAACTTCAGTTCTCCTATAGATTTTTTTCTTTTTTTCTTACATGTGCATTCTTGTTCAATATTTTTTCATTCTTACCTTAAGATCTTTGGTATATATTTTTTCTAAAAAAAAGATCATTGGTATAGGCGTGCATAGCGCGCCAATCTACCTAGTATATATCGATGCATCCCTCTATAGCTTCAATGGTAAATCTCTTTTTACGAAATAGACAAGTTGATCGATGTTTCTTGTCTTTGGAACAGTGATGTCAGCTACGACAACAATCGACATGATGAATAACTGTATTGAACTTGATGCGCGCTTTTTGGAAGAGAAACCTCTTGGTCGTGCTGCCATACGTAATTCTTGACCTTGGGCCAGACAAGTGGACAGAGATGTTTCTGAATTTTACTCAAGGTTCAATTTTTGTAATTGATTCTTTTTCCTTTATAGAATGACAAAAAAATATTGCACTATGCATTTTTCATGAACACAACGCCGTGCACTTTTAGCTTGTATTAAATATGGTTTAATTTTTTTTAGAGATGTATCCATTATATTACATAGTCATCAGGGATCATATAACACAAATACAACAAAAAATATATAAATTCGCATAAATATCCCACCAAACACAGAATCACTTAGCAACTAAAGGCCCTTTGTGACTAGGTAGAAATGGGTGGTGCTACGTTATATTGGTTCAGCTATTCGCGATTGTGTCACCAATGTTTTTTTCATCAATATTATATATCTCATATTCTCATTAATGTTTGGCTTTGGTATAAACATGTAATCTGCTTTGCATTTCTTATAAGTAATTTAGTACTTCCATAATTTCTTATTGCTAACAAACCATAATATCTTTAATAATTAGAGTTGTGTCAATTTAGGATAAGAGTGTCCTTTTCAATTTATTAGCATGCTAGGTAAGCAAATTAATGACATATTTTATATGTTGTGTACCATTGGTATAGGTCTTACAGGAAACACACATGGAGAACAGAGCACCATCACAGACTTATCTGACGGCGCGGAGTCCATGAACGAAGTCGACAGTTCTAAGGTGGGAAGCTCCACTGGAGTAACACTGTAGACATGAACCCTATGAATTGCTCCAACTCTAAAGCCGGTGAATCAGAGAATAAAAATTCCAACAAAAAACCAAGGCTCAGCTAAAGCCGACACCTTCCATTTACAGCAACATGGAAAAGCGTCTTTTCGGACGAGGCGGGGCGTATGATCAGTATGATGATCTAATCTAAAACAATACAATAATTAATGGCAGCCATAGCGATATTGTCATGGCTGTGGTTGTATCTTGTATCCCTCTACTTATATCTCAGAGTATCATATATTTCACTCATTTTTTTTCGTTTGGGAAAACCTTGCTAAAACGTTTTTGTTTCACGGTTCATTAGATGCCTTTTTTTTTTTGTTTCACACTTACGGCAGAATGCTACATCGACTTTTGGATTTGGGCCGAAATCCCAACCTGCAGACCCCAACTTTCCCCATCCATCCGAGGGATCCGGCGACCGAACACGAAACGAAACCGGAGGAACACACGAGTACACGACCCCACGTTGACGCCGGCGCCGCCCCGCACCCGCTTCTACTCCCCACTTCCTTCCTTCCCCCGCCTCCTCCTTCCACTGCAAGCTCCAGTCCCGCCTCCCACCCCCAAAATTCCCCATCCCCCATGCCGGCCGCCGCGCTCTAGTCGCAACCCGCCCTCCCGCCGCACCGCCATGTCGGTCGCCGCCGCGTCAGCGTCGTCGGCAATAGCGGACGGGCTCCTCGCGCTGGCCGACGAGGCGGAGCGCCGGCGGGACTTCGCGGCAGCGGCGTCCTGCCTCGAGTCGGCGCTGCGCCCGCCCCACGCCGCCGCGCTGCTCCCGCTCGCCGAGGCCCGCGCGCGGCTCCGCCTCGCGTCGCTCCTCCTCCGGGGGGGCTCCGGCTCCGGCTCCTCCTCCCCGTCCGCCTCCCGCGGCGGCGCCCCCGCCGCAGCCAAGGCGCACCTGGAGCGCGCGCTGCTCATCCTCTCCCCGCTCCCCTCCGCGCCGCCGCGCCTCAAGCTGCTCGCCCACTCCCACCTCGCTGGGGCCTACGGCGTCCTCGGCGCCGTCCCGTCGCAGAAGCACGTGCTCAACCGCGCCCTGGGCCTCCTCTCCTCCGCGTCCGCCTCGGGCCTCCTCCAGCGCGGGCCGGCGCTGCTGTGGAACTGCAATTTCCAGGCGCAGCTCGCGTCCGCGCTCACCGCCGACGGGGACGCCGCGGCGGCGCTCACCGCCCTGTCCATGGGGGCGGACGCCGCCGCCGAGCTCGGGAGTCCCCAGCTGGAGCTCTTCTTCGCCGCATCCTCGGTCCACGTCCACCTCCTCTGCTGGGAGGACAGCGCCGCGGTCGAGAGCTCTGTCACTCGCGCCACCCAGCTCTGGGACGCACTCCCGGCCGAGCAGGTAGCTGCAGATTTAGGTCCCTGGTAAAAGCATCTAATGAGCTGTGATCTAACATCTGTGTGTACCATTTGCTGATTTGAGCGCAGAAGGAGCACTGGGTTGGGCTTTTCTTCTACATTGAGCTGCTGCAGACCTTTTACCTGCTGAGGATCTGCGACTACAAGGCCGCCTCAAAGTGTGTAGAGCGTTTGGACACAGCTGCCAAGAGCGAGAGGCAGAGAGGACAGAGCATTAAGGAGCTTGCTAATAACCTCGGAAAAGTGGAGAGGATGCTCGGGCAGCCTGGTTTGAAGGAGCGCGAGTGGTCGGCGCTGTCACACAAGCAGAAGCAGCTCAAGGCTCAGCTGCGGGAGTTGTGCGGCTTTGACAAATTGAGTGATGTTCTGGATTATGGGGATAAGTTTCTTTTAGCGCCGCCACCAATGCATGGGGAGTGGCTCCCTCGGACTGCAGTGTTTGTGCTCGTAGATCTCATGGTCGTTATGGTCGGGCGTCCTAAAGGGATATTTAGGGAGTGTGGGAAGAGAATAGATTCAGGACTCCAGAACATCCATGGTATGCCCTGTTGAATTTTGTCCTTATTGACAAACTTTAGCCGCTTCTTTTGTTTAATCGGTTTAACCACTTCTCATGTTAATATGGTATGTAATTCTAGATGTGGCAAAATTGACTGTAACAGTTACTGGATTATAGACATTTATTTAATCGCGTGCACCTTGAGAGTTTCTGGTTCCTCCGCTTTTTGTGGAGGTGCCAACTATTCCATCCGTTCATTTAGAGGACGGTTAGATTGGTGTTTTCTCGTAGGGTCTAGTTCATTATGTACATGCATATCTTAATTAATGGTGAATTGTTAGATGCTAATATAGTTATACAACTTACTTTTTGAGAGCGTGATTTCACTGTATAGATTTCGCCATTACCTATTCCTTCTTTTGCCCTTGAAAACAGTTACAACTTTCCCCACTTCCACAATCCTTCTTAAAACGAAAAAAGAATCCTTTGATCATTCTAGAGTTACTGCATAGTTAATGTAATGTGACCGTTTTACAGTTCTATCGCAAGTACTATTGCTTGCACATGTGTTGTTCCACTGAGTTCCCTTTTTAGCCCCTTGTTGTCTATTTGAGTGTGCTTGGGTTTCCTATACAAATACAATGTAAAGGCCCCCAAAAAAATTGTGAGGATCAAATGTTAGACCTGAATGATCATTGGAATAAATAAATGAATATGTACATAGTCTAGCATAATTGATTTTTTAATGGTTCTTCTAAATGTTAGATTTTAGGCATAATTTTCTGGTGCATGTAAAACTGAAAATTAGAATCTCACCTCTTCCTTTTTTGTACTCATGTGTTTATTACATATTGTTTTCCACAGATGAACTTGTGAAGCTTGGCATTGTGGATGGTGTTACAGGTAACTTTCAAAACCTTTACTCTTTTTAGCATTGCAGCCATATTTCCATGTTTTTGAGATCACTGTCCACTATTTTCACCCTGTCAATAATAGAGCAAAATTCTGACGTTACCCTTTAGTGTCCTGCATTTATGACACTTGCTAACTGCTGAACTAAACGAGGCTCTAAAACTAGTAATTATTTACCCAGCTCCAGCCATTGTAAATATATGTATAGTTTATAAGCACTCTACATTTGCTGGCCAATAACATTGAACATCCACAATCATAGTTAATTTCATCTTAATATTGTTTTTGTCCTTAACAAAGTTAAATGATATAACTTTCCGCAATTCACAATTGGTTGCAAGTTTAGGTGCTGAGTATGATCGCTAGTATTTATGTCAGCCCTTTCTCATTCATATGGCCATCCTTACATTTTCTTCCAGAACTCTATACATCAGGCACCTGAAAATCATGTGATTTTCAGGCATCCAATGTGAACACGCCGCTGGCCGGGCTTAGGGGTAGAGGGTTGCCAGGGAGGGGGAGGCTTGATTTGGAGTAGTTCGTGCATCAGGAGCGGGGGAGCGCGGCCCTGGCTGGTGCAAAGAAGATGGGTGGAAACAATCTGGAGGTTGAAGAAAAAGTGCTGACCGTGAAAAATAGATCCAACGGTTCATGCTATCGCTTGAAAAAAAAAATGAAAAATACAGGAGCCTCCTTCCTTTACCTTTTGTAGAAAGTGAAACTATAGTCCTAATGGCCTAACCTGGTTGATCTCTGTTCCAGCCAATGAGCTCAAACATAATAGAAAACGATCAACTTTTAGATGAAAGGGTGGATTATGCCATTTCAAATGGGTGTCTTGCATTTGGGACGTTGTACTGCTATGCTCTTTATTAATGGTTTATTGCAATTATTCCACCTATGATAGTCTTTTTGTACCATATAGAAGAAACAAGTCTTACCAATTTTAGGTCTAGCTTCTGTTCTAGTCCCCCTCTTCCTTTCATCTTGTTTGATTTGTTTTCAGTTGTCTTATGTGTAGTCATTAATCTATTTCCATTTTTTTCAACTCGCATGCTATGCAGAGGTAAATTTGGAACACTCAACATTATGGACAACTGGGCTGTACTTGATGCTTTTACTTCAATTTCTGGAAAACAAAGTTGCTGTGGAACTGACAAGATCAGAATTTGTTGAAGCCCAAGAGGTAAACACACAAGTAGATCATGTTTAACTTGCATGCTATGCTTCTGTTTGTATGTTTAGCTATTAGATTTTTAAATTTTAATGCAGTAGTACTACACCTTTTGACAATGCGTGTCCATTTATTATCAGCACATCTTAGCACGAATTAGTTGACTGCGGTTATGGATTTGATGTAATTAGGTTTTGTCACAATTGGTCTAAGGGATCTGCTGGTTCTTAGCTATACTTACCCTTTCTATTTTAACCACCTTTATTTAGGCTCTGGCACAGATGAAAAATTGGTTTATTCGTTTTCCAACACTTCTTCAAGGATGTGAAAGCACAATTGAAATGTTAAGGGGACAATATGCACATTCTGTTGGCTGCTTTGATGAGGCTGCTTTCCACTTCCTTCAAGCAATGAAGGTATTTTCAGCATCTTCTATAAATCCTTTCAAAGATTGCCTAAGCATATACATGCAGATGAAAACTGTAGAATCTTTGCTATAATAGGTCAAGTCTGTTAATTTAGTTTGCTTCTGATGATCTCAGCTGACTGAGAGCAGATCAATGCAATCGATGTGCCAAGTCTATGCAGCAGTTTCATACATTTGTAAGGGTGATGCAGATTCATCTTCACAGGTATGCTAGAACTTGATAGCATATCACAATTTTCTACCTGTCTTCTGCTGTTTCAAGCTAGCTGAATTGACTGAACATTGCTTGGTATTTTTTTCCTTAGGCAGTAGAATTGGTTGGTCCTGCTTATAGAACAATGGACTCTTTTGTTGGCGTGCGAGAGAAGACTTGTATAATTTTTGTTTATGGACTTCTACTTATGAGACAGCAAAATCCGCAAGAAGCACGGTAAGTGTAATGGCTCAGTAACTAGTGAAAAAGAAAACACTATAAATGTTTGTGCATGTTGTGTGATAGGATTAGGGCGCAAAACACATGATGCATTAGCAGTAATCTGCATTATTTGTTTCCTATTTTTATCTTGTCACAGCAATTTTCTTCACCTTCTGAGCACATTGTTGGCATGTTTGCAAATTCATTTCTACTTGTCAATATATAATGCTTATATGTAATACAGGAATCGCCTTGCAAGTGGTTTGAGAATAGCACACCAACAGTTGGGTAACATCCAGTTGGTTTCTCAGTACTTAACAATGCTGGGGACATTGGCGCTTCAGCTACATGATGCTGGACAGGCTAGAGAGATCTTGAAGTCATCGTTGACCTTGGCTAAGACGCTATTTGACATTCCAACACAAATCTGGATCTTGTCAGTATTTACAGGTAAGCCATATAGTTTATATGTATTTCTTCTCAAAGCAATTCAAACAGAAAGTGCTGAGGTTAGGCATTTGTAACTTAGGGTCCTGTTTTCAGTCATAGGCAGGTTATTTAATCTTGTCTTATGCATACTGTGGAAGTTGACGTTGATGTGAAGTGTTGTCTGATTTAACAACCTTGTTACTAAATAGCATCATATACATGCCTTTGAAGTAGAGGTTGATGGAAAACTCATATCTGATTTCAGAGTTATATCGTGAATTGGAAGAGAGAGGAAATGAAATGGAGAACTCTGAGTATGAAAGGAAGAAAGAAGATGATCTTCAGAGAAGGCTTTCTGAAGCTTATTCGCATGCTTTTCACGAGGAGCTGGTATGTCAACAGTAGTCGAGATTTGAAGTTAAGCTAGATGCATACTTGCTACTCCTTACACAACAGCAAAGTTTTTGAGCCTTCTAAACTCAAGCATAGCCAGGAAAATGCTAGCTGACCTTTGACAGTTTTTGAGCTGCCCCTGTGATCCTCTATGGAACACATCAGTGCATAACTAGAGCTCCCTTTCAGGTGGAGAAATCAAGAATCCAGATCCAGCCGCTCCATGACATGCCAAGGATGCAGTCGGAGACGGGTCGCCCAACAGCGAACGGTGACCTTGACATTCCGGAATCTGTGGGGCTTACCGCTCCTCAGCCTGCCCTCAAAAGGCTTGTGGAGCAAGGCTCATCGAGGCGCGGTACAAGGAGGCGGCCGTCATGATTAAGCGTGACCTGACGCACCTTTAGAACTGGCCGCTGTAATGTTATAGTGCTAGGCCTTGTTGGATAGGTGTGGCCGATGACATGTAAATTAATGCGGCTTTAGGTTATGATTTGTTGATTTATTGTGTTAATTTATTTGTATCTTCAATAGGCATTATAGATTTAGAGGTGTAAACAGAAAGAACTGGGTACAGCTGTTCAGTTGCAGTGTAAAGTTTAAATATATCCCAGTCTTTTAAGTGAAATAGTCATGGAGATGCATATACCAGTAAAAATATGGATATGGATGTCATGCTAGTATTAGCGAAACGATTTCCAATTCTAAAAAATAAAAAAACATTTTTCTAACACGTAACCTTAACTTAGGCCGAAACCTTGCTTAAATTAAGCCTAGCTAACCTATTCCAATCTATATCAAACCCAGCTGAGCAAATTGGGCCGAGCCCAGAAGAGTTTCCTTCTGTCCATCGTTTCCACTCTTGACGACGAGCGTGGGCCTTCCTTCCGCCCATTCGTTCTCACTCTTGACGACGAGTGTGGGCCTTCTTTCTGCCTTCGCGCGGTCGAATGCTGTTGAAAACCGTATAGTACTTTTTTTAATAAAAAAATTCATATAACACTTTGACTTAATTTGTTGTAGTTATTCACTTCTGAAGTCAAAACTTGAGTACATACTACTATATTAAGGCCCTGTTTGGCATGGCTCCAGAGCAAAACTCCACCAACTCCATCCACTTTTCTACCCAAACACCTCAACTCCATCAACTCCAAGAGCAGCCCAACTCCATGGAGTTTAGGGAGCTCTAGTTCATTTTGGTGGAGTACCTCTTTTGGAACTCCAGAAACTCCAAATATGAGCCTAGTCGTGGAGTTTGAGGGTAATTACCCACCATTGCCACTGGTTACACAAAAAACGGTTCATTATTTTTCTCATCCTCCCCCTCTGACCCCTCTTTACCTTATCCGCTTCCTCCTTCCACCCCATCGACACAGCCCGACGCCCCCTGCCTCCCCCGCCGCCGGCGCCTGCGCAGCCGCCGCCACCCCCTGCCTTCCCCGCCGCAGCGCCCTGCCCAGTCGCCGTCGCCCCCTGCCTTCCTCGCCGTCGCCGCCACCCCCCTGCCTTCCCCGCCGCAGCGCCCTGCCCAGTCGCCGTCGCCCCCTGCCTTCCTCGCCGCCCCCAGCCTTCCCCGCCGCCGCCGCGCCCTGCCCAGTCGCCGCCGCCCCTGCCTTCCTCGCCGCCGCCGTGCCCTGCCTTCCCCGCCGCCGCCGCGCCCTACCCAGTCGCCGTCGCCCCCTGCCTTCCTCGCCGTCGCGCCCTGCCCAGTCGCCGCCGCCCCCTGCCTTCCCCGCCGCCGCGCCCTGCCTGCCCAGTCGCCGCCGCGCCCTGCCTTCCCCGCCCTCCCTACCGTGCCCAGCTCCGCCGCCGCCCCCTGTCCTCCCCGCCGGCGGCGCCGTGTCGTGCCCTGCTTGCCGTCGCCCCCTGTGCAAGGATGGAGATGGTAAAAAACAGATGTTAGGGTGGATGACATGTGGGACCCACGAGTGGGGGCAAAAATGGCAATGTACCCTCAAAATCTCCATTTCTGGAGTTTGGAGCAGCTTGTTAGCCAAACACCCCTTTCAGTCAGCTCTTGCTCCATGTAGAGCTTGCTCCAGCTGGAGTTTGGGAGTGGAGCTGATCTTTATGGAGCAAGAACTATGCCAAACAGGGCCTAAGTTAAACTTAGCAACAATCAGAAAATCAAGAGGCATGTCATTAGTAATGGAGATAAATTAGAGGTGATTTATTTTCTAATTAACACTCTGCTATGAAGTACGAACTATGGTATATTACTTGTTTGAGAAAAAACAGTGATAAGCTAATCAGTTCGAAAATAAACTACTAAGCTTATTCTAGGCCAAATATATTTAAGCCTATTCGGAAAGTGGAACTAGAATAATAATAAAAAAAAGAGCCAGCTAGCTATACGCTTCATATACTTCACTACTAGTATACAGTATCATATCAACCATTGCTGTACGGCAATATTACCTTGTTAGTCCTTTGACCACATGAGTTTTTTACCATCTGGGATTGAGGCACTGAATCTGCTTAATTACTGTTTTTCTAACAAGCGCATATATAAAAAGAAAGAGACACAAGCGCATACTGTTCCTTACAAACAATCCCTAAGCCTACAAAGAAGTAAGTCCCCACGGGGCATTGTGTGCGATCGCGACCGATCCTCGGCTTCCACCTTTGGCATGTCCAAGCTCTCCGAACGAAGAAGACGGTGGACGTGGCACTTCTGGTGCTGTTGTCGTGCTACTGCCTCCGTATTTCAGTGTGAGTAGCACGTACGCACACAGTATCTCTACTGGCAGTGTGAATGAAATGCTATATTACTGTTTGATAACGATTTCCAATTCAATAAAAATAATAACATATTTCTACAAGCTTAAATCAAGCCCAGCTAACCTATCCTACTAATTTCTAATCTATCTAACCCAGTTGAGAAAACTAGGCCTAGCGCCCGAGCCCAGCACAGCCGCCCAGCCCCACGCTCTTGACGACAAGTGTGGGCCGTATAGGGGTGAAAGTGGTGAGGATAATTTCCGCATCCGATCCGCTCCGAATTCGAATTTTGCGGATATGGAGAAGCATTTTTAATATCCGTGCGGATATGGATAATCCGAATCCGATTGTGTGTGGATGCGGAGTAGGATATGGTTTAAGAGAAATCCGATGGATATGGATTATCCGATAATTGAACGTGGATTATCCGAGGCTTACAATATGATATCCGACTAATCTAACGAGCCCACCATGTCACCACACTACAAATCGAGCTCAACTCAAATAACAAGACACCCATAAACTATGTCATGGTTCATGAACCATAAATATGGGTATTTTTAGTGTTATGTTGCTAAATTATAGTCACTTAAAAACTACATGTAAGCATATATTATCCGACTATATTAATCCGCATCCGCTCCGAAACCGCTCCGACTCCGCACCAGTTCCGACATCCGAAAAAATCCGCATCCATAACCGCATCCGCAAGATATCCGCTCCGCTCCATATCCGACAAAAAAATATGGATGAGGATGTGGAAAAGGTATTATCCGCTCCGATCCGATCCGCTTTCATCCCTAGGGCCGTATTACACCAGCGTACGCGCGCATCTGCAGGCCACATGTTCGTTCAAAACCCATATACATCTAGTATACCTTTAGTTGTCGTCATGCACTCCTAAAGACTAAAGTAAAAACTTGAGTACATACAACGTATCAAGTTATTACAAACTTAGTTTCTTTTCCAATAATCTGAAGATGAAGCGGCACGTCAGATAAATTCAAGGTGATTTAGTTTCTAATTATCATTATGCTCCGATGAACCGTGGTATTACTTGTTTGAGAAAAAAAAAGAGTTAATAAGCTAATTAGTCCAAAATAAATTACTAATCTTCTTCTAGATGTCACATATTTAAGGATGAGGAGCGTTCCTTTTATCAGAGAGCGGAATTAGATAAAAAAGAGTTCAGTTGAGCTGCATATACTTTACTGCTCCTTCTGTTCCAAATTATAGTTCGTTTAGCTTTTTTGACCCCAAGTTTGATTGTTCGTCTTATTCAAAAATGTGTACAATCATAGTCAAATTTAAGTCATTTTTGAACATTTTTTATTAATAAAGAAAATCACAACAAAAAAATACGATCTTTTGCATATTTTTTTCTTTCGAACAACATCAGGGGGGAGATCCCCACCTACTATATATTGATTGATCAAAAGTGCAAAGTTTCATTGCGTACATGTAAAACCCGGCATACCAGGCTGTCAATGCATATAGCCGTTCATTATTACACGCTTATATCATCGATAAGCCAAGGAACTAAGAAAATAAAATGTTGCAAGTTCCGACTATAAATGTTGCCCAACCTTCCTCTAGCGTGGTTTCCAAGCGTCCATGTCATCCACCACTCGTCGAATGATCTTTGACGCGGGGAGCTTCTTATGTTCGAAGATGAGAGAGTTGCGGCCCTTCCAAATGTGCTAGAGAACAAGGAGGAGCACGTCAAGATGCACACCACCTGGAAGTTATTACTCCTTGGGTAGTAACCATGAGCTTCTGAATTCTGCAGGTCTGATGGCAGTCCAAGTTTCCATTGCATTGGGGCATTGCGAGAAAATGTGGGTGTTGGTTTCTAAAACTCCTAGACATTGTTCACAGTATGAATCCTCGAGTTTCTTGATGTGGCATGAATACAGGAGATTCTCTGCTGTTCCAGCGTTGATGATAGAGGAGCCAGCCAAAGAATTTCACTTGCGTGGGTAGTTTGGTTTGCCATATTCAGTGGGAGTCTGGATCGTGCTAGTGGTTTATTCGAAGGTCGTGGATAGCAGCCCGAGAACTGAAGTTGCTGGTTGGTTGATTTGTGAGGAAGTGGGCATCAGGTTACTTGCTCGTTAGAGCGAATTTATAGGGCTAGTTTAAAAAAAATCCTCTCGCCGGCTTGTCGGGGTTCGGGGATTTTTCTATACCCGGGAGAGGTTTCTTCCGCTTAATGAAAAACCGTGGGGCTCTTCACCCCATAGGGTCTTTTTTTTTTTTTTCTTTTTTTTTTTTTTTTTGAGGAAGTGGGTATCAGGTTCGTTGCACAATCGCACTTGTTCCAGGCAGGACAAGAGCATCAGTTTTTCCTCATTGGCACATACTGTCAGACGAGGGCGAAGCTGGCATTCCCATGGCGTTTGCATAATTTTTGAAATAAGCAAGTGATCAAATTTGGAATAAAAAAGTCAAACGAACTATAATTTGGAACGGAGGTAGTGCTAGTATATCATATCATGTCAACCATTGTTCTGCAGTCTTACCTGGTTAGTCCTTTTGACCACATGAGTACACAATCTGGGATTGAGACACTGATGCTTCTTACTGTTTTTTTTTTCTACAGAGACAAGCGCATATATATATGAAAAAGAATAGAGACAAGCGCATACTGTTCCTTACAAACAATTCCTAGAACTTACAGAGTTCCACACACATATATACAGCATGCATGTCTCTTTATTAATACCTGCTCCTCTCAGCAAGCAGAAGACTTGCTTTGTTCATCTTCTACTCCTGCTCCGGAGCCTCGACATTGAGGTCAATGTCCCACGGCCTGCGCGCATCTCCATCGTCAGCCCGAGCCGGAACCGGAGTAGGCTCTGCCACCGCCGGTGACACGCCATCGTTCTTCCTTCCATAATGCTCCCTCATCTGCCCTCCTGATGCCCGATTCCCAAACTGCCACGGCACCTTGGAGAGCAGTCCCCTTTGTAGAGACAGTTGTTCCTTGTCGTCGTCATCGCCGCCGTCTTCAACTTGCTGCTCCTTGCCATTATGGCTTTCGACAGCCATGCCCGAGGGGTGGTTCAGCCTCGGAGCCTTCTTGTCCCTGTGGTGGCCGGCCACGTGGCCACCCAGGGCCTGGTTCGTGGGGAACTCGGCCTTGCAATGCTTGCATGCGTACGGACGCTTCTCCTTTGGGGGCGGTACAAACTTTATCTTCTTCCTGTGTGCCTCTCTCACTTCCTTGGGCATGTTCCTCCTCTTCTTGGGGATTTTCACAACGGGATACCCGTGTTCATCACAATTCCCCATCCGATTGCCGGCTTCGCCACCGGGATCGCACTTGATTTCAGCCACGGCATTGCGTGTGATGACTGCGACCGATCCTCCGCTTCCGCCTTCAGCTTGTCCAATGGCACTGAGCTCTCCGAACGAAGAAGGCGGTGGACATGGCACTTGTTGTGCTGCTGTCGTGCTACTCCCTCTGTGTTTCAGTGTGAGCAGCACGTACGCACAAAGTACCTCTACCGGGGATAACTGAGGATCGCGAATCCTATCCTGACCGGGTGGTGTTCTGTCAGTACCTGAAAACAACGAGCAGGAAGACGATGCGGCGGCCGTGTCGGGCGACAGCTTGATCTTCTTCCCCGGCGGGATCGCGCCTTTGTAGCCTCTGTTCGGGTGGCTCCGGAGGTGGCCGAACATGGACTTGTCGTTCCTGAAGAATTTGCCGCACTCGGGGCACTCGACATCGCCGCTTCCAGAGCTACCCTTGGTCGAGTTGGTTCCGCCGCTGTCGCCACGCAGCGATCCATCTTCTTCTTCCTCCTCATCGTCGCCGGCGTCGCCGCCGCCGCCTGCCATGGCCGCGCCGCCGTCGACGCTCCCGTCGTGCTCGTCGCCGGCGTCGTCGTCGTCGTCGTCGAAGAAGAAGATCGAATCAGCGCTGCGGCCATCGTCCACGAGCTCGTCGTGGCCATGGCTTGACATCAACGGCGCCCTACCGATTGGATCTTGGCAGCACAGGATAAGATCGTCGTCTCCGATCTGGCCTCCGGTCAGCTGGCTGCTCGAGATCAGGTGCGGCAGCTGCGCGATGCAAACCACCAGCAGGAGCAGCGAGCAGAACAAGCTGCCCTTACTCATCAAGATGTGGAGCAGAGAGCGAGAGAGTGAGAGGTTGAGGACGGCGGCGCCGGCGCCGGTGCCGGGAGGTGGATCTCCGGCGGGAGCAGCAGAGCAGAGCAAGAGCGGAGCGGCGGCGGCTGCTTTTTCTGAGGTGCTGAAATCCTACCTGATCCTTTTTCAGCTGCAGCTATGGAAACAGTGGGCCGGGTATCTTGGGGCCGCCATGCATGGAAACACTCTCGTCGGTTTTGATCTGATTCGATCTGTTTCCTTCGGTTGGTGCTGATGGATTTTTCTTTCACGCTACCTGCGCAGCTCGAGCCCTCTGCTCGTGTTGTTGGAAGCTCAAGGGTCTGGCTCGCTCGCTTTGATCGGAAGACTGCGAGTCCCGTGATCGTGGGGGCAATCTGAATAATTCTGAACTCCAACAGGCGTGCAGCAGTTTTATACGGGGAGGGATGCCAAGAGACCAGCTAGACACGTGCACGCGTGACGTGCGTGATCCTTGTTTTGACTCAAATAAGGCGCCAATAACCGCCCATATGCCAGTTACCCGCCAACAGGCATGATGACTTTTCATATAGTGTCCGTTCATTATGGATTATTATCTCTTCTCTTCTTGTATACAATGTACTAGGAAATATGCCCGTATTGCTACGAGCAAGTACCATATGTGTAATCCCATTAAAGTCGTATAGTTGATTCAAACTCTAGCGTGTCTTTGGATAAAGTCATAGTTGGTTCAAACTCAAATCTTGGGATTTTTTTAATCTAATATCTGCAATCTTTCCAAAATCAATGAGATCAAAATCTCAAACCTCTAACCCCTTCACATATTTAGTTATCTTTTCCAATGTTCCCTAAGTCAAATTTTGAAGTCATAAATTGTTTCCTAATCAAAACTCATTGTGTGCTACAAAACTCGAGTTTTCCATATTAAGAGGGGAGGGGATCGGTAGTGACAAGTTTTCTAAAACTTGATTAAGATTTTAATTCTTTTAGTGAAGATTTGTGTTTGGAGGGCTTGACCTAGCTCTGCATCCACCATAGAACCCTACCTCTGCATGGCCGGCCTAATGCATCTCTCACTCCCTTTTTTTTTTTTTTTTTTTTTTTTTTTTTTTTTTTTGCCATCACTTCACAGACCAGCTCGACACATTCTATCTTATGTCCATGACATTGGCAACGACCGTAGTCTGGGTCATTAACACTCTAGGAGGGATTTCGTGCGTACTACACGACAGATAAAGAGCAAATCTCAATCTGCTAGCATTATGGCCTAAAGTTACTAAAATTTAGGAAGTTCATGCTGGTTACAACGACCATAGGAGCTGAGGGAGGACATGGTGGCCGTTGTGTGGTTTTGATTGCGTCAGGGCTTGTGCAAAGAAACAATACAACGATCACAATTGTTATGTGGTTTATAGATTTGATTATTATATATTAATAAATTTAGAAAGAGGAAATACAAGCCAAAAATTGAGGAATCAAATAAAGAGATGAAAAAAAAGGAAAAGTTAATATATGGCTTCCAACCATTGAGACATCACAGTAGGCAAATTCTTTTTGCTTCAAGAATAACCAGAGCAATTCTCTCTTAAAGAGGACACACCGGTCTTGTAAAGCTTTGCTTACACCTTTCATCTTCTTTACTCAGGATGGAAGCACCGAATAGCCTCTTTTTACTCACCACGGCATATCAAGACTCTTCTTTACTCACCACAATAGATCAAGAGTCTGGCACTAATGACAGCCACCTGTCTCTCCCTTCTTTTGGTAGCAAAGCACAGGGCATCGCCTAGTTCTTAAAACATGCTCAATACATGAATTCTGAAGAAAATCATGCCGGATCATAACATTATGCTTGTTTTTGTTTTTCGGCAGTAGACTGAATAGTTCTTTTGCTACAAAGAAATAACCATAACAAATTAGCTACAAAGTTGCAGCATTTTAGAAAGTTCAACTCGTGCCATACTCCCTCCGTCCCAAAAAGAATGATGTTTTAAAATTTTCAAACAGATTAAGGGTGAATAGAAAAGATGCATGTCCCCTCAGTTAGTTGAGTTATATGTATAAGTTAGAGAAAAAATTGTTTCCATTTAATTAGGCATGCACGAGTTTAATGCGCCAGATTATTCTTATACGAGGTTTAATCCTAAAAGATCATTTTTTTAGACAAATTTTGAATGCTAGAACATCATTCTGTTTGGGACGGAGAGAGCAAGTTATAACTCCTAACTGGGAGTGAACACCATCTAACACAGGCGCCTCTCTCTCTGAATCAAAAGAAACTGTGAGAAGTGATATTGAGTGGATGGTTTCCGTTTGGTCATCCGCACACAGGAGCGTGCATGAACTCCCAGCAGCCTGGTGGGATCGTCATTCATACGACAATAGATTTAAATTCTCAACAACCAAGCAAACCCTTCTCCTGAAGCCGTCCGCTCCTCCCCATCCTTCCATCAAGCCAGGTCCTTATTATTCTTCTTCATGCACTCTTGGCTTGCAGCTCCTCAATAGTATTTCCCGGAGCAAAGTCAACAACCATGGCCGCCGCTACTAATTCTGGCCACTCAACTGTCACAATAGGTTTTGTAAACAAAACCAAGTATACACTGTACACATGATAGCAGGATAAGTTTCACACATATAATAAACAAAAAGTGAATAATACATACAATATCATGTATAAAAGAGTCTATCAGAGATATACAACTTAATCTTGAAAATAAAGTATCCAAACTTCACATGCCATCGACGGGGGGTTTCGTATGCCTAGAACTTAGCATCATCTTCAACAAACTTCAAAGCATCTTTTTTCTTCTAGAAACATTGTTTATAGTAAGGGCCGATGAGCACATGTCGTACTCAGCAAGTGTGGGGAAGTATGAATTTAAGGTTATAACAAGGTAAGACTAATTAGTTTACTACGATAATTAATTTTAGTTGGTCAAATTTATTAGGATAAGTATATATCAATCCACATTAATAAAACACAAAGGACGTATGACAACCATAACACGATTTAATAAGTCCATCTTCATGTTTAATTATCATGTCAGCGTCCAGGCCGCTCTTTACCGTGAGCAACTGATATATCAGTTTCAGACACTCTGTAAAGGTTGTACACTTTGACCACAAGTCGCGTAAAAATTCAAGAGAATTTTAGACCCAACCATGTTGTGCCGATTAGGCACTCATCACACTACCAAGATGTGACTTCATAGAGACGGTACGAGGTAAATAGCAATCTGCTAAGGTTTCAAATCAAAGTAGAGCGTAACCCTCCCTAGTGAGTAAAATATCTTAGCTAACCATACCACCCAAGAGTACCAGACTCTACCCCAAAGATGTCACCCACTAGAGATTTAAATTAAATAGTCAAGACTAGAGCCATGTAGTCCTTGTGGTTGCACTATTTTTCCGAATGGTTATCCATGTTCCAATTAAGCATGGTGATCTTATATTCTCCATGTTCTGAGTGGTTCTCCATGTTTCAATTAACATAATATAATAAAACAAGTTTATCATTTTGTTCATTGGAACTTTCATAACCCACATATTGCAGCTAAGCATAGTTACCCAACAAAAAGATGAACCTTTGACAAAAAATATCATAAAAATTAGAAAATTTTTAATATTATCTCCGTTTCAAATTATAGTTCGAATGACTTTTTTGAACCCTGTGACCACTCGCCTGGAGTCAAAAAAAAGTCGAGCGAACTATAATTTGGAACAGAAGGAGTAGGACCTGTTAGACAGCTGTATTAGGCTGGGCCCCTTGGGCCCATTGGGCGTGGACGTTGGCCCCCAGGCCTCCCGTGAGCAGGCTCTCCAGGACGCCGAGGCTGCAGAGAAAGAGGCGGCTGACGCCGCCGCCGAACGCGACGCCGCCGCCACTAAGGCGCGCGCCGCGCTCGCCCGTGCTGCTGCCGCCCGTAGGGCAGCCGCAGCCGCCATCCCCGACGCCGAAGATGACGGCGCCGGCGGCGAGGAGGACAACGGCGCCCCCTCCGTGATCTCTGATCCGAAGCGCGCGCGCGTCCATGACGCCATGCTTCTCCATGAAGCCGCTGCCCTCCTCAATCTCCACGCTCAAGCCGTCGCCGTCAACATCCGGAGTGTCGTCCACACCATCCTCGACGTCAACTCCACGTGTTACGCCCGCTGGCGTGAATAGTTCGTGCTCGCCGTCGGCAAGTACTCCCTCCAGGAGCACATCTTCTCCGACACGGCGCCACTGGCAAGTCCTGATTGGGAGCGTATGGATTTCGTCGTCCGTTCGTGGATCGTCGGAACCATCTCCCCCGATCTCGCCGACGCCGTCCTCGAGCCGAACACCACCGCGCGCACCGCCTGGCTGGCGGTCGAGACCCAATTTCTTGGGAATCACGAGACGCGCGCGCTCTTCCTCGACACCAAGTTCAGGGCCTTCTCCCAAGGCGATCTTTCGATCACCGAATATTGCAAGACCTACAACAAGATGGCCCGTGAACTTCGGGCACTCGGCGAGGACATCCAGGACCGCACCTTGGTGATGAACGTGATTCACGGCCTGAATGAGCGCTACCGCGACTTCGGCGTTCATCTCCGCCGCAGCAAGCCGTTCCCCTCCTTCCTCAGCGTGCGAAACGACCTGCTCCTGGAGGAGTTGAACTACGTCAACACTGTTGCGCCGTCCACCGCCCTCGTCGCCTCCGCGCCTGCCCCGCGCACCTCTGCGCCCCCTGCGCACCCGCCCAAGCCAGCTGGTGGCTTCCGCAGCACCCCTGGCGGGTCCTCCGGCTCCTCCAAGTCGCGCACCAAGACGTCCAAGTCACGTTTCAAGGGCTCCAACGGCACCTCCAAACCCGCTGGCAACAACGGCTCCGGCTCTCAGCCCCGTGCCTCCAGCGCCGCTCCTCCGCCGGCGCCCCTTGGACCCTGGCCGTCCCTGCTCCATCCTTGGTCCGGGGCCATCCACATGTGGCCCGGACAGCAAGGAGTGGCGCCTGTCCCTGGCCCGCAGCCGCAGCAGGCCTTGCTGGCCCAGCACGCGCACGTTCAAGCGCTGCAGGCCCAACAAGCCCAGCTGTAGGCGCAGGCCTACCTCCAAGCGCAGCAGCAGGCCGCGCAGCAGCAGCAGGCGCACCTCCAGCAGCAGCAGCAGCAGGCGGCCCTCTGGAGCACTCCGGGCTACCTCAACCCGGCCACCGGTCTGCCTTCCTGGGACCAGCACTCCTTGGCATCGACATTCAGCACCATGGCGCTGAATCCTCCTCAGCAAAATGAGTGGGTTCTCGACTCAGGTGCCTCCTCTCACATGACCTCCGATCCTCGCTCCCTTACTTTTGCCTCCACTTCGCGGTATCCCTCTCCTTCTTCAATTGTTGTCGGTAATGGGTCCTTACTTCCTGTTACCGCCACTGGCACAGTTCATCTACCAGGTTCCTTTTCTCTTAATAATGTTCTTGTTTCTCCGAACCTTATTAAGAATCTTATATCTGTTCGCCAGTTTACTTCTGACAACAATTGTTCCATTGAGTTTGATCCCGCTGGTTGTTCTGTGAAGGATCTTCAGTCCCGGAGAGTGATCGCCAGGTGCAATAGCTCCGGTCCCCTTTACCCGCTGCAGCTGTCCGCCACCACTTCCCTTGTTGCTGGCGCCAACGCTACCCTTTGGCATCAGCGTCTCGGGCACCCCGGTCATGAAGCTCTCGCCAAGCTTGCTCCCGTCATTCCTGCGTGTAATAAAAACAGCAGCAGCTCTTTGTGCCATGCGTGTCAGCTAGGCCGACATGTTAGGTTGCCTTTTCATTCGTCCTCTTCGCGTGCAACAAATAAATTTGATCTTATACATTGTGATCTTTGGACCTCTCCTGTTCCCAGTGTTTCTGGTCATAAATATTATTTGGTTATCTTGGATGATTTTTTGCACCACTTATGGACATTTCCGCTTCGGCTTAAATCTGACACATTTTCCACGCTGGCTAACTTCTTTGCTTATGTGACAACCTAGCATGGCACTATGATTAAGGCGATTCAGTGCGACAATGGGCGCGAGTTTGACAACTCCAGCGCCCGCACGTTCATGCTTGCTCACGGCGTACATCTTCGTATGTCGTGTCCCTACACCTCCGCGCAAAATGGTAAAGCGGAACGTATAATCCGCACTATCAATAATGTCGTTTGCTCTCTCTTGGTTCAGGCCAGCATGCCGCCCTCCTACTGGGCGGAAGCTCTAGCGACAGCGACACATCTGCTTAACATCTTGCCCACCAAGACGCTGCGGTTCGCCACCCCGCACTTCGCTCTTCATGGGACGCCTCCATCCTATGATCATCTCCGCGTTTTTGGGTTCAAGTGTTACCCAAACCTGTCAGCCACCGCCGCGCATAAGCTCGCGCCGCACTCCACACTTTGTGTCTTTCTTGGCTACTCCGCTCACCACAAGGGATACCGCTGCCTTGACCTCGAATCTAACCGAGTCATCATCTCTCGTCATGTCACCTTTGACGAGGCTGCTTTCCCTTTCGCTGAGCACCCACGCGACTCCACAGAGTTTGAGTTCCTGGACTATCTTACTGACCATGCGCCGGCCCCCATTGGACCGACTCATGTTTTGTCTCCTGCAGGACCTCTCAGAGCTACGGCGCCCCTTCCCGCAATGCCACGTGCGGCCGCTGCACCTGCGCCAAGTGTGACCGGTCAGCTTCCCAGCTCGACCGGCCCACTGCCACGTGCGGCCCCATCAGGACACCGCCGATCGTGCCGCTGGGCTTCCAGCCGGCCGGCAACCCTCTTCAGCACCGACACCAGCGCCCCAACCGGCTGTTGCTGCTGCCGGCACCTCGGCTGCACCTTCCCCGGCTCCGGCTCGTCGCTCGCCCGCTCCTCGGTCGCCCATTGTGATCCCGTTGCGACCCCAGGAGGAGTTCCGCTACACCTACTCGCGCCAAGTTGCTCCTGCGCCGAGTTCGCAGCCCGCCGCCCCATCACGGCCGGCGCCCGCTGCTCGTCTGCCTCGTGGTGCTGTGCCCATTCCACCAGTGGCAAATCAGCACTCCATGACCACGCAGGCAAAGCGCGGCATTCGTCTTCCGGCTGTCTTTCAGGCTGCGCCACTGTCGCCCGTCCCGAAGACCTTCCGTAGCGCCCTCGCCGACCCTAATTGGCGGGCTGCTATGGAGGAGGAACATGCTGCGCTCCTCCAGAACCGCACGTGGGATCTGGTTTCGCGTCCGTCGAACGCCAACATTGTCACCGGCAAGTGGGTCTACAAGCACAAGTTTCAGTCTGATGGTTCTCTTGAGCGGTACAAGGCTCGCTGGGTTTTGCGCGGCTTCACACAGCGGCCAGGCATTGACTTCGCAGAGACCTTCAGCCCAGTGGTTAAGCCTGCTACGGTTCGCATAGTGCTCTCTCTGGCTCTCTCCCGCGGATGGCCCATTCATCAGCTTGATGTGAAGAACGCATTTCTTCACGGGACCCTGTCCGAGACAGTTTACTGCGTTCAGCCTTCAGGTTTCGAAGATCCTGCTCATCCTAACTTTGTTTGTCATCTCAACAAGTCCCTGTATGGATTGAAACAGGCTCCTCGTGCGTGGTACAGCAGGTTTGCCAGTCATCTGCTCTCTCTGGGATTTGTTGAGGCCAAGGCGGACACATCCCTGTTTGTTTTTCGTCGCGGCTCCGACCTGATCTACCTGTTGCTGTACGTCGATGATATTGTACTCACCGCGTCCTCTCCAGCGCTCCTCCGTCAGACTATTCAGGCACTTCAGCAGGAGTTCTCCATGAAGGACCTCGGTGAGCTACATCACTTTATGGGGATGCGCGTGGATCGCAACTCCTCCGGCCTTCTTCTGTCCCAGCGACAGTACATGTTGGAGATACTTGATCGCGCTGGCATGACTGAGTGCAAACCGTGCTCTACTCCAGTCTCCACCAGCCCGAAGCTCTCGGTTGACGGTCCTCCCGTTCAGGATCCCACGGACTTTCGCAGCATCGCCGGTGCCCTCCTGTGGCTCACTTTCACCAGGCCGGACATTGCCTACGCCGTCCCGCAAGTATGCCTCTACATGCACGATCCCCGGGAGCCTCATCTTGCGGCATTGAAGCGTATTCTTCGCTACATTCGAGGCACGTTGCACTTGGGTCTTCAGCTTCGTCCTTCCTCCTCTGCTGAGCTCACAGTTTACACTGATGCTGACTGGGCCGGCTGCCCAGATACTCGCAAATCCACCTCGGGTTATGCGGTCTTCATTGGGGATAATCTTGTCTCCTGGTCGTCGAAGCGTCAGAATACGGTTTCTCGGTCCAGTGCAGAGGCCGAGTACCACGCTGTGGCCAATGGTGTTGCAGAGGCTACTTGGCTCCGTCAGCTCCTACTCGAGCTCCATGCTCCTCTTCGGCGCGCTTCGTTGGTCTACTGTGACAACATCAGCGCCGTCTACATGAGCTCCAACCCCGTCCAGCATCAGCGCACCAAACACATTGAGATAGACCTCCACTTCGTCCGCGAGCGCGTCTCCATTGGTGAAGTCCGCGTCATGCATGTTCCCACAGGTTCTCAGTACGCCGACATCTTCACCAAAGGTCTTCCCTCTACTGTGTTCATCGAGTTCAGGACCAGTCTGAACGTCTGCGGTGCCGACGCTCCGACTGCGGGGGGGGGGGGGGGGGGGTGTTAGACAGCTGTATTAGGCTGGTCCCCTTGGGCCCATTGGGCGTGGACGCTGGCCTCCAGGCCGTGCGCCCCCCTTGGGATTTCCCTAGATAGGATTAGAGTATATCGGGCAAGGATCTCCGTTGATTGGTATTATTCTATAAACCCTAGGAATCCTTGCCCATATATTGTACCCCTGTGCCTTGCACCTCTAATCAATCTATTATTCCCGAGCCATTCTAGCTTTCAGGACCCACCAATATTAAATGCACAGTATATGCAAAATTGATTAAATAAAGTTGTTAGGATAGGCACAAGGCAATGCTTGTCTTAATTCTAGAATAGCTGCTCAAATTTTTCAGCTCTTGCTCTTCAAACTCTTAGCCTTGTAAGCTATTGGATTTTGTTTCTTCTACTTGTAGCAATCATCAATACAAGCATATATGTAAACAAACAAGCATAACTAAGAACAATACATAATCAAGAAAAACTTTAAAAAGAACATTCTAAACAATAGGGTTCGCAACTTCGCTGCTACAGTCACATGAGTGCAAGGATTACTAAAATCAGAGGTAAAACTAATAAGATATGGATGGGTTTCCTAGTGATAACGGAAAATAAAAGATAACGCAAGTTGCTATAGACTATTATAAATATTGTTGTATATGCGATCTTAGCAAGCTAAAGTATATTCACATGATGATAGGTAAATAAAAGAATAAAGTCAACACCGTGGACAGGATGGTGGCCACGTTTCGTTGTGCTCAAAAGTGGTCTATGCTATTGGTAACTCATTTGCCTTTGCTCAGTTTACAAAATAAGTTAATAAAAGAAGAAGACAAATGTGTTCAGCGCGGCTCAATGCAACTTCAGCCGAAAAAAGAGCATCATATTTTTTTTACTTTACATGTTAATTTCAGTTTTTGTTATGTCATTTGCATGAAAGAGTAGAGATGAAAACAGAGATGCAATATAGCAAAGTTTTTCTTCAATGGTTCTAAATGATTACATGGTGTTAGAGGCTCTACTTGTTTATGGTATACTGAATCACTATGCTCTGAATAACAAAAGTGTACCTAGTAATGTATGATATTCAGTGGCCCTAGTACCTTTTTGGACAGGTGGTAGCTGCAACTTGTAAATGAACCATATATTATATAAGGTATTATCAAGAATTGAAGTATTTTATGACTACTAGTTAAGGATAGTAGGAATAAAGTACGTACTCTAGTAAATCACCATGCATGTCAGTTGTCAGCATCACTACGATGGATGTCTTCATCACTACAATATTGCTCAATCCTTAACTCATTGACCTAATTACTTAAGAAATTGTGCACTTGAATGGTGATACTATTATAATGTGAACTTGCAAACTGTATGTGTTGTATGCTATCTGAATTACAGAATCTGTAACAAAACATAGTCTGAACAGTGATTCATTAAAAAATGAGTAACTTTAGATGTGTTTGTCCAATTCCTTGGGAAAATAGTCTAAACAATGAATTAGTAAATGCAGAACAACAAGGGCACACATGTATGGACAGATCAGTAGAGCTCATTTTATTTAACTGATGATTAGAAAAGTTAAAGATGCGTGCACTAAACTACTCAGACATTGAAGTTAATTACATATATATGTGCATAGACATGGTTTGAAGCTTGTGCCCCATCACAGAAAAGTCACAAATCCTGTCCTGCTACTATGCCAACTTGGCAAATAAATCTGGATCTAGGTACTGCCGAAATCAGGCATCAGCTAAAGCTACCAAGGCACTATCACGATATAGCTTTAATTTTGTTAGACAACATCTATAGTTTGAATTCTATAAGATGCTCCATCAAATTCAGACTCATATAAGACATATAGGCACAAAAGAAACGCAACTCCCTTCCACATAGCCCGGCCGAGGGATCGACAACGTTGGAAGGAAGACAACAAATGGTTAGTGCCAAATTAATATTACCTCCGTTTCAAATCATAGTTCGTTTCAAAATACTTATGGTGCTGCCATTCCTACTAATGATGTCATACCTTGTGAGATGGTATGATAAGAACAACCCATCAATGGATGTAGGAACAGTGTACCCAATAATGGATGAGTTCAAGCTGGCAATGCGACAATTTGCCATTAATAATTAGTTCAATTTAGGTGTACAGAAGTCATGTAAGATGACAGATAGGGCCTTTTGCAAGTCTGGTGATGAAGATTGCCCTTGGAGCATAAATGACACTAAACAAAAGGGTCAAGCCACTTTGTAGGTGAATATTTTCTACTTCATTAGTTCCACTTATTATGTAAATTAATATCAATCTCATTCAATTTTTGTTTTGCAGGTAACAGCCTTAGCCGATAAGGACGAGTGTCTGCCCAACATGAGGCAGATAACTACATCCATGTTGCAAGGGGGTAGCTAGCAAGACTATGAGTATCCTTAGAAATGATCTTTGTATTGGTGCTACGTAACTGCAAAAGATGTTGGAGAGAGATCACTATTGCGAAATTGCATATGATACTATATGGTAGGGTAAAGAAAGAGCTTTTGATGAGTTTTATGAAAAATGGTCAGAAAGTTTTGAGTTTTGTTTAGGTGGAAGGCCGAGGTAATGAAGCGGAGCCCCGGTAGTGTCGTTGAGATTGACGTACTTGAGGTGGATGGTCAAGTATATTTCCATCGTTTTTCTGTGCTCTTAAACCATGCATTGATGGTTTCTTGTAAGGTTGTAGGCCCCATTTGAGCATAGACGCTACAACACTTAATGGACATGGAATTGTAACTTGGCCGCAGCTGTAGCAGTGGATGGTCACAATTGGTTCATGGAGCAATTAAAGAAGTCTATAGGTGATCTTCCACTTCTTGCTGTTTCTGATGCTTGTAAGGGTTTGGAGACTGAAATGAAGACTGTATTCCCAAATGCAAAGCAAAAAGAATGCTTTTATCATCCTGTCAAAAATTTCTAGAAAAAGTTTTAGGGGTTTTGGCCAGATATATCCTGCGGCAATATTCTCATAGAATATATCCTCTCTGTAAGCCCTCGCTGCACGATATATCTGGCCAACTAAAACTTTTATGGAATTTTTTGACAACATAATAATAACATTATTTTTGCTCTGCATTTGTGAATACAGTCTTCACTGCAGTCTCCAAGCAAGCATTAGAATAGACAACAAGAAGTGGAGGATCACCTATTGCCTTCTTTAATTGATCCAGAATCAAATCCAATTGTTTTCTTGTTTTAGAAGCTATATGAAGCCATAAGCGACTGGACACATCCAATTGTGACCATCAACTGCTACAGCTGCGGCCAAGTGACCATTCCACCTTTCATTAAGTGTTGTAGCATCTATGCTCAAATGATGCCTACAACCTTCCAATAAACCATCAATGCATGGTTTAAGAGCACAGAAAAACGATGAAAATATACTTGATCATCCACCTCAAGTACGTGAATATCAATGACACTACCGGGACTCCGCTTCATTACCTTGGTCTTCCACCTAAACAAGATCTCAAAATTTTCTGACCATTTGCCATAAATCTCATCAAGAGCTCTTTTTTATCCCATCATACAGTGTCATATGCAATTTCACACTTGTGATCTCTCTCCAACATCTTTTTGCAGTTCCGTAGCACCAATACGAGGATCATCTTTAAGGATATTTCATAGCCTTGCTAGCTACCCACTTGCAACGTGAATTACAAAGCTTCAGTTGAAATAGTCCTATTTTTCTATGGCAACACCTGAATACTCCGACACAATTGGCATAACGCGCACGATTCAGACATTTGGCATACGGGATCACGACTTCGAAACGTCAGATTACATCACGATTCAGACTATATACACATGGCTACGCAAATTTAAGAACCTAGAATCTTAATCCAAAACCAACCCTTTTGCAGGCTCAATCCAGTAGAAAAAAAAAGGAGAGAACAAATATTACCTGGCAAAAACAAGTACGGCAAACGGCGAAATCACCCGGAGGCAAAGATAGATCAGGCACGGTTCGCTGCCGTTGCCCCTCCTGCTTTCCGCCGGTGTCGCCTGTGGACGGCGAAGAGGGCGGCGAGTGGAGAGGCCGTCGTGTTCTGCGGGATAAGATGGGAGGCCCGAGAATGTGAAGATCCCTGCGGCGGCGGGTGCAGCATCGAGGAGACGGGGGAGGTTAACGCGGAGATGGGGAGGAGGTTAAGCGAAGACGCGATTTATACGCTAATCCCCCGACGTGTGGGCCATTTATGCGGAAAATAAAGTAAGCACAGGAAATTAGCGCTTCACGCCGCCTGGGATGCCCTCGTGCGGTCGCGTCAACCCTACACCACCGGATCGCCGGCATAGCGGTGGTGGGACCAGAAATTTTCCGGTTTGTTGGGGAAATATAGACAACATTTTACTTTTTTATTATGCATATATAAAGAATTACATTGGCTATTCGTATTGTGTGATTATCTTGTGTGTGGTGTACAAAAGAAAAAAAACCATATTAAATATGGTAGGATAAACTAAAAATTTTCAACTTTTTGTGAAAGCTATATCAAAATTTTATTTTGTTTTTTTGAACGAACTGGCAAGAGAGTTAAGAAGGCCGGCTAAAATTTTATTTTGGGTGACTTAAAAAAATACCATCAATAATTTGCCACTGCCAGAATACATTGCAATATCTTTCTCATCAATTTATATAATTAAAAAAAGAAAAATGAAAATTTGGTACAGGATTTGGTCAACTGCCCTGCCAAGTGCTTGTACACTACATGCCATGCATGACCGGGTGGGGTTATGCTTGCAAGCTCAGGCGCTTGGGAGTTTCCGTGAAATTAGTCGTTGTGAACTTGTGATAGTGATTGTTCACCAATCACCATGCTGCTGCTGTGCTACCTGCCTGCCTGCTCTGAAGTTGGAACCGCTGATTAGCTCAAGGCCTGAAGCACTAATTGCTAAACAATGCTAGACTGGTAGTTTATTCGTCTTTGGAGCTAGGCATATACTACTGAGGAGGGCTCTAGAAAATGCTCACGTATTAGGGGTTGCCGCTACTTTTTAGAATTTTTGTTGCCAACTGGTTTTAAATCTTTCTAATCTTATATGGTAACGAAACTTTTTAGAGTTTTTTAAGCTACCTAATTGTTCTTGAAATCTGGTTAACTCCAGCATCTCAAACTGACTAAAAGATCTTAATAGCCCGAAACCTCTCATGCTGGGTACTGATGTTGCTGCAAATTATTCAGCAAGTGTGGAGTGTTTTTTTACTGTTTATGAAATTGATTGAAAAGGATAGGCACAAGCTTATATATTGTGTTATTTGATGCTTTCCTGTTTTTAGATTGTTATACACGCTACATTATAACTTAATACCAGTAGAAACAAATTAAACACAAGTAGCAACGACTTTAAGAGTATGTTGAAGCCACATTATTGCTTTCTGTTATAGCTGCAAGTAGTCTTGGCATCGGAGGCATATCAAGCTCCTGCAGACCCTCAAGAACTCGAACCACTTCACCCATTGTTGGCCGATCAGACTCATTATCTTGGATGCACCAACATGCTACTTTGCAAACTCTCTCTGCCTCATCCAAGCTGAAGTCGCCATGTAATTCTGGATCCACCATGGTCTGCACATCTCCCTCATGAAGCTTGCTGATTACTTGCACAGGGAAATAAGAGACAAAGTAGCTGTTGCTATTTTGGACCACTGATGCATTCCTTCTTCCTGATATGATTTCCATCAGTACCATGCCAAAGCTATAAACATCAACTTTTGATGTAATAGCAACCCCGCTAAGCCACTCCGGGGCTAGATACCCCATAGTTCCTCTGAATGTTGTCAGGACCCGGCTAAAATCCCTTCCTATGACAGATGCCAACCCAAAGTCTGCAATCTTAGGGACAAAAGATTCGTCGAGAAGCACGTTTTCTGGCTTGATATCACAGTGTATGATGCATTCCCGGCAGCTCTGATGCAGGTAGGATAATCCTCTAGCAACTCCAATAGCTATCCGATATCTGGTGCTCCAGGGAAGGATTGCACCTTTGCTCTGGAATAGATGGGCATCAAGAGAACCATTGCACATGTGCTCATACACAAGCAGCCTCTTATCACCATGGCAGCAGAAACCAATCAATTTGACCAGGTTGATGTGTTGGATCAGTCTGAGTGCGCCCACCTCTGCCCTGAATTGCTTCTCTCCCTGACTAGCACCATCAAGCCTTTTCACTGCTACCTTGGTCAGATCACTCAATTCTCCCTTGAACACAGAACCAAACCCTCCTTCTCCAAGCTTCTCTGAGAAATTTTTCGTAGCACGGCCTAAATCGGCATATCTGAAGGCAACAACTCCAACACTGCCTTGACCGGTGACATGTGACGATGCACCGCACCAGTTGAATCTTTTGCTTGCTATCAATAGGAGCAGAGCGAGCATTGTCAGCCCGAAACCGATGACGCTTACAGCAATAGCAACTCCAGCTACCGGTCTTCTTCTACCGCTTGTCGAGCTCAGTAAACCCTTGGCAGCAAGGCGAATGTACAGAGTTTCTTCAGCGATGATCTCGATGCCGTCATTCTTGTTCACACTGAACAGCTCTCCATGCCAGACAGAGCACTTGCTGCCCTCGAAGGAGTAAGCAGTGCAGGAGCAGTTGCTGCGACATGCCCGTTCGCATTCGCTCCGAGTCGCAGGTGCCACGCCCTGTACGCTCTGGGGCTCGTAAGGCAATGTGACACTTGTTATGGGGTGGAACACGTCTGTCGAAGCCGAACTGCTGCTGTTGCTACTGCAGTCTAATGGAGTGTTCCTGGAGCACCCTCCTGTCCTGTCACCGAGCTCATAGTCCCTAGGAGACGCAAGAGAGAACCTCTCCATGCACTCACAAGGAGACTGCGAGGTGCCATTGCAGATGGTGAAAGGCCCACACGTGGCGTATGGCCCGCACAGGTCGACCGGCTGGACGTAGATGCTGTGCCATGACTGGTCGGCCTGCGACCACACATTGAACTTAGTCTGGCCAGACGTGTCGAGGGAGAGGAAGGTGGAAGACGACTCGTCCGGCGAGGTGTACGTGTAGTACTCCTCCTCGTTGTTGTCGACGTAGTCCGGCACGACGAGGTCTCTGGTCAGTGTGTTCATCCGCAGCAGAGCCTTGACCGCCGGGAACCGCATCCCCGAGGTGTCGGGCGACCACCACCAGTACACATTGGAGGGGTGGACGCGGCGGCTGACCATGACCTTCCTGGGGCCATTGGTCTCCAGCCCCACGCTGAAGGCGCCGAGGCCCGGGTCGGTCCGGCTCCTCCATGAGATGCCCACACGGTTGAGCCCGGTGACCTTGTTCCAGCCGATCTTTGCGCCGGGTAGCGCGACGTGGGTCGGGTCGTCGAAGCTCTGCCACAGCAAGGCGTTGGACGATGAGGGGTCCTGGATGACGAGGTTTCCGGTGTCCAAGAGGATGGCAATGGCGGTAGTGGTGGTGTTGCTGGTTTTGTTACCACTGTTGGGGATGTGGGTGGACCAGAGGATGGATTGGGTGGCGTGGTTGGAGACGACGGCGAGGTTGCCATCGCCGGAGATTTGGAGCTGGGTTGCTGGCAGATCGGGGTCGGCGATTGGTTTCTCCCTGTTGGCGACCCAGACGGGGGTGAGGAGAGGGATCTTGTTGAACCATATGCCGAGGTACCAGCTGGGAGAGGTGGAGGACTTACTGGTGCTGCCCGCGCCGGGCTGGAAGAAGCCGAGCGCAAACTTGCCATTGCTGGAGACAAGCTTGTCACCGGCAGTGAGCGTCTGACCTGGAGCGAGTGTGTCGTTTTTTGCGGCGGTGCTAGGAGTAGTAGTGTGCAGGGAGAAGAGGAGGAGGCCGAGGAACAAGGGGAGTGCAGGCATGTCTGCTCCGTAGCGTGCTTGCTCTCTGCCTCTGCTCTGCTATTCACAGAAGGAAGCTTAGAAGAGCAGAGGAGGTGGGTTTAAGGAAAGACAAGGGAATCAATACAGTTGGAAACGACGCCGCTACATGCGCATCAAGACAACTACAGCAGCGGACTTGGCGAGGACTTGGGAACATTTACTTTGGTCAACCAACCATTCCAGTGAAACCTTTACTTTGGAGAAAACGAGTACTAGAGTTTTTCATGTACCCCTTGATTGTTGCTACACCTTGTTTGGCTGCATTTGTTGCACTTGAAAAAGTTCTACAAATTATTTGCATGCATACCATATCGACTTAAGTGTACCATGATTAGTATGCTCCATAAAAAGAGAAGTAAACCGGAAAGAACTCATATTTGTCTTCCTTATTGTAGAGCACAATAGCACATATACCATCATATGTTTACACAAAAAGTTTGTGTGTGCAATTTTTTCCCTCACAATTTTCCATCAGATGATTAGTTAAGCATGCTGTGTGTGTGTGTGTGTGTGTGTGTGTGACTGTGTGTGCAGTTTTTTTTTTCAGAATTTTCTAATGTGGACAAAATGAAAAACAAAGTCCAAATAAGGTGTAACTACCATGGGGAATAATGCCGAGCCACTTGCTGCAGGGACCATGCTATTCAGACCATGCTATTCAGAGGAGGCCGGGAAAAACAGAGGAGACAGGTTCAAGAAAGCAAAGACACTGTGAGCGAGGACGACGCCACTGCATGCGATTCAAATTCATCTAAATGTTGATCAGGACAACTACAGCACTAGACTTGACGAGGACTTCCAGTGAAGCTTGTTTTTTTTTCCTCCCCAGAAGAGAATGAAGCTTGTGCCATGGGTGTTTACTTTGGTCAAGTCAACGGCTTTCCTTATAGAGAAAACGAGTTAAGGGAGTGTTTAGATGGGTGAAAAGAGGGTAAAAAGATGAAAACTTTTTGCATTAGGTTGCATGCAAAAAGAGAAGAAATGAACTGATACGGTTGGTGAAAACTTTTTGCGCATTTCATGGAACTAAACACACCAAGTTTTTAGGGTTAATTGGATACACGCCACCGTTATTTTTCAGTTTTTGACCTACACCACTACTCTTTGGTTTATAGCTCTCACGCCATTATAATTTTACGTTTCTTTGATTCACGCCATTTTGTACGCTTGAGACGATGTTGGACCCACGTGCAGGCTACCATAGTTTTGTATAGACCAAAATGCCCTCCTCCAACTCACTTACGTTTCTTTCCCAGTTCATCTCCTCCACAACGACAACCTTGCAGGTTGCAGAGCCACCCCATCCTTGGCCGTCGGCTGTGGCAGCCTGGGAGGCACCTCGTAGCCTGCCGCCGGCCTCTACCACGGCCATGGGCACCCCATTCCCATGCTCTCTACCTCATCCCCCTCCTCTCTGTTTCTATCTCTCCGACCCTCCCTCCCCATCCCCTCCCTCTCCGGTGGGATCTACCAGAGGCGGCACAGGGCGAGCTGGGGGCGCGCAGCAGCCGGGAACGAGCAGGGTGCGTACAGGGAGCAGGGGCCCTGCGTCGCGCGGCTGCGGCAGCAGAGTAGGGAGAGGGCAGCGGCAGCCCGATCTGCAGGGGGAAGGCGGCAGCGGCGGCCTGAATAGAGCTTGGCAGCGACGAGCGCGGCGCGAGCCAGAGGCAGGAGTGCGGCGGTGTGGTACCGGCCAGCCCCGGCCTCGATCCGCTCGCACGCCGCCGGCGGGCCTCGCGGCCTCGATGGGCAGCGTCGGCGGGGCTCGGCCGACTTGCTCTCCCGTCTTCTTCTCAGCCAGCGGCGGCGGGCTCCCGGCAGTGGGGCTCGTGGAGGCCGGCGGCGTCCTCCTCCCCAACCCACGCCCGGCTCTGGAACCGACGAGGAGGCTTGCCCTGCAGCCCTCCCCTCCCGTTGGTCAGTGGAGAAACGAGGAAGGAGATGAATTGAAGGATGGAGGAAGGAGATGACATGTGGGTACCGCGCGTCAGTGAGTGAAGACAAAGAGATGTATGAGGGCATTTTCGTCTATACGCAAATACGACAGCCTATGTGTGGGCCCAAAGGCCAAAAAGACGTACAAAACGGCGTGGATCAAAGAAATGTGAAATTATAATGGCGTGAGAGCTATAAACGAAAGAGTAGTGGCGTGGGTCAAAAACTAAAAAATAACGGTGGCGTGTATCCAATTAACCCAAGTTTTTATCTGTACCCCATGGTAGCTCTAGCTGCACTTTGTTTTGCTGCATTTGTTTCACTTGAGAAAATTCTATAAATGTTTACACACGCCTTGCATTTTAAGATAAGTTTATGCACAAATTTGTCTACAACTATGATAACGTATGCTCCACAAAAAAGAGGACTAAACTGGAAAGAACACATATTTGTCTTCGTTGTAGAGTACATATATCATCACAATTTTACATAAATTTTTTATGGAAATTTATTCAAGCATGCTATGTGGTATGCATATTTCACAATTTTCTCATGCGCAAAAATAAAAAAATAATGTCTAAATAGGGTGTACCGTGTACCTACCATGCAGAATGCTAATGCTAAACCACTTGTTGCAGGGACCATCTAATTGTCGTACGGACCGCAGCAAGTTGAAGACGACTAAGACCATGTCAGAAGCAATAATGTACAGCACATCCGCTTCGAACTGCTAACAACCAGTGACGACCGCCTTATTTCTCTAGGAAGATTAATTATTTGATTGAGATACTTTTATTTCTTTAATTTCCTGCGTTGATAAGATTTTATCCTAAGCATCAATGAGTACCAATCTACCAGCACGCTCAGGGCTCTGCCTCCAGCAGAAATTCAGATGCTCTCAATAAGGAACTACAGGTCCTCTTGCTTGTGCAAACAAAGTTAAACATAAGGGATTTTCTTATTAATTCTAAGTGCTAGTTGGTAATTTTAATAGCATATTTACCATGAATAATATCAACAAGGAAATAACACGATCATTACTAATTATTAATGTAACAAATACTACTCGAATTAATTTATTAATGTAACAAATACTACTCGAATTTAGCCAAGGTGAACCGGCAATTTATAAAAGGGCCCTGATACAAGGATTCATTAAAAAAAACTTATAACCGACCAATGCCATTTAGGACCTTAGTTTATCGAGTGTGGTATATAATCTCTTCATCAATCTTAGTGCTGTACTTAAATTCAATCCTTCAACTAAGGCTAATACGGAGTACTCCCTCCGGTTTGGTAAAAGAAGTCGTTTTGGATAAGGTTTGAGTCAAACATTGGAAATATAAATCGTGGATAACTTTTAAGTCGTTGAGTTTGGAAATGTGAAAACTACGTGAATATATTTGTCTTGCAAAATACTTTCATAAAAGTATACATATGTTAGTTTTTAATAAATATCTTTGTAAAAATAAGAAGTCAAAGTTGTACTTTGGAGACCGTGTCGATGCCCTAAACGACTTTTTTGCCAAACCGGAGGGAGTATTCAATATCTATAATATCAAAGTATCAAGGTTAAGACACCAATTCTAACGGCAATATAATATTAGCCTAAGATAGCTTGCTACCATAGTAATCTGGGTAAGATCAGTATAACAATATATAAATGCTAGACTAATGGCTTGAAATTAACATGCAAGGGAAGGAAGTTAGATCTAGAAGAGCACGGAGGGAGGCAAAAGGTCGTAAGAGCACCAGCAATGACAAGGTGAGAAGACACGTCGGGTCGGGTGATCGAGGACGCCAGGTGCATGTGGGTCAACTTGTTCATTATCATGTTACCGATTGCTGATTGATTCGAGACAGCATTGGCCGGTACTACCACTTGGCCACTAGCTTGGACAGCATTCGAGACAGTTTGTACTTGGCCACTTGGTCGGAGTGTTGTTAGTACGAGACCTTTGAACGTTGCTTTTAGAAGATCGTTGGTGGGTAATAACTTAAGGACTGGCATACGTTAGTGGCCTAAGTTCTAAATATTCAGTTAACTGATAAAAAAGATAGCTTTCGTTGGTCTCTATGTCAAAGTGGGCAGTTCACAGTTCGCTCTATGTACAGAGCGTTTGGAGATTAAAATTGCCACTCAAAGTCAAAATTTTTATGTGGTATTTTATCAAAGGAGTAGCTCTAACCAAGGACAATCTAGCTAGACGTCAGTGGAAAGGATGTAGGAAATGTTGTTACTGTAATCTAGATGAAACAATACAACATCTTTTCTTTGAATGTGAAAATGCTAGATTAATTTGGCGTATGGTACAAGTTAGTTTCAATATCACACCTCCAACGGATATACATCATTTGTTTGATGGTTGGTTATTCGGAGTGGATAGGAAACTACGGTACCAGGTCCTGGTTGGGGCTTCAGCACTTTGTTGGGCAATCTGGTTAAGCCGAAATGATTTGATTTTTAACAACATAAAAGTGGCTTCTTCGATGCAGGTTATATACAGAGCGACATACTGGATCCGCTTTTGGAGTATGATGCAGAGAGAGGAGGACCAACCCCGTATCTCATGGGGATGTCATGTGCTTGGGATTGCGATCATGGAGGTTTTTGCCAATTATGGATGGTTTTCTTTTAATAGACTTCCTAGTTCATAATGGATGACTTTTTGTATGCTTCGGGGAGGGAACCCGTCAGGGCAGGCGCACCTTGGGTTGCCCTAGGCTCGGCAGGCCAGTTAGGGCGCCCTCTCATGCCATGGAGACGCGAGAAGAACAGCACATGGGGTTGGAAAAGTAGGGTAAAGAGGAAAAAGGTAAAGAGATAAAAGATAGATTGATTTGTGTCGATTGGATCCCTCAATCGGCCGTGGCTGTAACACTCTCAAAATTAAGTAGAATTTATTTAGGGTTCATTTAGATAAATACTAGATTTATTAGGAAAATTATAGAATTTAAAAAGGAACAAACATAGAAAACAACCTATAAATAATCAAGGGGAAATAAAGGGATGCTCATAACTTAAGTATTTTCTAGGACCTAAAATAAACCTCCAAACCCTAGAATAAAACTAGAAAGGGTTTGGTTTGAATTTGAAATCAAATCCTTTTCGAAAACCCTTTTAAACAAATAGAAAATTGTTTAAAGTATAGACGGGCCAAAACCCCCATTTCGGCCCAGCCATTCCTTCAGCCCACCCGCGAAGTCTGGTTTTTCCCTTTAAACACTTGGCCCCAATCGCCTTGTCCCCCTCCCTCCTCCGCACGGCCCGCGGCCACGCGGCCCGCACATCCTCCTGCGGCCCAGTCCGCTTTCTCCTCCTTCCCCCCCCCCGGTCCGTCGACGCCGCGGCCCAGCTCGACACCGCGGCCCAGCTCGACACCGCGGCCCACTCTCGCCCGGGGTGACGTCGGGTGACGTCACCCATCCCCTTCCTCCCTCCCCTGCTTCTTCCTCCCGCACCGCCGCGATCGATCGCCGTCGTTCAGTCGGTGCCCCGCGGCCGCGATGCTGCCTGGGGAAGCACCAGTGCCACGTGCCCGTGCTTCTGCGCTCCACCGTGACACCGGTGCGGCGCCGACCACCTTCCCAAGCGCTCCGAGTTGAGGTCGCCGCCGTCATCCCCAGCTGCTACGCGCCGGCGCCCCGACGGCCACCCTCACCCTCACCGCACAACGTGGCGGCACCCCGTGCGGCCGCCCGGGCTATAAAGGGCGACCCGAGCCCCCCTTCCTCCCCACATCGCCGGCACCGAGCCGGGAGTTCACTCCCTCACCGCCGCCGCAGCACCTCACTCTTTCGCCCCGCTCCCCGCTGCTCCAGGCACCACTGCCGGGCTGCGAGCACGCCGTTGGCGATGCCTTGCCGCTCGACCGCCGCCCGCGCCGCTGCCGTGCCAAGCCACCCCGACGCTGGGCATCCCGCGCCGCCGCGCCACGCCCCACACCGCCGCCTGCCACCACCGCGCTGGGCCGCTGCCGTCTCTGCTGCCGCGCCCAGCTGCTCCACCGCCGCGCCGACGACTCCGCATCGCCTCCTTGTGCCGCGACCTCCCTGGCGCCGCGACACTGCGCCGCGCCGGCGCCACCGCCGCCCCGCACAGCGCCGCGCTCCACGCACGGCCGCACCACGCCTTACCCCGCGCTCCCCGCCGCCGTGCGTGGCGCGAGCACCTCGCACCACCCCAGCGCCGCCGCCTCCCCACTGTCGCCGCCGGCCGCCCTCTGCTCCCCCTCTCCCCTCCCCCTGCTCTGCCGGCGAAGGGGGGGAGAGAGAAGGCGAGCGCCAGCCGGCGCCAGCCGTCTTACTCCCCACCCCCACACACTGACAGGCGGGCCTGCCCCCTTTCCCCACCACACGTGGGCCTGGCCTTTGTGGACTAAAGGCCCACCAGCCTCCGGTCCACGGCCGGCCCATGACGCCATGCCGGCCCGGGCGCGGGCGCCTCCGGTCCACATGGACCGTGAGGTTTCACCCCCGGTCCACGGTGCCCACGCGCCCAGCCCATGAAACAGCACGCAGTGGGTCCCACCGGCCCACGTCAGCTGGGCCACCCCGCCGCGTCAGCCCCTAGCAAATTGCTAGGTATACCCCGGTAAGTGTACACGCAAGTGTATTTAGAGCCCTTCCTCACTTCTAAAAATTCCCCAAAAATATCCAAAAATACTAGAAATATTTCTAAGCCTATTAGTGCCATCCAATCCTTTTTAGCAAGTCATTAGAGCCCAAATCCAAATAAGGTTCTCTCTAACCAGTAGAAAGCCTCCCTCGGTGTACCCAGAAAATCCCCCTTTCCCTGTCTCAGCCCGATAAATCCCCAGAAAATCTTCATAAATATTAGGGATTATTCTAAGCATTTTCATATGCTTAGTCCCCTAATATTTATATCCTAAGCTTAGCCATGCCTATAAACCACTCCAAAACCCCGCCGCTACGCCGACCGTGTAAACCTAAACCCCCGCCGTCCAACTGATCGTCCGCAAACCCCTAGGTTTCATTGAAACCCTAGCCATCATGCCACCCAAGAAACAGATAAGGATTCTGTAGAAATCCATATCGGTCATTCGGGATTTACTCATAGAAATCCTTATAATTCCCGAAATACCGATAATTATCATTCCAGCCATCTTCCAAGGAATTATTTAATAATTCTCCTCCAAATTCCCATCCTCTGATCCATTGGTTATCCAATGGATTATTAATCCAACCCCAGCCATTAGCAAAATCCTTTGAATCCCTGCCTTGTTTCTATTTCCTTTTCCTTTTGCGATTTGATTGATGTATTGTTATCCTGATTGTTATTTTATGTGTTTTTCATCGATAGCATGACCGGGCCCCGACGAGACGTCGAAGCTCCAGAAGAACCGAAGCCCAGCCCGGTCAACCTATGATACACGCCTGCGTAAGGAACGACTAAGGATCGACAATGAAGGCAAGTCTCACCAATAATATCACCTTAACCATTAAAGTTTATCGTTCTTGCAGCATAAGCTATGAGGAGGCATCACGTGGGTGAATGCCTGGCTCCGCTGTAGTTGTAGGATGCTGATTGGGAGTGGAAGGAAGATCCCAAGGAGGGGATTCTGCCCTAAGAGCCACTCTGATCCCAGCTAAGGACCGGTTCATGGGAGAGTCTTTCCAATCCCCTGTACAACCACGCATGCCAAAAAGGTATGGCCTTCGGGAATACCTATTTATGTGAGGCCTTGACTCACACCCCACTAGTCAGCACTAGTAAACTGTCCCAAGGGGCCACGGTGGGCAACGGGTATGCTGGAGACAGCCCCAGACAGAGGGCTGGGACTGGTCGGCACGGGTCGCATGTGACAGGGCTGGTAGGGCCCAAAGGGCGATGCAGAGGCATGCCCTTTTATATAAGGTGCACCTATTCCCCGGGAAGGTCCTTTTGTGGACAGAAATGCGATCCCTGTTTAGGCCCCAGCAGCACCCGTGGACAGAGCTAGTGATTGGCTGTCTAGAGATAGACGCCAGTGGACACGAGTCTCGTAGGTCGACGTCCGCCTTTCGCGAAGGTGGGAACAGACCGAATGCGTGGTAGATAAGTACGACCTCTGCAGAGTTAAAATCTATCTGGATAGCCGCAGCTCTCGGCATAGAGCCGATTTGGTCAAAGCCCCCACTGATTAGATTTACTTTTCTTGCATGGGGAACCCGGACGGCAGGAGCGCCGAGGACTGGGTTCTGGGCTTGATACCGGGACTGGCAGGGAGGAAATGCCCCTCCAGGCCCAACCTTCACCTTTATTTAATTTAATATATTATATTATTGAAATTGTGGAATTTGCTGAGTATTCAATTCTGAATACTCACTCTTGCCTTCCTTGTCATACAGGTTTAAGTCTCCAGGGCGAGAAGGTGCTACAGCCCATTCCGGTGGAGGAATGAAGTGCCTACCCGCTCTCCGCTAGCTAAAACAAACGGTGTTAAATCTGTTTAAAATTATACGTCATTTACCTCTTCTGATACTAATCTGTGATAAATCTGTATCAACGGCCGATCCAGGACCTGATACAGGTAATCAAGGGACGTCCCGATGAGGGGTCCCCACAGTGGCCCTTCATATTTATAGGGAGGGGAGGTCTTGCCCCATTAGGAGTCAAAACCCTTACAAAATCTCGTGCTAAAATACAACTCAACTCGGACTACACAGACCAATACCGGTTCAACTGGGTTGGGAACCCGGTCTAACCTCTATGCCCAGGTGCAGATCTTGTCGAAGTCATAACTCCTCCGTCCGAACTCCAAATCGGATGTTCTACATATGCATTTTGATCATCTCGACGAGAGCTACGCAATGGTGAAGTCCAAATTGCAATTGGAGAACTTTGATCAGACCGGTCTAACCGCCCTTGTCTCGGTTAGACCGCCCTGGTCAGGCTTGTCAAATTTGGGTGCGAACACCATTATAAGGGAAAGAACATTGTTCTGTTCGAAAAAAATACCCATCCATGAAACAGAGTCGACCATATGGATTAATCACAACAACTTTCGAACTCTTCCCTCCTTCAGAGTACTTTTCACAACTGTGGGGAGTAAAGTAGAAGCATAATAAGGTCGTGTCATCTGTGCGGCCGGCCTCTGGGGATGATTCCAATGTCAACTTGTTTTCATTTGTTCCATTCAATATGCCTTGTATGGTTTAATTAATCTTTCAAAGGCATGAATTGCACTGCACAGGTCTTGTTTCAAACACTACTTCCTACTTTCTTTCACATTTTGATTGCAGTCTTATGACTGTATTCTTTGCCTGGGGTGCATTGACAGAATATGATCAACCTTGTTCCGGGCCTTCTTCATGAAACTGTCATTTTCATTTCCTAGAGCAATTGGCCCGCGTGGAATATAATATTTCAATGTCCTAATGAATTATCCCTGTGCAAGACCCTGGTAGATAGACGCCACCGGTTTGTTTTCTTTCCCTCAAAGCACCAGCGCTTGCTTGACTTTTTTTTTTGAACGAACAACACTCGACAAGTGCGTACCGTAGAAAATAGTACAAGATTATGACTTTAGAAGGCCATAACCAGGCAACCATAATAACAAATAAAACCATCACAACAACACCAACGGGTTGGAATGAAGCATTCCCACGCACAGGGGCAGAGCCAGGATTTTATCATGGCGGGGGCCAAGCCTCTAAGTCGAAAATAACCTCGTTTTTTATGGCTAAAAATTCAGTGACACAGTTTATCTTTGAAGCCTTCAAAGTTCAGTTACCATTCAGCAAGCTTGCAGGCTCATAATTGTTTTGTCTCTTGCCTATTTGGGCCTTGGTATGGTGCATCAAACAACCTTTGTGGCCATGTAATATATGCACGCCACATAGCTAGCTAAGTATGGATCAGCTCATTAGTACTTGTATAAGAACTGTCACTGACCTTGGGAGGGGCCATGGCCCCTGCTGGCCCCCCCCCTTGGCTCCGCCCCTGCCCACGCGCTGAGACTCAACTAAAAACAACAAACAACTCTAGACGGCCACCCACCAGCACCACAAAACCCCACATCACGAAACTACAATGCCGAGTAATCTGTTGAAGCACCATACAAGCCACTGTCATGCAAGGCCAATTGCCACCATGACACCAAGTCATAGTCGACCTCAACTCACAGGCATGTAGCCGTCAAAACTCCAGTGTTGTCTCTGCGTTATCAAGAAACTAAAAGAGGGGCAGATCACACCTCACTGAGGAGGCCATCGCCATGCATGAACCAACGTCAAAGTGTCACTGCAACACCATGTCCAACTGACAGAAGAATTTCACCAGATCCTGAACCCTCCAATGCTGCTTTGCAGTCACTGCCACAAAAACACAACGCGCGAGGCTTCACCACATCTGCCGCTGGATTACACTCAGGTCACCACAAAGAAAATTCGCAGGGGCCTCGCCGCATCTGCCACTCAACGCCACGCCAAAGATTTGTGTCTTATATTGCCATCGTAAACTTATGCAATTCCGGCCCACTAGTCTAAGATGCCCTGCAGCCGCTAAGTTTTCACTGAAGTCTTGTCTGCACCACAACTCACAACCCAATAGTTTTAGGGACAGAGACCGAGACCGCCGCCCATCTCAAACATAGGACCACCACCGTCATGCTAGCACACCATCGCTATCACTTGCGCCGTCTTTTGATGAAGCCCTACACCGAAGTAATCCGGCCCAGCTGAGCTACCCGCCATAGGACACTGCAAGTCAAAGTTCTCACTATGTTCTCATTGCTACAGGCCACCATTTCTCAACGTTGTTCCACACCGAAAGAACCACCGCAGGATGGATCGATCGCCATGTGTTCCGATGCAAACAGACTTCAACAAATGAGCAACAACGTAAAGTCACCACCACTCATGCCGTCTATGAGCCAGATTTGTGAAGCACCGACACCTGCTCCATTGTCCCTGTCTTCCTTGACCTGTGGCCACCGCTAGACATCACCGCCCTCCATTGACACCACCATGCGGCCTCCACAGAGTCCATGTACCACCTTGCACCGTCATTAGGCCATCTGCGCCCCACTAGCGGCCAGCGCTGAGGGCCTCCACAGAGCCCACGCGCGTCATTGCCTCCCAGATCCGTGCCTCGCGTGCGGGTAGCCGCCACCAGTTCCGCGCACCATTGTCCACTGCCGGCCAACGCACCTACGCGCCTGCACGTCCTCTCGTGTCGCCCCTGGCCCCAAGCACCAACCGCCCGAACCTCCACCTCATCCGCACCAGGCCGCAAGGTTCATGGTCACTACATGGGCTCCAATCCCCCCCCCCCCCCGCGGCTAATTGCCTAAAAGGCTGTTCCTTGCCAGAGCCTCCACCACATGCTCATAAACGCAATTGCATCATGGCCACACACGTATCCGCACTTCTTGCCTCTGGACTATAGTCTTGTTGACGCTTTTTTGTGGCCAACACACGAAAGCGCTAGACCAAATCGGCTGATTGCTGCCAAGGACGGTTGGACCGCCCCAGCAACCCGGTTGGACCGGTATTAGGGTTTTGCCTGAGATTGGTCATTCGAGAGGGTAAGTACCATGCTTACATGATGGCAGACGGCAAGGTTTACGAGCAAACCAGCAAAGGGGTAACCAACGCACTTACGTGGCGAAGAACGACTAGTTTACGAGCAAACTAGCAAAGGTCGTCGATGCTCACGCCCGGGAGGGACCCCGTCAGGGCGTGGACGTCGCCGGACGTGCCCTAGGTCAACCAGCAAGCCTTAGGACGTCATCAATGGTCGTGGAGATCACGGATGAGCAGCATGAGGGGTTGGAAAAGCTAAGGTTTGGAGAAAAAGGTAAAGATAATGTTTGATTCGATTGAGATCCGCTCAATCGGCCGTGGCCCTTCATAAATATAGGGTGCGGAGACCTTTCCCCTATAGGAGTCGAAGCTAATACAAATCCCGTGTCTAAATACAACTCCTAACTCAGATTTGGCTGTCAAACCCGGTTAAACAGCCCCTGGACCCGGTTTAACCACCCCTGGCAGGTGTAGATCTTCCTGAGGTCATATTTCCTTCATCCGGACTCCAAATTAGGCGATCCACATATGCATTTTGATCAGCTCGACGAGGGGAAGATGATGATGCAATCCAATTCCACTTTTGAGAACTTTACCCCGGCCGGTCTAACCGCCCTTCCATCCCGGTTAAATCGCCATGCCCAGATTGACAGCAAAATCCATCTGGTGCCAATTTTGGTTGTCAACATATGCCCCCCTGTTTCTTGGTGAAGCTTGCTTTGCCAAGAAATATTAATCTGAACCAAAAATTGTACATGAACAATGACTAACATAGCACATTGACCATGTCTTGCTTTTCAAGGACGATAGCACCTATCGGCCATATTGTTTGTTTCTGCCCAATATAATGATTCCATCATGTTACTGTTGTTGCTTTGTGAGAAATAAGCCTGAGCATGCACATCCTTGGCCGTAGATTCTTAAAATACCAACTTAAAGCCATTTTCACACTTGCAAATCATTGTGGATGTATAAAGCGACCAAATTTCTATAATGTCAATTGGTCTTTGCAACACTCCTCAAATCAAGAATGAAGGAAGATAAAATGATCCAACATTGCATCCACAAGTTATTTTGACCATAAATAAAGAAAAGAGAGTAATCAGCCAAAAAGGCGAATACGACACAATTACCTTCGAATTGATGATAGCTAGATTACCCTTGAACCTCCCTATTTGTTTTTACCTTGCCCTCTATGCAGCTTCAACCAATGCAACTACTAAGCTCGGCCTCATCAAGCATTGAACTTTCAATGACCGACATAGCATTTTCAATAAGAACTTTTGTCAAGCTGATTTTAGAAACCCGGTTAAACCGGTCCTAGAACCCGGTTACACCGCCTCATGCGGGATATGCTCTCTGGATTTGCTAAACGTCGGCTTTCCTCATAAAGTTATCTTTCTCAACATTATAGCCTGACGTTTATTATGCCAAAGTAATTTCCTTAATTTTCATGCCCAGATACATGATGTATAATAAATTGAGACAGCAATCTAGACATTTATCAAGAAAACAATCTAATGACTCATTTAAACAGAAACTTTACTGCGCCTCCAACAACGAGTCACCAAATGTCTTTGCTTTTCAATGCATCCTGATTTATGCAAATGTCCAACAACAAGCTCCTTCTAACCACTAACATTGGCCTCAATAGATTTAGAAATTCTAATAGCCAAAGTAGCAGCCATACCGGTTAAACCAGCCTCAATAGCGGTTAAACCGCCCTGTCCAAGATGTGCATTCTGCATTACTAAACATCGGTCTTTTCTTATGAAAAATGTAGACATCATTTGCTCATTGTTTCAAAGTGCTAATCCTGAATTTTTGATGCCTAGATATATAATATATGAGATAATCCTCTAGACATCTATCAAGAAAACATCTAGTGATTTATTTAAATGTAAGTACTCACCGCACCTTCAGCAGTAAATCACCAAATGCATCAGCATGATTTACAACCATGGATCACAGAAATCACCGGCCTTAATAGAAATACTTGGCCTGATCATTAATGTCGATTACTCCAACCGGCTAAAATGGTCTCAAAACACACCATTTGATGAAATTAAAACAACATCAATGTTTTAAAATCTTTTGCAAGCCGATTTAGTATATAGAAACTCCATAATGGTAAATTATTCCTTTTGCTAATATCTTGCCCCCCGAGCATCAATAAAGCCAAAAGTGATCTCTCATCGAGAAGCAACATTTAAGATGATAGTCAAAATTATTCATCGGCCATATGTGTTGGCAACGACGATATCAAATTATCATTCACTATGAATCCATCCATAAAACTATGCACAACCAAAATAAAGCGTAGAGAAGTTTATACATGCAGAAATTAAAACTGTCTCTAAGAACTAATTATTTCGCCTTTTTAAATTTAAGAACATCTATTGCAATTAATCAATGTGCATAACCATTTGGTGACAACCCTTCATGATATAAAGACCCATACAAGGATCAAATTAAGAATATGGGGCATAACCAAACATTTTTAAGGATGAATTCCAAGACATAGGTATATGTGGCATTTGTAAAGCATACGAACGATGTAATGACCAATAATTTTGATGATTTGGTGCAAACCTCATATTTGAAGATTGTCTGTTGGACCTTCTCTTCCCTTTTAGTTGTGTCGCACCCTTTGCTTGAACATCATCCTTGTACTGAGTTTGAATGCTTCTTTTAGGAACCCATGTCATGCCCTTTTCCTTTAGACTTTGGGCGCTAAGCTTCTGGAGCTTCTTCTTTTGCCAATTTGATGAACTAAGCAAATTTCTTGGTTGTGCTTGAGTTTTGGACAGCAACACCTACTTCTCGAATTTTGGCTCCTTTAACTTCTTTTGTTCAGATTTAGCACTAGAAACATCAACAACTGAATTTCTCTTTTCTTTGTCATCAATAGCCGAAATCTGTAAGACATTATTCGACTTTTTATTAGTTGAATTCTGATCTGAACTTGCACATTTGCGCCCATCCCTTTTGACTTTATAAACTTGCTTGACAACCTTTTTCGTCTCATGTACTCTAGATCGATTCTTTGGATCAAAACAGTCATTTTCAATATGTGGTTGTCTAGCATACATTGATTTTCTTGGAGCTGCATACTCCACATAATATGGCTGAAAATACGAAGGAGCGTGTCTCCATTAATCATCCCATCCATATGGTGAGTAAGGATGAACATTAGCTTGATGTAAACCATATGTCATTGGCATCGGCGGCCTAGAAGGAGGATGTGACGCTGCTGAATAATATTCCTTCTTTTGCCGACTCCAATCTCTAGAATTCTACTGAGGAATTCTTACTGATTTAACATTACTTGACCGACTAGCATGCTTGGCTTCATTATCTCTTTGATATTTAGCCAGAAGTTCATCGAATGTGAGCTTCGTCGTTTTGCCTGTGCCTAAGACGGTCTTCGCCTCCATTCATCCCAGAATCAGATTTCAACATTTTTGAATTTTTCAGACCAGGACCGGTTCGACCGGGTCGTAACACCGGTCTGACCACCTCAGACCCGGTTAAACCGCTATGGGAACCCGGTTTAACCGCCCTCAGCACCATAGGAGCAATACGTTCTTGGTCTGGCAGGGAAGAAGTTGCATGCCCCCAGTGACTTCTGGGATTTTGATATGTTCGTCGTCCTTAGCATTATCCCCAACTTGCAATTCATGGACAATGTCATTATCATCACTTAAAGAGTTAGAAATCTCCTCTTCACCAATACTTTTCTCATCAAGACCGACTGAAATCAATCGGTCATCCTCTTGTGTATGAGCAAATTCCAGTCGTCCGGTATCAATAGCCGACTGTATTATTTGACGAAACATATTGCAATTGCTAGTATTATGATCAAATGAATTACGAAACTTGCAATACTTTCTCTTTTCTAATTCAAGAGATGATGAAACGACTTTATGATCAAATGACTTAATAAAATTATGCTCAAGCAAGATATCAAATAGATCATCACATAAAGTCAAATCAAAAGTGTATTTCATTTTCTCTACCCGATGCTTTTGTGGAGAAGGCTTTAAGGCCAAGCAAACGAATGGTTCAGATTTCTCATCAATCCATCCGGCTATAGGTTTCCTTATGCTTCTCATATTAGTGTCGGATTTCACAATGCCTTTTGGTTTTGGTTTTTTGGTTTTAATTCTAGAATGATCACAAGTAAACCATGTAGAGAAAAACTTTGGCAACGATGATGGATTAAGTTTAAATGCCAAAATCTTATTATTGCCGGCCTTTCTTACTTTTACAGTACAACGGCCGACACAATCTGAATTCATGCTACTATTAACAAGTAAATTACTTTCCTCAACCGATCTTTTAGGATTGCTTATCATGATATTGTTACTAAATACATTAACCGAAAGCAAATGATCGGATTGGGAATTAAATAAATTTCTTGTGTAGCATACCTTATCAAATATGTTGGAGAGGCGTGGAACCTTGATGTAGATGGTGTCGGATATCTTCTCTTGATGGCAGCCCACATCAGTTACTTCCTGTAGAGGCCGGTCACACCGGGATACGAGGCCGGTTACACCGGTATCTCCAGTACTGCTAGAAATCACCAAGTCACGACATGCCAATGCCTCTCTTTTGCTTCCAATGCCCTGATCTTCAACATTCTGATTTACTGAACTTTGTCCAGTCGTAAGTTGACATTTATTGATAACATGATAATCACTAGAAAAATGCGCAACTCCATTTGGAAAATCAAGTATAGCTGTTTTCTTATGATTAACACGATTTTCTATAGCTAAACTTGTTTCTTTTGGTTGATCAGACACAGATCGTTCGATTGTCGTAATAACCGAATATTTACTCAAATCTGAATCGTTCTTCTTTTCTGTCATCATCTGGAGGTCTACACCAAAAGCACTCCATTGTACTTGAGCAACCGAAAACAAATCAAGAATTTGAAGTCTATCCTTAATTTGTGATCCTAATCGTTTATAGTAGAGACCAGCAAAATCTTTTTCAGAAACTGGCAAACTACAACGGTTTCTAGTTTCTTCAAACCTTTTAAAATAATAAGAAATCGATTCATCTCTACATTGTTGAATATTATAAAGATCAGTATCACATGATGTTTGAGATATAGCATATGCTGAATTAATGTGTGGAGATATACACGAACTTGCTGAATTTTCATTAATCCGGCTATAATTACTAGGAACATTTGGAACCGAGATTATTAGCATTTGTATATGGTGCTGAAAAAGTAGATGCAGCCTCCACTCTACTAACATGTTGTGCAGCATATGATGGTTGAGAATAGCTACTGGGTAACTAGAACTAGCATAGCCAACTTTCTCATTTACCGGCTTATTTTGTGGTGAAACCACATATTGCAAATTTGTAGCCAACGAATTAAAAGATTGAACACCTTGCTGAAAATTATATCAACTACTAGCATGTGGTGTCTCATAAAAATTAGCCATCGGTAATTGAACTTGTTCCGCAGCCGATGTATGAGAATAATGTTGTATGTTGCTAGTGGCATTAAAATTCAAAGTATGCATATTATTTGACAATGGCTTTTGCATATAACATTCAGAATCATGATTTGCATAATTAAGGGCACTATCTGAAAAATGACTAGCCGACGCGATATGCCTACTATTATCATATCTAGCAACATCAACATGAGGATTCACGGTACTTGCAAAATAATCATTAGAAACATAAGATGTATTTGCAACTTGTACCTCGGGCTTGTTGTAATAATATTGCTGTGGAGAATAAGAATAACCCGCCATAATAGGTCCTGATGCTCCTAATCTTGTGATAAATCCAGATACTCAAGATAATCAAAGCAACCAATGACCAATAGCTGCTTCTCTTGTAATCTTCAATGTAACGCAACAAGCAAAACACAGTGCAGCCAGCTTAAGCAGCCTGACTCAATAGAAAAACAATATATGCAACGGTCTTGAAGGACCAGATGCAATGATAATGGCGAATCGAAGTGATATATGAAAGTAATGAGCTAGGGTTTGATCGGTCGGTTTTAAATCAACCAGACCTTCAAGTCCCCAGCGGAATTGCCAAAATGTGTTGACGCTTTTTCGGGGCCAACACACGAAAGCGCTAGATCGCGGGGGTCGCGAAAGACCAAATCGGCTGATTGCTGCCAAGGACGGTTGGACCGCCCCAGCAACCCGGTTCGACCGGTATTGAGGTTTTGCCTGAGATTGGTCGCTCGAGAGGGTAACTACCACGCTTAAGTGATGGCGGACGACAAGGTTTATGAGCAAACCAGCAAAGGGGTAACCAACGCACTTACGTGGCGAAGAACGACTAGTTTACGAGCAAACTAGCAAATGTCGTCGATGCTCACGCTCGGGAGGGACCCCGTCAGGGCGTGGACGTCGCCGGACGTGCCCTAGGTTGACCAGCAAGCCTTAGGACGTCATCAATGGTCGTGGAGATCACGGATGAGCAGCATGAGAGGTTGGAAAAGCTAGGGTTTGGAGATAAAGGTGAAGATAATGTTTGATTCGATTGGGATCCGCTCAATCGGCCGTGGCCTTTCATAAATATAGGGTGGGGAGGTCTTGCCCCTGTAGGAGTCGAAGCTAATACAAATCCCGCGTCTAAATACAACTCCTAACTCGGATTTGGCTGTCAAACCCGGTTAAACCGCCCCTGGGACCCGGTCTAACTGCCCCTAGCAGGTGTAGATCTTCCCGTGGTCATATTTCCTTCATCCGGACTCCAAATTAGGCGATCCACATATGCATTTTGATCAGCTCGACGAGAGAAAGATGATGGTGCAATCCAATTCCACTTTTGAGAACTTTACCCAGGCCGGTCTAACCGCCCTTCCATCCCGGTTAAACCGCCATGCCCAGATTGACAGCAAAATCTATCTGGTGCCAATTTTGGTTGTCAACAAGTCTATAGTGACTGCTCGAGCGAGGAAGCGACACCTCCATCACGTTCATCCCACAGATCAAACCATTCATGCAAACCCAGAACGACAAGGATCCGGAATGATATCTAATTGTTACAGCAAAATAAAACTATTGTTTATATCTATATTTCTAGGACTGTTTAAGATATCCAATCTACCATATACTTTATATAAACAGCTAATGAGGCTCAATAGACGCCTCCAAACCTTCCACTACGCCGCTCCTAGAAGGACTGATCATTCGGTTAGACAGAAACCGGACCAAGCGGCACTTTGGCCTTTTACAAATTTGAGTTTCTAGAAATTGTGAACCAATCGGTTCCTACAAAAACTCAAGTTTGAGAACTTCGCATTCAGTCAGTTCGCTTCAGTCTTCGGTACTATCCTAACTGGTCTGACTGATCAACTGAAAGCAAAATAGACCAAATCAATCCTTTTTCTGATGAAACAAAGCTCCAATGAACCCTCACTGCTGAACCGGCTGCGGTTGCCATATATTTGGTTGATATATGGCTAATATCAATTATCAACCCATCAGTTGCATGTGCTTTACTACCCCGTAGTCTAAATAGAAAGCATAAAATATGAGCTCGCGTTCTGAACTTTTGGGATCAGACTATAGCCCGACACAATGCGGAAGCTTCTCTCATCCATTCTGAACATCTGAGCTATTCATACTAGAGGCCGTCTACGTTGTGCCACATAAATCATCCAAGCTAAGTCTTGTAATTTAAACTCACAAGTCACAACAAGGGGGCATGAGGATAGGAGTGGGCACATACTATCCATGAAACACCTTCTACATTGTTGACTGGGCTTTCAAAAAGAATTTTACTACTCTCAAGTTATGATTGTATACTTTGCTCGAGTTCATGAAAAGAGACTTTAGAACATCTATCACTACCGCAGAGACCATTATCCTAATTGGCTCACACGAACCGGTCCATAATGGCCCGCTTCGTTTAAGTCATTCGAAGCAGTGCCTGCACTGCTCTGCTTCGAATAGTCATTCTATCTGGCTCAATTCGTGCCGCTTCTAATAACTAGTTATTTTAACCGGCTCAATTGACGCCGCTTCTAATAACTAGTCAGCACGAATTGTTCCGCTTCAAAATTTATAGCTTTTGCATACGGTCTCAGATGGAGAGAAGGTTTATATGAAATTTATACGTTTCGACAAGATCTACAACATTGTGGTTGAATGTTTTTCGATGTAAAATTGTTTAGATGCCCAAAACAATTTCCGTCCTCGTTCCCGCTCTTGTAACATGAATTTCAGATTGTATTCTGAATTTTGTAACTTATGCATATGGTCTTAGCTGGATAGAAGCTTTATACAAAATTTGTACATTTCGACGAGATCTACAACTTTATAGTTGAAAGTTTTTTTATTTAAAGCCATTTAGACCCTCAAATAATAGAACTAAGCTTTAAGCAACAAGGGTCAAATGGGATATAACTCCCTTATACATGTAGGAACGACGTCTAAGTGAGATGGTAAGGAAGGCTCGCACGAAAGAAATATTTTATCCATTTTTATTTGTGAATTCTAATTTTTTTAGTCATTTTAACCGGCGTGAATAACTGCTTCGGATGACCCCCTCATTCTAATCAGATAAAGGGAATCTGTGAAATAACCGCTCCAGATGAGATTTTCGTGCTGCTTAGGTTGATGGTCTTTGCAGTAGTGTATTTTTTTTGTGCCCCTTCTCCATAGATTGCTAAGATGCTATTAATTTGCAGGTGCCAAATGATAAACAACCATATCAGAATTTTCTTTTATTCCTTGAAATTATGGTTAGGATAACCTTTTTCACGTACATTCTTCTTACACCTGAGCTGGAGCATTTCGGGTAGAGAATGGTTTGATCGCAGAAGTGCTCACTTAAAAGATACTTTTAGAGGCATTGATTTTTTACTGGTTATCCATCCTGCAAAGATGAAATACTTTTCACAAATTTTGGAGTGGCTATATTCTTTTGTGTAATCTTATTTTGTTTTCTCTTTTGCTCTTTAATATGCAAATTTTTGACAATAAAGTGAATTTCTTTTCAGGGAAACTTCACATGAGGTGCGTATTGGAATATGAAACGATGAATTCCTCATTGTTTAGGCGCTGCGCGCTCGCGCGCCATGCTTGGAGGTTGATTGATCAGCCCGGGAGTCTGTGTGCTAGAGTCCTAAAATCCAAGTACTTCATTCCCTAATGGGAACCTGCTGGACACGGCGTTTCCGACTAATCAATCTACAACAAGGAAGGCAATTGTACATGGCCTGGAGCTGCTGAAGCAGGGAGTACGATGGAAAGTGGGTTCAGGCGAAAAGATAAGGATTTGGCGTGACCCATGGTTGCCGAGGGGCTGGTCGCTCAGACCGGCAGGGAAGCGATGGCTATGTCGGCTTAAATGGGTTGCACAGCTGATCGATTAGGATCGCATGGAATGGAAAAGAGAGCTGATCAGTGATTATTTTAGGAGTTTTGATGTGCAGCATGTGTTGGATATAAGACTTCTGTTGAGGCCACGGGGGGATATGGTCATGTGGCACTATGAGTAGAGTGGAATCTTGTGTGTGAGAAGTGCATATCGTCGATTGGCAAGGAATTTGCATGAGGTTCAACAAGGCACACACCAGTCCACGTACTTCTATTGGGCTGGATGATAGGCAAGTGTGGAAGGATTATAGGAAAATCCCAATTCCGTATCAAATCTTTGTCCTTGGGTGGAAGGTGATGGACAATACTGAAAACTGGAATTTCCCTGTGTGTACGCAATTTCCCTGTGAAAAATATCCCGGTCGGTTATTCCCTGGTTCACCGTCAGGGAAATGATTTTTGCATTTCCCTGTTGGTATTTTGTATTTTTCTGTCGGTTTTATTACCCATAGGGAAATTCGAGTTTACAGTAGTGGGACAATGGTTTAGCCACACAAAGTAATAACAGACGGAGGACAATTGTGACTGCTGTGAAATATTGTGGCGTGGAGAGTGAAACTGCTATACATGCACTCATCCGATGTCAACATGCCAGAATGCTACGGGAGGCTATGAGACAACATTGGACTTTGCCGGATGAGGAATAGTGGTTCATGTTGCAGCCAGAAGACGTTGCTTGGGAACCTGCGCAAAAATGGATGTGGATGCTCGCGCAAAAATACTAATGCTTAGGGCTTCTCCAGTGATCAGTGCATGAGCCAACGTGGAGCTGATGATTCGACTCATTGTTACTGGAAGACGCCGATTCATAGAAGAGAGAGAAAGAATCGAATCATTTTTTTGAGCCGGATCATAGTGAATAAAGAAAGGAAAAAGGTGGTATGCTACTGTGGTTGTAAGGAGAATCGCTGCGCAGGAGTTAAAAGGGAAGTGATTGTTTATTTCATTGTGGGTCCAACGACAACGACTTGTACTGGAGAGAAAAAAAATAACAACCTCTCTTTTCCCTGGAGCTCATGAGTCGATTCACCACGGATGGCCTTACGTGGTGAATTTGATAAGTTAGAAACAATATCACACATGAAGCTGACATTATCAATTGTGGCATCGGTTCACTTCCTATTAAAGTATTTGTCCGAACAGTGTGATATCTGACAATGTCACAGCAAGAGTGACCCTCATGGTAAGAGTCCTGTTGCTGATTCTTTGGTTGCAGGTAAAAAAAAAAAGCGACAAGTGGTGAAGTCGAAGTGGAAAGCTCCAGAGAGCGTGTGGATCAAAATTAACACTGATGGCGCTTTCGACAGCACCTCAGGGGAAGAAGTCATTGGAATTATCATCAGGAATAGTTCTAGCGTTGCTTTATTGTCGTCTTGGCAATACATTTCAAGGGGCACTGGAGCAGAGGAGCTGGAGGCGCTGGCAGCAAGGGCGGGATTGGAGCTTGCTGCACAATGGCATCCATGCAAGGCGATACTAAAAACGGACTGCAGTTTGGTGGCAGGGGCATTACTGAGGAGGGATGGCCAAAGAACCAACCTGCAGTTTATCCTTGAGGAGGCTATGGAAGCTGCCGACAGGCTCCCGGAGTGGAAAGCCGTCCATACAAGAAGAGAGAGTAATAGTGTTGCGCACGAGCTCGCACAACTGGCGAAAAGAACGATGCATTCCGTGACTTGGCATTCGGCCATGGCAGTGTGTATTGAGCATATCATTGCTCAAGATTGTAATCAACTTCCTGAGTAATAAATAAAGCTCTCTTCTTCTCGCAAAAAAATGTACAAAATATTTTTTAATAGTATGCTAGAGTTTGAATATTAAAAGTTAGTGGATTGTTATTGTTACTATCTCCAATTCAAGTGAATATAAACATTGTGGATGTTTCAACCTGATATGTTAATTTTGGAACGGTGTACATAAATAAAAACATCGCTAAGCGCAGGGCTCATATTTCAACGGTAGGCGGAGTGCTTGTCTGGCACATGTGAAAACGTCATCAATTTTAAGATGTGTTGATTCAATTTCTTAGAGATGCTTATATGTGTAGGATTTGTGTGGGTGTCACTACTACAAAAAACATTTTAGGAGACACTGTCAAAACATTTTCCGAGACACTTGCGAAATGGTTGCGTCTCTGTTAATGCCCATCATTTTCGGAGGCGGTGACGATTGATTAACGGAGGTGGAGCAAAGAGACAGCCTCCGTTAATAGATTAACGGAGGCAGTTTTTGTAACGGAACCGTCTCCGTTAATGGATCATTAACGGAGACGGTTGTGTTACAAAAACCGCCTCCGTTAAAGCATTAACGGAGACGGTTTTTGTAACCCAACCGTCTCCATTAATGCTCCCTATATATACAGCACATTCCCCTTCTTCCTCCCCGCGGCTCCTCCTCCATTTTCTTGTGTTTTGAGCTCAAAACACAAGAATTGCCTTCTTTTGAGGGGGGAAGGTTTTGCCCTTGGATTTGGTGAAGGGGGAGAACACAGGAGGTTGATTTCTACTCTCCCAACTCTCATCTTCTCTCTTTTGCTTGTTTCTTCTAAATGGAGGAGAGAGAAAATTGTATTTTGTGTGATTTTTATATGTCCATATGCTTTTGGATGCAAGGTTGCCGTCATGGACAAGAAAGAGTGGATGTACAATTTACCGAGGGTCGGCAATGATCTGTCTTTCCTAAATCATGTGAGAACAAAATTTATTGCTGCAGCGAAAAAGTATCGTCTCAGTCTGGGTCGGGATCGCATCATTTGTCCGTGCAAAATCTGCAAAAACACACTTCTCCATGAAGATGGCGTGGTGCAATCTCACTTGATCATGCATGGTTTCGTCAAGGATTACACAGTCTGGAAGTATCACGGCGAGGCGGATCCGTGTGTCAGTGGTGGATCCGAAGGAAACTCGTCGAATGTGCATGAAGGACAACAACCTTCATCATCAACAACGACAATGGATGGCGGTACTGCGAATCATGATTACATCTGCATTGAGGATCTTCTGGAAGACATGGTGGACGATGGCGGTGGGCATGGTGAGGAGGCTGATGTGTTGGGGCCCGAAGATGTGGAGATGTTTGAAAATCTTGCAAACCGCATGGAGAATTTCAAAGAGATGAAGCATGCGGCAATTGACCTACTGTATAAGGACTGCCCGAAGCATTGGACGGTGTTGCGTTTTAACCTCCAAATGTTGATGCTGAAGTCTCGCCATGGGTGGTCTGACGCTAGCTTCAATGACCTGTTGCAAATGCCTGCTGACACATATCCAAAAGATAACAAGGTGCCTGTCAATACCTATCGAGCGAAGAAAATGATCCGGCTAGTGGCGATGAAGCTTAAAAAGTTTCATGCTTGCCCTCACCACTGTATCCTGTATCGAGGCGATTATCAGAAGTTGCAGAGTTGTCCGCACTGCGGTGCCAGTCGATACAAGAAGAATGCTGGTTGTCGCGCGGATGCGGATGACGAGGCACCCAAGAAGAGAGGGCAGAAGAAGAAGAAGACCACCTAGAATCAGATGCCGATTCCTGAGGATGAGGAAGAAGAGGGTTACATGCAGAGGAAAAGTCCTGCGCTGGTAGTGTGGTACCTGCCAGTGATCGATCGCCTGCGTGCATTATTCGGGAACCCAGAGGATGCCAAGCTGATGTCCTGGCATGCATCGCCAGAATGCATGAAGGACGATGGCAAGTTGCGACACCCTTTTGATGGCAAGCAGTGGAAGGATTTCAATGCTAAGTTCCCAGAGTTTGGTGACGAGGCAAGGAACGTCAGGTTCGGGTTGAGTACATATGGTATGAATCTGTTTGGTGACCTTAGCAGCTCCCATAGCACTTGGCCAGTCATCCTCACCATATACAACCTACCTCCTTATCTATGTCAAAAGCGTAGGTATCTTTTACTAACCATGATTATTTTTGGACCAAAAGAGCCAAGAAACGATATAGATGTGTTCCTTGAGCCGCTCATGGAAGACATGAAGACACTGTGGGAAGGCGGGGTCGAGATGAAGGATGCGTACCTAAAGAAGTCGTTCACTCTAAAAGCCATCATCTTTGTCACCATCACCGATTATATTGGCCTTTTTCACTGTCAGGCCAGATCAAAGGCAAGTCAGGTTGTGCAGTTTGCATTGACGGTACCTGCTACACTTATCTTAGTGCATCGAAGAAATTGGTGTACATGAGGCATAGGCGATTCCTCCCCAAAAAGCACAGGTACCGGCATCCTTCGATGAATCAGTTCTTTGACAACAAACCCGAGCCTCAAACTAACGAGCCAGAAAACATGAGTTATAGGCAAAAAGTGTTTGACATGGTTAAGGGCATAAACATCAAGTTCGGGAAGAAGAAGAAAGCTGAGGGAAATGGGACCACAACAAGGAAGAAGAGGAAGCGGGATCAGATGGAGGAACCTGTCACCCCAGTTCCTTTCAAGAAGCAATCATGTTTCTTCAAGTACCTGTCATACTGGAAGGAGCTGCATATGCCCCATGCCATCGACAGAATGCATCTTACGAAGAATGTCTTCGAAAGCACAATCGGGCTCCTGCTAGACATCAAGACTAAGACCAAAGATGGTTTGAAGTCACGTATGGATCTTGTGAACCAGAACATCAGGACTGAAATTCATCCAATTCCTGCGGCGCAGAATGGGAAAGTGGACCTTCCGAGCGCGAGCTACAACCTCACGATAGATGAGAAGAGGGCCATGTGCCAGTGGCTTAGGGCTGTGAAGGTGCCGACCGGTTTCTCTTCCAACATCAAGAGTATGGTCTCGATGAAGGACCTCACACTAACTAGCTTCAATGCACATGACTGCCATGTCATGCTCACGGTGTTCCTCTCAATTGTGATCAGCGCTATCGGTCCAGAGTACGTGAAGATAGTCATCACCTGCCTCGGTTACTTCTTTAACTTCATCACACAAAAGGTCATCGATGAAGCTGAGTTGCCAGACATGAAAAAAATACATCGCAGAGACTATTTGCCAGCTCGAGATGTGTTTCCCGCCGTCTTTCTTCACTATTACGCCACACCTGATGATGCACATGGTTGATCAAATACAGGAACTTGGGCCTGTTTACCTGCACAATATGTGGACATATGAGAGGTTCATGTCGACCCTGAACAGATACATCCATAATCGTGCTTATCCGGAGGGCTCTATGATCGAGGCATACACAACTGAGGAGTCCATTAACTGCTGCGCCAAGTACATCAAGGACGGAAATGCGATTGGCTTGCCCGTCCATCAGCACGAAGGCAAAACCTCAGGGATGGGCTGCACAGGGAAGAAAGAACGCACCGATGTAGATGACAAAATTGTGCAAGAAGCTCATCACAACATCCTTAATCAGCTTGTGCTCATGGAGATGTGGGTTGAGAAGCACTTGGAGGAGATCCGTCATGGTCGTAACGGATGCACTGAGGCATGGGTACAGAGACAACACAGGATCAATTTCACAACGTGGATCAAACAACAGGGCATACCTCTGAATGGTGAATCCAATGAATCGAGGCTTGCATTCGGTCCATCCATGCAAATCACCTCATGGCAAGGGTATGACATCAATGGATACATGTTCCATACGAAAGAGAAAGACAAGAAGAGCGCGTCACAGAACAGCGGTGTTCGATATGAGGGTATCGACGAGGAGACTGGGAGACCAAAACATACTACAGGCAGATTGAAGAGATATGGGAACTTTACTATGGAGGTGGCCTACAGATACCCATCTTCCGGTGCCAGTAGGTCAAGCCAAAGGCGGTTGTCATAGACGAGTATGGGCTAACCACCGTGGAGCTCAAAAGTGTCGCATACAAAGATGATCAGTGGGTGCTAGCAAACCGAGTCGCTCAGGTAGCCTACTTCACAAAGCCCCGAGAACCCAAGAAGCATGTGGTTGTGTCAGGGAAGCAAAGGATCGTGGGAGCTAATGGAGTGCAGAGTCCAGAAGAATACGACCACTATGCGGAATTCTCGCTCTTTACCGATCCTCCACGCAAGATCAAGCAAGTCGAGAGCCGGTTCAACAAGACCAAGATGAAGCATTGGTTCCGCTCTGATGGTGAGAAGAGGACAGTTGTAGGGTCGGTACCAAAATGATATGTATTCCACGTCAATATGTAATAGTTAATGGAATGAGTTATTCAACTTAAGCTTTATGCACATGGATTTTGTAACTTATTTAATATATAATGGAACCAAATGTATATGCTTTATTTCCATTTTTTACACTAAATGAAGACATAAATTTGTAATGAAGTCAAATTTAAATTTGTAAGGAAACAATTTTTCATGAGAATTTTGAATTCGTCCTATTTTGATGCATAGTCCGGGACTCTAGGGATCCTGTGCTCCTAATTTGAAAAGAAAAATCCTTGCCACGGATCGTGTTTCTGAAATGGAACATGAACTTATTTTTTCACCAGTGACAGAAACACATGTTTATAAACCTGGCAGATAGATGGAGCAATCTAGGAATATTTTTTCCCGACCAGCATCTTCACCGCCGCCAGCACCGCTCTCGACCCCGAAGGGCTGCCGCACCCTGCCGCCACTGTCGAGCACCCCGAAGGGCTGCCGCCACTGTCGCTTCCCACCGTCGAGCACGGCGCCGCCACCTCCCTGCGGCTAGCGGTCACCGCCGACGCCTGCTATTGCGCCACCACCGCCCCTCCAAACCCTAGCGGTCGCCGACTAGTCCCGTCAGACCCCCGCGCCGCCACTGCTGGGAACCGGTGCTGCCCCCTGCCGGGAACCGGCGCCGCCGCCTCCTCTTCCGGCGTCGCGCCTCTTCTCGCGCTGCCTGAGCCCGTCCCACGGTCGGTCTCACCGCCACACCTCCTCTCGCCGCCGCCGTGCCTCCTCTCCTTCCCCTGTATCCAGGTAACCAACCTCCTCCTGCTCTTTCCTCCCGCCGGAACCCTAGCCGCCTTCCCTGGTTCATCTTTTGAGTGCTTGTGCTTGTGCTTGTGCTTGTGCTCTGTGCTCGTGCTAGCCAAATTTCAGATGCAAAATGGAATAAAAACTCTGTTCTGCAGGTGCTCTGTGCTTGTTCTGTTTTGCAAAAGAGAGATAGTCTCTGCTTTTATTGAAAGTGTATGTTTGCCAGCTTAGCGAGTACTGCATACATACGCAAGTTAGCGTCTGTGCAAATTCATCGACAAACTGGGCTATTAGTATTAGGGAGAAATGAAAAAAATACATCTGTAACTTAGCGTCTTATTCGTTTTCAGATTCAGATTCTCCTACACCCTTTCACTGGTAAATCATTAGCTTCTGTTCTGCAGGAATAAGATGGATACAAGAATGAATTAATCCAAACAAAAAACTGTGGAAATCATTAGCTTCTGTTCTGCAGGTGTTCTGTTGTTACAGATAAACTATCTGCCTTCCTGATTGTACAGAAGGCCACAAGAAGTTGTATAGTTTAATGCTCAGTTGTTTTGTCTGTAGCTTTAGTTTGACATAGTCTTCCATTTCCAAACCAGGCAGTGTAGATTTTGGGAAGCTCTGATTGACGATGGAGTGGTCCTCACCGTTTGGATGAAATCCATTTAACTTTCAGCAGCTTTGTTTGGATTAATTCATTCTTGTATCCATCTTATTCCTCGGTTACCACCTTTTTGGTGATGTGAAAATATAGCAAATAGCATCGTGAACCTCTATTTCCAAAAAAAAAAAAAAAAAAAAAATCATGAACCTGGAGGCACACATTGTTATGTGTTTTTTCTTTTTTTCTGTGCAAATTATTGCAGATTTATTTACCCAACTGCAGATTGTATATTATTAGTTGATAATCATAATTATTGTTCTCCAAAATTTGACAAGGAATGGTCTACTAAATACTTGTTCAGAGCTCAATTTTTGTGCACTTGATCCTTATTATAAAGGTATAATGTCGTTACTGTTTTGCTGGGTAATAGATTAGAACGCATATCAAACTAACAGTTCAAGTTGCTAATTTGCTTTGCTTGCTTAACTGAGATCAGTGCTATCCTGGCTTTGCCTGTCTGAAATAGGCACCAATTAACAGTTCAAGTTGCTAATTTGCTTTGCTTGCTTTCTCTGTTAATTTACTTTGCTTCTAAAGGTGTTAATGTACCTGTACTGATTGAGTCTATATTATTGGATATCTATTTCAATATCAGCTATCTGTTAACTAGCCATTAAGCTAGATATTTCAGAAATCCTGCCACCGCATTTGGTTGATTGAATGGGAATTGAAAACACTAAATTTGATCGGACACCTTTCTAGCTATTGCTTTTCATTAAGTAAAATCTGAATGAGGTGGTCTATTACTATATTCTGCAATCTGTGTATGATATTAACTGCAATTGGGTCTGTCATGAATCTGTACACTGTCTGTAGTATTACTGAACTCGTAGTATTACAAATAAGCCTCATAGTATTACTGAACTCGTAGTAAATAGGAATGAAGTGTCTACCTGGATGATGGATCAAATGAAGTGGTATTAATAGCTTAGTTTATTTGTGCCTATATGTGACAGTAATGATTATTACTTGGTCTAAGATATTTTTTTTTCGTTTGTATTATCATTGCCATTTGGGCATGTAACAGGCAAGAACCTTGTGTATCTTGCTATAAGACTGCATATTGTTTCCATTTCCTAAAGCTGCGTAACTACTGGTAAAACCTTCAGCAAAGGCGTAATTCCCATTTTCTTGCTTCACATATTATGTATATCCCTTTATAACATTTGAACTTGTTGTGATGGTCCGAAGCCCCCTAGTAGGAAAAAAATCATGTACTTGTTGTGATGGTCTGCTAATTCCTATTAACTTGTGAAGCCAATAAGAAACATATTCTTTTCATGTGTTGTTTTCTATTATCTGCCCTTTTGATGAAGTTCTGTTATCGGTCTATCTTATTTGTTCATGTTTGCTGTTGTTAGTGCATAAATTTTACTAATACTTCTAATATCAATGCTTTCTTTCTCAAACAAATAGAATGCTGAAGATAACGAATACCCTTCTGGAGTAGCACCTTCCTTGGAGTTCCTAATTACATCGAAGGATATTACTGGATCTGGTGCATCTTCAACTTTGCTCATCTTTAACAATGAGAGGGGATTCTCATCAACCAATATAGATTGCATTTGCCGTGTGGGGAAATCAACAAAGAAGGGAAACCGGCACCAGGGATACATTGGAGAGAAAGGTAAAATTAGCAGCTGATTCAATCTTTTGTTTTTGTTTTTTCACCAAATATAAACAGTTAACTTTTTAAAAAAAATTAGTAAGAACTCTTTTCCATTGTCAAGAATTGTGAGAGCTGGTACAGATGAAATGATACTGCCAAATGGTTAAGACATATATAAAAAAATTCCTGTTGCTGGAGCTTTGTTAACTTCTGAATATGACACTGACCAAGTATGGGCACCACTGAAGTTAGTTCATTTAGAAGTTTATTTCATTTCTTTTTTTTGGTGGCATGTATTGTGTACCGGCAAAGGCCTCCTTGTTGGCACAAAAGCTCACACATTTAAATCCCTTGTAACTGAAGAAATTCTTTTTTAATAAATGTTTCTGAATGGATAATAATGAACATGATCATATCCAGTTGATGGTTGTGCCAAATTCTTCCCTTCTTTATAATGAACATGATCATATCCAGTTGATGGTTCTGCAGTCTCCTCCATGCAAGATGGTTGTGACAAATTGTTCCCTTTTTTATATATATCTCTCTAATGTTTGCAGCCATTTGCTCTTCTGTTTCTTGGGGAAAATCCAATTCCCAGTCAGTATTCCATAAGTCTAGTACCCATAGTCTTCGAGAAATCTCCAATGCTTGTCTGTCTTTCTCCTCCCCTTCTCCTCCTTGTGGTGAATCAGTGCAGCTGTCCAGTCCAAGGAACCTATATTACAGTTAGTTACTTGATGAGGACATGACACACATGAAGGGTGTTAAACACACATGGCAGGCATGGAGGACCAAAGAGGTCGATTGGGGACCAAGTCCAAGGGTTCTCACGTTCTCCACCAGGCAATCACGTCACTTTTGGCCTAAGGAAATAAAGAGATTGAATCCAACACGTTTTGGAAACGCTGGATTCAGACTGCAGGGAAGTCCTGACTTTCGACGGCTGCCACAACCTCATCCGGACTCCGTTTGGGGCGTTCAAGTACTTGATGGAAAGCTTATTAATTCTACTTTCATATGGATCCGGACTCATGTCAATATCTATCCCGAGGCGTCCGCAATCGTCAAATCATTGACCAAAGGTTTTTTCTTTCCAGGTGCTGCGTCACTTATTTTGGCCCACGGGCCGTGTATCAAGTTGGGTCCATTAGGGACGCGTCCTAGGGTTGGAGTACGACCCTAGCACCCCTTTGGTCGTCCTCCACCTCTCATATACCCCCTAGCCACCGCCAAGAAGTCTTGGGTTTTGTTTTACATCTAGCTTTAGCTACACCGAACACGCACAAACACGTGCTGTCCTCGTGTGATTCAGAACCCCACCTTCGAGTGATATTAAGATTGCTCGCCTTCTTTTTCTTGTTCGTTCTTCAATTGCGTATAGGAAGTTGCTGATCTTGATTGCAACAGGTTCAGTAACACAAGGAGTTGGTTCAGCGATTACATTGGCGCTTCGGGTTCGCTCGTCGTAGTCGGATCGTGAGGGTCTACTTCCATCAAATCGAATTTACCTCCACTCACCGAAAGATCGGGCACTTCAACTCTATCAAGTGGTATCAGTTTTCCAGGTTGATCGGTGAGTTTTTATCGAGTGTTGTTCCATTACCTACGGTCCACAAAATCGAAAAAAATTCAGGTTAGACCATTGTCCCAAAACCTTTCTTCGCCTTGCACTTTCTTTCAATAATTTGCGTTGTTGAATTTGTGTGCTTCGCGTTCAATTGTTGCTGGTCCCTTTGTGCTTCCGCCGCTTTCCATCGCCACCACCGCCGTCGCTGCCGTCCTACCTCGCCACAAGAGCCGCCACCGCCGCCGCCGCTGTCATCATCGCCACCAGCGCCGCCGCCGCCGTTTTGCATCACCACAAACCCTACAAAACCACGCCGCCGCCACCACGCCAAGTTACCATGCCATTACCCCCCTCCAACCGAACCCTACTCGGTTTCGTTTTCCTTCCCCAAGCCGCACTCCACAGGCCGCCACCCCAACCGAACTCTTCTCGGTTTCTTGTTTCTGTTTGAGGACAGAGAGAAAAAAAAGGAAAGAAAAAAAGGAAAGAAAAAAGGAAATAAAAAAAGGAAAGTTTTGAACAGAAAGACAAAGGAAAGAAATAAAAAAAGGAAAGCGCTGTTCGTTTTTGGAAAGTTCGGTTTTTCGTTTGGTAGTTTTGTGTCGTTTCGAACACCCTCACGAAAACGGCCATAACTTTTCGCTCGGATCTCCGATTTCAGCAATAGAATAAACATAAACAACCACTCCTCCCACCCTATAAAAGGAACCCCAAGGGTGAGGAGGAGGGAGTTGGTTGGCTGGACTATTTTGGCTCTTGTTTGCCCTCTTCCTACCTCATCTATGCTGGGATCCTAGATCCCAACAACAGTGACATGGAGCTAGACGATGGAGATTGCCACGGTTGTGCCCGCCGTGTGGTATGTCCTCCACACATTGACTCATTTGCTACAGTTAAATTTCATATACCCTCTTATAATGGAAAATATGATCCCGCTGCATATCTTGAATGGGAATTGGAGGTAGACCAGAAATTTTCATGCCATGATATTCCTGCAAATTCTCAAGTTAAAGCTGCTATTAGTGAATTTACTGATTTTGCTTCAATGTGGTGGCGTGATTATAAGCTAAAACATCCCACGTCTATTCCAACCACTTGGTCTCAATTAAAAGCTGCTATGCGACATCGATTTGTACCTTCATATTATGCCCGAGATATGCTTAAACAAATGCAGCGATTTCAGCAAGGCCAAAAATCTGTTGAGGAATATTACCAGGAAATACAAAAGGGTATGATCCATTGTGGTTTATTTGAGACGGATACCGCAGCTATGGCACGTTTTCGGGGTGGTTTGAACCATGAAATTCAGGACATACTTGCTAATAAAGATTATGCTAATATGACCACATTGTTTGAATATGCTTGCAAAGCTGAACGTGAAGTGCAGGGACGCCGCTCGACGACATATACTAACTCTTTTGCCGGACGAAGCCCGGCATCCAGCGCAGATCCTGCTCTCCCTACGCCATCCACGCCTAGCACTACACCGCGTGAGAGGACGACCACAGCTACAACACTGACAACCACAGGTGCTCCACTCACGGATGGTGAGACCACTTCTACTATGCTGAATTTTTCCGCACCTCATGCTATCATAGAGCAATTGTTAGTGGAACCATCTCTTGACGAATCTTTGTTACATGATGATGTGCTTGTTGTTCCTTGTGATAAAGATGAATTGGTTGATTATGCTTCAGTTCTACATGTTTTTGAACCAACCATTTGTACTGAAAATAAACATGTTATGCATATTGCTAGCGCAAATGATGAGCTAAGATTGTTGTCTTCTTTAAATACTTTGGGTTACATAGAATTTGATGATTTATGTAATCTAGATTGTTTGCAAGAGAAACTGTTTCACAATGCTGATTTGTCTTGGTTTGGTAAACACACTTATTATGTTATTGGCAAATATGACAAGAAAGGACAATATATGATACAAAGAGTCTACATTGGCTGCGCTATGAGTACTCCTTTTGTTGTGAAAGATTATGATCAATTAGAGGAGAACCATACTACACATCCTAGTTTACATTCCTCTAATTCTATTTTCATGAAACAAGTTTACTTTAAAGAAGGGGAGCCTTGCTGGTTGCTATCTATGCCTGCTTTGTCTTTTGTTGGTACTCATCTTGTGCAGGATCTTGTTGAAAAAATCGTGTGTCGCCCGATCAAGAAGCTTACATGCTTGCTAAAAGTTCTATGCGAGATGACACTTTTGCCAATTGGAAACATAGTGACATCCCTGCCCTTAATATTTTTGATTTCCTTGGTTTTTGAAACCTTGTTCTCCTTTTTGTTGTGCAGGATCAGTTTCAAGTACAATTGACGCCGAGGACGGCTTTTCGTCAAGAAGGGGAGGATGATGAGGACATGACACACATGAAGGGTGTTAAACACACATGAAAGGCATGGAGGACCAAAGAGGTTGATTGGGGACCAAGTACAAGTGTTCTCACATTCTCCACCAGGCTATCATGTCACTTTTGGCCTAAGGAAATAAAGAGATTGAATCCAACACGTTTTGGAAACGCTGGATTCGGCCTGCAGGAAAGTCCTGACTTTCGACGGCCGCCGCGACCTCATCCGGACTCCGTTTGAGGCGTTCAAGTACTTGATGGAAAGCTTATTAATTCTACTTTCATATGGATATGGACTCATATCCATATCTATCCCGAGGCGTCCGCAATCGTCAAATCATTGACCAAAGGTTTTTTCTTTCGAGGTGCTGCGCCACCTTTTTTTGGCCCATGGGCCGTGTATCAAGTTGGGTCCATTAGGGACGCGTCCTAGGGTTGGAGTACAACCCTAGCACCCCTTTGGTCGTCCTCCACCTCTCATATACCCCCTAGCCACCGCCAAGAAGTCTTGGGTTTTGTTTTACATCTAGCTTTAGCTACACCGAACACGCACAAACACGTGCTGTCCTCGTGTGATTCAGAACCCCACCTTCGAGTGATATTAAGATTGCTCGCCTTCTTTTTCTTGTTCGTTCTTCGATTGCGTATAGGAAGTTACTGATCTTGATTGCAACAGGTTCAGTATCCCAGGGAGTTGGTTCAGCGATTACATTGGCGCTTCGGGTTCGACCGTCGTAGTCGGATCGTGAGGGTCTACTTCCACCAAATCGAATTTACCTCCACTCACCGAAAGATCGGACACTTCAACTCTATCAAGTGGTATCAGTTTTCCAGGTTGATCGGTGAGTTTTTATCGAGTGTTGTTCCATTACCTACAGTCCACAAAACCAAAAAAAAAATTCAGGTTAGACCATTGTCCCAAAACCTTTCTTCGCCTTGCACTTTCTTTCAATAATTTGCGTTGTTGAATTTGTGTGCTTCGCATTCAATTGTCGCTGGTCCCTTTGTGCTTCCGCCGCTTTCCATCGCCACCACCGCCGTCGCCGCCGTCCTACCTCGCCACAAGAGCCGCCGCCGCCGCCGCTGTCATCATCGCCACCAGCGCCGCCGCCGCCGTTTTGCATCACCACAAACCCTACAAAACCACACCGCCGCCACCACGCCAAGTTTCCACGCCATTACCCCCCTCCAACCGAACCCTACTCGGTTTCGTTTTCCTTCCCCAAGCCGCACTCCACACGCCGCCGCTCCAACCGAACTCTACTCGGTTTCTTGTTTCTGTTTGAGGAAAGAGAGAAAAAAGGAAAGAAAAAAAGGAAAGAAAAAAAGGAAATAAAAAAAGGAAAGTTTTGAACAGAAAGACAAAGGAAAGAAATAAAAAAAGGAAACCGCAGTTCGTTTTTGGAAAGTTCGGTTTTTCGTTTGGAAGTTTTGTGTCGTTTCGAACACCCTCACGAAAACGGCCATAACTTTTCGCTCGGATCTCCGATTTCAGCGTTCTTTTTTTTCCGAAATCCTTATGAAATTTCCTATACGGTGCACCCTGCGTAGCGCCAGGTGAAGTCGGTTTCAAGTCCAAAAAACGCCGTTTACACAGTGTAACGTGGCCCGAGAGATTTTCCGTTTCTGCACCCCACTTCCTTGTTGCCTTTGCTTGATCCATTGCGGGTGGCACTTGTTTCCAGCAGCTTTGTTACATGTTTAGCACTATTATTCAGCTTTGCATTTATTGTTTGATTGTGCTAATCCTTGACTTGAGTGCAGCCTACCCAGAACTACACATGTTCCTACGACGAGCAGACTTTTGTTTCTCCAGGCAATCGCTGCTCCAATCTCTCATCGGTGCTACTTGTTGTTTGTGATCGCCCCTGTTGCTTGGTAAGAAAGGATAAGAACTTGATCGCAGCATCTTTGTGAGCTTTCCACCCACACCTTTGTTGTCGTAGGATTTGTTTTTGTGTTTGCGCTAATCATGTCAGGAGACGTCAACGGCATCGTGGCACGATTCGATGCGTGGTCCACGTCGGTCACGGCGTTGCACAAGGACTATGACAGTTGTTGGGGATCGGCCTTCAACAGGCAAAGGCCTTATCTCCCCTTTTTGTACAAAATAGGCCCAAAGGAGGTGATTAGGGGCTTAGATGCAGTATTTAGGGACCTCTTTGTAAATTTTGAGGACCCCGTTGTAAATTCTGATCCCACCAATGGAATAAACATAAACAACCACTCCTCCCACCCTATAAAAGGAACCCCAAGGGTGAGGAGGAGGGAGTTGGTTGGCTGGACTATTTTGGCTCTTGTTTGCCCTCTTCCTACCTCATCTATGCTGGGATCCTAGATCCCAACAACAGTGACATGGAGCTAGACGATGGAGTTCGCCACGGTTGTGCCCGCCGTGTGGTATGTCCTCCACACATTGACTCATTTGCTACAGTTAAATTTCATATACCCTCTTATAATGGCAAATATGATCCCGCTGCATATCTTGAATGGGAATTGAAGGTAGACCAGAAATTTTCATGCCATGATATTCCTGCAAATTCTCAAGTTAAAGCTGCTATTAGTGAATTTACTGATTTTGCTTCAATGTGGTGGCGTGATTATAAGCTAAAACATCCCACGTCTATTCCAACCACTTGGTCTCAATTAAAAGTTGCAATGCGACATCGATTTGTACCTTCATATTATGCCCGAGATTTGCTTAAACAAATGCAGTGATTTCAGCAAGGCCAAAAATCTGTTGAGGAATATTACCAGGAAATACAAAAGGGTATGATCCGTTGTGGTTTATTTGAGACGGATACCGCTGCTATGGCACGTTTTCGGGGTGGTTTGGACCACGAAATTTAGGACATACTTGCTAATAAAGATTATGCTAATATTACCACATTGTTTGAATATGCTTGCAAAGCTGAACGTGAAGTGCAGGGACGCCGCTCGACGACATGTACTAACTCTTTTGCGGGACGAAGCCCGGCATCCAGCGCAGATCCTGCTCTCCCTATGCCATCCACGCCTAGCACTACACCGCGTGAGAGGATGACCACACCTACAACACTGTCGACCACAGGTGCTCCACTCACGGATGGTGAGACCACTTCTACTGTGCTGAATTTTTCCACACCTCATGCTATCATAGAGCAATTGTTAGTGGAACCATCTCTTGACGAATCTTTGTCACATGATGATGTGCTTGTTGTTCCTTGTGATAAAGATGAATTGGTTGATTATGCTTCAGTTCTATATGTTTTTGAACCAACCATTTGTACTGAAAATAAACATGTTATGCATATTGCTAGCGCAAATGCTGAGCTAAGATTGTTGTCTTCTTTAAATACTTTGGGTTACATAGAATTTGATGATTTATGTAATCTAGATTGTTTGCAAGAGAGACTATTTCACAATGCTGATTTGTCTTGGTTTGGTAAACACACTTATTATGTTATTGGCAAATATGACAAGAAAGGACAATATATGATACAAAGAGTCTACATTGGATGCGCTATGAATACTCCTTTTGTTGTGAAAGATTATGATCAATTAGAGGACAACCATACTACACATCCTAGTTTACATTCCTCTAATTCTATTTTCATGAAACAAGTTTACTTTAAAGAAGGGGAGCCTTGCTGGTTGCTATCTATGCCTGTTTTGTCTTTTGTTGGTACTCATCTTGTGCAGGATCTTGTTGAAAAACATCGTGTGTCGCCCGATCAAGAAGCTTACATGCTTGCTAAAAGTTCTATGCGAGATGACACTTTTGCCAATTGGAAACATAGTGACATCCCTGCCCTTAATATTTTTGATTTCCTTGGTTTTTGAAACCCTGTTCTACTTTGTGTTGTGCAGGATCAGTTTCAAGTACAATTGACGCCGAGGACGGCTTTTCGTCAAGAAGGGGAGGATGATGAGGACATGACACACATGAAGGGTATTAAACACACATGGAAGGCATGGAGGACCAAAGAGGTTGATTGGGGACCAAGTCCAAGTGTTCTCACATTCTCCACCAGGCTATCACGTCACTTTTGGCCTAAGGAAATAAAGAGATTGAATCCAACACGTTTTGGAAATGCTGGATTCGGACTGCAGGGAAGTCCTGACTTTCGACGGCCGCCACGACCTCATCCGGACTCCGTTTGGGTTGTTCAAGTACTTGATGGAAAGCTTATTAATTCTACTTTCATATGGATCTGGACTCATGTCCATATCTGTCCCGAACCGGCCGCAATCGTCAAATCATTGACCAAAGTTTTTTCTATCCAGGTGTTGCGCCACCTTATTTTGGCCCACGGGTCGTGTATCAAGTTGGGTCCATTAGGGACGCGTCCTAGGGTTGGAGCACGACCCCCGGAAACGCTATAAGCCGCATATGCGGCGTAAACACCTTCACCGCAGACATACCAGCACTTTTCTCTCTGTCTAAGCATGTGGACCCCCCTGCACCCTCCTCTCTGTCCACGCGTGGAAGACATAATTCCTCTTCTTTTCTATTCATGGGACCCATGAGGGAAGATTTTAAAAAACATTCCGTATTTCATAAATCGAGTATCCAAATCAAATTTCGATTGCACCATTGCATTTGTCATGACAAGATCTACAAAACTAGACCACACTTGACTATATTTTGATTAATTTTTTTCTAGAACATATTTTCATGAAGATGGAACAATTTCATCAACGGTTGGAACAAATTCACCGTGAGCAGGGTGCAATTGTTCCAGCTCCATGACAAAATGTTCCAACTTTAATAAAAAAAGTTTCAACAAAAAATGTATCCAAATATAGTTGAGCGTAGTCTAGTTTCGAAGATCTCATCGTAAAAAATACGGTGGTACAATTAGAAATTTATTTAGACATTTAATTTAGAAGCAACGATTTTTTTTCCACAGCTCTTGAGTTGTGCTGCATGCGCTGCTACTCAGGGCCCACGCCACATCCTGCTTGCTGATGGCTTCCTGGGGTGTGTGCGGCGCTGTCCTTGGTACCGCATCTACGGCAAGCAGTCACGTCCCACGACCCCAGCACCCCCTTGGTCTTCCTCCACCTCTCATATACCCCTAGCCACCGCCAAGAAGTCTTGGGTTTTGAGGACCCGGTGTGTCCGAGGACCGTGGATGGTCGCTTCCTGGTGTGATGAGTGATTGACAACGTGCTGTGGATTGACGTTTCCCTTGGCTCAAGTATTGCAGGTGTAGAATGCGGCTTGGTTGCATTGGTGCAGGTGAAGAACAGGCGCGAAAGGTCTTAGCCATGGCGGCCTCCTAGGAGCGGAGAGACAAGTAGGCTTGGTTCGAGGGACCCAGTGGCCAGATGGATTGAGTGCGGTTCACACGGTGGCAAGAACGAGCAAGGGAACGTGGTTCCGGTGCGAGGCAGCGGCTCACGACCGAAGCTCGTACGCGGACATGAAGCCGGTGCAAGGTGGCGGCTCACAACCGAAGCTTGCACGCGGGGTTTGGTGGTTTGGCCAGAAGACCACCGGATGGACGGTTTCCCTTGGTTTGGGCCTCAAAACCAAGGCCGAGGACTCGACGTAGCGATGGCCCGGCCTGCCAGCCAGGGGCGGTCCAACCGCCCCCCAGGGGCGGTGTGACGGGTCCCACCTGGGCAGGTCGCCCGTGAGCGTCGAGGAGCTTCGATCCGGAGGACACGCGGCGTGATCGCAAGGCTTGCGTCGGAGGGAAGCTAGCTTGCGGTGGAAGGTGTCCCAGCCAGAAAAAATCTTCGCAGAAAATGTCATATTCGCCCCTGAGGGGTATGTATCGCTTAGGGGTAGTTTAGTCTTTCGAGCACCACCATTTGGACTATATAATAGACCTCCTAGGGGTGGTGGCTGTTATCTCTCTAGTTATTTTCATTTGGCTTATTTAGTTTCCCTTCCCTTTCATCCTCTCCACCTAGAACTATTTTGAATCATTCATAGTTTGTATAGGTGAATTCATAGTTGGTTGATTGAGCTTAATCTCTTTATCTTTGTGCCATGATTTGAATTCCCGAGCTCCTTTTCTTTTTCCCATTTTTGCAGGTATTTTCGGAGCCATTTTTGGGGGATTTTCGTTCTTCACTTTCTAGCCCGTTTTCTCTCGGATTTCTTTGGGGGAATCACGCATGAGTGCCTTGTGCCTCTTTTCTTGGTGATCCCTTGCCCCCAAACGCCGGGAATCGGTTTAGATTTGAAGTTTTCGGGATGAACTCGTGGAGGGTGTGTTCTTCGCTAGATTTGAAATTCCTGGAGTTCTAGGGTGTTAGAGGCCGAGATTTTTGGGGCATAGTCTCTCCTTGAGGTGTATATCATCTACCCAAAGTTTCGTCTCAAGACTCCAAGCCGTTTAGGAGATCCGTTCACGAGTTGACTTTGAGTTCGAGTTTTTCCCGTGCTGTCTGGCAAGACCGGTGCGACCGCCCTCGGATACCGGTGTGACCACCCCTGGCTGATGTGCTAGGCAAGGGCGGTGCAACCGCCCCTGAAGAGAGGTGTGACCGCCCCTGGCCGAGAGTTGCTGATTTGGGTTGTTTTCGTTCGATTCATGTTGGATTTGTTCGATTCGAGTTCCGCTGTGTTGATCTTGTTCCTAGGGTCAGTAGCCTCACAATAGCTACATGATCTTGGCAAGGTCGGTCCATTGGATTTGGATTGAGTTGGGAGAAGCCGGATCTTGAGAGGAATTTTTTATCGGCTCCCATTCACTCCCCCCCCTCTCTGGTCGCCTAATCGGTCCTTCAGGTTTTGTTTTACATCTAGCTTTAGCTACACCGAACATGCACAAACACGTGTTGCCCTCGTGTGATTCAGAACCCCACCTTCGAGTGATATTAAGATTGCTCGCCTTCTTTTTCTTGTTCGTTCTTCGATTGCGTACAGGAAGTTGCTGATCTTGATTGCAACAGGTTCAGTAACCCAGGGAGTTGGTTCAGCGATTGCATTGGCGCTTCGGGTTCGCTCGTCGTAGTCGGATCGTGAGGGTCTACTTCCACCAAATCGAATTTACCTCCACTCACCGAAAGATCGTACACTTCAACTCTATCATTACTTCAGAGATCGTAGTCCACAAACTTTTACATTTTGTTGCTAATACCTATAAATTCAGTTGTTGCATTCTATTGCCAATACCCTGACCCTAAATTGATAATGTAATTTAGCCTGTGCATGCATTGTTTCTGTCAGATGCTGTCATTGTTGTCCAGTGAATTGATGTGTCAAGTTTAGTTAAATCTTAGCAAACTAGCACTGAGCATTTATATAATTAACTTGCCAGCTTATAGGCATCCTCCTTATTTATGGATGCTGAATCATTTATTTTGTATCTTTTCTGGTTTGACTCAAAAATATTTCATCCTTATATGGTCTGTAGGAACTGTTCCTCTTGATAAGTTAAAATTTCTGCTTTGAATATTTAACCCTTGCAATAGAGAATAGAGCTCAAATGGTTTTCCCTGTGTTTGTGTGTGTCTGTAAACTTCAGGAAGACCTGTTGCCAATATAATGATGCTGAGATATCTTTTCCTGCCTGTGAAATGTCTATATAACTCTCTTCTTCATATATAGCTTCCAATGGCGACCGAGCCTAATGAAGAATGGCGCCAGCCGACTCCGGTTGCGACTGATGAGGAAAACTCATCATCGGATTCCGAGAGCACCGAGTACGAGTTGGAGGAGCTTACACCGAGGCCGGCTAAGAAAGTTCATACGGAAGAGGAAGATGATCCGACCTATGCTCCGAAGTCGGAGCCTTCAACACGAGGTTCTAGGACACCAGCAAGGGGCCCAGCAGATGATGTGAATCGGGTTAGTAAATCACTAACATATCATTTTCCTATGTGTTTGAGAATCCAAACAAGTAAATTAATAATGCGACTTCTTGTCATCGACAGATGCCGACGATGCCTTTGTCTTTGGATTTCCCTGACGAGGGAGCACTCGAGGGATATGGATCCGGACCCACACCGAGCACTTCAACCAAAGGAGTCAGCTCCAAGAGTAGTCGTAGAAAGAAGGGCCAACACGGGAGGCATCAGATAGGGTCGCTCAAAACTGTGCATGCCATACACAAGATAGGGCTAGAAGGAGAGCCCTTGGAGCCAACCACTGTCATCGGCGTCTTCAGCAACGAGTGCTCTTGTATAGCCAGGGAGCTTGTGCCGATCACATATGTTGATTGGAGGCTAGTCCCGAAGCACCTCAAGGATGCCGTGTGGGGAGAAGTGAAGTTGCGGTTCACTTATCCACAGGACCAATATGATGAAGAATTGTGCAAGGGCTATGCTTTGGCTGTTTCATGCAAAGCCCTTCGTCAGTTCAGGTTTAATCTCCAGTCAAAATATTGGAAGAAAGGGAAGACACCTTTCAACGACTACAACTTCATCAAGGACCCCCAATGGGAAGAATTTATTAAATTGGTGAGCACTGAAGAAGCAAAAATCAAGGGTGAGGAGAACTCTTTACTCACAAATAGGAACAAGCTCCACCACCACTTGGGCCCGACAGGGTATGACGCCAAGCGGCCCAAGTGGCGTGAAGAGGAAAGGCAGGCAGCTGAGGCCGGGGTGCCCGATCCGTTGGAAGGCGTCGACTTGAGGGCACGTGACTTCATGAAGGCTCGTAAGCCGAAGAAGCTGAAGGAGGGCAGGACCAAGTACAACGAGCCATGGATCGAAGAGCCGAAGAATGCTTTGATCAGCCTCAAAAAGGCCAAGGAATCCAGGGATTTCACACCACACAAGCAGCACGACATGCTGACCGAGGTGCTGGGAAACCCTGAGCACTACGGCCGTGTTCGGGGCATATCCTCTAGGCATAGCTGGAAAAATGTGGAGTCATGGCAATCCGACACCGCAGAGATACAAGGAAGAGCTCGTGCAGAAAGGCAGAGCTGAGGTAACGAAGGACATGATCAAAGAGACGATAAAAGAGGCTTTCACGAGTACTGACCCCGAGATGGTGGAGCTAAGGAAGCAAATGTTCGTCCAGGCAGGCGTGATGCCACAACAGGATGAAGCCATCATACAAGAACAGATGGGGCCGGGTACATCAGAACTCCGAAGGTACCCGGTCGATGAGATCACTGAGCCAATTCTTTGCGTGCTTCATGTGCCCTGGGGCAGGACGGGAAGGAAGAAGATCAAAGTGGTAGAGGGAATAGTAAAACCTCCCAACCCTGAAGCCAGGTACAGTGGCATGCCCATCCCAACAGACTATGCCTTGGTGGACGTAGCGTGGACGGGCGATGAGTTCGAGGGTCAAGAACTTGACTATCCAACTGAATGGGAAGGAATTACGACCATCGGCTCTGCTATCATAGGCATGACCGTCATGTGGAACAAGGCAGATATTGACTTGAAACCAAAGGAGCGGACGCCACCTCCCCCGCAACCGCAGTCGTCTGCCCCGGGTGGCCCAAGCGACGACGATGACAGCAACGGTGGCGACGACAACACCCCAGGCAGCAGTGGCGACGACAACACCCCACCTCCCGACACGAGCAACCAACAAGGAGGCAACGAAACACCGCCTCCAAGTGCTCCAAAGGACAAAGGGCAATGTCCTCCTGCGTCGAAGAAGGCTACATCAGAAGAGGAGGGCATACCTCCCTACATGACCAAGGAGGACTGGTCGGCGTTCAAAATTGCTGAAGTGCACAAGTATTCAACAGAGTTTTATAGGTATGTATATGCTAATGGAAACCCAACAGTCAACATATTCTATGTGCCTAGATGATGCTACCACAATTTTTCACTCCTTGTGTCAATTTCAGGCCGCAAACACCGCCAGGGTCAATTTTGGGCCTTACTCCTGATTGCCCCGAAAACTTCGAGAATGGCAAGCCCATGCTACCCTTGAGCCAGCTCCTCGATGAGCCGTGGGAGGTTCGCAGGTTCCATAAATGGTATATGCATGCTTCGAAGTTAGGCATGAGGGATTTCATTGTGCGTGTCCCCGCTGAGTACTTCCACTTGGAAGAAGACTATCAGTTCGTCGTTGACTTCCATGACATGCATAGGCTGATGCGGCGCAAGGACCTCGACGTTGCCCAAGTCACCCCTTTTGCCATGTAAGCCTTTTTTTGAACCTCTGCATCGCTTAGTGCACTATGTTCCATTCGATCAAACTAACATTGCCATGACAACGACTTTTTCTTTCAGGTTGCAATCATATTTGTGCAAGGAACTAGGTGATGAAGAAACAGTTATCTATCTATCTCCTATGCATATCACCCAAAGGGCCATCATTGGGCATGATATACCGGACACACATCCCCAGTTGGTGAATTTGGACAGGCTTGAACGGGTGCTAGTCCGAACTAAGCTGCAAAATGAACTGAAGTATAGAAAAGGACAATACATCTTACAAGCAATGAAAAAGATTCGGAGAAATGGGTGTATCCTTGCCGCCCACCAGTTCGGGTGAGTACAAACGTTATTTGCTATAGCTATTGGGTTCATCACTTTTCATGTTTCAAGATCCGAGATCCGATCCATATTATTTCAATGGTGCAGCTTGGGCGTCATGGGCCACTGGGTTGTGTTCGTGATCTATCCTCAGGATGGAATTGCGGTTATACTAGACTCAATGGAGACAACGAAGAAACAGGGTTACAAAGATTTCGAGGATTGTTTGCGATAGTAAGTGACGACACATTCTTGTATGCACTTAAATTTACGTCAGAAATTGGTTGTTAACACTAGTGGTTGATATGTGTGTATAGCGCTTACAAGAAGTACGTCCAAAACCCCGAGTCCTATGATCGGAGGTCTGAGAAGAAGAAGAAGAAACAGGGCTCAAGACTGTCCGTGAGGCGAAATTTCCCGGTACGTACATGAAACTATATTCATCTTTGATTTTATTTATATATGTCCTAATGACTAAGTATGTGTTACATATGTCATGCATGCAGTGCGCCAAACAACCTTTTGGCTCAGTCACGTGTGGATACTTTGCTTGTGAGTACCTCAGGAATTTCGGCAAATATACAAACAGCTGGCGGGAGCTCAAAAAGTCTCGAGGAGGGGGCACCCATGAAAATGTGGGCCATCAAAGCTTTACTAGAACAGTACAAGACATTTGTAAGTTTACTTTGGATCTATGTTGTGAGGCTACAGGAAAATTCTTCAATGCCGAGAGCGAGCTAGCGACGGAGCCGAAGTGTGGTTCTCCCTCATCCATCAATTACTCCAGCACCAAGCACACAAAAGCACCAACTAGCATCAGAGAGAACGCATGGCCCTTGGCTTCCTCACCGGTGCGTCATCGACTGGCCTGCCTCCACCGGGGAGCTCGATCATCTACAACATCTCAACTTCGCCGGAGCAGATCACTCCCGCCGGCCGGTCTTCCCCAACTAAACCCCAGCTGATGTTACAGGTCGTGTCCCGGCGCACTCGGTGTCCATCGCCGGCGTGCAGTTCCAGGATCCAGAAGCTCGACCCGTGTCCTTGATTCAAGAGATTTCGTTACAGGTCGTGTCCATCGACAAGAGCTATGTGTCTATATACAACTTGACGTTTATCAAAGGTACTCCCTGCGTTACAAAATGTAGGTCCTTTTGGCTTTCCTACATTTGTAGATTTTGCTACGCATCTAGATATACGTATGTCTAGATACATATCAAAATCTACTAATTTATAAAAGTCACAATGACCTACAATTTGAAATGGAGGGAGTGCCGCGCGGGAAGGCACACATCAGAAGGAGGCACGCGCAGGACGACGCGATAGCGAGTTGGGGCTTCTTGGCAAATATGGAGAGCCGGACCTGGCGGATAGCTAGCCAGTATAGATGATGACACAGATGCCAAGTCTGTTTGAATTTTGATACTGTTTTTTTCTAAAATATTTGGCTAATCATCAGTTCGTTTTACAATTCTTTTGGAGAGGCTCACATAGTCTCTAATTTTAGCTCTTGAGGCAATTGTTGCCCGAAACAACGACCTTTCTTTCTCTCATTTTTGCTCTCTCTCTTTAACATCATAGTTATTGCCCAATTAAAGCGGTAGCAGGGATGTGATGATCTAATAATGTAGGTTAGCCAACTGCAGGGCCCATAAAAGACATGCATGAGACCTTTCATAGTCCATATATATTCTCTCGTTCTGTGTCCATCGCATCGTTTTATGCAAACATCCTCGAGAAAACAAAACACGTCTAGTATCTATAGGATTAGGAAGGATCGGGCATGGAACTTCCACTGTAGTAACAGGGTCATGGTGTACCAGATCAGGCCCCTGCCTTTGAGCGTACAAGACCTGATCTGCGAAACACGTGATCGACAACAAGCTTATCAACTGTCCCCACAGTCCAATGGCTCTTGTTTGTACTACAAGCATGTAGGATCGGTAATTGCTCATTCTTCACGCACGGTCATGAACAGGGCTGGGCTGGCCGAATCTAAGGACCTGTACCAAAATCTAAAATAAGACCTACTACCTCTGTACAAAGTAGTATTATTATAAATCCACGAATGCATCATCGTTCTAGTTTATGCGAAGGATTTTGTAGTAGAATGTAAATTGAAGTAAAGAAAAACTCGTCCACTTGTTGGTTTGCCAGTTTTACACTTTTACTTCGTTGTCTTGTCCCTTATGCCGGCCTGCAACCACTACTAGAGAAAGCACTATCCGACAAGCGCATTGGCCTCGGTGGCACTACGACCCGGTGATAATGCCACATTAGCACCGGGTCCAAATTTGGGAGCCCCCGGGACCTTTTAGCACTTGTTACCAACCGGTGCTGAAAGATTACTTTTAGCACCGGTTGATATTACCAACCGATGCTAATGCTCCTTGAGTCTTTAGTACCATTTTGTAACGCCAATCGGTTTTAGCACCGGTTGGTGACACTAACTGGTGCTAAAGGATCCTTCATGGACATGGGTTCTACGTAGGTGAGATGGTAACGAGTGTATGCGCTAGTCAAGAGGTCCTGAGATCGACAACCAGTTTAGCTTATCAAACTGTCCCCACAGTCCAACGGCTCTTGATTGTGCTCCAAGCATTTAGGATCGGTAATTGCTCAGTGCTCACGCACGGTCTTGAGCAGGGCCGGGCCGGCCAAATCTGAGACCCTGCATACCAAACTCTAAAATGAGACCTACCTCTACAAAGTAGTACTATTATAAACACATGAATGCATCATTGTTCTAGTTTATGTGAAGGATTTTGTAGTAGAATTAAAATTGAAGAAAAATAAATAACTCGTTCACTTGTTAGTTTGCAAGTTTTACACTTTTCTTTGGTTTTGTCTTGTCCCTTATGTTATTAGGATTAGGAGAGATCGGGCATGGAGCTTCCACAACATCGTCCTCTCGCCGAGTAGCTGCCCCGCCCGCTACCTTCCAGGATACCGGGAGCAGCGTTGCTACACACCTCAGTTTCTATCAGCTACGCAGAGAGAAAATTAAAGGGCGACTCTGTCCAGGAGAACGGTGACAGAAAGCCATGCACATCGTAGCTCAATCTTTCATGGCTACTGAAATGATTGGCTCATCAATCTAAAGAAGGATTATGGTTATTCTTTGAAATCTTTTCTATGTGGGTTTAGTAGTCCAATTAAGAAGTTGTAACGGAGTGAAAATGAAGTAGCAACAAAAAATGACGGACCTACAATTCCCAATGAAAATGTCATCAAGAAATATCACAACTAGACTAATTAAAAAGCATTACTAGTTGAGAAAATTTTTAGAGAAGGCCAATAACCATCGGGGTCAAATAAGCACTCACAAAATCTTGTAGTCAGCAAGCTAACGAAAGCATTACGTACACTTGTACAAAATTTTATTTTTAACCGGACTTGCAACTAGTTGAATACAGAGTAATCATTGCTTGCATCGCGTCGTGACAAGCCTACATCGTCGCCCTATATACTTATGCAGATCAATGTAGATTACAATATATCTATCGTGCAAGAATCATGATTCATCACAAACTAAAAATAAGGTGTGTTGCTAAATCCATTCCCACCACCGTATAGCATATAGTACTGTCATTGGTGTTTGCCTAATATTAATTAAAGCGGCAGATATGTGATGCTCTAATGTTAGCAAACTGAGGAGCCCATAAAAGGCACCGAAGGCCTCGACATGCGGTCTTCCATAGTTCATAAAAATGTCACCCCCATTCTGTGTTGAACTGTTGGCTGTATCGTTTTCTAGGATTATGAGTGGTCGGGCATGGAGTTTCCACTGAAACATCAGTGACGGCATCGAGCAGCTTATTAAATGCCGGCACGCTGCCATTTAATTAGAAGCACCATTGGCAAACACCCCAGTTTCTATCAGCTACACGCAGAAAGAAAGGAAGACAATGTTCTTTCAGGCCTAAAAATGTCATCGAAATTTCCAGTTAGACAGAGACTTGTTGAGTAGAGCATGACGACAACTTAACCGAGAATTGTAGTTGCGGTATTACGTAGCTCGAACATTAATACTTTGAGTTATCTTTTATAAAGTCAACGGTTTTTTGATACCATAAGTGTCACACCCTGAAATTCTCCAATTTCAGGATGTGAATTTAAATAATAACTTAAAAAAATGAATTCTCTTAATTTTAAATTTTTCAACATTTATTTATTTTATAGTGAATTTAGCATGAAAAAACAATTGTTTGATTTTTTAAATTAAATAAGTTGTTCTCTGTGTGTTGCATTCATGCCGATGCATCTTCGTGTTTCATGAGTGCAAAGTTTTGAAAATGCGTTTATCCAACGTTTAAATTCTTTCGAGAATTTTCACACTTTTTTGAAATTTATTATCATCTTTCTAGAGATAAATCTATTTATTAGAAGGCTCTAAAATCCTTTCCATGAGCTCTAGATATTTTATTTGGATTCATCGTGTCCCAAACTATCTTTGAGCCATCCCCGAGCTTTACTGCCCGATTCGCCAATCTACGTCCATCTCCGTTCGTCACCCTCATGCCTTCGCCCAAGGAGCCCCCCCGCGCAACGCTCAAGCCGGCCGCCGTCTCCGTCGTCGATTCTGATGATCTCCGTCCATCGCTGCCGCCGGCGAGACACGAAGAACCATCGACGATCACAAAAGAAAGCCCAGCAGCCCCTTCATCTAACTCCTTTGGCATATTATTTTATTTCCTATATAAGTGTACTCTAATGATGTCATGCACGTCTTGTTCAAGCAAATAACAGTCCCGAATCCTTTTCCTTCTTCGACTTACTTCTCTTCACCGATTGATTTTGGGCTTAAGCCATTTCTTCTCTCTGAACCGGGCCACGCAAGGTCCAACAGCCAACCAAGCTGCACCGAGCCTTAGTTGAATACGTATCTGACTTTTCATCCACCAGACGTTTGGACTCTACAAGCCCTATGCGCACGGCCTACTGCCTCCTCCACGTTCTTAGCTATCTCGGCAGCCAGCTCCAACCCTAGCGCTGCATTTACCGAGCCCCTCGTCGCCGTCACGGCAGCCGCCAAAACCTAGCGCCAGCAAAGTTTGTTCCTGAATGGAACTTGGCCGAGCCATCGCGAAGGCCATCCTGGAGGAGGAGCACGCCCGCTCAAAGCCGCTGCAGGAGGAGCACGCCCACGTCAAGCTGCTGCAGGAGGAGCACGCCCGCTCAAAGCCGCCGCCGCCGCCGATCCGAGCAGTCATCGTCTTCGAGTACGGCCACTTTCACTCTCTGCCGCCATAGGTGAGGATGAGCACACCACAGTGTTTCTTGTGCAGACCTTGTTCCGTTTACTTATCTCTTACCAACGTCCGTCCGTTGTGTCTCTCGATCCCTGAGCCGCAAGAAGTTTCCGGCCGCTCCGTCATCAAGTCTGATCCTGACGCCAAGGTTTGCAACCAAGCTGCCAGCCAATGCAAGCCATCAACCATGGAGGACCGAGCAACAAGATTTACGCTTGGAAAGGAAGCCACATACGTGATACGTGCAGAAGCAAAGAAACCATCTGGCTTGCAAGGAGGACATCATGACTTTTCCTTTAATCTATAGAAATCCTTCATTTACCTATTTTAATCCTTGCTCATGTAAGAACCGGTTTATCTATTCATTCAAGTCCTTTCTCGAGTATTGCTTCATGGTGACATCATCCTTACGTCATGTTCAAATAGCTATATATCCTTTTCTTTTAAAATCCATATCTTGTTCCATTCAATTCTAATGTCAGCAATTCTTGCAATCACATGACCGTAGCAGCAAGTCCTATCTTTTAGCACGCTCTTTTAAAGCTTTTCTTTTGATTGGTGTATTGTTCTTTGTTGTTTTTATTCTTTGCTAGTATGCTTGTGCCTTTGATTGCTACGAGTAGAAAGAACGCGGTTCGAGAGCTTGAAGAACTGAAGACAATCTGAGCAACTATTCTCTAAAATTAAGGCAAGTGTGTCCTTGATACTTTTATTCCAATAACTTTACTTAATCACCATTGCATGTGCCTGCATTAATTTGATGGGTCCTATTAAGGTTTGCTTAGTCTTTTATGATAATTCCTTGTGTGCTTGGGTTTATCTTTACGTTGGGTAGCACTGCTTAGTTGCTATTCTTGGGTTATGGTGGTTCTAATGAACAACAATGATAAACATGTTTTACTCTGTGCTATATCTCTGGTTTAGTACAAGATCATTTGATTCAATCGGAACATGGAGCGACCACCCAGAAAAACAGTGCATCCATGAGGCTAATGGGCTCTGGTCTTGGCTGAATAATTAGGGAATTCTTGTGTGGAAATTAGTGTCATGGTAGTTGGAGTACGGAGGAATGCTTTCATGACTCTTCTCTTTCGGATAGGAATTAGAACGGAAGTTCGCTTCTATGGCTGGCCGTCCGAGGGTAGAAGTATGGTACGGAAGATAGCCTCTAGGGCATACTACCTATGAACCCTATGCAGTCACACCTCAGTAGTGTGATACGTGCCTGTGTGGTGCAGCATGGTTGGGTCTAAAGTTCTTTGAACTTTTACGTGGCTTATGTTGAAAGTGTACAACCTCTACAGAGTGTAAAACTGATATATCAGTCGTGCTCACGGTCAAGAGCAGCTTGGACCCTCACGTGATAATTAAACTTGAAGATGGACTTAAATCGTGGTTCTGGTTGTGCCATGTGCCTATGACGCTTTGTTTCTATTAATGTGGGTTTTGGTATATATTTATATCTTAGTAATCAAGTGCTAATAAAAGTTTACCAACTAAAATTGCTTATCGCTTTAAACCCTCAGCCTTTCTCTGGTTTAGCCTTGCATTCATACTTTTCCCACACTTGAGTACGACATGTGCTCACTCTTGCTATAAACAATGTTGCTCAGAAGAAAGAAGCTACTATGAAGTTCTTGAAGATGTTGATGAGTGCTAGGCGTACGCAACCCCCGGTCGTTTGCTTGTGGAGTTGGAGCTTCCGTTTCCAGAATTAAGCTGTGTAATACTCTGATAATTCTCTTTATTTATTTTCTTTTACGTGATACTGTCTCTATTATTCACTTTTTGTTTACCGTATGCGTGAAACTTAATCCTGACACGTATACAGTGTGCACTCGGTTAATTTTGTAGTCTAATTTAGAAGTAAAAGAAGATTGAAATAATAAACTACCAACAACATCTCCTAAAGTCCATCCGACACGGTCGAGCCTTACGGCAAGGAGACCCGCTCTCCCCACTACGCCAATACGTACATATGTACATACTGACGATGAAGTGCAACATTCCTCACGTGCCAGCTCCGACTCTAGCTCTACTGCCAACAAGAAGCCTGCTGCAGCTACACACAGCACACAAACTATATATCAGCAACTACGGTCAACAGTCAATGCGCTGGCAGGGATGTCCAGCCTATAAAAGGCAGCAAAGGCCTCGACATGAGGCCTTTCATAGTCCATATTTTCGACCTAGTTCTGTGTCAGTCGGTTCGGCTTGTGCAAACATCCTCAATCGAAAAAACAAGAAACACTCTACACGTATGCTAGGATTGGGAAACATCGGACACATAGAGCTTCAACTCTATATATTTTCACCATCCGATCAGATGGATGACTCTAATTAATCTCAAGCATTTTAAAATTTCTCAAGTAATTTATAGTCCTTACCTTGAGAGATGGAGTAAATGTGGACGCTATATATATATATTGGTCAAATATTTATAGATGGAAATTATCCGGTGAATCTCAATTATGGACCGTCCATTCGCTTTGGTCCCAGTATTGAATCACTACACGCCAAGACAGATGTATATACTGACAATGAAGTGCAACATTCCTCACGTGCCAGCTCGGACCCTAGCTCTACTGCCAACACAACACAAACTATCAGCAACTACCCGACAACCGCAACCAGGTAGCTATCCCCGCAGCAGATTCCACACTCGGGCGTGCGACCGGTCGAACAAGACGCCTACAGCAGTGCAGCTCACGTACAGAACGCGTGCTCCTCCCGCCTCGCGCGCGGCGAGTGAGCGAGAGTGGTCGCCTAGTATAAGCAACTAAAGAAGAAGCTAGAGGTCGCCGGCGCGCGTGGCGTTGCTGCTGCCCTCCTCGGCTCCCATGCGCCGGCTGGCAGCAGCTAGCAATATTAAAAATTTTATTAAAAAATTACGGTGTTAGTCTTTCAATAATAGGTAACGTGCTCGTCGTAGTCTCTTCTGTAACTTTGTCAATTGTAAGACTTGTCGGTATCCCACGGAGTTAGGTGTAATTTACATGCATATATTTATTGGACTTGGTTTGTTTGTAATGTAGTTTAAAGAAATTAACAAGTTTACTGAATACTTATGCAGATCAATGTACGTGACAGTAATAATTATTCGTGATCGAAAATGAGATGCGTTGCCAAATCTCATGTCCTGCAGATGCAGACACAGCTCTGGTTCACCGTAGAGCAGGCTTGTATAGTAATGTTGTGGGGATATAGTCCCCGGGTACCTCACGAGCAGGCCTGTCAGCCCTCCAATAGGGGGCGGCCCGGCCCACCGTTCTGGACCTGATGACGTGCGGGACAAGTCGGCGCATGTAGGAAGGATCTGGAAGGAGAAGTTCTGATTAGAATAGGAGTTTTTGTAAAGAAGGAAAGGATCCTTAGAGATAGGATCGGCTACAAACCGACTTGTAACCCTGCTCCCCGATATATAAGGCGGGCAGGGACCCCCTCCAAACAACTCAACTCATATCGAAACACACAATCCACGCAATACAACACCCCAAAACAGGACGTAGGGTATTACGTCAAGTTGACGGCCCGAACCTGTCTAAATCCTTGTGTCTGTCCACCCTAACCATCTAGCTTCCGATCCTTGCGATCTTCCCTACATACAAATCACTTCCGTGGGCTACCCCGTGGAAGACTGCCGGAGATCATATCACCGACAGTGGCGCGCCAGGTAGGGGATATCGCCGAGATCAATCTGGTGAGCCCGATGGACCGCGTCAAGATCTTGGACAGTTGCAACCTCCTGGACGTCGACGGATTCGAGATCCAGTTCGGGAACATCACCGCCGCCGCTTTGGATAACCAAACGGCAGGAGCTACAACCGCCACGGAGGTTTCCTCTCTGGCGCCGACTTCGGCCATCACGGCCCAATCGGGTCCGATCGCATCTGATCGCGCCGTTTCTGCCTCACTGAGTCCATCGCAAAACGCGAGGTCCAACCAGTCGGGAGCAGATCAGCAACTACTTGGATCTGATCCGGCTCTTGAGAGTCGCGTCGCCGAGTCCTCTCAGAGCGTAAACGCACAGCAGACGCGCGTTCCGAGCCCTGAGGTCATCACCATCCAGACCCCCGGCTTCCGCGCGCTTACCCAGCAGCAGAAGATGAAGGAGATCGTCCAGGCAGACGATTCCCCCTCTGAGAGCGACTCCTACGAGTCAAACCCACGGGGACCCTCAATCCTGGACGACCTGCAAGAGGGTTACACCGCGTCCGACTCCTCTACGGAGCCGGAACTGTTAGGATCACCCGGAGGATCGACTCCGAGTAGCTTGGAGCGTGGCACGCCCACAACCGATCTCTCCGAGTCCGAGGAAGATTACCTCGCGCAAGGAGGAGCCGGGTCATACTGCTATATGGTGGCACCATCGATGCCACCTAACCCCATGTCCGAGGACGAACTCACCCCGGCCGACGAGACAATTGAAGCCAGGGATCAGCGCTGAGGACGCAACGCCAATCGGGCGACTCGCAGAGCCGCCCGACCACACGGAGCCAACGCATCAGGATCTGGCACCACTCAACCTCGAGAACCACCCTCGGAGGACCATCGTCGTCATCGGGATCGACGCGACAGGAGAAGCAGTCGGAACCTGATGTGCGACGACATGTTCGAGTACAACGGATTCAACGTCTACGAGACGCCGGTCCAGAACCTCGTCACCATCGACGAGGAGATCAGCCGGCTACCACCCAGTACTCCAGGCCTGGAAAAAGTAAGGGCTTTCGTGCAGGCCGCCTCCGTCCAGGTCCACCAGATGCAGAGCAGATCACGTACGGCCGCTTCTGAGCCCGGGCCGTCTCGACGCCGGACCAGCGGTGGATCGGACCGTGATGAAGATCTTCGCGACACGATCAACAGAGACCGAGACGCGAGGAACGTCATCCGCAGCAGCGCTGAGGAGCGTGACCGCGAAGAGATCCGATGTCGCGAAGAATACGATCGGGAGCATGGGAATCCCCGTCGTAACTCCAACAGGAACGGCTACTCGACGGAGTCAGAGTATACTGACTACTCTGATCCCTCCAGTAGCCCAAGGCGCGGCGATGACGGCGGTCGTACTCCACCTCGACGACCGACTCCGTCGCGAGGACGAGCGGCTCCCCCACGAAGGCGCCCGACCCTGCCAAGGGAGCAGACTCCACCGCGCAGCAGAACCTACCGACGGGACCGAACTCCTCCCAGGACTCGGACCTATCGGAGGACCCGTTCCCCACCCAGGGATCGGGATCGTAGGAGGGAGCGTACTCCCCCAAGGACGACAGACGGCTCGGATCTGAGTGGTTCCTGCCCAGAGGTCGGATCGGCGGATTCCAGTCGTTATCAGACATCGACAAGTACGACGGGAAATCTGATCCATCCCAGTGGCTTCAGATCTACTACACCGCCGTACAAGCTGCTGGCGGCTACGAGGACGTGATGGCGAATTACCTCCCCATCATGCTAACCAAAGACTGTCGCAACTGGCTAGCAGGACTCCCGCAGGACTCCATCGACAACTGGGATCAACTTACCGTACTCTTCATCGGTAACTACCTCGGAACTTGGGAGAGGCCCGGGAGCAAGCGGCTCCTCGGCCAAATACGACAGCGCAAGAACGAGTCCCTGCACGACTTCGTACGCAGGTTCTCGGAGAAGCGCAACTCCATCACGGACGTGACGGATCAGGAGGTGATTACCGCTTTCCAAAACGGCATCTCCGACGGAAGACTGATCCACAAGTGGACAAGAAAGCCGCCCGCGACTGTCAATGACATGTTCCGGGTCGCGAGTATGTGGGCAGACGCGGAGATTGCGGAGAAGGAACAGCTCAGCGAGATCAAAAATCGCTGGGAGGAAGAGAACAAGACGACCCGCAAGCGCGACCGCCGCGAGGACGAAGATCGACACGACGACCATCGTCGCAGCGACAGTCACCCCCGTAAGAAGAAGAGCGAGGGCGATATAGTCGCCACTCTGGACCGGCCCAGAGGCCGGGTAACTCCAGAGGATTTCCAGCGCATGCTCGATGAGCAATGTCCATACCACAAGCACAAGCACTCGACACGAGAGTGCTACGGGTTGAAGCGAGCCTTCACTGGGGGCAACAGAGGCCCTCCCTATAAAAAGAGGAATGATAGTTCCCCGAGAGACAACAGGCGAAACAACGAGCCTGGCGACGAGTTTCAGGAGGCCGACCGAGTGGTCCGTATGATCTACGGCGGACCGGAAGGTTTCGAGACGAAGCGCCAGCAAAAGCTCACCCACCGCCAGGTCATGCATGCAAGGGAGCCATCGGTACCTAAGTACCTCAAGTGGTCGGAAGTGCCGATCACCTTCACCCGGGAAGATCACCCGAGCTTCATACCGAAGCCCGGGTCCCACGCCTTGGTAGTAGCTCTGACGATCCGCAACGTTCAGCTCACCAAGGTGCTAGTTGACGGTGGAAGCGGCCTGAACATCCTCTTTTCTAACACATTGAAGGAGCTCGGCCTAACCACTCTCGACCTGCGACCCCCCAATCCTCGTTTTACGGTCTGATACCGGGAGAGGGGGCAGAACCACTCGGGCACATCACATTGCCCGTTACTTTCGGAGACCGAAACAACTACCGGACCGAGCACATGCAGTTCACGGTGGCCAACTTTGAGACTGCATATCACGCCATCCTCGGAAGGCCGGCGCTCGCCAAGTTCATGGCGATCCCTCATTACGTCTACTTGCAGGTCAAGATGCCAGGACCCAAGGGCGTAATCACCGTCTTGGGGGACATCCGAGTCGCTTACACCTGCGAACAGGAGACCCTCAACGCGGCAGCTGCCCTGGACATGTCGAAGCGCATGACGCAAGTACTGGCTGCATCTCAGGAGGTGGACAAGGACTCTCTGGAGATCCCCGCCAAGAGGCCCGCGAAAGAAGCCATCTTGCCAAGCAAGGAGACGGAGCTGAAGAGGATCTCGCTGGACCTGGAAGACCCGAAGAAGACGGCCATCACCGGGGCCGAGCTAGACCCCAAATAGGAAGAAGTGCTCATCAAATTCCTGAGGGAAAACGCCGACATATTCGCGTGGAAACCATCCGATATGCCAGGTGTCCCAAGGGAACTTGCCGAGCACTCCTTGAAGGTCAATCCGACTGCCAAACCGATCAAGCAGAGGCTTCGTCGATTCACGCAGGACCGCAAGGAGGCGATTAGGGTAGAGATTACAAAGCTGTTAGCTGCTGGTTTTATTCAGGAGGTGTTTCACCCCGACTGGTTAGCTAACCAGTTCTTGTAAGAAAAAAGAATAATAATGAATGGAGAATGTGCGTTGACTGCACATATCTCAACAAAGCTTGCCCTAAAGACCCCTTCGTTCCCCCCGCATCGATCAAGTCGTTGATTCCACGGCAGGCTCCACCCTGCTCTGTTTTCTCGATTGCTACTCAGGCTATCACCAGATAGGCCTAAAACTGGAAGACCAGATAAAGACCGCGTTTATTACGCCGTTTGGCGCCTATTGTTACAATACAATGGCCTTCGGTCTGAAGAACGCAGGCGCAACCTACCAGAGGACCATCCAAGCGTGTCTGGATCAACTGATTCCAGACATAGTAGAAGCCTACATCGATGACATCGTGGTCAAGATCATGAACCCCGAGGACATGATAGAGAACCTGACAAAGGTCTTCTAACGCCTACGAAAATTCCGGTGGAAACTAAACCTGGAGAAGTGTGTCTTTGGAGTCCTGTCAGGAAAACTACTCGGCTTCATGGTCAGCAACCGCGGCATCGAGGCAAACCGCGAGAAGATCACGGCCATCACCAAGATTCTACCACCAACCTCTCAGAAGGATGTGCAGAAGCTTACTGGATGCATGGCAGCGCTCGGTCGTTTCATAGCACGACTCAGCGTCTGCGGATTGCCGTTTTTCAAACTGCTCAAGAAGCAGGACAAGTTCGTGTGGGATGACGAGGCGAAACAATCTTTCCTCGAATCGTTTTCAGGAACGTTTGAGCATGCACTCGGATCTTCCTCGAAACCACTCGGATCTTCTTCGAAACCACTCGGATGAGGTTCTAGACTACTCGGAAATATGATCAAACATTCTAGCATAGTTGCAGAGCACTCGGATCATGCAAGAAAAAGACAGATCAATTACAGCCAACGATCGGCCAAGAAGTGCTCGGGGGCTACTGTGGGGGATATAGTCCCCGGGTACCTCACGAGCAGGCCTGTCAGCCCTCCAATAGGGGGCGGCCCGGCCCACCGTTCTGGACCTGATGACGTGCGGGACAAGTCGGCGCATGTAGGAAGGATCTGGAAGGAGAAGTTCTGATTAGAATAAGAGTTTTTGTAAAGGAAAGGATCCTTAGAGATAGGATCGGCTACAAACCGACTTGTAACCCTGCCCCCCGATATATAAGGCGGGTAGGGACCCCCTCCAAACAACTCAACTCATATCGAAACACACAATCCACGCAATACAACACCCCAAAACAGGACGTAGGGTATTACGTCAAGTTGACGGCCCGAACCTGTCTAAATCCTTGTGTCTGTCCACCCTAACCATCTAACTTCCGATCTTTGCGATCTTCCCTACATACAAATCACTTCCGTGGGCTACCCCGTGGAAGACTGCCGGAGATCATATCACCGACAAATGTGGTTTAGATTGCAAATAATAAGAAATGATGCCCAACAGTCAATGCGCTAGCAGACATGTTAAGCTAGCCAATGAGATGCGGAGCCTATAAAATGCAGCAAAGGCCTCGACATGAGCCTTTCATAGTCCATATTTTCGACCCAGTTCTGTGTCAGTCGGCTCGTCTTGTGCAAACATCCTCGATCGAAAAAACAAATAACACTCAACACATATGCTTGGATTGGGAGACATCGGGCATAGAGCTTCAACTATATTATCCAAGGGCATTGCTAGGTACTCCAACTACCTCGAAGGAGGTAAGAGTTCAAATTAGCGTGGACCCTTAAATATTATGAGAGATAAAATAATTAACTAATGGAAAAACAACCGGCTATCCTAACTACCCACGTTTCTTCCTTGGACTTAGGAGGGAGTTCGCAATCAGAAATCTGGATCTTGATCCCCGTTAGCAAGCGTGCGCACGTTGGTTACAGGCTGGGTAGCTAGGCACACACGTTACATGTCAATGCATCTTAATTGTTTCGAAACTCATTTTTTCAAGTTCGTCACACACATCTCAGGTTACATCATGTTAGGGGAATTGTACCAAGTTAGAGTTGCCCTGTGCATATCTATCTTTTTTCGAACTTGTCACCTTTTTTTTTTTTGCATTTGATCAAATCACAAATGTCAGATGTCGCAGACAAGCTTTGCCTTTGATCAAATCATGTTAGAAATGTCTTGGACCGTGGTAACCATACAATGTCACATTAGCTTGCAATTATATTGTTCAGGTAAAAAAAAGTCACAAATTTTGGGACCATCCATCATGTTTCGTTCCAAAAGAACGTTACAAGGTCAGGTTTGTTACCGATACAAACTAATTATGTGAATTTCCTAAAAGGTAATATGAGATAAAATTCAACAAGATCGACGGCTCACAGTCATTTGGTAGTACCATATAGCTGCTACATACTTCAGTTTCTATCAGATACCCAGAGAGAAAAAGAAAGGGCGAGAATATGTCGCATAGAAAGGAGACAGAAAGCCATGCACATCATAGATCAGTAATTCTTGGGTAATGAAATGATTGGCATATCTTCGCTCAGAGACTAGTATTGTTATTCTTCGTAATCTTTTCTATGTGGATTTTACAGTCATTTTAGAAGTTCTAACGGAGTCAAAATAAATTAGCAACAAAAATGACCGACCTACAATTCCGAATGAAAAATGTCACCGGCCACTCTGTAAATAAGTTTAAGGAAATATATCTCAATTAGACTAATTAAAGTGTTATTTTTAAACATTAACGAAGGCTAACCATTGAGCTCAGAAAATCTTGTAGTGAGATAAGGAAAGCATACTATAAGAAAATTAGGAATTGACTCCATCAAACACTTTACTGTTATTACCAAAAGCAAACGAGCTTTATACCTTTATTACAAAAAGTTTTAATTTTTAACTTGAATTTTAACTAGTTGAGTATAGAGTAAGCATTGCTTCCATGATGTCCTGACAAGCCTACGTTGCCCCTTAACAGTTATGTGGATCAATGTACAAGACAATGTATCTATAGTGCAAGGATCATGATTCATCACGAACTAAAAATCAGGCGTGTTGCAAAATCCCTTTCCACCGTATAGCATGTACTATTAGTGTCAGTGTGCTTGTGGGGTGGATGCGGGATGGTAATGGGCCATGGCCTTTATGCCATCTTTACAATCCAACAAAGACCTAATTATGTATATATAAGCTAAATATATATAGAATTTCAATCCAATCTTTAAAATTGCTAGGCTAAAACGTTGGGCCCTATACCACCCCATGCCCCATGGGAACCCACACCTGTTCTATAAGATGTCCATGGTACTCATAGAAGGTAAGTGAACTTCATGGATGCAATAAAATCTGACAATGGCAACCAACAAACCAAAGGGCATTATAGAAAAACAAACCAAAGGGCTCATAAATCAGTAAATGGTAGACCATATGGAGAGAGTTCACATCCATGGCTACCATATATGTGGCCTCCCAAGCCACCATGTCCTTCCTCTATGCCTAGTCCATCTCCATGTAAATTGCCTACCCTCATGCAAAATGGCGTAGAGCTATTAGGATTCGGAGGCGCTAGGAATGTCAATTGGGCAATGAATTACATGGATGGTACGGTGGTGCATGGAAGTGTGCTGTGTCAGTCTCCAGTGCATAGGCGCTCTTCTCACCATCGCCTCCATGCTGGCGTACAATCCTATGTTGTGCTGAGATCCCATCCATTCGTGTCCAGGACCCTGGTAGAAAGATGCCACATGTACGTTTCCATCGACTCCCAATGCACCTGCGATCCGTTTGCTTGACGATTTCGTCCATCCAGGCTATAGCGACTTCTCGAGAAAGCAAGTCACACCTCTTTTAGGTTCGTCCAAAACAGATCAAGCCGAGCGTGCAATCTTAATCTCTTGATACGGAACAGGAGATGTGAGCTGTATCATCCATGCTTCTCTTCTGCTTGTTATAGAATTATTTCATATCTATCTATAGGACTGCTTAAGATCCAAACTTTACCTAATGGCCAACGAGGCTTAATAATAATCGGTCCACAATTTCACATGTGCTCATGCTGTTGCCATGGCAAGCAACTACCAGATCCACAATGATATGATGCGTGCTTTTGGCTACATCAGCAGGATATGTCAAGGATTTGAAACAAACCGATTGTTGTGGTACCACAAGGATTTGGTTTTATATCTCTACGGTTAGGATTTTTAAAAATCGAAGGCACTTAAATGTCCCATGAGACTCAATGCAAATTAATCTGATGATATTTGCACTAGTTATAGGTAGCATAACCCTTTTCATGTACATTCTTCTTACAGATGAGAGCTGGAGCATTTCGGGCACGAGAACTGGTTCGATCGTACAAAGTTCCAAAGATAGTTTTTCACAAATTTTGGAGTAACTAGACTCTTTTGCATAATCTTCAATTTTTTCCGTTTTTCTCTTTTGCACAACAAATTGCCCTGTTCAGCAATACTGCACAAGTGCACATGAGGAGGTGTTGAAATATGAAAGGAATTACCCAGTTTCCACGCCCATCAACTTGTACTTTTGGGTTGAACTATCAATCCATATAACTCAATAGTATGTATAAAAGCCTTTTCTTTTTATAATATATCTGATCCTCCTGTTGCAGAAAAGGATTATTTATTTGTAAATATTTTGAAAATTTTAGATGGTAGAGTTTGAATAATAGGAATTAGCAACAATATTCTTTATTCAATGGTACATGACATACCCATCAACAACAAAGCGCATGCGGGGATTTTGTTTGGCACAAAATCTATTGGCTTAGTTCTTTTACAGATGATGCTCATATGATAGTATTTGTGTCTTGTATATGTACAAGTGAGTGTGTACCTGTGTATATAAACATACTCATCTGAATAATAATTTGCAAAAGGTAAAGAAAAATGCCACCAAGTACTTATGCAGATCAATGTATACGTGGCAATGTACCTATCGCGAGGGAATCATGATTCCTCAAGAACAAAAAAACCATATGTGTTGCCAAATATTGTCCGGGTGTGTGACAGCGTTGTCGCACTGTATATCTTGTAGTAGAGCTAGAAGACAAAATAGGGTTTTGAACTATATGTGTTCGACTCGAGTAACTCCTGATGACGTGTACGGCGGGCCGTCTGGTATCAACTATCACTACCGAAATCCGGGTCATTGCCGTGTGTCAGAGGCACACGGCAAAGCCATAAAAGCACACGGAAAAGTCCTAAAGCACACGGCAAAGATCATCCGGTGTCGTTTATAGAATTTAAATTTCATCCGATGTCGCGCGTAGCCTCCTCTACCACTGCACCACTCGAGTCTTTGTGTCCATATCCCATTTTGATTCCCCTCATATTAAACTTTTCGGAGTGTAAATTGTTTATTTGAGGCCCTAAATAACTTCAAATAAAAAAGTTGTGACTACAAAGTTTCATAACTTTTCAATATCTACAACTTTCGTTTTGGTCAAAAGTTCATCCGATGTCGTTTATAGAATTTAAATTTTAAAATTTTATGGCTTTGCCGTGTGCCCAGATCCAGGGCACACGGCAAACATTTTCAAAATTGTTTGTCGTGTGCCCTGGATCTGGGCACACGGCAAAGAGTTGTTTGCCGTGTGCCGCCCCTGGGGCGCACGACAAACATTTTCTGCCTAAGAAAATAAAAAATACCAAACGGATTCAAAAAATAACCAAATTTGGGCATGAACCTGTCTAAGTGTATGTAGACTATACAAAATGAGTTTATTGTAAAACAAAATTTCAATTGTCAAATTGCTTCAAATCACAACATCTCTTTCCCAACTCTTAGGATCTTCTCCCGAGAAGCTTCGGTTTGTAAATAGGCAATGCGTCAACTTGCTCGAAACCTTCTACATTTTTTACCATAGCCTCTACGTATGAGAACATGACATCACGCCAAAATTTATAATTTTTGACCTTTTTTGTATTTTATAAAATTTTTAAACGAACTGAGCCCAAATTCGGGCACACGGTAAGCAAGCAATATATTCAAAATTTGATTCCATCTAATGGACATGGCATCATATTAGTCTTAAGAATCCGAATAACATTTTTCCAAACATTACATTACATTATTCGAAACACTTACAGTTCAAATTTGTCGTATCGGCAAAATTAACAATAATAATATAAAGTGATTAAATATAGCAAACAGACCGGAAAACATGCACAAAACTAACATGGAATAATACATGGACAAAGAAGTTAGCAAAAAAAATTTGGAGGCAAAATTCAAATTTTTTGCAGCCTGTTTGCCGTGTGTCATCCTGTGGCACACGGCAAACAGGCCACTTTGCCGTGTGCTAGCTGTTTGCCGTGTGCCACGTGTGCCAGCTGTTTGCCGTGTGCCTGCCGTGTGCCACGTGGCTAGACACACGGCAAACAGGCCGCTTTGCCGTGTGCCGGCCTGTTTGCCGTGTGCCTGCCTCGGGCCACCGTGTGCCACGGCTTTGCCGTGTGCCACGTGGGCAGGCACACGGCAAACAGGCTTGTTTGCCGTGTGCCCGCAAGGTGGCACACGGCAAAGCCATAGGCACACGGCAAACACAGGATTTCCCGTAGTGTATCAAGCGACGGACCGTCCGCCAGTGCAACAAGAACCAGGCTTAGCCCTATAATTTACAAGGTTTAATTATAAACATAATTTATGATTAATGCTTAATGGTGCTCATGATCATAATGCTTAACACTAATCTAGTTTAGGTTTGTTACAGTGGAAGTACGAAAATAGTCTTATTCAAAATAATTTGCCATCTTGTCCATACGATCAATGTCACGTTCTCCATCACGATAAAAATTCCTTTCAGTAATTTCACTTTCTTGTAAGTGAATATTTTCAAGCTACTATCTTTATTTTCAAGGGGATCACCCCGCCCTGTTCTGTAAAAATAGTTGTACTCAAAGGCGAACTTCATGTGTGCAGTAAAATCTGACAACCAAAAGTCACAACCAACAAGCCATGAGGCTACTAAATGAGCAAACAGGAGAGAACATGCAGACTGTTCACATCCATGGCTATCATATATATATGGCCTCCAAAGCCACCATGTCCTCCCTCTCTGCCTACTCCATCTCCATGTAAATCATCTATCCTCATGCAAAATGACACATAGCTACAAGGATTCGGAGGTGCTGGGAATGTCGCTTAGGCAATGAATTACACACGAATGGTACGTTAGTGAATGGAAGAGAGCTCGTCTTGGATCTCGAGTGTGCAGCAGAACTCTTCTCCCCGCCGCCTCCGTGCTCGTGCGACGGTTCTGTGGAGAGGCATAGAAAAGTTCTATGCAGCGGTGTTGCAATCCTATCCCTGTGGGTAGATAGACGCCACTGGCTTGTTTTTTTTCCCTCTCAAAGCACCAGTGCTTGCCTGACTCCGTCCCTCTGGGCCCATCTAGTGACTACTCGAGCAAGAAAGCCACATATCTTGGACAGGTTCGTCCGGAACAGATGAAGCCGGTCATGCAAACCCATCAAGATCAAGAACCGGTGTGTAAGCGACATTATCCATGCTGCTCTTCTGCTATTGGAGTGTATGACAAGGATCCGGATCCAGTTGTTAAAATATAGTATAGAATTTTTCTAATAAAGTAGGAGGGATTCTCCCTATTGATTACATAGAGTTAGTTCCTAGATATATTTCTTGGGCCGCTTAAGATCCAAACTACCATGTACCCTATATAAACGGCTAATGTGGCTCAATCAATATCGTATAACATAGGAACAAGTTAACTATCGCAAAAATGTGTCTTTCATCCCTTATGTTTCAATTGATGCATATTAACCCCTTAACTAACCAAACCGGTCCACTAATCATCCATGTGTCGGTTTAACAATAGTTTAGTGCCATTTAGCACCGTTTTATGCCATGCAGTCAACTAATCATAGTTTATAAAAAAAACAAAACCTCACCACATCAGTCTCTTTAACGATTAATTCTACTTAGCATCCAAAATATTTTTTTACTGAATTTATTCTATGTTCTTATTAGTAAGTACGCAGATAAACTTTCTACAATGATAATTGCTAATAGGTGAATGCACAAACTATTACATGGTCTAAACCACTATGGCAGTAATTCATTGTTAAGCTTGGGTACGGATGATTAGTGCACCAATTTAGTTAGTTAAGGGGTTGATTTGCATCAACCGAAACATAAGGGATGAAAGTCACACTTTCGTAATACTTGAGGGATGAAAATACACTTTTTCCTATAACATATATTTCTCGTATGTATAAGCCAGTAGTGTTGTTTCTGAGCAGCCGCCTCCACACCTTCTGCCTAAGGATGGGCGCGGGAGCACCATTGGTTCTAACCAGACCGTTCCACTTGATCCATGCAACTAATAAGGAGCGAAGGGTCGATCAGTTTGTTGGGCTTTACTATCCACGTGATCCAATGGTTCGCACGGGTCGACCATGTCTTTTATGTATGCTGTATATACACACGTACAGTCACATTCATACACATATATGTTGTCTTCTGCTGAAATATATAATCGCTCGTATTGACGACCCATGTGGAAATCAATAGAAAGCTGCAAGCTCCTGCTCATTGTTGGCTTAATTTGTCACGGAAATTTGTTAATTACGGAGTAAAATTGTTTACACAGCTTTGAAGTGCATTGACTTCTTTAGGTTACATAATCTTCAATCGCCGGCCGCGGCGGTCGGCGCGACCAGGCCGGCGAGGGCACGCGTGGGCAGCGGCAGCCGGCCTGTAGCGGCGGCCGGCACGATCTCGGCCGGTGCGACCCTGGTTGGTGAGGGGCCAGCGCCCCAAGCTTTTTTTCTTTTTCTTTTTTTTCTTTTAAATTAATTTGTAGGTGGAGATGGTGCCATCATGTGCTCCTGCAAATTCTTTTTGTTTAGGTGCAGTTGATGCCTCAATCTATTGTGCTAGAGAAAATAACAGCAATCAACTCTTTCTTTCTGATGGAACAAATAGGTTTATGTTGTTAATGATCTTCATGGCAATCATAATGAAAACCAACATGCTTTCTTACGTAAATGCCACAGAAATAAAGATGTTTGAGTAAGCTTAAACTCTCAAGTCCTAAAAACTGGAAATAGTATTCAATATAAGCAATTAAAGTGAATTCATTTGCCTACATGGTGAGATCAAAATAGCATCTGCTCCTCAACCCCCCCCCCCCCCCCCCCCACCCACCCCCCAACCCCCCAAAGTCTCCTGGACTGCACTCTAATCTACAAGGCAAGCTACTAACCTGCCCCTGCAAATGCGTTTTAACCCATCCTGAAAACCTTTTACGTAGTAGTGGCGTCAGTGTGCATGACAGCTATATATGCCGCACCGTATAACACCATAGATGTTGCCCAGTTGAAGCGCGCGGTAGCAGAGGTGTGGTGCTCTAACGTATGTTAGCCAACTGAGGAACCCATAAAAGATAGCGAGGGCCTCGGCGTGAGACAATTCATATTCTGTATGACTGTTGATCGTATTCTTTTGCGCAAATAACCTCGGACAAAAAAAAACGCGTATGCTAGGTTTAGGAGAGATCGGGTATGGAGCTTCCAATGCAGTATCAGGTGAGCAAATAGCTGCCCGGCCCGCTGCCTTTCAGCAGCAGTGTTGCTACACTCCGCTGCGGCTTCAATCAGCAAGGCCGAAAGAAAAATAAAGGGGAAAAAGTTTCTTGGCTACTGAAATGATTAGGCCATCTATCTGATGAAGGATCACAATTGTTATATATAGTTTTGTCTAAATGGATTTTTATAGTCCAATTTAGAAGTTATAGGAGACTCAAAATAAATTAATAATAAAAAAATAAATCATCTACCAACAATTCTGAATGAAAAAATGTCATCAGCCAGTTAAAAAACATATAAGTAAATAAAAAGACGACTAGTGAGTACTCATCACATACTCACAATATCACAGATTTAATCCAGAAATTAACAACCTCTTTTAGTGGTAGGTGATGTACCTATTGATAGTGAGGCGCGTGCGCGTCTGTGCGATGACTTCATGAATTTTAAAATTTATCATAACAGCCTCTCAGAGATGCTCATCTGGGTAAGATTCGCGTGCGTTATTATGGATCAATGTGACGTATATTGATTCTAAAAAAATAGCTACAAAATAATAAGACCACTAAATACTTAAGTGGATCAGTGTACGTGACAATGGATGTTGTGCGGGAAGGTAAAACTCCAAATTGCACCCCTCAAGTGTAGTCAAAGTCTAAATAACCCCTTAAACTGTAAATTGATGCAATTTACCACATAAAGTATGTTATTTGGTTAAATTTGCCCCCTAATATAATTTGTCTTTTTTTTCTCCACACGCAAGTTGAATTTCAAATTTTGTAAAGGTAGTAGTGGACATCATAATGCATGTCAAAAAATATGTTACTTTGTTCATCATCATTATTCATATAATTTTATAGTCTAAAGATTAATTTATTATTAAATATTCTAATCTATGAGAATAATGATAAAAATTGTGATGTATTTTTTTGACATGTGCTATGATGTGTACTATCATCTTGCAAAATATCAACTTAAAACTCCACCTATGCGTGGAGAAATAGAAAAAAGATAATTGTATTAGGGTTAATTGAATCAAATGGATAGTTGTTTGACGGGTATACTGAACCAAATAATAGTTTAAACGATTATTCAAACTTTAGTTATATTTGATTAGAGTAATTTGGACTTTATTTCGTACGGGAATCATGATTCATAAATGTGTTGCCAAATCTCGTGGGGGTGTGTGACAGCTCTGCCCATCGTATATAGCATACTATTATATGTGTGTTTGGGTTTGAGCAGGTATAGTATACTGTACGTATTTAATCATACGCTGCAAAATCCTAGTAGTAGACCAGATCTAATTTATTAGCCAACCGAAAATAAAGCCCATAAAAGGCATCAGATCTTTCATTGTCCATATTCTCGACCCCGTTCTGTGTCGATCTCTTATCGTTTTGTGCAAACATCCTTGAGAAAACAAAACACGTCTAGCGTATAGGATTGGGAGGGATCGGGTATGGAGCTTCCACTACAGTCTCGGGATCATCGAGTAGCAGCATATCTCGCTGCCTTCAGTGTAGGCTCTACGCTACATATGTACATGATCGCCAACAAGCTTATCTACTATGCCCAGAGTCCAACAAGCTTATGTACTAGCATGTAGGATCCGCTATTGTTCAGTGCTCACGCGCGGCCATGAGCCTCTTGTATATGTACACCGTCATGTGGTAAAGTATTGAGGTTTCGAGCACTTGTTCCTCTACATTCAGGAACACTTGTATATGTACACCGTCATGTGTTTGGCGCAAAAAAAATGTCAACAATATATACACCGTCATGTAATAACGGCACTGAGCTTTGGAGCACTTGTTCCTCTACATTCAGGAGCACATTTGCTACATGCCTCAGTTTCTATCAGCTATGCAGAAAGAAAAGGAAAGGGCGAAACTGTTCCAAGTACCTGAGACACAAAGCCATGCACATCGTAGCTCAATCATCACCCATCGTGGTTACTGAACTTGTGCTGCTGAAACTTACTTTGAAAAGGCCTTTGACAAAGTGGAGCATGAGGCTATTGTGCAAGTTTTAAGAGCTAAAGGTTTCCCTGCAAAATGGATCTATTATTGGATTAAAGCAATACTTTGTTCTGGCACTTCCTCGGTGGCTCGGTTTCACTAAATGGAGTTCATGGTAAAAGCTTTCATTGCTTGAGGGGAATCTGGCAGGGGATCCCTTCTCTCCACTTCTTTTTGTTCTGGCAGCTGATCTATTACAGTCTATAATCAACAAAGCTGCTAGCCAACAATTGATCAAGCATCCACTGGGGGACAATTTTGGGGTGATTTTTCAATAGTTCAATATGCAGATGACAATTTCTTGTCTTGTAAGATGATGCATGGCAGCTGTTTGTTCTTAAAGAGCTGCTCCAGAGTTTTGCGGACTCCACAGGCTCAAATGTTAACTTTGCAAAATCTTTTCTGGTGCCTATTAACCTTTTTTTTCTCGGATACGCAGGAGAGCTGCGTATCTTTGTATTAAAAGAGAGAATAAGAACGGCCCCTTACAAAATAGCACCCCTCACTCCTAGCCGAGATGTGAGGGGCTGAGGTACAAACTTAAACAAGCTTTTAGAAACCACCTAGGAAACTTGACCCAAGACCACACAAAACAACTAGAAACTAGGTTAGTCCAAACACTTGACCAGCACTCAAGGAGCTAAGGCTCGGAGCACCTGCCAGACACCACAAGTGGTGTTCATACTTGAACGCCTGCAGCAAGCTATTGAAGCTCGGGCTACTTCCTTCAAACACACAAGCGTTTCGGTGCCTATTAACCTGACAACAGAGAAGGCAAAGCATCTAGCTAACACCATTGGCTGTCAAGTTGGAAGCATGCCTTTCACTTATCTTGGGCTGCCACTAGGCACAACAAAACCATCTTTTGACGAGTACATAAATAGAAAAGAGGGCTGCCTTGTTGCATGGCCTGAGGCTTGCAAGCCTAAGAAGTATGGTGGTCTTGGTATTTTGGATTTGAAAGCTCACCATAAGTCTCTCTTGCTCAAGCATCTGCACAAATTTTACAACAAGGTTGATTTACCTTGGGTCACCCTAACATGGAATTCCTTCTACTCATGACCTACTGCTCCTCAGGCTTGTTCACCGGTGGGATCATTTTGGTGGCGAGATGTTCTTGATGGATTCTACGTATCACTAGTAGTAGATCGAGCAGGTAATTGCATATACAGGACATACCTCATCTCCTGTTGATGTTGAGGCTCTGCAAGACGGCGTCGGTGGCTTGGTGGAGCTTCCCGTCACTTCAGCACCCCCTCTCAATCGGACTAGGGTTAGAGGACAGTGGGAATGACGGCTAAGGTGAACCTCGTACCTTGAGCCATGCTTCCCACCTCCTCTTTATGGGGCTGCGTGACGGGGGCCCACCAGCCTCTATTTGGGCTGGGCGTCCCCGATCAGGACGCGGTCAAGGGTCCAGTTGGCCTTTGGGTCAACTGGTGGAGATCAACCTAACATTCTCCCCCTTGATCTCACCTTAAGTTACTTACACTTCAGCTCTTCGCTTAGCATCCACTTCATCACAAATAAGTACATTGAGCATGGGTCATCATGATTGTCATTTCAATCGGATTAACCAGCCACAATACACTTATCCATTTCGAAGGATCATAACTTTGGGCCTTTATAGTCCGGAAGTCATAGGCAATACCATGAAACCCATGTCGACTCTGTGTGCTCTACACACACTGGGTGGTAAGCCTTTAATAGACGGATCCGTAAGTACTTGATTGTTGCTTTTCAACATGATTCCGGACTTTCTCCTTTACAACGTCCTTTCTGTCAATGTGTTTGGCACCACACTTGACTCGTTGTCATAGGAGTGTATACTTGGATGGTTGTTGCTGTTGTCAACCATTATCAATTCCGGGCACAGGTTTTTTCAACCGTTTTGCCAGTCCCTCAGCCTCATATCATGCTATACTATATCTTTACATCACATTGATGATAATTGTTCAACACTTTGGAGATTTTCCACACAAAAACCCCAAATGTGAAAGTTAGCGACAATTGTGGATTTCGCTACACAGTTCACAAGTTCTACCCTGCACTCACAATCTTTTGAGAGCACTGGTTATTTCTTTCTTAATATAGCATGAGACTGATACAATTAACTCCAGCCCAGTGATCTATTTCTGGACCGGTCATTGCCAAAACAACCCGGATATTTGAACTACGTCAAGGTAATGTTATTCTTTTGCATCTTTTGCATTAAGCTTCAAACAGCTGAAGCATATGGTACCATATTCTTTTAATCTTCTGCTTGTTGGTTCTTGGAACACTATAGTTCCCATAACCATCACTTGTTCAATTATTGAAAACACTAAAGTTTTCAAAATCATTACCCTTGACTTTAAGGATAGGCGTAGGCTTTCTCGCATGCACATTTTATTTCATCAGAAGCATTTCTTAGCGTGCATGTGCGATATTCCTAATACCCCTTTTCTTTCATCTTGGTGAATTTCACAGAGACTGAATCTTTTAAGGACAAAAACTTTCTTGTTTTCATTAGCAGACTGACATCACTGCCATGATAAGGAAAAAAGATCTCCCATTCCATACCTTTATACAAATACAATTGTCCTCTCTTTTTCTCTAACCCAAAAATAACTGAGTCTTAACTTCAAAAGCTATTGTCTAGAGACTTACTCTAGCCGATAAATAACTTCTTCAAGTAGTGTTCCTTATGTTCTTTTACCTCCATGACAAGACCTTTGGGTTATGACATGTAATTATCTTCACACAAATCACATCTAAGGATGTCGTCTTTACTTTCATCAGATTATGATGTGCCATTACTTTGTGCAAAATCTTTCGATTTATGTCGCACTTTACTTCTCTACATGTTCCCTTTGGAGTCACAATTCGACTATGAGACCCATTACAGCCTGATGTTTTGGCTCCATTAGGAAATAACTACTGAGTACCAAAACATGTTGGAACTTATCAAGTTCAACTCATGGCACAAACTCTATCATGTGGGGCTGGTAACGTTCTTTATCATGAGCAATAATGGGTTCTATCGGCTCCTGAAGGACAGGTTCCACATTTTCGCTTATTGTTGCCACGAGTAAAGCCGCCAAGACGGCTCCTGAATCATCGAAGTGAGTACGTGCGCCCTCTTCTCCTCAAGATCAAGTCACCATACTCCCCCTCATCATTTCATCATTTATCTCAACTAGCCAATGAAATGACAGCTTTTGGGATCTGCTTCCCTATATATGGGTTAAATACTTCAGCCTTAGTTTTTTTTCTTAATTGATCTCATATTTCTCCCCCTCGAAATGTGGTTAGAATCTTTCTACCACAATTTCGAATCATTTAATTATCTTTTACGCCTGCATGATTACGTCATGCAAAACTTAGCTCGTACGGGAGTGCCTTTTCCTCATCTTTCTTCAAGAACTCAACATAGTCCTCTTGCAAGTCACACTCACATGTAATTCATGTCTTTAGGTTCTTAAACTCATTGCTTGCTTGATGACCATGACACAATAAATTGCACGATCAATACTAGAAATAGTATGAATGCTACTCCATACTTTTCTCTCATTATGGGATACGCAAAAAAAAAACACGAGTTATAGCAACTTTCTCACGCCTTGCAGGATAAGCCTTTTACCAACCTTCTCCCGGCATGAGGGATTGTCTAACATAAGCATTATTTCAACTTTACCCCGCCATGCGGGTAATTTTCTCAAACTTTTCCCGTTATGCGGGTTGTGCCGTTAAATTTCTCCCCCTTACGGGTATTTCCCATGCGGGACATAAATGCCAGAATTGACTCTTTTGTTTGCATATTCAATCATCAAATTCAGATATTAAATCTGAATGTTACACATACTTAGTCCGACTTTGGTCAAAAATAAACATGCATGTCAATTATTACTTCTCATCATGATAATTGAAAATGTAAATACATTCTTCTTTATAGAGTACATGAAAAATACTTCTCAATAATCTATCTTTCTTTTTGGATCACTGTCCAAGAATGCTTTCTTTTGAAGGCGCTCTTTGGAGAGAACACTGTCCCTTGTGCTATGGCCTTCTTCTTTTTCCTTTTTTTTTAATCTTCTGAGTCTCAAGTACCCAGATCATCTTTCTTACTGCAGTCAAGAATGAATGCATGAATATCTTTTGTCTGAGAGAATTATTAACAAAAATCAACAATAATGATTATTTAGACTTTCAAACATTTATATTCTATTCTATATCACCTTTAGGTAGAAAATAGAACAGAAAAACATCCCTTTACATTAATTCCACATCACCTTTGGGCAGAAATAGAAATAACGTAAAACTTTAAACATTTCTCTACTACAAGAGCATTTCTTAAACTTTATCTTTACATTAATTTCACATCACCTTTGGGCAGAAATGAAAATTAACATAGAAACTTTAAACATTTCTCTACTACAAGAGCATTTCTTAAACTTTATCTTTACATTAATTTCACATCACCTTTGGGCAGAAATGAAAATTAACATAGAAACTTTAAACATTTCTCTACTTCAAGAGTATTTCTTAAAACTTATCTCTACATTAATTTCACATCACCTTTGGGCGGAAATGAAAACAACGTAGAAAACCTCAATTATCTTTAAAATTATATTCCTCAAATTAAATTATCCCTCTGGTTTGAATTTAACATGAGGATTTAATCAATCATAGCGGAAACTTTAAACATTTCTTTACTTTTAAGAGTATTTCTTGATCTTTATCAATTCTTTGATAATTGATCACTTTGATACAAAATTTATGAGAGATTTAAACAATGAATTCATAGGATTATAATATTGTTATCATCAACTTTGTCAGAAAAATAACAATACCATAATTTTCACTTAAATAAATGTCTTTCTACTCCTCTAAATATACATAATTTAGAGAATAAAAGCTTTACTTTGCAGCGGAAACTTTAAATTTATTCAGAAGCAACATCTCATTAATCTTTACTTCTCTCTAATTCAAACTATCCCTTTGGTTTAATTTTGAATAGGGATGAAATAGCACATAATTCATCATATAATTGCTTCTGAAAGAAGAGAAAATTAATTCACAATCGTCACTTTACATAACTTTAAATAGGCCCAGCAGCAGAAAGTCTACTTTTGCTCCATTTACTTTGGCACGGGAAAACCCACGCGACCAAAAAAATAGCCCGCAGCTAAGGCTGGATAACGAGCTGGCTCGGCTCGGCTCGGCTCGGCTCGCTCCAGCTCGTTAGGATAACGAGCTAGCTCGGCTCGGCTCGTTATCTTAGCGAGCTAAAACTCCAGCTCGGCTCGGCTCGTTCCAAGCTCGAGCAGCTCGCGAGCTGTTAGGTCCATGTTTATCCATCAAACACATGTATATCACATATTTATCCATCAAACACATTAAACAGCAATGCAATAGAGAACAAATTAGGTCCATGTCCATCATCCATGTTTGATGTCTCCATCACATATTCATCCATTTTCCATTACAGTTCATAAACCATCCATCAACTACCATCCATGAAAATTAAAAGAAGGCACAAAGGCATAAACTGAGAACATGTCGCTTCTGGCTGCCTTTTAGAGTTAGCTCGTTTGGCTCGTGAGCGGCTTGCGAGCTAGCTCGAGTTGGCTCGTTATAACTAACGAGCTAAAATCTAGGCTCAGCTCGGCTCATTATACTAACGAGCCGTGCCAGCCACGAGCCGAGCGAGCTAACGAGCTTCGAGCTTTTTGTCCAGCCCTACCCGCAGCCCATCCATGCGCGCCTAGCTGCTCGGCCTGCTTGCGCTCGAATCGCGGTTCGGCCTGCTCGCCAGCGTCCACCTGGGACTACGGCCTAGTAGCCAACGGCCAGGCCGACGAATCGGCCCACTCGCGGCGCTCCTCCCCCGCCCCGGATCCATCATGACCGTCCAAGAGATCCAGCGGCGGAGCGCGATTTTCGCCAGATCAAAACGGGCCGACGCCGTTTGCTCCCTCAAACCCTAGCGCCATCTGCTCCTCCCCCGACGCCTCCGGTCGCTCCGCGTTCCGCGTCGCCTTGCGCCGGCGGCGGGTGAAGACCGCCACGCCTGGCGTCTCGCCGGCGGCGGGTGAGAACGAGTGCCTCCGGCGCAAGGCCGCTACGCGTGCCCCTTCTTCCTCCCTTTCTCTTTTCTTTCCCCAGACCCGAGCCCGAGCGAGCGACGAGATCCAGAGATAGCATGAGGTAGGCTTCGCCCGCCATGGACGGCGTCTTGCCAGCGCACTGCAAGGTCGAACGCCGCCGGTACTAGTCCGTCGTGGTCTCCACCTCTCTTCTTGTGGCGCCGCTGCGGAGCCTCTCGGTGGCGCGCGCGTTCCCCGCGAGGGAGAGCGCGCCGCCGTCGAGCGGTCTCGCTCCGGCGCCCATTCCCGCGCTTCAGTGGTTATGGCCGGCGACGAGGTAGGTCTCAGGGTAGGTCCTCTCCCTCGGCCCTTTCTCTTCTTTAGATCTAGGGTTAGGGTTAGGTTTAACTCGGATTTCCTTTGATATTCATTTGATTTTGGATGTAAGATCCATTCTGCTTCATCGATTTGCATGGAGTTGTGCTTGCTTTCTTCGATTTTCATCGAATCTTTTCTTTTCTAGTGTTGTTTTTCTTTCCCCAGCACCGATCTACATCACTAGACCTAGCTCTTGATGCCATTGATGGATTCTACGTATCACTAGTAGTAGATCGAGCAGGTAATTGTATACAGGACATACCTCATCTCCTGTTGATGTTGAGGCTCTGCAAGACGGCGTCGATGGCTTGGTGGAGCTTCCCGTCACTTCAGCACCCCCTCTCAATCGGACTAGGGTTAGAGGACAGTGGGAATGACGGCTAAGGTGAACCTCGTACCTTGAGCCGTGGTTCCCACCTCCTCTTTATGGGGCTGTGTGACGGGGGCCCACCAGCCTCTATTTGGGCTGGGCGTCCCCGATCAGGACGCGGTCAAGGGTCCAGTTGGCCTTTGGGCCAACTGGTGGAGATCAACCTAACAGTTCTTTCCCTATTCTCAACTTACAAGAGTTTTACCACTTGTTTAGTCATGAAAGGTGACACGCTGCTGTTCTAGGAGGAGTATTGGACTCTCGACTGTCTTAAAACTTTTTTCCGCATCTGTTCTCTTTGCCAAGAATAAAAAGGTTTCCCTCCAGAAATTGTCTCCTAGGACATACATAGTATCTTCTTCACGCCTATCTCAGAATAAGCCCTTGGTCAGTTTGAGGAACTCAATATCCTGCTTTTTTAGCTTAATCGCTCTCCTGATCAAAATGATATATGGTCTTGCACTTGAGTTTCTGGAACTTACACTTGTAAACAGGCATATGCTGCCATCATTGAGTCAGTACCAATGCCACCTATCTTCAAATGGCTTTGGAAAACTAGCTATAGACCAAGACTCTAGTTCTTCTTCTGGTTGCTTCTAAGGGACAGATTGAACACAAAGAATATCTTGAGAAGAAAGAACAGAGTGCTTGATGACTATAATTGTGTTATATGTCAAGGTGGTGAAGAGAAAACTCTCATGCACCTGTTCTTTGAGTGTCCTTTCAGCCAATCCTACCGGATCTTCCTGGGTATCCATTGGAATCTCTCCTTAGAGCTTGTTGACATGGCGATTGCGACAAGACAGGTGTTTGGCTTAAGTAGAGGTGATGATTGTGGCTTGTTGGTGTATTTGGTGTCATCGTAATGCAATAATTTTTTATGCAGCGAGTACATCTCTGGATAGATGGAAAGCATCCTTCGAAAAGGAGATTAACAATGCAGTGATTAGAGCTAAACCCTCCCTGATGCTTGTTCTTCAAATTTGGATTAGTAATATGTAATTAAACCTTTCTTTGCTTCGTTAGGAGCTCTCTTTGGGTCTAGGGCCTTTGTACATGTACATAACCCTTTTATATAATGAGCCTTCACTACTGCAGAAACCATTAACCTCATCGGCCCATCTGCACCGGCCCAAAACGCCTTGCTTTGTTTAAATCATTAGAAGTGGCTGGAACAGTGCCGGCTCGAATAATGTCCTCAAATGCGCCGGTGCAACTACTGGGCTAGCTCGTTTAATTAAACGAGCCGGCTGAAACAAAAGCCAGTTAGAATGAGAACACATTCTAACCAGTGTAGAATATGCCGGTTAATTGTTTTGTAAGCGGTGTGAAATTTAACCGGTTAATTGTTTTTTCATTGGGAATTTGAACCACTCATCTAGGAAGTTGAAGCGCGCGCAGTTTGAGAAAGCGTGGGAGTTAAGCATGCATTGAAACCACGACGGCTGGCCCCTTCAGATTGTCTGTGTTGCCCACTCTCGATTGTGTATATATAGTGGCCTCCTCGATCGATCTGGCCTGCATTCCTCCCTCTCCCCCGGCCCTTTAATTTCTGTCTCTCCAAACATCGGATCGAGAAGAAGTGGTGCGCGAAGATCTGTTTGAGAGTATTTAGCCGAGTGGCAGCGGGCGGCGATGATCTCCGTGTAGGTGCCCACTTATTGTATTCTAAATTGTTTTCGTCCTGATCTGCATCATCTGAACCAAATTAAGGTTCAAATTAACTACTATGTTAGCCTTTTCTTTATGTTCTGTTCGCTCCATATGTGTTTTATAGATACAAAGATTGCTCAATTTGTGTCCCGCCATATAGTTTGATTGATATCACAGAATTTTCACTTCAATTCCAGAGTAGAAGGAAGTTGATCAATTGGACTTTGCGCACAAAGTCGAATTGATCGACTTACTTTCTAGTCTGGAATTGAAGGTACTTATATATGAAACTTCTGTGATACCTGTCAAAATTGACAAAATTGATGCAATTTTTCTAGTATATATATGGAGCCAACAGAAGATATAAGGAAAGACTGACATAATAGTTTTTTATTCAGATAATGATGCGGATGGAAACAATTCAGAATACATAAAGTTTGGCATCTAAAGAAATGGTTCGTTCTAAGCGGCTCATAATCGGCGCTTAGAATAAGCGCACCAGACACGTGTCATCCATCCAATTCGTCATGATGGAGAAGTTCGTACTGTGCGTAGCCATGTTCTATTTATTTATTGGTACTCTTCTTTCTTTGTTCCATCAGTTCTCCTTTATTTTGTCCATTCTTTTGCAAGCTAGAGCCCGGGCATGGAGGCGCCGGCAGGTATGGAGGGGCGGAGCCGCCGCTGCGAGCTTGTCTCCCAAAGGGTGCTTCAACAGCTTCAGGTAATCCACGGAGATCAGAATCGCCTCATCATTGCCTTCATTGGGCCTTGACTGGGACTACATCGTCGCCAACGACACCCTCGCCAGAACCCATTCATCGCCATCAGCTTCTTCGTCAAGCATATGCTCGGGCATTACCGCTCTAGGATAACAATGGAGGACGACCGCTTCGACCACACCTTTTTCATGCAGCTTCCTGAAGCAGGGGACATGGAGATGTTCCATGCCCGTAGCTGGAAATGGAGGGGGCAGAGGGTGAGCTTCTACCGCATCCTCGAGATCCAGATGAAGACGGATTAGCTTGGGGACATACATGCCTTGCTTGTACTGCTGTCGCATCATACATGTTTTCCCAGGATATAGATCTGTAGTGTTCTGTGCTGTGAACAACGTATTTGTTTAATTATTTGCATGTTTATCTGGACTTATGCTTGGTGTTTTTTTTTTTGTGCACTCATTCTAAGCGGTCAACAACAGACCGCTTAGAATGATTCTGAGTCTATATATATGAGGCGATGTCACTAACCCTAACCCTATCCCCACTCCCCCAGCCACCGTCGCGCACCCACCACTACATACATCTAGATCTAGATCTCCTCCCATCTCCTCCACCTCTTCCTCTGCCCTCCTTGCATCCACCATGGCGACACCCCATCCATTTGAGGTCCCGTGCCACGCCAGTCCACATGACAAAGAAGCCCTCCTCGCATACTATGCTTATCAGACGGCACAGATGTCCTTTTGCCGTGACTTGCTCCATGCCTTGGTCGTGGCCAAGGTGAGGAATGCCGTTGTGCGCACGGAGGCTAAGGCTGCATACAAGGCAGTCTTGACCATGATTGATTCTGTGCCGACCGGCCATCGAAAGGAGCTGCTTGTAAGATCCATTGCCAGGGCAATCAACACCGGGCGGGAAGAGGTGAGAGTAGAGTCCCTCCAAATGTTTTTCTAATTCTTCTCCATGGCGGCTGCCTACAGTCGACATGCCAAAACACTTGCACTCTTCAAGATGTGGCCGGATATGACGCACCTTCGTCGTTGTGACTATGACCTCCGTCCCCATGGTGGGCACGACGGCGGTTCTGCAGGTGCGATGGTGGCGATGTAAGCACCGCCACCCATCAAATCCAGTGAAGTAAGCACCGCCACCCATCAGATCTGGTGAAGTAAGCATCAGCGTTATGAACGAATTGCCATTTTGTCCACTAGGCTTCATCGTTCTACCATTGCAATGTGTTTAGCTATTTTATTTAATAGTTGTGATGTTTAACCTAGTTATGTGATGAACTTGTACCTACTATAGAGCCATGTTATTATTACTTGTGATGTTTAAGGTATTCAGCCAATCCTTGTATGATGAACTTGTACCAAATGACGAATTGAGTATGATGTTATTGTAATGAACGTCTAGCAGGTACACGTGCACATACCGTAGTATGTGCAGATGATGTTCGTGCAATTCGTTCATAATAATGCCGCGTTACTCTCCTAGATCCAACTGCGAAATATATTTTTTTAGCTGCCCTAACAGCATTCTAACCGGCGCTAACGAAACCAGTGATTTTAGGGAAACTAAACTCAATGGTGCATATTGAACCTATTCATATACCGGAACCAAACGAACCGGCGAAGGAAAAGTCTTTTCTAGTATCATACTATTTGGTGCGGACAACGCCGACACGTTTAAGAAACCATTAGAAGTGGGTAAATAACCGCTTACAATGACCCCCTTATCGGCATCGGTACAAGGGAAGCGGCGCCGACGCCGGAGCAGATGAGGTTTTCGCGCCGCTTAGCTTAATGATTTCTGCAGTAGTGCTTTATACGTGTACATAACCCTTTTATTTAATGACTCCATTTTATTTAATGAAAAAGAGTCAGTGGGGATCTTCCCTACTATTTAATAAAAAAATTGATACTATTTTGTCCTCTTTTTGCGGATTAAGATAATCGATTGGCCATGGGCTGTTTGACAGCAGAGGTCCTCGCGCATATATGTTTCTCTTTTTCCTCCCATGATTAATCTTGGACCGTCCAATTCTCCTTGGTCCCAAACTCTCGATGAAAGTGAGGTGCAACGTTCCTCACGTGTCAGCTCGAACTCTCTAGCTCTGGTAACTCTAGTATCCAAGAAGGAGCCAGCAGCCACACAAGCACAGAAACTATCAGCGACTACCCGCTAACTGTAACCGGGCTCGAGCCAGACCCATCATCGTCACTACTGCAGAAACCATTAACCTCATCGGTCCATCGGATATCCATGCCGGCCCAAAATGCCCCACTTCGTTTAAATCATTGGAGACGGCTGGAACGGTGCTGACTCGAATAATGTCCTCAAATGCGCCGGTGCAACTACTGGACCGGCTCGCTGCAACTACTGTAAAATAACTTGAAGGGCTTGTTTGGAACGGAGGAATATAAAATAGAGGAATGGAAAAAAATTAGGAAAGGGATAGGAAGTATAGTAGGAAAACAGAGAAAAGAAAAAACACTGAAAAAGTAAAGAAGTGTTTGGAACACAGGAACCAAAACTTCATTTTGTGTGGGTCTCACCATTGAAAAAATCAATGAGAGAAGCCATCGTATTTATAGCATCTGTAGCATTAGTAGTTAGACTTAAGCTTGACATGTGTGCGCGCGCGCATTGTGTGCATCGAGTCTGTGTGTAGAGGCGTGTGTCGCCAGGTAGTCCACGAGCTGCAGAGACGCTGCGGCCATGGACGAAGTCCGAGCGCGTGATGTCGCGTTCGAGTTAGGCCGAGTCGAGCTCGCGGGTGCAAGGGTCCCCGGTAAGCGCGTTAGAGTTAGTTGGAGGTGCGTGCAAGTTGGTTGCGTGAGGCGTGCATTGTGGAGCACGTTGTGCTGCAGACGAACGTGAAGTTCGTGCAGGTCGTGGTCCGGGTCAAGCGGATCGGCGCGAGATGACCGGGCGTTGGAGGAGAGCTCCTGGGCGTCGCTGTGGTCTATAACAGGCAGTTGTAATCCTCCGTTTCATTCAGAGTCTAGAGAAATAAAGTTGCCAAATACCGGCGAGTCTGTCACCGCGGCGTTCGTCGCCGGCAAAACTACCGTCCTTCTACTTCCTCGTGTTACTGTCATGAAGAGAGAGGACAGTGAGAGTTCCTTGGTTCCAACAATTGGTTATCTAGAGCCAGTTAGATGAAGATCGGAGACAGCCCGATGGCCAAGATCGGAGAAGGCTCGAGCTCGGGTGCCGCCATGGAGCGCGTCGTTGCCGGCGCCGTCAAGCTGCCGCTGCTAACCAAGGCAAACTACCATGAGTGGGCTTTGGAGAGCAAGGACCGCGCCAAGGATCGACGGGCCTTGGCCGCCATCCTGCGCGGGGTGCCATCGGAGATGAAGGCTGGGCTCGCCGTGAAGAAGTCAGCGAAAGAGGCGTGGGCAGCCGTGAAGAAGATGCGGGCTGGTGATGATCGCATGAAGGTGGCAAGTGTGCAGCGCCTCATGAAAGAGTTAGAGAACGTGGCATTCCGCGATGGGGAGACCGTCGACGACTTCGCGATGCGCATCAACGGGCTCGTCGCCAAACTGCGCGAGCTCGGTGAGGAGATGGAGGACAGCCGCGTCGTGCAGAAGGTGTTGTGCGTTGTCCCCGAGAAGCTGAAGCAAGTAGCGGTGGCGATTGAGATGCCCGCGCCATCAATGCCATGTCCGTCGAGGAGCTCGTCGGCCGGCTGCAGGTGGCAAAGGACGCGGAAGACGATGAGGCGAAGGAGGTCGCTGAAGGCGTCGGGCGGCTGCTGCTCACTGAGGAGCAGTGGGAGGCACGTCACCGCCAGCAGCGTGGCAAGGAATGGGCGCGTGGACAAAACTATTGTAACTCTGAATACAAACGGGCTAAAGAGTACTAGTACTAAACATCGCCAAATTGTATCAGATCCGTTCCTTCCAAGTGATGACGAGATACTGAAAATGATTGCACTCTTTTCGCTCACTTAGTTAAAGAAGTCTCAGATGTAGGCTTAGATGACCTGGACCTGGACACAAGAATTTGTGACATTATGGCTACCAGTCGCAAATCTAAGTCGACCTCTAAGAAGCGTAAAGAATACAAAAGGGGCTCCAAAAAGAACACACAGTTTTCCTCATGAAAGGTTTTTATTGGAATAGCAGAGGTCTTTCAGACTTGGCTAAATACCGTTATATTTCTGATGCAATCGTAGAACATAGCTTGGATTTTGTAGCCATCATCCCGAGGCAGGTCTGGTGGTATCCTTCTGGGTGTGAATGCTACGATCCTTGACTTATCACTCATAGTGGAAGGGGAATTTTATATCAAATTTCATCTCCATAATAGGTCAGATAATTTTAAGTGGATACTTATGGCAGTCTATGGTCTGGCACAAGAGGAGTTTAAATCTTCTTTCTTGACTGAACTCGTACGTGCCTGCCAACAAAATCCATTACCTACTCTCATAGGTGGTGATTTTAACATTATGAGACATAGTAAGGAGAAGAATAATAATCATTTTAACAACCGTTGGCCATTCATGTTCAACGCTGTCATTGATAGCTTTGATCTTAGGGAAATTGACTTAACGGGACGTCAATTTACATGGGCAAACTCCCTCGCTCAACCCACCTATGAAAAGCTTGATAGGGTATTGATGACGACCGAGTGGGAATTTAAATATCCTTTGGTGACTGTACATGCTCTTGATAGAGGTGTCTCATATCACACACCACTCTTACTAGATACTGGAACACCAGCTTTTGCCAGAACCCAAAAGTAGTTCAAAATGGAACTAAGTTGGTTCTCTCGTGAGGGCTTCTATGACCATGTAGTAGAAATATGGAATAAACCAATGAGAGAACAGAACTCTGTTCAGCGATGGAATAAGAAAATGGGTGCACTACGCAAATATCTCCGAGGATGGGCCACACACACAAATGGCAGTTATAAGCAAAATAAGACCGCCCTTCAGTCCACCATTAATAGCCTTGATATTACCGCTGAAAATCATGCTTTGTCTGACTTTGAGAGAGATCAACTTGATCAGGCACGGGACGATTTAACTAAACTTCTTCGTGATGAGGAAATTAAATATTATCATCGGGCTAAGGTTACCGATGTCTTGCTTGGAGATGACAACACTAGGTATTTCCAAATGGTTGCCAATGGTAGGCATAGGAAGAAAAAAAATTCTCCCTAGACCATGATAATGGAAAAATTGAGGGACAAGCAAACCTAAAGACATATATCACACGTTTCTATAAAGGCTTGTTTGGAGAGCCTGAGGAAAATTTCTTTAGTCTGGATAAGGATAGAAAAGAGGACATCACTCAGGTTACGAGTGTAGAAAATGAGCTTCTTACGGCTCCTTTCACGGAAAGGGAGATTCAAGAAGCAGTTTTTGGAGTGGAACACAATAAAGCATCTGGTCCAGATGGATTTCCTGCTGAGTTCTATCAAAAGGTTTGGGAAACCATAAAAGTGGATTTGATGCAAATGTTTCACGATCTACATTCTGGAGCTCTTCCACTCTTTAGCCTCAATTTCAGAGTTATAACCTTAATCCCAAAGGTACAAGAAGCTAACATTATATAACAATATAGACCAATTTGCCTGCTAAATGTAAGTTTTAAAATATTCACTAAAGTGGCTACTAATAGGATCAATTCAGTTGCAGATAACATAATTAGTCCAACTCAAACGGCTTTCATGCGAGGACGTAACATCCTAGAGGGAGTCGTCATCTTACATGAGATCGTTCATGAGATGCATCGAAAGAAGCAAAGTGGTGTGATTTTTAAGATAGACTTTGAAAAGGCGTATGATAAAGTTAGATTGCCTTTCTTGGTACAAACACTTCGGATGAAAGGATTCTCACCTAAGTGGATATCTTGGGTTCAATCTTTCATTTCGGGTGGGAGTGTTGCAATTAATGTTAATGATGAGGTTGGATCTTTTTTTCAAACAAAAAAAGCTCTTCGATAGGGTGATCCATTATCTCCGATTTTATTTAACTTTGTGGCAGACATGTTAACTATTTTGATCAATAGAGCCAATGCAGATGGGCAAATTTGTGGTGTTGTGCCTCATCTAGTAGATGGTGGTTAATCAATACTACAATATGTTGATGACAAAATATTATTCATGGATTACGATTTTGAGAAAGCTCGCAACATGAAATTATTACTCTGTGCCTTCGAACAAGTATCAGGACTTAAGATTAACTTCCACAAAAGTGAAATTCTTTGCTTTGGAGAAGCACAAGAAGCTGTGGATCAATACACTGAACTTTTTGGATGTAATCAAGGTGACTTTCCAATGCGGTACTTGGGTATCCCTATTCATTATAGGAAACTTTCAAATGCTGATTGGAAAAAGGTAGAAGAACGCTTGAAAAACGTCTTAGCAGTTGGAAAGGCAAACACCTATCAACAGGGGGTAGACTGACACTGATAAACTCGGTGCTTAGTAGCCTGCCACTTTATATGATGTCCTTTTTTGCTATAGCGAAGGGCGTACTAAAGAAACTTGATTACTTCCGATCACGTTTTTTCTAGCAAAGTGACGAACATAAGCGTAAGTACAGACTAGCCAAATGGGATATTTTGTGCCAACCTAAGGAACAGGGAGGACTTGGAATCCACAACCTAGATACTAGGAACACAGCTCTATTGAGCAAATGGCTTTTTAAGCTGCTCACGACAAATGGTACATGGCAGTAAATTAAACGAAACAAGTATCTAATTCCATGCCTCTCCCAAGTTCATTGGAAAAATGGTGACTCTCATTTCCGGGCTAGTCTTTATGAAGGCCAAACAAGATTTTCTTCGATTTGGCACCTTTATAATTAAGGATGGATCTCAAGTTAGGTTTTGGAAGATAGGTAGTTGGGTAGCAAAACTCTGCGGGAACAGTACCCAAGTTTGTACAACATTGCCCGACACAAACAAGACATTGTAGCAGAAGTATTAGGTACCTCACCCCCTAATTTATCATGGCGTAGAGACTTAATTGGACATAAATTAGTGTCATGGAACAATCTTCTTCCATGTCTTGCTAATATTATGCTTAGCCATGAGGAAGATGAGTTTCATTGGAATTTGACTCCTGATGGACAATTTTCGGTTAAAACTCACTATCTCGCCATGATCCATTCGAATGTCCCCAACATTAACAAACGGCTTTGGAAACTAAAAGTTCCCCTAAAAATAAAGATCTTTCTATGGTACCTTCGTCGGGGAGTAGTTTTAACAAAAGATAATTTAGCTAAGCATAATTGGCAAGGCAGTAAACAGTATTGCTTTTGTCACAAGGATGAGACAATTAGGCACCTATTTTTTGAATACAAATTTGCCAATATTTTGTGGGCTATTATACGAGCAGCATCGGGTTTATCTCAACCTCGTACTATTTCGAATATGTTTGGGGCTTGGCTATTGGGCATAAGTAAAGAAATGAAACCGATGGTCTTATTGGGGGCAGCAGCTACTTGTTGGACACTTTGGTTATGTAGAAACGACATGGTCTTTGAGAAAAAAAAAACAATTGTTTCTCCATTGCAGGTTATCTACTCAATTATACATTGGCTCCGTACATGGGCTATTATGCAGAAGCCAACTATGCAGGGCTTTGTTGCAGCGACATGTCGACGATTGGCACAGGTGGTCAAGGACTTTTTTACCCGGGCACAAGGGTGGCAGTCTAGTCATCGGATTGAGTGTCACTAGTGTGTAGGTTGTTTCTCTCTTTTTATTTTTAAGAATGTGTGTGTCTTGGCTATGCAGAGGCCGGGAGTGAGTCAAGGTTTTTGTATCAACTCGATGTAACAATCTTGATTTCAATAAAGCTTCCTTTATAAAAAAAAACTTCAGGTTTCCGGACGAAAGAAATTGGCAATTCCTTTGTTCCAAATGCTCATTTGCATTTCCTTTCCGCCGTTTCTAATTCCTTACTTTTCCTTTGAAAAACCTCCATTCCAAACAAGCCTTACTGTTGTTAATTACTACAAGAAAACAAGGTTTATACTTTTACAAACTTTTCATTTTTAATTTTAACTAGTTGATTATATTTTGAATGAACAACATTCAACGAGTATGTTTCATTGATATAGCAAAGAAAAGATACAAAGTTACGTCCCTAAAAGTCCATAGCCAAATGAAGAAAAAAAACACTACAACAACCCTGAAGGGTTAATTATATAGAGTAATCATTGCTTCCATGATGTCGTCCCTGTTTGGTTAGTTGATAAATCTGACACAATTCTATCCAAACAAAGTATTCAGTAACACCTCAGTTCTTGGTGGCTAACACCTAACAGTAACACGTAGATATCTTTTGGTCCCTCAGAATCCACGAATTCTTATGGTTTAATTTTATTGGATGGTTTGAATAGTTTGAATTTAATCTTGGCCACGTTAAGATCGGGACATTTGCTGGTACGTATAACAAATCCATGATATCAATGTCAAAACAGCACCACAGGGATGACGCTTCCATAAATCGAAACAGATCGTCCATCTTGCTTTTTTTGACAGAAGAATAGTCTCCAACCTCTGCTACTGCACACAACCATTTTATAAAAGGTTCATATTGAATATGCTCTTTTAAGGAGCATGCATGACAAACGTGACTTAGCTGAGAACTTTTAGTTGAGTTAATATAATGCTGCCAATTTTCAGGGGTACATATTGCTTACACTTTTGGAGACTGTTACAAAGAGAGAACTAATGGGAGAATATGTGAAAACTTGCCAAGCTTTATAAGTGGTGGCAATGCAAATTTTTCTCAAGCATAACTAGTATTTTTAAGGCAAGGTGGTGGTATCTCGCCACGTCTCGTCTTAACGCTTTAAAAACCATGAGCTAGTTATAGCAGCACAGCCGAAACAGAGAAGGAATGGGCGAATCTGTTTCAAGCAACAGCAAAACCATGCATGTGAGCATGTCAGAGCTCAATCCTTAATGTCAATTGCTACTGAAACGATTAGCCCATATGTAGCTTATCGACCAGGGGTCCCTGTTATTCTTCCTAACCTTTTGCTAAGTGGCTTTTTTAGTCTAGTTTACAAGTTTTAGAAGCTTTGGCAGAGTGAAAATAAATTAAGCAACAAAAATTCATTAAACAAAACATATAAGTTAACGACCACCTAGTAAATAACTATCAAGATGTCTCAATTGGACTGATTAAAAAACATATAAGTAGTTGAACAAATTCAAAAGAAGGCAATAACTATAGGCATTGGAACAAAAAGGAAAACCTCAGGTTAGCGAGACAAGGTAAAAATATGTGAGGGAACTACAAAATTCCAAAGAAGCTTTGTACTTTTTGAAAGCTTTTAATTTCAAGCACAGTTTCAGCTTGTCAGTTATAGATTAAGAAACTTCACTTCCATGATGTCGTAAAAGGGCTACTTCTCTCGGCTGTATTTGTTAATTTACACTCAAATAAGTTATTCACACGCCTGTATTTCCTCGTTTCTTTGTGGTTAGTAATAGAAACTTATGTAGGTTTTTTTTTTTTTTTTTTGATCGGGTTCGTATGGTTTTACGGGATGGGTTCAATAGCTTGTGTTGAGTCTTGGCCACTTCAAGACCTTAGGACATTTGCTGTATGCAGATAAACAAATCCAAGATATTAAGATTAAAACCTAGCATAGCATGGGACACTTCCATATCTTGAAAAAGTTAATGTTGAACAAAAACATTTTCTATAAAATCGTGACTATAGGACTTACTGTATGCCTTAGCAATAATGATCACGTCCCTACAGAGATCGACGAATGGACACATTGTAGTCTCATTTGTCTTATTAATAGGAGCATGTTCTAGTGAGAGACATGAGTTTGGTTCACTACCGGAAACCGCTCCTTTGCCGTGTGCCTGAGTCTTTGCCGTGTGCATGTTCTCGGGCACACGGCAAAGGGACGGCTTTGCCGTGTGCTAGAAAGCAGGCTCACGGCAAAGGCACTGCACACGGCATCATGTGTCTTTGCCGTGTGCCCTGAGGCCGGGCACACGGCAAAGAATTAACTCACGGCTAAGGGGCCCCTTTGCCGTGGGCCCAGATCCGGGGCTCACGGCAAAGGCCCACACACGGCAAAGTTAGCACCTTTGCCGTGAGCCTGATGACTCGGCCCACGGCAAAGATGACGGCGTGTGACGGCCGTCACCCTTTGCCGTGTGCTAGCCGTGTGGCTCACGGCAAAGGGCTGGCACACGGCCACGTCACCCCTTTGCCGTGCGCCCCGGATCCTGGCCCACGGCAAAGGTAGGGCCCACGGCAAAAGTTATTTTTTTTAATCTTTTGTCGCCCAAAAATTTTGTGGTGTCAATGTAACTTGCTTGGTATTCCATGTTATGATTTGGTGCATTTCACAAATTATTTGCTATATTTAGTTATTTTATTTTTTTCTTGGATTTATCGTTGAAAATAACTTTTGAACTGCAAGTGTGTCGAATAATGGAATATAATGGATTCAAAGGGAGCATACACGTTATTGAGTCCATTCTGAGGCCATATCCATGAGCTGTAATGAAAATTCGAGCGTGTGGTTCACGAAACATGATTATGCACGTTGGGCCGAATCGTTTTTAAATTTTAGAAAAAAAATCCAAGTCTGAAAATCATCAGATTTGTCCTACCATCATGATTTCATGTGTATATGATGCGGTAAAAAGTTGAACACGTTTCGCACAAGTTGTCACGTACGCTGCTTACAAATCGAAGAATCTCTGGAGAAGTTTCTGAGAGTTGAGAACGAGTAGTTCATATTGAGAGGCGTAACTGAAGTCGAATTAGGTTTTGACTTCAAACCTTTTTCCATAGATAAAAGGCAACATAGATGTAGCGAGACCAAATTTTCGTAAATTTTCGTACACATTTCATAATTTTATAATTTTTTTGAATTGAATAATATGAACTCATATGTACATATATACATGAAGTAACGTACTTCTTATCATATATTCATCAACCATGTTGTTAATTGAGTAAAGGAAGCCATGTTCAAAATGCGACAAAGTTATGCAAAGATGAAATAATTGATCAAACTGAATTCAAACGATTTACATGATCTAAATCGAATTTGAATTTCAAACGCATGAAATACTAATTTTTTTGGTGTGAAAACCTTAAACATGAGTTGTTTAGGACCTTAGGCAAGGTAACAAATATTATCAAAGTTTGAATTGCGCAAAAATTTTTAAAAAATTTTTGAACTTTGCCGTGTGTCATACCCCAGGGCGCACGGCAAAGAGCCTTTGCCGTGGGAAAACCCTTTGCCGTGTGCCCCAGATCTGGGCACACGGCAAAGGGGGGGCCTTTGCCGTGTGCCCCAGATCTGGGCACACGGCAAAGGGCCTTAGACTTAGCCACGTTTGAATCCCGCCCCGCACACACACAGCCACACCTAACCGCCGCCGCCGCCGCCCGCTCCTCCCGGTCTCCCCCGCGCGCCGCTGCCGCCGCCGCCGTCCCCGCGCGCCGCAAGCCACGCCACGCCGCCATCCCTCCCCGCGCGCGCCGCCACGCCCCGCCGCCGTCCCTCCCCGCGCGCGCCGCCAAGCCCCGCCGCTGTCCCCACGCGCGCCGCCGTACCTCCCTCCCTGCGCGCCGGCCGCCGTACCTCCCCGCGCGCGCCGGCCGCCGCCTCCCTCCCCGCGCACGCCGGCCGCCACCTCCCTCCCTGCGCGCGCCGGCTGGCCATCCCCTGTGCGCGTCGTGCCTGCGGGCGCCGGCGGTGGTAGGCCAGCCGCGCGCTCCCGGCCCCTCCCTCGCCGGCCGGCAGCCCCGCCGGCCCCTCCCTCGCCGGCCACCTCCATCTCCGCCGGCCGGCCGTGAGGTAATTTTTTTTGTTTTTACTGTTTTTCTTTATTTATTTAATTTAGTTAGTTTAGACAAAATAGTTTAGTTAGTTTAGACAAAATATTTAGTTAGTTTAGACAAAATAGTTTAGTCACTAAATTATTTTAAATTAGTATGAGATTAGTACTTTAGTTTATTTTAGCATACTTTAGACAATTACATTTTGTTTAGTTTAAGTGAATTGAGATGAATTGGTGTACTTAAATTAGATTAATTTGTATGTGATTGGACATATGTTTTTTTACTTGTTTAGTTAACTTTAATTAAAGGATATATGCGTTTGTGGTTACCGGCCATCGTGCCGTTGTCTATGTGGTTGTCGGCCATCGTGTCGTTGCTTTTGTTGCAGGTTTTGAAACCTCCCCGTGCAGGGGAGGTGCTGTCGAAATTTTTAAATTTTGACATTTTTTTCTTTTTTTCAGGTTGTTGCAGGTTCTAGGCGTGACACAGTCCCCGAGTCGGCACCGTCCCCGACTCGCTCCCGTTCCCGGCGCGTCACCGTTCCCGACTCGCCCTCGTTCCCGGCCCGTCACCGTCCCCGACTCGCCCCCGTTCACGGCGCGTCACCGTCCCCGACTCCCCCCCCCCCCCCCCCCCCGGTTCCTGGCGCGTCACCGTCCTCGACTCGCCCCCGTTCTCAGGTGAGACATAAATATCTTTCTGTCCTTGACATGCATGTTAGTGGTTAACGTAACCTAGGCGTCTCCCGTTCGAAAGAGATACGGTCGGAAATATGCAGAACTTTGCATATCTATGACCGTATCTGTTTCGAATTGTCCACGTTATTTGGACAGCCGGAGGATGCGCAACCGGGGTAGTTTCCATGCTCTACTCCGATCCGAGACTGAATTTCGGTAGCATCTCCCCGTTGTTCTCCGGATACACACTCTCCCTCTCGGGACGTGTATTTGGAGAACAGCGGGGAGATGCTGCCGAAATACGGTCTCGGATCGGCGTAGAGCATGGAAACTACCCTCGGCTGCGCATTCTCGGGTGGGATTAGGACCTATCTTCACCATTTAGCTAGGCAATATAATAATCGTGTAGATGCTATTTGTTTTATATTACTCATGCAATTGCTTATTATATCAATAATTCATATAATAGAGGATGGGTGATCGTGAGTGGATGTACACTGGCTGGTCCCGTGGGGGTGAAATGACCTTGGATTGGATTCAGAGGACCGAGTCTTTTTTGGATTCAGCATTTGCAAACGTTAGAGAAGCGTCTATCACTTGGTGTCCGTGCAGCAAATGTGGGAACACACGTGCACACACAAAGGAGGACATTAGAAATCATCTCTGCAAGCATGGGTTTACTCGAGACCGTACCAAGTGGAAATACAACGTTGCAGACTCGCGCACGAGAGACGAGGTCGTGAGACAACGCATCGAGGAACTTGATGATGACGCCGGGATAGCAGACATGTTAGAAGACTTTCACGCAGCACAAGTCGATGAACAACGCTTGGAGGAGGAGCCAGAGCCAATTGCAAAGGCATATTATGATATGTTGGCTGCGGCACAACAACCCCTGCACGAGCATACCAATGTTTCTCAGCTCGATGCCATTGCACGCCTAATGGCCATAAAGTTGCAGTTTAGTTTGGGTAGAGATGCATTTGATGTCATGTTGACAGTTTTTGGCAGCCTGCTTCCGGGTGGTCACATTCTGCCGAAGAACATGTATGAGGCACAGAAACTCCTTCGGGCACTTAAGATGCCATATGAGCAGATACATGTTTGTCCGAATGGATGCATCTTATTTAGGAAACAGTATGCAAAAGCAAAGTACTGTCCAAAGTGTGAAGCCTCTAGGTTCTTGGAGATAGACTCAGGTGATGGTCAGACGAGGCAAACCACAATCGCCGTTAAAATCTTACAGTATCTCCCCTGCATACCGAGGATCCAACGGCTTTACATGACCGAAGAATCCACCAAACAAATGACATGGCACACAAATGGGCGTCGATACAATCCTGATAAGTTGGTACATCCATCGGATGCTGAATCACGGATGCACTTTGATACGATTCATCATGCAAAAGCCTCAGAGGCTCGTAATGTTCGTGTGGCTCTAGCTACAGACGGGTTCAATCCTTATGGAATGTCCAGTGCGCCATACACATGTTGGCCCATGTTCGTTATCCCTCTCAATCTCCCTCCCGGCGTCCTGTTTCAACGACAGAACATATTCTTATCATTGATAATTCCTGAATATCCGGGGGATAACATGTGCGTGTACATGGAACCTCTAATTGATGAATTGGAGTCTGCTTGGCATGATGGGGTATTGACATACGATCATGCTACCAAAACAAACTTCAAAATGCATGTTTGGTACCAGTACTCCCTGCATGACATGCCGGCGTATGGGTTGTTCTGCGGCTGGTGTGTTCACAGAAGTATCCATGCCCAGTATGCAAGGCAGCTGTTCGGTTCTTTTGGTTGAAAGCTGGTGGTAAATATTCTTCTTTCGACCAACATCGTCAATTCCTCCCTCTAGAACATTCATTCAGACGAGACATTAAGGACTTTACGAAAGGTGTTGTAGTTGAAGACCCTCCACCGCAAATGATGACTGGTACCGAGGGGCGTGCTCAGTTAGACGCTCTCATCCTTAAAGAAAATGGAGATGGTTTTGAAGGATATGGGACGGAACACATTTGGACTCAGAAATGCGGCTTGTGGAGGCTCCCATACATGCAGGATATTCTTCTTCCACATAACATTGATGCAATGCACACTGAAAAGAATATCGGCGAGGCACTTTGGGGTACAATAATGGAAATTCCTGATAAGACGAAGGATAATGTCAAGGCTAGAGTTGATCAAACAAAGTTATGTGATAGGCCGAAGCTAGACATTCCAACTCCCGCTGAAGGCAGGCGATGGAAAAAGCCAAAGGCTGATTTCGTCCTTGATAGAGCCCAAAGGAAAGAAGTATTGGAATGGTTCAAAATCTTAAAGTTTCCTGATGGGTATGCTGCTAATCTGACGAGGGGGGTGAACTTAGAGACTATGCGAATCAACGGGCTCAAGAGTCATGACTACCATATATGGCTTGAGCGACTTCTTCCGGTGATGCTTCGAGGTTATGTACCTGATCATATATGGCTAGTGCTGGCAGAGTTGAGCAATTTCTTTCGTCAACTCTGTGCTAAGGAAGTATCTTTGTCCGTGATTGCGGATATGGAAAAAATGGCTCATGTGTTGCTCTGTAAGTTGGAGAAAATCTTTCCAACAGGCTTCTTCAATCCTATGCAGCATATGATTTTGCACCTCCCGTATCAGGCACGAATGGGGGGTCCCGTGCAAAACCGTTGGTGCTATTCTATTAAGAGATGTCAAAAAGTTCTTCGAACAAACTGTAAGAATAAATGCAAGATTGAAGCTTCAATTGCTGAGGCGTACATTCTGGAGGAGGTGTCAAATTTCACATCCAAATACTATTCTGACAACCTTCCTAGTGTGCATAATCCCACCCCTCGTTACAATGCCGACGAAGAGGAGTCGAACCTCATCATTTTTCGTGGTCAACTCGGAAAGGCAAGTCATTCGAGGACCAAGACCTTGACTGTTGAAAAGTCGCGTGACATCATGCTATATGTCTCGAAAAACCTTGACGAAGTTGAGCCATACATCCAGTAAGTTCTACACGAACTTGTTCTTGACTATTCACTCTTCTACATCCAAACCCTTTGTATTTCGTTGGTACAGGGAATTTCTTGTGACATACTGGCATCGATCAAGGAGGCCTACCGATCAGGAATATGACAACCTTGTTAGACATGGTACGGCAAATGGGCCAGATTTAATTTCTTGGTTCAAAAAGAAGGTAATGTACTATTTTGGTAATAGTTAGTATGCACGATGACACAAATTAACCTGTCTATGAGTAACGAATGTCGTATCTGCTTGACTTTGCAGGGCCAAACAGATGCTTCTATGAGTGCCGAATTGAGACAAGGTGCCGATGGCTGTGCCATTAGGGTCAAGTCATTTGGCGCTTATGATGTCAATGGATATCGCTTTCACACCACAAGACACGATCAGAGTCGGCCCAATCGAAAAACCACAAATACCGGAGTGTGTACTCCAGGAGACGATGGGGTCGAATACTATGGAAGAATTGAAGACATATACGAACTCACATTTCCTGGTTCAAAATCTCTCAAACCTATCATATTCAAATGCCATTGGTTTGGTCCTGAAGAAGTGAGACGGACCCCTAAACTTGGGCTAGTTGAAATTAGACAATCATCCATGTATCCAGGGGATGATGTGTATATTGTTGCACAACAGGCGACCCAAGTTTATTATCTCCCGTACCCGTGCCAAACCGACGAACGTCCTATCGGTTGGGATGTTGTGTTCAAAGTATCTCCACATGGTAAACTACCTGTCCCAAACAATGAAGATTACAACTTAGACCCAAATACATATGAAGGAGAGTTCTTCCAAGAAGATGGGCTAGAAGGGAGGTTTGAGGTAGAATTAACCAGAGACATGATTGTTGACGAGGACAATGAAATGCTTGTTGACGAGGACGCCGCAGATGACGTTGAGAATGCAAATGACTTAAAATTACTCGAGAAATTACGTATAGGAGATGACATTGAGGTGGAGGAGCCTCTTGTAGACCCCAACGCCGATTATCTGCAAATGGGTGATAGTGATGATGAGAATAATGATCCGGCTAATCCGGATTATGATGATTATTTCTAATATATGTAAGTAATTTATTCCATGTTTAATTTACTTGTTGCACTAATTAGTTAACTACTTTTATGCATTCAATTACTACTTGTTGTAATTAATATACTGATTCATTTACTCTTTTTAAAAGCAGGTGTTGATTAAAGATGGTGGGACGAGGACGCCGGTCGGTCAGCTTGCTTTACCAGAGGGTTGTCTCCACACTGGCTCAACGTGGAGGCAAGGGTCGAGGGAGAGGCAAGGGTGGAGCGAGTTCCTCGTCTGGACCTGAGGGCTCTGGCATGACACGGGGAAAGAGGGGGAGGACGGCGAGGGAACCCACACCTGAGGAGGAGGTGGAGGAGGAGGAGGACGAGGACGAGGAGGACGAGGAGGATGAGGACGAGCAGGTGCCTTCCGCGCACGAAGAGGAGGAGGAGGGAGAGGACGGGGAGGAAGAGCAGGAGCAGGGAGAGGAGGGGGAGGAGGGAGACGCAGGAGTACCGGAGCCGTACCTTCGAGGCCCCTCGCAGCTCCCGGATCGGCCGATACCTTTCTTGCAGCGGCCGAAAATTTGGCCACACGGATCCAGGCAAGTAATTTTAAATGTTTGTGCTTTTTGTTTTCCTGTCATGTGTTAATAATCAATATTGAAACTAATAATTTCTGTAAATCACTCATGCAGGTCGTGGGAGCAGGTCGAGCCGGGCAGTCACACACGACTGCCCAATGGCATCCTCGGCCTTTTGTGCAAGCATCACTTTCCGGGCTTGGTGACGGTCGCTGGCAGAGAGGAGCCGGCGACTACGTGGGACCACTACATCGCCGCTACAGTCGACCCCCATCCAGATCCGAATGGTGCGGTGTTCAACAACATGGCGCACCGGGTGGTTGAAGAATTGTGGGTAAGTTTCCCTCACACTACATGGGTCAATACAACACATTTTTCATTTGACATTATTGACATCCCATCAATTTGTAGGATTTTTTCAGAGTCGACGATGAATTCAAGGACCGAGCAACGGTTGTGGCTAACACAGCCTGCCGCAAACTGGTCACCGACATGCACTACGAGGCTCGCATTCAGGCAGTGGTGTATTACTACCGCAAATTCTTGAAAGTCAAACTGACCAAGACGGACGCCAGAAACATGAGGCTGACGAGGGCAGAATACATACGGGTAAATATACACTATCTCTTAAATTAGTTACGCTCAGTTTACTCTACTTATGTGTACTTGATGATGTGCAGGCCGTTCCGCATTGGTGCGCCCCCCACAGGAGGTGCTGGGAGATGATAGTGGACAAGTGGTGCGCTGATGGTTGGGAGGCGACCCACAACGAAGCCCGGCGGAGGCGTTTGATGATGTCTGGTAAACCACACCATCAAGGCAACCGCGACCTCTCGGCGTACGGCCAGAGATGGGTATGTGTCTTAAACTAAGTACACTCAATTTTCAATCTTGAATAATTCATGAAATCTGGCTTTATATTTTTTTTCAGTCTCAAACACATGGTGGTCAGCATTGCCCCCCGCTCATGGCATACGCTTTGTCTCACAAGGACAAGGCGACGGCCCCCGACAACTTCTACAACCCGCTGGACGGGCCCGAGGCGTACTCAAATCCGAGCGTCCACAGCCGCCTCAGTGACTACTCAGAGATGGCAAGGGAGGTCCACGGGCCGGAGTTCGATCCGATCACCGAGCAAATTGATGGAGAAGTGCTCATGAGGTCGGGAGGAGGCAAGAAGCATGGCCGGTACAGCGTTGCCAACAGCCTAGTGGACACAGCTAGTACTCCGACTCTCTCCTCGCTTAAAGCCAGGGCCACGGACTCGACCCCACCCATACGCCCACTGGCAGAGTACTACACAGATCTAGATGGATCAATTGAAGGTAAATTCTGTTTTACCTGTTGCTAATTGATTATCGCTAGTGCTTGCTTTGTATTGTCACATTGCCATGAAAAATTGCAGGCCCAGATGGAGGACCATATGAGAGCTCAAAGGGAGGAGTGGGCAGCGGAGAAGCAGGCAATTTATGCCGAGATTGAGCACAAGGAGGCAGCTGAGCGGGCCGAGCGGGAAGCCGAGCGGATGCTGGTATGCTCAGATGTACCAGTACTTGAGCAGCCTTGGGACGGTGGTAGGTCATACACCACCGCCACCGATGTTAGTCGCTCCGCCACATGTTAGAGAGCTTACTCCGGTGAGTCGCTTGAAAACCCTGAAGTTTCATTCCTCATAGTGACTTAGAACTTATGACTTAGGATATATCATCTAGTTGGATTCCACATAGTGACTTAGAAACCTAGAATGATCATAGCTTAGCGATTGTGTTGCATTTTGTATCGTTTGTGCAGAACCTGTCAGCGGCGTCGAACGATGGGCCCGTGGACATGTCGCCCCCTCAGGTGTCTCCTATCCCGCCTCCGTGGACATAGCACGGCCATGGACGCAGCTCCCTCCTGGCGGACCGTACCAGCAGTGGCCGCAGATGAGACCCGGCATGCCACCGATGAGCTCGCCGTACCCGCCACCCCCTCACGGCTCGCCCTTCTCGCAGGACCCGCCACACCCACCGCCATCTGCGTGAGTTTTATGAAATTGCATTGTATGGACGTGCATGTACTCGTAGTTGCTTAGGATCGAGTTGCATGGACTTTTATGGACTTGTATGAGCTAGTATGAACTTCTATGCACTTATATGGACTTTTATTTGCATATGTGGATGATTGGACTATATAAACTGCCTGTGATGTGTATTGTGGTATACAAACTGCCTGTGATGTGTATTGTGATATACAAACTGCCTGTGATGTTTTGTATTGGGGGCATAATTGAAATAAACAAAAAAGGGGGACCTGGCGCGGCCTTTGCCATGTGCTAAGGGAAAAGCACACGGCAAAGACCCGGCCTTTGCCTTGAGTATCTACCACGGCACACGGCAAAGGCCGGGTCTTTGCCGTGTGCTTTTCCTTTAGCTCACGGCAAAGGCCCGAGCTTGGGCCCACCTGGCGCGGCCTTTGCCGTGCGCCGGCCCCTGTGGCATACGGCAAAGGCCCCAGCTTGGGCCCACCTGGCGCGGTCTTTGCCGTGTGCCCGCCGTGACGGCGCACGGCAAAGACCCGTAACGGGCACGGCCGTTAAGCCCACGCTGGCACACGGCAAAGACTTTGGCACATGGCAAATATTTGTCGTGTGCCCGCGTTGGGGCTCACGGCAAAGATGATCTTTGCCGGCCAATCTTTGCCGTGTGCCCTTTACCGTGAGCCGCACACGGCAAAGTCCTTTGCCGTGTGCAAAGCTACCTTTGTCGTGTGCTTCAGGCACACGGCAAAGGCGGCGAATCCGGTAGTGGTTCAAGAAATCCAACCCACGCATACTGCTTTACTGGCCACTGCCTCTCCTCTAGCCACTTGCCTCAGCTCGAGCATTAACATTCTTGGGTTAATTTGTCTTAACAGTGGCGGTGGTTTTTTCCGGTTTCATATATGCATTGTGCAACTAGCAAATTGATACTATTTTCTCCCCTTTTGTGGATTAAGATAATCGATCGGCCATGTGCCGTTCGAATGAGCAGGTCCTCGCATGCGCCATATATGTTTTTCTTTTTCCTCAGTTGATTAATCTTGGACCGTCCATTTCTCTTTGGTCCCAGTGAAAGTGAAGTGCAACGTTCCTCACGTGCCAGCTCGAACTATGGCTCGGGTAACTCTAAAGTACCCAAGGAGCCTGGAGCCACACAAGCACACAAACTATCAGCAACTACCCGCCAACCGCAACCAGGCTCCATCCAGACCTGTCGCCATGCAACTCCAGATTCCCCATGGACTCCCGACACCAAACAAACGAGGCATCCACAGCCGCAGCTATCGCCCTGCGTGCACACACACAACAGAATGTGTGCTCCTCAGCCTCGCGTGCGCACAGCGAGTGAGCGAGAGTGGTAACGTAAGCTAGAGTGGCGTGCAGGTGCCCTTCCTCTCCCCAGCGGCGGTCGGCCGCCACGGGCGGCGCTTATTACATTTTTGTAGATTTATTTCAGAACTAGTTAATGGTGTTATGCTTGATATACGAGTTGATGTTCTTGTCATAGTTTCACATGGTAACTTTATCGGCCATAAGATTTGTTAGAACCAATACAGTTGCTTAGTATGGTTTGCGTGTGTGTATTTATAGGACTGTTTTTATTTACACTATAGTTTTAAAAATAAGAAGACTACTGTGCGGGTCAATGTATATGACAATTTAAATATCTCGGTTATAGCCGGTTATAATTATTCATGAGAAAAAAGAGATTTGTTGCCAAATCTTACGTCGTGCGGATGCAAACAGCTCTGCTTTACCGTACAGCACTAGAGCTTATACTCTGTGGTTTTCTTTTTTTTTCCCCTTTTTGAGCGGGCATAATCAGAAGCCATGCCCAATAATTAAAGCAGGAGTAAAGATGACATGCCCCATAAAAGGCAGCAGAGGCCTCAGGCGGTCAGGCCCTTCAGTCCATATATATGTTCGATCCGGCTCTGTGTCGTCTTGTGCAAACATCCTCGAAAAAGAAAAACACTAATCACGCATGCTAGGATTAAGAGAGATCGGGCATAGAGCTTCCACCACATTATTCGGTCACCGAGTAGCTGCCTGGCCTGCTGCCTTTCAGGAGCAGCGTTGCTACACGCTCATGTGGGAATGAACGGAGACACAAAAGCCAGCATCATAGCTCTCAATCCTTCAAGGCTACTGAAATGATCGGCGCATCTACCAGATAAAGGAAAATTGTTATTCTTCACAAATTAAGTGCATTAGTAGTTGAGAAAATTATTCAGAAGGTCAATAACCATTGGCAATTTGGCATCCAAAGGGGCTCAGGAAATCTGGTAGTGAGGTAAGGAAAAGCACTATGGGAAGTGACTTGAACAAACCCATATGTTGTTACCACAAGCAAAAACGAACTTTATTCTTTTAGAAAGCTTTTATTTTTAATTGGGACTTCAGCTAGTTGATTATAGAGTAACCATTGCTTCAATGATGTCGCTACATCGTCGCCCCTGTTTGGTTAGTTGGTAAATCACACACAATTCTATCCAAACATGACATTCACAAATCAGTATTCAGTAGTCCCTTATATCTTGGTGGCTAACACCTAACAGTAACATGTAGATGTCTTTTGGTCCCTCAAAATCCATGAAATTTCAAGGTTTTATTAGACGGTTTCAATAGTTTGAAATGAATCTTGGCCACGTTAAAATCTTAGGCACATTTGCTGGTACATAGAACAAATCCATGATATATCAACGTCAAAACGGTACCCACAGGAAGACGCTTCCACAAATCTAAACCGTTCATCTTCTTTTTGACCTCACTACAACACATATGACCTTGTGTGACAACTACCTCGTGGCAACATATCACATGTCTTGTAGGAACAAATATGCTTTAGTGACGAAAATTAGATATTCATCACTAAGAACAACTAGAAATCGTCAACTATCTTAGTGTCATATTATGACGAATGCTTTTATGTTTTCATGACAACTATTATGCGTCATAGATTTATAAGTGGGTTCGTCAACTATTATGCGTCATAGATTTATGTGTTCATCATAAGTTTTTGTATGCGTTTTTTAAGTGGGTCCTACATTTATTTGGACATACTTAATGAAATGCATTTGTAAGAGCCTTTGTTAAGTATAGCCGCTGTGGGGACCCCTCATCCAGAAGTCCCTTGATCACCCGTATCAGTCCCTAGATCAGTATGCTGATACAGATTTCATCACAGATTAGTATCAAGAGCAGTGAATAACGAATAAACTAAATATTTATTCACCGATTTAACTAGCGGAGAGCGGCGGGCACTCATTTCTCCATTGGAGTGAGCTGCAGCACCTCGTCGCCCTGGAGTGCTAAACCTGTATGACAATGAAAGCAAGAGTGAGTATTCTGGATGGAATACTCAGCAAATCCCACAAATTCAATAATATAATTATATAAATTAAAATAATATAAAGGTTAGGCCTGGAGGGGCATTTCCTCCCTGCCAGTCCCGATATTAAACTCAGAACCCAGTCATTGGCACTCCTGCCGTCCGGGTTCTCCATGCAATAAATGAAATCTAATCAATGGGGGCTTTGACTATATGGGCTCTATGCCGAGAGCTGCGGCTATCCAGATAGATTCTTCACTCTGCAGAGGTTGTACTTGTCTACCACGCATCCGGTCAGTCCCTACCTTCGTCAAGGCAGGTACTGCCCTACGAGACTCGTGCCCACTGGCGTCTAGCGCTAGATAGCCAATCACTAGCTCTGTCCACGGATGCTGCTGGGGCCTAAACAGGGATCGCATATCTGTCCACAAAAGGACCTTCCTGGGGTATAGGTGCACCATAAATATAAAGGGCATGCATCGCCCTTGGGCCCTACCAGCCCTGTCACATGCGACCCGTGCCGACCAGTCCCAGCCCTCTGTCTGGTGCTGTCTCCAGCATACCCGTTGCCCGCCGTGGCCCTTGGGACAGTTTACTAGTGCTAGCTAGTGGGGTGTGAGTTAAGGCCTCACATAAATAGGTATTCCCGAAGGCCATACCTTTTGGCATGCGTGGTTGTACGGGGCATTAGAAAGACTCTCCCATGAACCGGTCCTTAGCTGGATCAGAGTGGCTCTTAGGATAGAATCCCCTCCTTGGGATCATCCTTCCACTCCCAATCATAAAGCAAGATAACAACCTACATCTACAGCGATGCTGGGCATATTCTTATATCATGCCCCAGATAGCTTATGCTGCAAAAATAGTAAACTTTAGTATGTGATATTATTGGTGAGACTTGCCTTCATTGTCGGTCCTTAGACGTCCTTACGCGAGCGTACACCGTATGTTCACCGGGCTGGGCTTCAGGCCTTCTGGAGCTTCAGCGTCTCGTCAGGGCCCGTTCATGCTATCGATAAAACATAGGAAAATAACAATCAGTATAACAGTACTATACCTGATCATGGGCCGCCCGACCCGATAAACCCGACCCGACCCGCCCGAAAAAAAAACCCAACCCGACCCGAGCATGTGACGGGTCGGGCGCGGGTCAATTTTTTAACCCGAAACACAAAAAAAAACCCAACCCAACCCAACCCCACGCGACCCGAAAAATTACACGTGAAACCCAAAACCCGACCCAAACCCGACACAACCCGACCCGACCCGGCCATGCCACGGGTTGGGCGCGGGTCAACAATTTTGACCCTCCAACCCGACATGACCCGACCCGAACCCGACACGACCCGACCCATGATCAGGTATAAACAGTACACCAATCAATTCGTAAAAGGGAAAAGAGGAATGAAAGAAAGGCGGGGGTTTGAAGGATTTCCCTAAGGGTTGAAGGCTAGAGATTGGACTAATAACCCATTAATTATATAAAATATTTAATGGATTAAAGGATGGGGATTTTGAAGATAATTATTAAATAATTCCCTGGACGATGGCTGGAACGGTGATTATTGGTATTTCGGGAATTATATGGATTTCTAAGGATAATTCCCAGATATGGGTTTCTAGAAAGTCCTTATTCAACTCTGGGCAGCATGACGGCTAGGATTGATACCTAGATGTTTACGGACGGATGGTAGGACGACGGGGGTTTTGACGGGGTTAGGGTTTATACGGGCGGCGTAACGGCGGGGTTTTGGATGATATAATGGTGGCGCTAGCTTAGGATATAAATATTAGGGAAATAAGAATATGGAAATGGTTAGAATAATCCCTAGTATTTATGGGAATTTTCTGGGGATTTATTGGGCTCAGATGTGGAGAAGGAGATTTTTTGGGTACACCAATGGCATCTTCATATTGGCTAGAAAATAGCATGGTTGGGTTTAGGCTTTAATGACATGCTAAAAAGAATTGGATGGCACTAATAGGCTTAGAAATATTCCTAGCATTTTTGGGTATTTTTGTGGAATTTTTGGAAGTGAGGAAGAGCTCTAAATACACTTGTGTGTACACTTACCGGGGTGTACCTAGCAATTTGCCAGGGCTGATGCAAAGGGGTGGGCCGGCCGACGTGGGTCGGTGGGACCCACGGCGCGCACTGTTCTGTGCACCAGCGCCGTGGACGCGGTGGACTGCGGCCGTTGGTGCTTGGGCCCGCTCGTCAGGTTATACGCAAGGAGAAGGGGGGACGGCGGCGAACGGCGACGCGCCGGTTCGGGAGGTGGAGGTGGCGCCGCCGTCAGGGCTCACCGGCATAAGCCGTTCCGGCGCTAGAGCTCGGCGGCGGCCTTGCGGCTTGCGCCAGGCGAGAGAGGAGACGACGGCGAGCGCGTCGGTGCCTAGTGGAAGGGCGGAGGGGGAGTGGAGTGGCCTGGCCGAGGCAGAGGCGGAAGGGAGCTCGGAGTTAAGCTCGGCGCTTGTGTGAGGGAGGGGAGGGCCTTTGCCGGCTATTTATAGGCCGCGGAGACCGCACGCGGCCTTACCACGTCGTGTGGGGAGGATGAGGGTGACCGGCAGAGCAGGACGCGCGGTGGCCAGGGAGCGCTCGAGCTTGAGGGTTGGAGCTCGGCCGAGGAGACGAGGAGGGGTGCTCGGCGCCGTCGTTCAAGTGCGGTGGAGGCCGGCAGCGGCGACACGCGGCGTGCACTCCCTCCTTCGGTCGATCCTGGCCGGCGACTGGCGATCGAGCGGCCGTTGTGGATATCGGGGAGGTGATGTCATGCGGGGCCGCAGCCTGCGCGCGGCGTGCCCACGCTTGGATGCGCGTGTATCCAACGGCAGGGAGGGCGCTGCAGGCGGAGCACCGTCGTACGACAGAGTAGTGTCGGCGGCGTTTAAGCACGGCGGCGGCGCGATGCAGAACGGGAGGAGGAAGGAGACGGCCTCGTGGGCCGCTGGGCCAGGGGAGGAAGAGGGAGGGAGCTGGGCCGCAGGCGCCAGCTGGGCCGACAGGAGGAGAGGGAGGTAAAGCGGCCGAAGTTGAGAGTGGGAGGGGGCAAAACAGACTTTAGAGCTGGGCTGCGAAGGCCAGAACTGGGATTTCGGCCCATTAACGTTTAACCCATTTTCCTATTTATTTGAAAGGGGTTTTTAAAAAGAGTTTGAATTCAAATCTGAACCATATCTTTTCTAGTTTTATTCTAGAGTTTTAGAGACTTATTTTAGTCCTAGTAGAGCACCCGAGTTACAGAACATCCCTTTTATTTTCCTATAGTTATTTATAATTTGTTCCCTTTTAAATCTATAACTATCCTAATAAATCTAGTATTTATCTAAATTAATTCTACTTAATTTTGAGGGTGTTACACTCGCGGCCTCCGCAGCGGCCGCATCCTACGCGGTGGCGGTGATGAGGACATCGCCACGCTGGACATGCACATGCTACAGGCTTCCCCAAGTTACAACTCGTCTCTAATTCAACCGCCACGTTCAGTTCGGATTCAGCGGATACCCCTGCACGGTTTCGGCAATATTTCCCTCATACGACATCAAAACGAGGCATATAAGGATGCGTTGGAAAGAGGACGACGATGCCGTCATTTTGGTTTTGGTCCTAGCTCCAGAAGGTTCGTGGATCACACTGTGTGACCATGACAAAGTGTTGTGTCACCTGTTTTGGGCCTTTTTTAGGCTTTGTATCGTGTCGGGCCTTCGGCCTAAGTTGAGGACGTCCCCCTGGTGCGCCCCCAACCCTAGGTCGCCCCTAGGAATATAAACTCAGTAGCCACCGTCGCTTAGCCTCGGGTTTTGCTTAGATTATTTTGTTTGAGACAGTGTCGCCGTTCATCGGTTTGTGAAACCCCAACTCGTGTGCTTAATCATTCATCTGCAGTTGTCACCATTATTGATTGTTGCATTCTTTCAAGTTCTAGTGTAACGTCCCAGATTTTCGTAATCGAGAATCCGGCTCTCTGTACCCTTGTGATAGTCCCTGGATCAGTAGCTATCACGTACAGATCTCGTTTCAGCATAATATCATAGTCATACAATTAATTTAGATTACAAGAGGGGATTTACATCCATACCAACATGGAAATACGAGTATAATACAAGCCTCACGGGCTGAACGACAAGCGGAAGTCCTGCGTAGCGGTAGCTATGTCTTCAAATCTTCATCCTCGATCCACAGGCAACCTTGAGCGAAGCAGCGCTACCCATCTAACACATACGGACTTGAACGCCAAGTCCTAACCTGCATCTCACAAACTATCCCCAAGGAATGGGATAGGTCCACGTCACCATCTGTATGCAAGCTTTAACTGGCCTATCATCTAAAGGGTAAAAGTATAACAAGGAATGGCTCGAGTTTCCTATGCAGCAGCAGTAAAGAGTAAAACACCATCATCATTATCCCAAATTATACCACATCACCTCGGGCTGTTCTGGCACGCCAGACTCCCGTCTCAACCTCACCACCTTCTCCTCTCGAGTCGACGGGGAAAGCTTCTATCTTTCCCCATCTCAACGGCACACGCCGGACCTTATCCTGAACTAGTAGCTCTCATCCCAACCTATAAGTTTTAGAAGAGGGGAGATAGAAATCTCAAAACACTAATCAGCGAACAGAACGCAGGGGTGTCCATGACCGAGGACGCGGCTATACGTATAGTTTTAACTCTGCAGAGTGTGTACGCCAGGACCCACTCGGGCTGCGAGACGGTGGCCACCATCTCGAGACGTAACCCACAACCATGACTCCCTAACCGGATAGCACCAGTCCTGAATTCCCGGACTTGGACCCGTTCGAGTAAACCCGTACGATCCGGGAGCGTGAGTCTCCAACACCACACACGGGCGCTCAGAGTCTCGGAAACGAGGGCGAGAATCGCCGGGCGCCGAACATCCTGAATGTCCCATGGGCATGTTTGGAAACCGTCCAATCCTAACACACTACTCCCTCAGGACTGGTACCACCGAGAAAGAGAATGGCTGGAACCCCTCCCATAGGGATAAGCGGTGCGCACGTTTACATAGTCCCGCGAAGCATAGTTCAACCGATACATCTAGACCAGAGCAGCAAAGTCCTCCATCGGCAACCTTCATAGGTAAAGCCCGCCTTCTCCTCAAACCCCGCCATGAGGTGTCCAAAGTTCCTCCCCGACCCGAGGGTCGGTTAATGTCTGCTTACTCCAGCCGGGGGTTCGAAACTCACCAAGTTTTCCCATCCCAAAACACTCACGCCAAGAGGTTTTAAACCACCACTATATCCCACACATGCAAGCATAGCATATCATATATAGTAGTGTAATAGGCAATCAAGGAATCAGGATATATAAATAGGCTATGCGGGCTCATCATCATCTCATCAATGCAATAAAGCGCTAGCAATTCTACTTGCAATGCCTAGTAGGTAAAAAGTATCAGATGGGCGTGAACCTGGAGTATCGTCCTTATCTTCGTCTTCAGCGTAGTCGACGTCGTTGAAGAAGTCCGGGTCCTCCGGGGATCCTAAAGGACGCATATATAAATAAATATCGGCATCTACTAGCAGATGAACACCAATTAAGAACCAAATCTGAAATAAAAGAGATTCAAATGAACTCAAACAGTATACCAAGGGCTTGTTCATGATTTTAGAAAAATATAGAAACTGGTTTCATATTTTTCTGAGCTACGGTTGATTTATTATGATTTTTCGAAGTTTAAATCCTTTTTATAAGCCTTTAAATCAATTCTGAAAAAGAAATAAAAATAGCCAGGGACCTAAATGTAAAACTGCCAGGGTGGAAGGACCTATATGTAAATACTCAGTGACCTATTTGTAATTTTGAAAAAAGTCAGGGACTAAACTGCAAAAGTGCAGTGGGTCCGGGTTTTGCTGACGTCATCGTGGGCCCAGATGACGTCAGCGTTGACTAGTCAGCGTTGACCAGTCAACGGTCAGCGGGTCAACCGTCCAGGTGGCGCACGCGTGGCGCCCAGGTGGCACACACGTGTCGCATGGCCACTGGCCGGTCAAAGAATGGTCTAGGGGCCAAAGTGTAAGAGGCAGGGGTGTTCTTGTAGAAGGAAAAGATGGCTCAGGGGGCTAGGCGAAAAGGGATAGGGATGTTCTCGTAAAGAGAAAAAGGAATCCAAGGGGCTCTCTGAAAAAGGGCAGGGACTCGTTTGAAAAGGGCCGGCGGTGGTGCGTAGATCCGGTCCACCGTGAGCCGTGAGATCGGCTCACGTGAACCGCGTCCATGGGATCCGGTGTGGCAGCTCCGGGATCCCGTGCGGCTAATCGATCTGCGGCTAGATTGTGTGGCTCCGGAAGGGATGCGGCCAAAGTGCTCGATGAAATGCCCTGGTCGTCGTCCACGCGCGTCGCTGAGGGAAAGGTGGCAGATCGAGGGCGGCCGGCGGCGATGGATGACGGTGGTGCTCCGACAAGGCTCGGCGAGGCTCGATGGTGGTCCTCCAGCGACAGGCGGCCAGAAAGGTTGGGCCCTGGCCTGGTTTCTCGTGCGGGCGGCGACGCTCGCGGCTCGGCGCAAGGCGCCAGAGCGCGTTCACGCGGGCATAGAGCGACGGCACGAACGGCGGGGCCGAGCGGCGGTTCTCGTGGTCAAGGCCCGGCCTTGGCCTTTACCGCGGCTTGCGGGCACGTGGCAAAGCACGGCCGCGGCGGCGACATGCGCACGCGGGCACAAAGCATGCTCTGGCCGCGGAGGCGTCGCGAGGGGGCGACAGGGGCGACGGAACGCGAGCGAGCGCGGGACGTGGCGCTAGGCGAAAGGTTCCTGCACAGAAACAAGGTGGCACGAAGGCCACGGACACGAAGGGTGCGCACGCGCGGCGTCAGGCAAGCCTGGGTCGCGGCGTTGCCACGGGGATCTGCCGTGGCGGCTCCCGGCCGGCTCGAAGGCACGGCACGCACGAGATGGAGCAAGGCGGAGCAAGAGCGGGGAAAAGGCGGGGGCTTGGTGTCGGGCTCACCAAGGGCTTGAAGAAGATCGAGGTGACGCGGGAAGACGGCGGTGCAGTGGCAAGCCGGGGCAGAGCAGGCTCGGCGTCGGCGTCCTGCGCGGGCTCGGTGTGGGCGTCGTGGCGCTGCGGTTCTTGGCGACGGCGTGGGCGTGGCGCTCCTCAGGTCTGGTTCCGGCGCAGTCGACGTCGAGGCGGCGGCACTCCGGGCGGCGGTGCACAGACGGCACCGCGGCGTCGAGGGAGGACGCGACGGCGGCGGCCTCCTTCTCTTCTCCTCCTTCAGCTTCTGGTGGCGGCGTGGTGTGGAAGACCCCAACGGAGTGGCGGCGGCTTGGAGGACTGGGGAAGGGGGTGTGCGGCGCCCTCTGCTTTTGTAGGTGGCGGCGACAGGGGGCTCGAGGAGGGGGCGATCGGGGACACGTGGACGGCTGGGAAGGTTCGGGGACACGCGGCAACGCATCAGCGGAGCAAGGTTAGGGTTTAGCGGCGGCCGGGTGATGGGATGGCCGCCCTTGGCGTGCGGGCCCGCGCGGTGGCCGGGGTAGGATGGAGATTTCCCCCCGTGAAGCTTCCAGAAAATCTCCGGGCTAGGGTTGGTCATGGGAGGCGCGGCGGGGCGTGGTCAAGGCGGTATCGCCTCCCTGTCGCGACGCGGGGGCGGGAGCGCGTGGGAGCGGCAGCAACGGAGCCGGCCTGCTCTGCTTTTGCGCCGGGGAAAAGCAGAAACGAGCGAGAGAGGGGAAGGGGAAAGCTGCGCCGTGGGTCCCGCTTGGCGGTGAGGGAGGTGGGACGGCGGGGTGGTTGGTGCTGGGCCGTGCGGAGGAAAGGTGGGCTGAGCGGAGGAGTTGGGCCGCGTGGGTGAACAGGCCGAGGGAGGAGGTAGCGGGCCGGCTGGGGTGTTGGGCTGCCTGAGGGTTAGATGGCCGTGGAAGTCTGAGGGGCTGGGTTGGACTTGGTTAGGTGTTAGCTGGTTTAGACCCAAGAGAGGGTTAGGGGTTAGCTTTTGTTTATATTTGAAATGGGATTTCAAATATAAACCACACCCAGACAACTTCAAATAAATTCAAATGGAATTCCACAATTCCAGATAAAATCCAAATCACACATGCATGAGTATGAGTGAAATTTTATGCACAAATTAAATTACTAGGAATTTTAGAGAGAGCAATTAACTTATATTACCAATCAATTCATGGCTCACACCAACTCACACAAAAATTTTTAAATTCCACTTTTTCATTACAAGTAACAGACTGCAAATCTGCGGGATGTTACATCTTGCTTGTGTTCTTCGTTTCATAGGTAGGGATTAGCCTTCTTGGCGATGTCAACCGGATTGTGACTACGGTTGATAACCAGAGGAGTCGTGGTGCTAAGATTGCAGGGTTCGAGTTTGCTAACTTGAAGCCAGATCGGTGAGTCTTGCTCCGCCCAAAACGAGTTATCATTCCCCTGATGGAAGATCGGGCACCCTAGTTCCCATCAGGCGGGCGCCATAGCCCCCGTCATTGCCGCCTCCGCCGCCACGAAGCAACTTGGCCCCATCCGTGAGAGGTGGCGCGCGCCACGGGGTGCAGCGGTGGCGGTTCCTCGCCGCTCGAGTGGGTGAAGCTGAACGAGATCGTCGGCGGCGGCATCTCGGAATCCTGTACAAGTTGGTCAACTACGGGCGAGGGTGGAGGCCACGCTGGTTCGTGCTCCAGGACGGCGAGCTTTCAAGATCCACGGGCCGGACCGCATCGTCCTCTCACGCGAGACCGAGCAGGCGCCAAGGTCATCGAGGACTCCCTCCGGCGGGTGCGAGAGGGAGGGAGGAAGGATGGCGGGTGCGCACACCGGCGAGGAGGCGCGGGAGAGGCCGGCCGCCGCGCAGGCCGGCGCAGCCCCCCGCACCTACCGCGGCCGCGCAGCAGGGTTAAAAAAACCGTTTCAAACCGGTCTGGTTTGACCGGTTACCGGTCTGGTTTGACCGGTTACGGTAGCTAAATAGGACCGGTTACCGCTCAAAACCGACCCTACCAAATCGCTCCTATGGTTAACCGGCCGGTTTCACCGGTTTACCGGACCGGTTTTTATTCAAAAAAAACGCTCCTACCGCGGTTTTTTTAACCCTGCGCGCAGGTCGCCGCCGCACGCCGCACAGGCCGCCGCCGCATAGGTTGCCGCCGCCCCTACGCACCACCGCTTCCACTCACCCCCGCGCATGGCCGCTGGAGAGTCAATCCGTCGCTGCTCTGCCGGCACGGGGGAGGCAGCACTGCGGCGCGAGGAGGTGACAGGTGGGTCCCCACGATTTAGGGGCCATCATTTGGTCAGGCTGGTTGGAGTTCGGGAAGAATTTTAAGCCCCTAAATTTTATAAGCTTGACTAAAGATGCAAAATAGAGGCCCCAGCTGGAGTTGCTCTAAGGAAAATGAGGTCTGGATGGGGCCCCAGCTGCGCCTGGTGCAGCAGCCAGCAATCGAGCGCCCGGCCCGTGGGCTTGAAGCAGGCGGCCCATGCCCGGCAAAGTTGCAGCACGTGTCCATTAATCAATTTTAATATCTTCCTAGGTGCCAGCTCGGAGTCTATTGAACAATGATCCCTACGAGTAGATAGTATTTATTTTCTTTCACAAGAGTAGATAGTATTTTGGACAAAGTGCAAACGGGTCCTAGCAGACTTTTTGCATGCATGTCATTAGCATGCTGCTTCCACACACATCATATACTTTGAACGGAGAGCTAATAAAGTAATTAAATGGAAGTTCCGATATATGCCTTACTCATCAATTTAGTAATGCATTTCTATATTTGATACTAATATTGAAAGCTGCTTGTGAAATAAAGGGCCACCATGTTCCTCACGTGCAATGCAAGCTCGAATGAACTCTAACTCTCTGAGAGCGACTCCAGCAAGGCCTCTACTCAAGCGTTTACTCAAAAAGTAGGGACCGAGGGCCAAAAAAACCAACTTCAGCAGAGCCCAACTTGAGCCCATAGAGTAGGGAGGCACCCAAATCCCCCTCCAAGCCCCATCTCCCACGGGTCCGTAGGAGGCCCCTACTCGACCGTTTCTTCTGTTTTCGTCCCCGCGCGTCTGGTTTTGCTCTGTCGTGCTCGCTTCTCTCCCCGCGCCGCCCGACTCGCTAGCCTCGCCCATGGCGGCTAGCTCTCCCACGCCGGCGATCCCCTGCCGCCGTGCCTGCCCTCCCATGCCTCTGCCCAAGGCCGAGATTTTGCGCAGCCCCTCGCATGAACAATCTTGGAGCTCAATGACCAAATCGTCAGCCACAACACAAATCGAAATTCGGTGAAGGACAAGAAAATAGAGAGAAGGAGAACCTGGCTCCTTCACCGATGCTCGCTTGACCCTCCATCCATTTGAGCTCAGGCTCTTCTGCACCCCCGCCGGCAACCGCTCAGATCGAGCACCGCCGGTTCCCCAACCCCTTCCCCGCTGCTGCTTGGAGACCCGCCGTCGCCGCACTGAGCTTGGGCTCCGCCGCCACCCATGAACCTCAAGCTCCCCGCTCGAATCTCGGAGCTCGAGCTCCACCACCGTGGCACCTGCCTTTTCTCCTCCGCGCGTTCGACCTCTGGACGCCCCCAAGGAGCGTCGCTCGACCTCTGCCCGCCCTCAAGCGCTGCTCGTCGCCTGCATCCGAGCACCGCCGCTGCCTGTCCTTCGCTCGTCCCGTGCCGCCTTGCGCCGCCGCAGCGAGACGCTCTGGATCGGGATGGCTGGACGGGGAAGGACGAAGAGAAAGGAAGAGGAGAGATGACTATGGGTCCGCATGTTATAAAAGAAAAAAAAACTATTAGACACTGACGCGTGGAGGCCGCTTGCCATAGATAAAGTTGGGGCTGAGGGTAAGGGCTATTGCTAAAGTTGAACATAAAAATATAGCCCCAGAAAGTTAGGGTCGGCCCCTACTCAACAAAGTAGGGGCTTTAAGTAGGGGATATTGCTGGAGATGCGATAATAACCAAGACTCTGGGACTGCACTCCCAAAAAAAAAAAAAGACTAGTACTACACAACAAAAAGGCTGAAGCCACACAAGCACTCGAACTATCAGCAGACTACCCGCCAACCGTAACCGGGCGCCACAGCTCTCGCCCCCCGCTCTCCACCCACGCGCACAACACACACACGGAACGTGTGCTCCTCCGGCCTCGCGCCCGCAGTGACCGGCGAGTGAGCGAGTTTGTCTGATTGATGGCCTTGCAGGTCGCCGGCGGCGTGGCGTGCTGCTGCTCTCCTCCGCTCGCCGGGCGGAGGCAGCCGCGGCCGGCGGCGCTCTGCGGCCGTCCGCCGCGCGCTGTGGCGTCCGGCGCGGCGGCGGCAGCGGTGGAGGAGGGCGAAGGGAAGGTGAGGCTGGGCGAGTCCGGCGTCGCGGTCACCAAGCTCGGCATCGGGGCTTGGTCGTGGGGCGACACCACCTACTGGAACGACTCCGAGTGGGACGGTACGTGCGTGCGTGGCTCTGCCGTTCCTCGGGGGAGCAGGAAGCGTGTGTGCCCGCCGTGCCCGATTCCCAGAGTGTTTCCTGAATTTCTGCTCATGCCTCTCGTGCACATAAGCTGCCTGATGCATTGCCTGCAAGGAAACGCGCATGTGTGCGTTGCGCGTAACTTGCAGCTACTTTCAAGGGAAGCTGCTACATATTGCTGCTACTGTTTCAGCGTTAACTTATCATGTCATTGGCAATGATGGATGTACTCTGTTGCGGATGAAAAAGGTGATTGGTTTCTTTTAATTAATTTGGCACAGATAGGAGACTCAAGGAGGCACAGGAGGCGTTCGATGCGAGCATCGATAACGGGATGACCTTCTTCGATACTGCAGAGGTGTACGGTACAGCGGTAAGAAACTAGTACGAAGTTAGCTCACAGAATTCTTCCCTACTTCTTCCAAGTTCAACTCTCAAGGCACATTTAGCTTAACTCAAAACTCTTCTGTCCTTCAGCTGATGGGAGCAGTCAACTCCGAAAGCTTACTAGGAGGGTAAAAATATGCCACTGTCCATTGTTTTACTCGCTTCCAAAATTCTGGAAAAGGATTATGTCGAACACTAGTATTCACCGTGTGATGTATATCTTGCATCAGATTCATCAAGGAAAGGCAACAGAAGGAACAGATTGAAGTCGCTGTTGCGACAAAGTTTGCTGCCCTTCCATGGAGATTTGGCCGAGGAAGCGTTCTTTCTGCACTCAAGAAATCACTAGACCGGCTTGGACTATCCTCAGTTGAGCTCTACCAACTTCACTGGTCGGCTCCTCTGCTTTCTCTGATACATTTCCCTGTATGGAAGTTCTTTGCATTTCTAACTGACCTATTCTCATTATTGCCTTTTCAGGCCAGGGATATGGGGGAATGAAGGTATATGTCTAACGCAACCTTGCCATGTCAAAATTAAATCTGACTGCTTATAGTGCCTTCTGGTATCAGTAAACTTTATCTTTCTGACATGACTGAGCATGCACCATTTCAGCGTACCTTGATGGCCTAGCGGATGCTTATGAGCAAGGCCTTGTGAAGGCTGTTGGAGTCTCAAACTACAACGGTTTGTGTTCTGAATTTGGCTGCTTGTTTTTCAGTAAAGCTCATTGGAATAACAATCTGCATCATGATCTCTTATATAGAGAAGCGCCTTCGGGATGCACATGCGCGCCTGAAGAAGAGGGGTGTCCCACTTGCGGCAAACCAGGTGAATTACAGCCTGATATACAGAACCCCTGAGTTGAATGGTGTGAAGGCAGCTTGTGATGAGCTCGGTATCACCTTGATTGCCTATTCCCCAATAGCCCAAGGTAGGAAACAGTCCCTTAATTTTTCACTAACCAATTGTCCTATAGTATTACGTAGTTTTATTTTAAGTTTTCCCAGTCTAGTTCTTTCTTTCCTAATCTCATTTCCTGCACTAACTTATTCCCGTTATGCAGGTGTTCTGACAGGGAAATACACTCCAGAAAATCCCCCTACCGGTCCTCGAGCAAATACATACACCCCTGAGTTCCTCACCAAGGTAAGATTTCTGTAAACTAAAGAGAGCTAGTCACATTGACACGCAGCTTCAATCTCTGCAATTCAACTTTGTCATCTGAAATCTGAAGATGCTCCATGTTTTATGTATACACAGCTCCAACCACTTATGAACAGGATCAAAGAGATTGGGGCAAGCTATGGAAAGAGTCCAACCCAGGTACCTACAAAAGTTTTGACATCTCCAAATCAAAAGCATTCGGGTCAATAGTGAGATGCATAAACAAGGTTGACTTCCCTCTGTTCCTCTGTTTCAGGTGTCTCTGAATTGGCTCACCTGCCAGGGGAACGTGGTGCCGATCCCCGGAGCCAAGAATGCCAGCCAGGCCAAGGAGTTCGCCGGTGCGCTCGGGTGGAGCCTGACTGGCGACGAGGTCGAAGAGCTTCGGACACTGGCGCGCGAGATCAAGGGCATCAAAATGCCCATCGAGGAGTCGTGAATATTCAACATTTCACCCTCCAATGGTGTATCACTGATAGGAGATTAACGTTTTTAAGAGAGGAAAAAAAGGCTAAGATGCAGAAATGAACCAGAAGTAGCATCTGTAAGTAGAAAATGGTATAGCTGCCACTGATTCTCAATTTGTCATGCCTAAACACCGTATATCTGTAATGTAAGTATGTAATATATTCATTTGCCAAAAGAGGGTGCAGGTGCACGAATGCCTAAGCACGTAAATGAGTACTCTTCTGGGCAAATCACATACCGTCCCTTAATCTGTTCTCCAAACCAGAGAGAGACTACAAAAACCAGGTTAAGAACAATTAACATTCAATAATCAAGAGCATTGAGGAGGAGCTGGACCCACACAATGGATGATGTGGCAGTTATTGTTTTTTTGGAAGCTCATTTTTGGGAACTGTTGGAGGAGAAGGTCTTTTTCCATCCCAATAATTTTTTGCAATATCCTAAAACTAGTTTTTTGGAACTCAATTTTTTTGAGCGCTCTCGAAACTGCTCTAGGTCTGGGTTACTCAAGCAAAACACACGTCAGAAAATGCATTGAAAAAGAAATGCTCCCTCTGTTCAAAAGAAATACTCCCTCTGTTCTCGAAACTGCTTTATGATGACGATTTTGCCTTGTGCTTCGTGTATCGTGCAACGCAATCCGTTTTGCCTTGAGGAAGGGAAAAAAAGAGTTTTATGCACACGCAAATGTGTATAAATAGTGTCTTCACTAGGTGTATGATAATTTTGTAACTTATCGATAACACAGGTGAGACAAAAGCGTTCGAAAACGAATCTAAAAAGAAATACTAGTAGAGGTATCCTTCGGTGCTTCATGCTACTATATACTTGGTGTTCGAAAAGGACTAGTATAAAAGAATCTAACGGTCCAAATTAATTACATACTGTTGGAAACTTCGCCTGTGGTATAGGTGGTATAAATAGAGTAGTATAGTGGTATAAGGATATCATTGGAAATACCCCTAGTTGCATTATTGTAATATGATTATAACATTTAGTGAAGCATATGAACATTGCCAGAAAGGCATTAAGTGATACATCATTATAACGTATGTATGGCATTCATCTTTTTTCTCATTTTTATTTCGTCCTCATCTCGTTGTTCATCTATCTTCTCCGTGGCGGCGGCGGCACTGCAGACCTCCTCGCACGGTACGGCGGCGGCGTTGCGGACCTCCTTGCGCGCGGGGGCGGCCGTGGCCCGTGCGACTATGCGAGCAGTGGCTACTGGCCGGGAGAGCAGGGGTCCACATGACCGGCGGCGAGCGGCAGGTGCCCGATCAGTGCGGGCGGAGATTTGGGCGCTGCAAGACAGTACACGTGATTGCGCACAATTATAAACTCAATCCCTCACGAACGATTACACCCATCAGCAATGTAGCCTTTCCAATCGACTAATTCTAGCACAAATATAATGCAAATCGCAAATCACGATGCTATCTCTGGTTGCTACACATACACGCGTCTGCTGATCAATTTTTTGAAAGATTAAGGCTTCCAATCGAAGTGGGCGGTGATGGCATAAGGACCCGCCCCTCTGGCAGGTGGCCTGCCGGTAGCGGCATCGTGGGGAGTAGGACGGCGTGACCGGGGAATCAGCATGTGCACCAGGGAAATCCGGAAAAAGAATGGAACGAGCCATTGTAATTCCGATGCGGTGTTGGCCGGCCAAGAAAGGCAAGAGGCGGCGGCGTGATAGATCGGAACAGGAGAAAAAAACACTAAGATTAGATCGTTAATTACCAAACTATCCATCCCTCCATACTTTATACTACCACAGGGTCCCTCGACTATCGCGAAATTCTGCTTTTCATCACTGAACTATAAACCCGGGCAAAACACATCCCTCAACCTTTTAAAATCGTGCATATTACGTCCCTGATCTGGTTATGAGCGGTTTTGTCTTTTTCGTTTTTATTTATTTCGGCTGAATCTTGGAAAAAAAACATAATAAATTACATATGAACCATAAAATGAAAAATCCATTTTTGTTGGAATTTACATCATGAAACTATAATATAGTATGCTTTAGTACAAAGTTTTTTTTACTTTTAGATCTATGTTTTTTTGTAATTAATTGGAATAATTTATAGCTACAGTTTTTATGATCCAATTATCAACAGCTGAACCATACGATGGATGCATAGTACGGGTCCTATAGCAGACCAGATCGCTACAAAAATCGACAGAAATCATATAAAAAAATGGGGTAACAAATAACAGTAGCCGATTGTTGTTTAGACGGGAAATTCCGAAAAATCAGTAAAACAAGTTGTTGTTGGGCCAGTTCAAAGCTTCATTTGGTCCTGACCTGCAACGGCCCTGGTTCACAAAGCCCAAATTTGGCCCACAACACCGAGCAGATAGCAGCGGAAGCGAAGAAACAGGAGAAGCGGCGGGTTCTGGAAGAGTGTTTTTTTTTTTCCTTTTTCTTTTCTTTTTTTATAACTGGGAGAAGCGATCTCTTCGTCGCCGGCGAAAGCGACGGCACCAGCCGCCGTTCCGTCGGCTCCCATCGACGCCCGCTTCTTAGGCAAGTCCCGAACCCTCACTCTCTCTTTCTGCCATCCAAGCCCGACCCTCCTCGTCTTTTTTTCCCCACGGTTCATTTCGCACACAGGGTGTCTTCTCCTTGGGCCTTGGGTTTCTTGAACCAATCCGAGGAATTGCGTCGCGCGTTTGTTGTTGTGGTTTCATCTTAAAGAACCGAGATATTACATTTAGGTTTCCGATTGGATTTTGGTGTTGCTGTAGGATGTATGGGTCATGGGTGAACCCTAAAATCGATAGACCGTACCTGACCGAGTTGATTTTGAATGGGATTATGTCCCACGGCTAATGTGGCTACAATAGGACTATATAAGACACGGCTTTGATGTTGGCAGCTGGTGTCGAACGCAAGTTCCAATTTCAGTGTATGTCACGGTTAATCTGAAAATGAGTAGGACTGTAGCAGTATCAGTACGCTGGAGCTTCTAGTTTTGATTTGGGTCTAAATATTTTCACTATTGTTAGTAAATCTGCTAGTTTTCCTTGTAATGGCTAGGTGTTTAAGCAGCCTGCATCAGGCTTGATTTGGGATCATCATTGCTGTAGTCCACTTTATAACCTGACGTTATGACTCTGCTCTGCTCTCCTTAAAAATTCAGAAGCAGAAATTGCTTATTGTATATATGTTTTAGATCATTACTGTGCATTTATGTCATTTGAACAATCGTTGCATCGTTTCTTTCATTCACGTGGCATTGGTGCAGACTGCAGTCTAGGCAAGTAGGAAGTAGAACTGGGAGCCTTTAATCTGGAGAACAAAAAAATCCCTCTGTGTGTTACGTCAAATTTTGTGATTTCAGATGCCTGTAGGATAATATCTAGTAGGTAGTAGAAAGGCTTGATCTGGCACCTAGTGCCTAGTTTCTTTTTAATTAGTCATTTGGCACACCTGTGTTTTTTCTTCGGTGCTCTGATTTCTTAATCCAAACCAAGCAAAGAAATTTCATTAATATCTTGTTTCCCTGGATTCTGCTTCTGTTGTACCTGGAATAGATGGACTTCTCATTGATCAGGTAGATTCAAGATGATGTATGCCCATGCCTCACATGGCTACGATAAGAGATACCAATTTTATGTTAGGTGGGGGTTCAGCTCTGGATATTGAAGTATTTTCTGTATGCCATTGTTGATCTGTGGACAGCAGCACATAATTGGTCATGTTGCCATAGGTTTCACTTTCGATTCGTGCTTCACTAATGTGTAGGTCATCCTAAATATTATATTCTGAAAATAGAGATGGGTTTAGTCTGTTTTGACAAAAAGTTAGAATTGAAACAAGACTTCAATACTGTATCTTTTTTATCTGTTTTAGCCTGGACATTAGGGTTCACCCAGCGCATAGAATTCCTTGTCTGTAACAGTGTATAACAACTTAACAAATGGCTTCAGATCTGTACTGTGCAACACATATAGACTAAAATATTTGCATGTTACCAAAGTCTCTAGCAAGTTTACTGTCTATTTTTCATTTTTTATTCAGTCCTAACTTGTTCACTTTTCTTTTACTATGTTGCAGAGAGTCTGACATCATATATGCAAAGCCCTAGAAAAATCCGCGCCACCTCTGCCTCCACTACAGCCCCTGCTCCTGCTGTGCATGGACCTCAAGGGTGGGCAGATCTCCCAGTAGGTCTGCTCCATTCCGTCGTTCCTTTGTTGAGCTCCTTCATTGAGCTTCTCAGCTTTGCTAGCACCTGTCATTCTTGGCGTGCCGCTTTCGCGTCATACCCATCTAAATCCACATTCTGCACCCTGCTCCCGCCTCTCCTTGTCCAGCCGCATATCAGTGTATGGCCGTGTTTAGATGTTTCGCGAAAAAATTTTCGAATATGTCGGGCACACATTTCAAGTATTAAATATAGACTAATTACAAAACTAATTACAGATTTTGTCAGTAAATCGCAAGACGAACCTAATGAGTCTAATTAATCCGTCATTAGCACATGTTTACTGTAGCAATTTATTGTCTAATCACGACATAACTAGGCTCATTAGATTCGTCTCGCGAAGTACACTCCATCCATATAATGGGTTATTTTTTTCGACTACATTTAATATATCATGCATGTGAGGGAACATACTCGAAAAAAATTTCGCGAAACATCTAAACAGGGCCTTTAATGTGCTCCTAATCTACCTTCCAGAAGTGACGATGGGCATGAGCTCCGCACATGCCAGGTTCTTGATCCAGCCAACGTGAAAAGTACCCTTCGCTGCCAGATTCCTGAAGAGACATTTGAGAAGTTGGACTTTGCCGGCTCATCCTATGGGCAGCTGATTTGCGGCCACGGTAGAAATTGTCTTGTTGTGGATGTGTTCACTGGTGCCAAAGTTTTACCTCCACAGCTCCCATTTGGTGGCAACACTTATTTCTACTCTGGCATGCTATCAGCTCCCCTTGCATCACCAAACTCACACCTCCTAGTTTGCAGTGTCCAAACAGGACGGTCAGTGCTTCTTGCTTGATTGGCTGATTGGGAGTGATTGTTGGTCAAAACTACAGCTCAATAATTCACTGATTGAACAGATTGTGGAGTTTAATGGTCAGTTCATTGCAATAGACTACCACAATAAGCTCCAAAATCTATCCTTGGCCCCGCAGCTTGGTCTGCAGGAGATAGAAACTGTGTGGTGGGATGGCAAGGATGAATGCCCATGTCTAAGGCCATGGATTGTGGTGTGTGGTGACATGCACCTGATGGTCCACAATTACGTAATCTGTAAGTCCAACGGAGTATATGTCAAGTTCAAAGTCTATCGTCTCGACATGTCAACTGTGCCTGCAGCTTGGGTGGAGGTGAAGAAGCTAGAGAATTACTCGCTGTTTATTGGGACTGCTGTGAGGAGCTCGGCGTTTTCTTGCGCCAGCTTAGGACGATGTAATGGGAGGAGCAACTGCATGTACTATGGGGATTACGATCCACCCTTGGTGTTGCATGAAATTGGTGAAGATGCAGATGCTGTCCGTGATCCAGATTATGGCCTTGATGACCTTGTGTTCTGTAGCCCTCTGTTCAAGAGGGAGTGGAACACCCGAGTGCAGCCGTTCTGGGTGTACCCAAGCATGCTCTATCGCTGATGGCAAGTGATCCGTGTGCTCCGTGTGCTGAAATTTCACCTTAAATTTCCTCAGAGATCAGAGGCTTGCATTTGCAATGCATAATGCACATTGAATTGTGGTAGATGAGAGTTCGCAGACTTGCATTTTAGATTCCAGCTGTGTGTTGCTACTTTTAATCTTCTGCATTGAACTTGTTAGCTATTCTGGAAAGCCTGGAAGGCTGGATACTGTTATTCAATTGAGTAGTAGAAAAACGTTTTTACAATGTGTCTGAGCTTCCTCTGTACATGCAATTGCTTGTATGCAGACATCTCGGGGTTGACTTGTGCTCTACAATCTGTTTGTTTGAAGGGAAAAAATACCGTTGTATGCAATTGATTGTATGCAGGTATCTGGGGGGTTGACTTGACTATCTGTTTGTTTGAAGGGGAAAATATCGTTTTTTGCACGCTGGATATGAAGCAGAAATCTAGATGTGTAAAGTTTTGTCTTGAGCCGCCTTGTCTATGATAGATTTTGGGGGCCTAGATTTTGACAGTTACAGCAGCGAGCGCGAAAACCACGAAATCACCTTTCCTTAAAAAAGAAAAAAAAAATCCCCGAACTCACCTTGTAAAACCCTCTCGGCTGCTGCCTTCTCCCGAATCTCCCAAAAGCCCCTTTGCGGCATTTGCCCTCCCCATGGAATCCGACGGCGACACGTCGCCACCTCCCGCGCCGGCGGCGGCCCCGCGTGCCTGCGGCGCGGGCCACCGGGCGTCTCACTCGCTGCCGACCTCGGCGGGCGGCCGCGTGTGCCTCTCCTGCGCCGCGGCGCTCCTCTCCTCCGCGGGCGACGCCTCCACGCCGTCCCACCACGTCGCGCACGTGCTCGCCAGCCTCTCCCTGGCGCTCGCCGACCCGGCCTTCCTCGCGCCGCTCCGCGCCGCGCACCCGCGCCTCCTCGCGGCGCCGCTCGCCGACGCGGTCGCGGGCGCCGCCGCCCGCCGCGACGCCGCGCTCGCCTCGCAGGCGTCCGACCTCGCGGCCGACCTCGCCGCCGCCGTGGGCGCCCCCGCCGCCTCGGAGCTCGTCGCCCGCCTCGCCCGCGTCCTCTCCTCAGGTTCACTCGTCAAGCACCTCCACACGGTACGTGTGCGGCCCCCGGATACTCACATTTTCGGCCTAGGCTAGCGCTATCCGAAAATTCGATCGTTGGAAATGTTTTTTTACTGGAAAACGTAGCGAGATAGCAGATTCTAGAAGTCCCATTCTATCTGAGTACGTTCGTTGCAAAAATTGTCTACTAGGTAGTGGAGTAGAGTAGTGGCCGTCAAGTGTAGATCTAGCTTTCTAGTTCACACAATTCATCAATCGCATTCTAGTTATTGTATTGCTGAAACTGCTACTACATGATTTGGTAGCTGATTATTCTGTCAGTAAGTGGTTTATTAGAGCTGTTGCCCTAGATATGGAAGTTGACAATGACGAATAATGGTGGGAATATTTAAGGAGTAGGAGGAATTATGGGAAATTGCCATCCTTCATGTAATCTAAGCACTCTGCAGTCTCTTTTTTTTATTACTCCTATCAGGCCAACATTGTTTCCTATGATTGCTTGCATTGTCATGTCTCAGCAATTTCCTGCAACTCTAATGTGTGCCTTCTACGAATGATGGAATGGATTGTTTTTTTTTCTCTGTAATCAATTGCCTTGCATTTACTTGTGTCGTCAGATGAATTGAACTAATGAACTGAGAGAAGCATCAGTTGATATCTTCTTAGTTTGATTTTGGTTGTACCAAACTTAAATCTAGGACAAGATCTTATTTGGTAATACTACTAGATAAATTAGCGGTGGTTAATTATATGCTTGATGCGCCAATGCTCCATTTGAAGTAAGCATAGTAACTGGTGGCAGGGACAGGCTTAACCAAGTGCAGCATCATATCTATTAGTGTCACTCTGGGTCTGGGAGATGTATTCAAAGGTTGCCCCAGAAGTACATCTGCAGTTAGGTGTCAGAAACTCAGGATATGGTCGGAGCATGATCAGCTTCCTTGCCCTGTTACAGTAATTGTGGTGGACTACTGCAAATTTTTCATAGTAGCCTGCAGCCCTTTTGTCTCATTGTTTGACTGAGGTAGACTGGATCTCTTAGAGATGTGAGACCTTGGTACTTCTCTTCTGATTTTTTTCCCCTGAAGCAGAGGCAACAATATTGTTGAAATTTTGTTTAATCGATTTACCTGATGTCTGGATCTTTTTTTTATGTCAGTGCAGCTACATTGTTTGGGGGTCTTGCTAAACACAACCAAAGATGCTGCAGCATATATAGGACATAAACTTTCACTTTTCTTAAATCTTGTTAATGATCTCCGATTACCAAGGTGACAACAACTGAACTTTGGTGCTTATTTTCTACCTTCAAAGCACCCCATCTGGTGACATCTTTAACTTCCTCTATACAGCGATGAAATTCGTGGAGAGATACTCTTTGTGCTTTACAAACTCTCCATATTAAATGCCACCCCATGGGACAATATATGTGATAATGGAGACGTGGACATCTCAGCAACTGGGAGAAACTTGCTTCAACTCTCTCTTGAAGTCCTGCTCAAAACTCAGAACGATGCTGTTCGCTTGAATTGTGTTGGTTAGTGTATTTCTTCTTTTTGTTATAGAAAATAATAGTGCTTTGAGAATATTTTATCCAGTTAGAGATATCTGATGTTTGAAGTTTCATATGACGAAACAGGCAATTCTAACATTAATTTCTGTCACAATTTATACATAAGTTTACAGAATTTCTCTGTGACTAATTGATCTACACATTGTCTTTGTGTGAACATTCTAAATATATAGGCCGCAATTAGTCAAAGATAAAAAAAAGTCGTTGGCAAGCTTTATATAGTTTGAGAAACTTGAGAGTGTTATGAAAAGACCAACTGCATACATTATTTGACACTCTGCAAAGACACAGTATCCAATAGTTTAAGAACTAGTGGAGAAAAGAATACACTATGTTGACTTATACCTTCAAATTTCTTGTACTCATGAAATTCCATGCTGTAATAAGAAATTTAACGTCTTCAAGTCATTTGCACTAATGAACCAGTTCCTAGTAGAGCTGTGCGGAACGAAAAGGGTTCAGATTTTCCTTTAAACAACTCGACAGTGTTGGAAATTTCTGCAGTAGCCTGATCTTCACTTGTTACTGATGTTACTTTTTTGTGCTTCTGCAGCATTGCTCCTTACTTTAGCAAAAAAGGGGCTGTTTGACACTATGTTGCTCAGCAATCAGATTTCAATCAACTGCGTAGAAGCAGAGCACATGCAGGCAGATTATATGTCCCTAAATGCTTCTCTTGTTCTGTTCGCTGAGGCTGTCAAAGGATCTCTGCTATCTACTAACCTGGAAGTTCAGGCAGCGACATTGGATTTAATCTTTCATTTCCTGACATCTGATGCAAATATTAATGCTCTACTTCAAGTTTTGATCGATGAAAATGTTGCTGATTACATATTTGAGGTTCTCAGGTTATCAGGTACAAGCATAGTCATGAACCACTTTCTGAAAGCTTATATGCATTGTGAATTTTGAAGGCTTACAAGTTGAACTCCTGTACATTTTTCAGGAAATAATGATCTACTTGTCATCTCATCTATTCAAGTACTGTTACTTTTAGCCAGATCAGAGGAGCATTTCAAAGAAAAGCTTGCCATTGGATTTTCCACTCTGCTTCCTGTTCTTCACTATGTTGCTGAGATACCATTTCACCCAGTCCAATCTCATGTTTTACAACTTGTTTGTATTTGCATGGTCAATTGTTCTGGTATCCTCTCACTGCCACAGGAAGAACAGATAGCCTCTACTTTGACTGCAATCTTGAGAAGAAATGGCAATGGTGAACTTGGCATGAGTTCTGAAACCTTTATTCTGGTTTGCTCAATATTGATAGAGATACTAAAGTCACCTCATGCTCATGATATTGAGAAATTACCACCATTAATTGAGGAAGCATCAAGATATGCGATATCTTCAACACTGTCACATGAGTATGATTCTAGAATCCTCATTCCTCATTCCCTTCTTCTTCTGAAAGAAGCACTTCTGTTCTGCCTTGAAAGGAGCAAATGTACTATTTCTAGGAAGAAGGATCTTGAGGATAGCATCATTGAAACTTGCGGAACGATTTTACTGCATTGGCTTGAAAGTGCCGTGGTTGATGGTAATGATGAAGAAACATTGGCAGGGATCCTTGAGATTTTCCAAATTATTTTGTCAAGTGCAACTGATAAAAAGCCATTAAAGTTTGCTGAGTTGCTAGCTTCATCATCATGGTTTAGCCTGTCATTCGGATTCATGGGCTTATTTCCTACTGATCATGTAAAATCAGTTGTATATTTGGTCACTAATTCAATTGTTGACAAAGTCTTAGGCTGTAATTATGGGGAAACTATTAGAGATGCGCACATTTATCTGCCGTCAGACCCCACTGAACTGATGTATTTGCTTGGGCAATGTAGTACAGAAGACTTCAACTTGGCATCGTGCCAATGTGCTATCCTTTCTATACTGTATGCCTGTTCATTCTACAATGAAAGGTACTTATCTTGTGCTGCTTTCAATTCGCCATTTATAACTTACAAGAAAGAATACTAATGTGGTGATTATTTCAACTATTCAGCCTGGCTGCTGACAACCAAATTCTGGCTTCTGTTGAGCAATACATCCTCCTCAATGATGGGAACTTCCCATATGGGATTAATTTTTCTATTATGTTTACGCTTCTGGTCCACCTTTATGCCTATGTTAGAGGCATTTCCTACAGTTGCAGCATTCCACATAGTCCTGAAGCCGAGAATTCTCTATTCCATTTAATGACACATAAGGATTGGGATTTGCTTGCGATCCGAGTCCATCCAGTAGCAATGAAATGGCTCTTTCAGAGGCAAGAACTTATGGAACCACTCGCCTTGCAGATGCTAAATTTTTGTAAAACTTTTTGTGAAGATGAAACTGTCATCATCTTGAACAGCAGTCCGTTGGTGAACATACAAATCGTGGCAGAGCTGGTACTTTCTGGAGAAACCATCATCACATTTTTGCTGGTGTCCTTACTAAACCATATGGTAAAGGAAGGCACTGAAGATGAGATCTTTTCAGTGGTCAGTGTTATTGCTGAAATCCTCATGATCTCTCCTTGTTCTTCTGATCAGTTTATAACATGCGGCATTGTTGATTCATTCCGTGGCATATATTGCTTACCGTACTCTTCAAGGATCAAAGCAGTTTGTTCCTATATGATCTTTAACATCTTATGTTCAGCAAGTGCATCGACATTCGCCCAGGAAGATGAATGGCTTCCTCTTACTGTGAAGGTACTCTTGTTCTATCAATCTGAGTTAAACCATGCAAGCTACGGCGCAGAGAGTAGTTTGAATCACATCTAAGCAATATTATTGTTGGTATTAATAACTTCATAGGATGACTAAACTTGTGGACATAGCAAAGTAATGAAATTATAGTGCCATACGAAAGATTTCTAGGGTTTTGAACATAGACTGGGTTAAGATTACTTCAAAGGTATCCTACGTCCTAGACCCCTAATTGTTTGTTAGGCCAATTCAACATTCCAAAAGAAACCATTGTTATCTATTTCAATTTGTATCATTTCTGGCTATATTTATAATTTGTCTAATTCAGAAATCACTTTTGTTTACAGCTTTTAGAATTTATGAATTCTAGTATTGATTATACATCTAGTAACCAAGAACCCAAGATATTGATTGGGATATTATGCTTTGTTTTGCATCATTCAGCAAACAAAGTTCTTGTTGAGCCTGCAAAAGCCATAATCTTGAACAGTTCGTTGGTTTCTTTAACGGATGTTATAGTACACAAAGCATGTACAAAAGGCCCATCTTTGTTTCAACACAACCAGGAGACAGCCTTTGGAGAATTCCTAATTTTTGTGCTTCTATTGTTATTTTTCTCTCTAAGAAGGTATAAAGCGTTACTGCATGCTTGATTTTACTTGCTTCAGCATGCACTAATTTTGGTCTGTATTTTCAGTTTGCATACGATTCTAGAGGCAAGTATTGACTGGCAGGATTTCCTTGAGCATTCAGATGACGTCCAATCTTTTTCTGTCCTTGGCATTCCATGCCATGATTTATGCCGTCTCATGCACTTCGGTCCACCTTCTGTTAAACTTATTGCTTCCCAATGCCTGTTGGAGTTGCTCACGAGAATTTCAGATCAAAGAACTTGTATTAATGCTGAATTAAGATGCTCTGTGAAGTATCTGAAGTCCATTATTGCAGTGACGGAGGGTTTGGTCTTCAGTGAAGACAGTAAAGTTGCTGGAAATTGTGGTGCTTGTCTTTCTTTAATTTTAGGTTGGGAGAAACTTGGAAGCCAAGAGAAGGTGGCGACCAGAGAATCCAAATGGTTTCGTTTAATAGTGGAGGAATTTGCTGTTGCCTTGACTGCTCCTGGTTTGACGTCCAAATCTTTCACCAATCAGCAGAAGTTTGCAGCGAATCTAGCTGTTTCATTACTCAGGCTGAGCCAAGTACCAGATTGGCTAACATCACTGTTTAATAGCCATCTGATATCTGGCATTGTGGCTAATCTTTCTGCTAGGAATGTTACTGCAGAAATTGTCAATCTCTTCAGTGAGCTCATGGCTAGGAAATATCTGAGTCAAGAGCACATTGTTGCTCTACATAACTTGTTCCTGGTTTGTGCAATCCTCTTCGTAATCTTAAAAATAGAGCATGGCATTATATAGCCGTACAGGATTGCATCCTTTTATGAGTTTACCTTTTGCATTCCCCTGCCGTGTTGAATTCGTTTTGGTTCAATGTCTAGTTTCCACCAAGCTCACTTCATTCACATGATCACATCACGATGCAGGTGTGCAGAAGACATGTCTATGATGGAAGCTCCAAGGTGCAAATGTCGGAGCAAAGTGCTAAAATGGTCACGAGAAGCACTGATAGTGTGCTTGCTTTGCTCTTTGGCCTGATGCTGAACCAGTGCACAGACTCTGGCGGGGTTCAACTGGAGCAGCAGAGACTCCTGCGTGCGATTGATCTGTTCTTCCGGGAGTCGAGCGTGAGAGAACAGCGTTAAAGCCAACCAGCTTGTACAGATGTTCAGTGATGCTGATACTTCTTTGCTCCTGTTTCCGGACCAAGTAAATGATATTTCAAACGGGGCAGCAATCTCTCCTGAGAGGTTATGCGATTTCCTGCAAAAAGGGGGAAGCGTAGGAAGTTGCATACAGCTACTTTTGTTTTGATGTAGAGAGGAATGTACATGTGACGTGAATAGATAGGATTGGCATCCATCCTTCTGGCCTGAAATAGCATCAACCACTAACGTGACTTGTAAGCCGTATTCTTATGATAAAATAAATAGCCTGAAATAGCCACAGGTGATGAACTGATAATGATTCATGCTAGCAGCCTGTCTCAATCCAGGTTTCTTTCAAAATTCTGGCATTTCATCGCTTCACCTCACGAGTTTGCAGGATTGCATTTCTATTTCCTGGTATGCCCTTCTAGAGTTCTAGTTCTGCCTTCAAAATAAAGAAAAAGGCATTGAGATCACTGCCATGTAATGTCGCAACCATAGATAGATAACTGGTATTGAAAATCCGCAACCGTACAGATATTCAACTGCTACTAAAATCAACAGTGGCAAATATTTTGATAAGAGTATTTTTTTATGGGTCTTAGATTAAGGGACAGAAACACTAAGGAACACCTAAATCTTTTACAGTATGAAAATATTTTTTATTCTAATAAGTATCAACAACGACCCTATTATACTAATGGCCTGTTTAGTTTCCTAAATTTTATTAAAAAAATTGCATTAGAAAGAAAACACGTTCCCAATGTAAAAACTTTTTGCAAACTTTAGGCAAAAAATGACTGGAATCCTAAGATGAAATGTAACCAACCTTGCATGGAACAGCTCTTCTATTGTCAAAGGGAGGAAGATATAAGTGAAAAAGGATCAACCTTTCACGGTCTCTCAAAATAATATAAAAAACATAGCCCACTATTATCTCTATATCAAAATATTTGACACTGCTAAATTTTTATCATAACATTTGATCATTTGTCTTATTCAAAAGTTTAATAAAAATATAAGAAAAGGTAAATCATGTTTAAAGTGTGTTTGATTATAAAGTAAATCACAAATAAAATAAAGAGTAAACTGCACCGCCAACCCCTTGACTTGGCCGGGGTGTCATCCCGGTCCTCAAACTCTCAAAATGCACATTCAAGTCCCTAAGCTTGGTAAATGGTTCACGTGAGGTCCAAATCACTGCTATCCTCGTAAAATAGCGAGCGTGTCATGCTGACCGGGCGTTTATGTGGACCGGACATGTGAGGCCCACGTGTCAGCTCCTTCTCCTTCCTCTGCATTCTCTCTCTCAGTCATATTCCTATGAGGTGACCATGCCGGCTCCTACTGCAAGGACAAGGCGGCCCACGCTGAAGCATCCACTCCACCAAGCGAGCCTCCCAACCATGCCGTAGCACAACCCCACGACGGTCACCTCCCTTTCTTTCCATTTTGCCTGGATCTCCCGCGTGGCGGGGAAGTGCTCGACTTCAGGGGCACTCGAGCTCACCACCGCCGTCCGCTCGGGCCATGGCCTCGCCCCCCGTTCACGCACGGCTGCCACTGCCATCCGCTCAGGACGCGCTTGCTCCCCATCTGCGAACCCTCGCTGCTGTTGTCCGCGTCGGCCCGCAGCCTTGGCCCCCGTTCGCTCGAGCAGGGCACGACCGCCGCCGCCCATCCGCGTAGGTCGTCTCCTGTCGGGCCATCCGCGGCGCCGGTGTTGAAGAAGAAAGGCTAATGGCGGGAGATTTCGACCGCCAGTGGCTGAGATGCACCGCCGCACCTCGTGCCGACCGCTGCGGCCCCACGGGCCCCATCGGAGATGCGCGTCGTCGCTCCACGGGCCCCGCTGGAGATGCGCCGCCGCCCTCCATGGGCTCATCGGAGATTCTGTTGGAGAGGATGGAAGAAAGGTGAGGTTAGAGAGGGAAGATAATGAGTAGATGACACTCATGGGCCCCACATGTCAGGTCTACGTAAATGCCTAGTTAGCTTGACACGCAGACGGTTTAACGAGGGTGATGGCGATTTGGACCTCGCATGAATCAATTACCAAAATTGGAGACATAGATGTGCATTTTGGGAGTTTGTGGACCGGGATGACACCCCGGACAAATTGAGAGGCCAACGGTGTATTTTACTCTAAAATAAACAATAGTGATAATTCTTTAAATAGAACTGTCGGTGAAATACTATATGACTAAAAGTCAACAACGCGATATTTTGATAGGAAGGCAGTGTTTTTAGTGGTAATATATAATGGAAAAAAATGAGCGACCCTACCCGTCAGGATCGGCACAACAAAAGCACCGTTGCTAGAAAAGTGTGCACAGAGATAAAAATGAACTGAAAACGTTTTAAGAAAAGAGAGGAACAAACACGGCCAGAGTGGCAGCTGCCGGGTCTGGCTGGCTCCCACACTTCTCTCTCTAAAACCCTATTACACCCTTCGTCATTTTCGAATCACAAAAAGGAAAACCGGTGTTCATCCCGGAGCCCCCGCCCCCAACGCCGCCCCTCCCGCGCCGCGCCGCCCTCGGCGCCGCTCCGGAGGAGGCAGTGGTCCGCGCCGGAGTCCATTCGAGCCACCTGTAGGAGTGAAGATCCGGGCGCTGCCCCGACGCCGTGAAGACAGGGAGGGGCGCCGCAGCTGGGCCCCCGCATCGACGCCGTGGAGGAGGGAGAAAGAAGGGGCTAGGTTGTCTCAGAGGAGAGGAAGGCGCCGCAGCCGGAGTCCTCATGCGCTGACCTCCGTCGAATGCTCTCGCAAGTCCAGGTGAATCCCATCCTGTGCTTTGCTTGTTTACTGTGCGTGGCTGCAATTCAGATTCATATTGTGCTAATACTTAGAGAAGTTAAAATTACTTAGAGATGCTAATTTGTAATAAATTCCCACACAATTTATTCTTTGTGACAGAATTTGACAAAGGTGTGCCAAATGCAATCTGAACATCTCACATGTTTCTGCCATTCTTTTCTAAACTAATTAGTTAAAATTGCTGCAGAAACCAAAGAAGAATGATGATGTGCTTCCACTAGTAGAAGTAGAAAAAGGTGGCAGCAAGAATGGTGGAAAAGTCCCCCCCACAAGCGAGGGAGAATCCGATCGAAATGCATCCCCCGCAGACCTCCATTCCGCCCCCGCAGACCCCCATTCCGCCGTGGGGGTCGAATCGTCGCCGGAAGATGCCGCCGTCAGTGCTCAGCCCGTCCTTCTCCTGCAGGCCGTTCCTCGTCACCGCCTCCGCCGCCGCCGCCGCCAGCGGTGACCAGGACGCCAACGTCTCCGAGCACCCCTGCGTACGTACGCCCTTGGCCCGCGCTATACTGCTAGGGCGCGTGCAGCTTGTTTTCCTTTCTTCCCCCCACTCTCCCCCCTCTCTCCTTCCGTGGCCGAGACGCGCGGTGCTGACGCAATTGAGTGCCGGGCTCGCGCGCCTGTGTTTCTGGTGTTCAGGTTACGCTGCTCGAGTGGTGGTTGGCGCGCGTGGAAGGGGACGACAAGAAGATCGCCGTCGCGGGGGTTTTTGAGAGGTGAGCTTTTCTTCTGAAGGAAAAGTTTTTTTTTTTTTAAAAAAAGATCCATCTTGGTGGCTGATGTCTGTATTTCACTGGAGGTCCGGGCTTGGTTGGCTGAGAATCGACCCCGAAAAGTCTCGTTCTATGTCTCTAGGTATTTGAATCTTGTCAAAATGGTAATTGCAAATTTTGATGCCTAGATTGAGTCCCATATGCTTCTGAAGAGGAGGCCTACTTAATTTCTGTAATTTGTCGCTTCAAATGGTTGGCCTGATGCTTGGCTGAAACTGGTTCTAAAAATTTAATGTTTGCGCTTCTTGTCAGTACGTTTCATCCTTGCAGACTCAAGGGTGATTAATTTCTTGACTAAAGCGCAGTTTTAGAAATCCTGCTGCTTGTGTATTTAAGCACCTTTCCTGAAGGGAGGTTTTGATTCTTTCGTTTGCTGATGTAAACAGTTCTCTGTTGCTCAAATCTGACAGGAACCAAACAACCAATGAATTTGGTCCTGCACGCATTGCAAAGCGTCATGAGTCTTGTGTTCTTGAATCTGAAGATGGAATTGTACTTTGCATCTGTGGTTCACTTAACATTACGCGAACGCTCGCCTACGGATATTCGATTCAGGTATGCATGTTCTGTTTTGTGTTTCTTGTTTCATGTACCAGTTGATGCCCATTTGGACAATTTTTGAATCGACTGCCATTCAAAGACCACATTCTATCATTTGCTTTCTCCACCCATCCTGTAATGCTATTTCTGTATTCCTATGGAAAGCTGATGGAAAGTTATTCTAGATTCAGTAGTATCTACCATCTACAAAATATCATCTACCAAAAATTTTATCTGGTTTGTAACTTTTACCAGAATTCATGTCCATGAAGATCATTAGGCATGCACTGCTCTTATGAAAGCCTTTCTCTTGGCTGCAAACTGTGCACACAGGTCTGTGAAAAGTTCATGATTGGATTTCCATACTGGTGGGAAAATTGCAACCAGCTTTATCCCAAGGAGACAAGCTCACACGGAGGACGTCCACCAACCTTTTCTAACGGAAGAAATTCAAATGTGGATTCAACTAAATTTTACTTGGAACAATTTCAGCTTGGAGAACGTCTCCATTCATATGGATCAGCTATGCTCAGCAAACTTAGCAGTGTTAAAAGTTCCAACGATGCTGCCTTTCAAAAATCTTCGCATTTGCCAAATGGAGCACCAAGATTTGAGGAATACACTAGTGATGATAATATTGTTATAAATGAAAATGTTGCTGCATCAAATGACGATGGAGAAAGACATGAAGCTGCATGTAATGAGGTGTATAGTGTGGATATACACTTGATTGCAGGCAGAGCTTTAGGAGAAAGAGATGATGCCATTAATACTGATGCATCTTTAGTGCTTACAGTGGATGTTGCTAATGATGCTAGCAATGAAGGGGCTTCTACACCCACAAGTCCGTGTAAGAGAAGATTATTTAGATGCTGCTCATATTTTCTCCTCTCCTAACAATATTTTATTTCACCCATGTTTCTAATACGATGTTTGTTTCTCCTTGTTTAGGTGATCAGAGAAAAGCTCAGCATGTTGCACTGAATGAGAAGGCAGCAGTAAATGAAGATGTGCCAACTGCGGTTTGTTTAAATGTGCAAAACTCCTATCTTCCAAGTGGAACACCGAAATTTGAGGAGTACACTTGTGATGGTGATATAGCAATAATTGAAAATGCTGCTGCCTCAAATGGTGATGGAGAAAGAGATGAAGCTGTATGTAATGAGGTGGATAATGTGGAAACAGTCTTGACTTCTGCAGTGGAGTGTGCTAATGATGCTAATAATGAAGAGGCAGACAATGCTCCATCCACAAGTATGTGTTTGTATTTCCTCCTCTCCTACAAATATTTCATTTCGCTGATATTTCTAATAGTGTTTGTGCCCCCTTAATTTAGGCGATAAGAGATCTCCAATGGTTTCATTGAAGACGCAAGGTTGTTTTGAAAAAACTCAGCACATAACACTGAGTAAGAAAGCAGTAATAAATGATGAAATGCCAACTTCAGTTTGTTTAGATGTGCAAAACTCTTCCGATCTGTCAAAGGAGACACCGAGATTTGAGAAAAACACTTATGCTGGTGATATTCCAACAAATGGAGATGGTGCTGCTTCGAATGATAACAGTGAAAGATGCACAGCTGTACCCAAGGAGGTGGATAGAATTGAAACAAGCTTGGTTGTGGACAGCACTATAAGAGAAAGAGGTCACGATGGCATTACTAATGTTTCTTTATCTCCTACAGTGGAATGTACTAATGATGCAGTCAGTGAAGGGGTACACAATAATTCACTCTTAGGTATGTGTAAATATTTAACAGCAGATATTTTCTCCTACAAATTCACTGATATTTCTAACAGAGTGTTCCCGTAATTTAGGTTGTAAACAAACTCCAGTGGCTTCTTTGAAGAGTCAAGGATGCCAGAAAAAACATCAACACACATCTTCAAATGAGAAGGTAGTATCAAATAAAGATATGCCAATTTTAGTTTATTCAGATTCTCCTGACAGAGTGTTTTACCTTTAAAATACTGCCCCTCAAAATGTGCCAATGAATCAATTACTGTTTGGACTTCATTTCTCTAATGTAGTTTGGACATACTGGTCCATACAAAGGCCCTGTTTGGCACAGTTACTTGATTTTTTCATAGATTAAGCAAAAACTGTGCAAATCGACAGGATCCAGTAGCAGCGTTTCAGTAAGAAGGTTGCATGAATGAAGTAATTTGAATATGCTTCTCACCAGCTTCTCTATAAAAAAGGTTTCTGCACAGTCACAAGCTGTGCTAAAGAGAGCCAAAGTAGTGTTATGTCGGATGGTAATTTGATGAAATCAAGTCGTAGACATAAGTTCAGCAACTGTAATAGTGATACTGATCCAATAATAGATATTTAAATAAACACATTGTCATGTGTAATCAACACTCAACATAAAGGATCATCTTTTTGGAGCCACTTCAAAATTTATGTATGCACCTTATCACACAATCTTTGTAGCATTACTGTAGGACCCAAGGAATAAGCACATTCCAGTTAATATCTTTATGCAAGGCAATGCCTTGTAGACATTTATGTGTATTTCTTTATGTAGCAACGTGTTTCCATATTAATAACAAAGTATTAACATCATTAAAGGGTTGCCTACATTGATGTAAACCTCACATATAAGATGTGTAAAACCACTAATTGCGGTCCATCGACCATGCTAGCTAAGAGGCATCTTGCAGTATTTTATACCTTCATGAATTGTTATACTATTTGTATTGCTCATGGTGACAGGTTCATATTTAGCATATTTCAGTTTGTTATCCTATTCGTGTAGCTCGCTATGTATATATGCATGAAAATAATGAAGTTGATTGTTCTGTTCCTTGGAAAGCAGCCTTCAGGCCTGCCAAAGAAGCGAAGGTCTGCACTTGAATTGTTGCAGCGCCCTAGAAGTTCTCCACTCACCAGCCCAGTTCCATATGTAAGTGTTATAGTTCATTTTTTCTGTTGTTAGAACTTCAGAAAGTTAATGATTGCAAGTATTAGACTTTTGCAGTTGTAACTTTCTGACAGCATCTAGATCTATAACATCCATGTTTGGTTTGTGGAATTGGGCTCAATGAATCGTATCGACGCTCCAATTTGATTCCATGTAGAAACATGAATGGGCTCTAATGCAATTATTTTGGTTGGATAGCCTAGGAATCATGTAAAATTGAAATTAGACCAATTTGATTCCAGCTTCTGTTTGAGTGCCTGTTCTGAGACGTTCAATCACATAAAGAATGGGGTCGCTGTTTCATCACCACACCAGGCCTTCGATGAGAAACCCCAGCACAGCTGTGCCATGCATGCACTAGAGCGGGACTGGCATGCAGGCATGGAAGGGTGGAGCCAGACAATCTCCCTGGTACACTCTGCCATAACTCTTGGCCAGTTGTCAACAGTGGCGTCTAGCTCCGCACTGGATCTGTATCCAATTCTGCAAACCAAACAGAGCCTAGTTCTTTTACTTGAGATCAGGCTATCCCAAAAGCGTCCTTATGTTTCAAGTACATATTTTATGATATTTATTTGAAGTTAAAAGATTTTGTTGTGACCTTAAGTTGGAAACATTTACCTTTACTTGGTAGCATGAGATTGATACTTGTATGTGTATTTATTGCAATGTTCCTGAATCGCTTTAGGCCCATGTGTCTCCGCTTACCCGTGATTCAGCCGCATCCTTGTCAATGTCCACACCTGAAGCATTAAAACTGAAAAGAACCAGATCGGGTATGTCTTTGGTTGTTTGAAATGCTGCTTTATATCATATGTTCATAGTACTAAAGAAATGGAAATTTAATTTCAGGTCGTGTAGTAGTACCAGCTTTGAATTCAGGATACCAAAGGATTGTTTATGACAAGGTTAGTATTTTTTTAGTGCTTTTTTACATTGTCCAAGTTAACTACTTTATCAGATACTAAGTTTAACGGATAGGCTGAGAAAGTTATAGATAGTAGACTGAACACACCTTTTCGATAGCATATGTGCAACAATACGATTTGCTAAATACCATTCAATTTGTGCAAATTTCTTTTTTTCCCTATTTTATCACAGAATGCAACTTTCAACTAGGATTTGTAGAAGAGATGTTTAAATCAGTATATGATGCAGGCACTTATATGACTATAAGATAAATTATCTTCACAGCAAGTGAAGTAGAGGCCATGCATTAGAGTTGTTTAGTTATGATGCCTGCCCAATAATACAATTTTCAAAGTATAGTAGGACATGAATAATTCTCATCGGCAACAGATAGTTTGTTACTATGATTGCATTTTTGTTTTTCAATGTGATACAATCTCAATGCGAGTTCAGGCAGTTGGTGGATTCAGGGCAAAGCCTAGCAGCACCCAACCTACTCTCAGATTTTGTGAAATTTCCTTTACCCTGGAGCCCTTTCATGTGCCTAGTGTCTCATGAAGTGCCTCTTCTGTAGGACGGCATGGTCACTGGTGTCGTCGGTCTAGGTTCGCCATCCCCCAAAGGTCTGTTCTGAATCTCTCATTGTTTCATCCCGCAATCTTCAAGAGCGTGCCTTTTCATTTTCCACCCGAGAACCGTTTAGAGGAAGTCTGGGTGATTCCTTATCGAGTTTTCATTTCGCGTAACCTGTGTCCTTTGCAGGGAGCAAGCTGAATGGGTCTGCGACAAAGAAGAGGGCTGAGCCGGCTGCAGCGAGCAAGTTGAAAACGTCTCCACAAAAGAAGAGAAGTGCCGAGCCGGCTGCAGCGAGCAAGTTGAAGACGTATGCACGAAAGAAGAGAAGTGCCGAACCGGCTGCAGCGAGCAAGCTGAAGACGTATGCACGGAAGAAGAGAAGGGCTGAGTGAGCAATCTTCCAGCCGTGACTGGTAGGATTAGGGATGTGTATGGCTGCACGTGCAGGATCCTGCAGACGCATCTTTCAGGAGTGCTTTTTTGGGTTTCGACAGATCTGTTTGAATGCTGTCTCGCGCGCTGAGCCTAGTAGGGCCTTGGCATGGATGGTGTATGAAGGCCTGAGCATGAACCTGTGCTACCAGTGCCAGAGCCACGTTCTGCTGCACGTCTTGACCTGTGATAACATCTGAATGTGTGGACCTGGACATGCCTTTCTTCTCGTCGTGGATGGCTACTTGTTGTTGCGGAATGGTACCTGTTTGCTTGATCGTATCGAGCGAAGAGGAAGGAGATCCTTGGTTTTTCCGTGCTCTTGTTTCCGTTCCGTAAGGGCTTTTTTTTAGAAAAGGCATCTTAATTTAAAAAAATAACGAAACCCTAAGTGGCCGAGTTTTTTAAGGAAAATAAAAATCCTAGATTGGACTGGGCCAAAGCTTTCAAGGCTGGAAAAAGCAACCTTCCTTCCACGAGCCCATCAGTACTGTAGCCGTAGCCCAGCATCCGGCCCGTGCGGGGCCCACTAGTCAGAGTCCCAACGGAAAACTAACCTCGAAACGCCCCCGCCACGACGCCATCGCCTCGCCGGTTTTCCTCCTCCCCCAGGCCGCGCCCGCCGCCGTCGTGCGCCGTTCCCTTTTTGGCGTTCACCTCGCCCTCTCCCGCGGCCGCCTCGCTCCTCGCGCTCGCAGCAGCAGCTTCGCTCCGCCCACCCCCGCCTCCCGCTCCCAGCTGCGGCGTCGGCGGAAAGCATCACCGTCCTTTGCTTGCGCCTTGCGGGTTCCGCTGAACCCGTGTGTGCGGTCGCTGCTGGTACTAGGTGAGAGGACTTTAAATTTAACCCTTGACTGGAACCCTGTTCGACAGAGTAGCATCTAGATGGGCGTTATATTTCTATTCTCTTTACATTAGCACATGGAATCGGTGCATGGATCCGTCAACAAAATTTTGGCTATAGAACAGAGGATGCCGAGTGAAGGGGACTATACATCAGCATATCTGCTTTAGGGGAATATGGTGCAAAAGCGCTGCTATCCTACAGCCTGCAATTTCATAGCTAGATGGAACAGATAAATGTACATGAGGAGCACAAAATATTGTATGGAGCCCTACAAGAGTCAAATCACACAGGTCGCCTAACTGATATTGATACCAGTTAGCACAGACAGGAATACCTCTCCTGGCATGTTATTTTGCCATTGCCTTTTCTCATAGTTTTTTGACAGGTTTCAGTAATACCCTCAAGTAACTTGATATACTAGTTGCCATGCACAGAGACTTTTTTTTTCTCTCGTTTACCTCGATGCAGTGGTTGGCTCTTCAAATTATATACCAAAGTAGACTATAACAACTCCTATATGTATTTTCTATTCTTATTACAGGAATGACTTGACCTTTGCTAATGGTATCATGCATGCAGGTTCATTACTACTTCTAGTTTCTACCTGACAAAACAGGTTTTTAGATAGTCTGAAACAATCTCCTTGTTACCAGTGGTCCTAACGAGTGCTCAACTCCAGCGTCTTTCAGGAAGTTTCTGTTAGCCAACCTTACCAATTTATTTGGATCTGCTTTCATGGGAAACATTGTTAACACTGTCAAGAGGTTCTCCAGCAATGATGCTACCGCTATTCCTGTCCGGAGGTGTTCTGACCTGTCAATTGGGACATCAAGATTAGAGAAATGTACTTGCATTGGTGATGGTATTTCAGTGACAGGGGAAACTGCATCTGCTTCAAATGGAGGCAGTATTAATGGATGTAAGGATTTCCTTGAGGAGGTCGCTGATGAGGGAATGCACATGGCTCCAGGAAGCACTTCGACAAAAGTATGTCTTGGTGATATCAATTTGTTTAGTCTACCTATGGTTCATACAAGACCATCTGGGAGTGATGAGGGCTATAAAGAGAGAGAAACTCCAAATGGAACTGTCCAGACAGATGCGAGAGAACTTGGGTGTGTTGATCATTCAGAAAAATCCGGTTTGATTTACAGCCAGACTGCTGGTCATATGTCTCACAGCTTGGAAGATGGAAGTACTGAAACTCCGAGAACCTCAATGGTTGATATTTCTAAAGATTCATTATGTAAATTATCTGCTGATGGAAACTCTTTTATAAACCTTAATCCAGCAGATGATGTGGAAAATAGTCCAGACACAGATACACATAGGGGCAACGAGTTGATACTTCACAGCGTTTCTCCTACAGATGGTTTGTTTGATTGCAATGTCTGTGAAGGATTAGCTGATGGCGCTCTTGATTCATGTTATAATAGCAACATTGAGGTTTTATCGGAGGGGCAAAGACATGAAAAAAGAACACCTCACAAATCACTAAATTATGATGTGGTGCCAATTGAAGTAATAAAAGCTGCTGCTAATTTAGACGCCAGTAACCCTAAGTCTTCATTAAAAGGACGAGCAAAATGGAAAAGAACTACTAAAGCATCAAGTAAGATGTTGGTACCAAAGGAAAATACTGGAAATATAGTTCCTTCAGATCTAATTTGTCTGGAAATTGTAAGTTTTTAACTCTGCTCCTAAAAGGCGTAGTTTTCTAGTTTCCAACATTCCTATTTCAATCTACTTAACTAATGTGCAGCTGCCATTTTTAGTACTTGATCTATTTTTTCAATAAATGTGCTATTTATACACTGAAGTTGAGCTACTAACCAGGAAAAACAGCTTACTGGGCCATTGGTGGAGCAAAGTTCTGGAGATAAAGATTTGCAGGGTACTCCTAGATCAAGAAATACTAAAACCCCAGTTTCATATGTAAGTATAGGACCTATATCATATCATTTTGGAATTGAAACTAATATTGATTCAGGCTTGTACATTTGTAAATTGTTTATCTGTTGATGGCTGGGACATAACTGTTGCTATTCAAAAGTGAGTTCTTTGTCTATTTGTTTAACTGGCATGTTTATGTGCTATTCCGAAACAAAACTGGGCAAGAATTTCAAGGTAGGCTTGATTATATTATGTATTGATACTAAAGCTGTTGCCTTTACACATTTGTTTTCATAGAACTACACTTGATTTGGTATTTATAATTTTAAGGCAAACTTGATTATGTTAGAAACATGCATTACAACAGGTTTATTTAACCATAATGATCTGATCTGCATGTTCTTTTGGAATAATTATGTCGCTAACAATGTGGATATTATTTCAAGGCAGGTTGTTTGTATATTGTGATTTTAGCATAGTTTGTCTAGCTTGCATGTTTTAAGCTTGCATCCAACATGTACTCATTAAAATTTCTCCCAAAATTTAAGGTGCATCAGTCTCCACTTACTCGCAGTAAGTCGAAGGCACTGTCTATTTCTACTCCTGAATCTGTCAAAATGAAACGATCCAGATCAGGTGAGTTGTTCTGCTTCTGTACCCCTGCCGGCCAAATTTTTTTTTTAAAAAGAATTTCTGCTTCTGAAAAGTGCAATTTTTTTTTCTGTTTTGACCCAAGCAGGAATTTTGTTTTCAGGCCGGCTGATAGTTCCACGATTGGATCCAGGATCCCAAAACATTATCTATGATCCGGTCAGTGACAACATAATTGTTCGCCTAAATTTCCATCACTGTCATAGAATGATGGTGCCCGAAATTAGCACACATATGCCACGTGATCACTGAAATTAGTCTAGTTGTATTTTGGCTGTATGATTCATAAAAGTCATTCCTCCTGCTGGTATATTTCTCATTGTATGCATTATCGCAGGATGGCAGTATAAGTGGGATAACTAACTCGGAAGCACAATTTCCTGAAGGTTCGTGCATATATCTCATATTCTCATGTCCAAAACACTATTGTGCAACTGTTTAAGTAGCCCCTTTGAATTATGCAAGTGCATTGGTATTTGATGCCGTGTATATTCTTCCAGCAGGGATTAGTTCGGAGCCTCCATCTAAGAGGAGAAGGTCTCGGCGTTTGTCACTGTATCACAATAGACTGCTCACATTCTAACGAGGCTTTGATGAAATGCTGCGGCTAGCATGTTGTATCTTACAATCCTGATGTAACTATCGGACCACCCCTACTGCAGGTTGATTGTATGTATGTCATGCTGACTGGCTTCTATCTGGTGCCAATGGTCGCTGTACCTGGTGCCCACTGATATGAATATTTGTAGGGTTTTTGGTATCCAATTACAGGTTTTCATTTTACCGTTTCTGAAGAAACTTATCATGAGCATATTTCCTGTGATAAAACCGGAGGACTTCTCATTTCTGGTGGGGAACAAGTGAAAGGTAGTATTCAGTCAGTGTGCAGAGGTGAAAAAAATGTGCTGTGCGTTTGAGATTATTGTTTGGTTTGAATTTCACCGGAGAAAGTTCACGGGTATTTTTAATTTGAGATTTTTTATTTCATATATACACATATGTGCTTCACGGATTTTAATTTATGCTCGTATTCCAGTTTCAGTTCATGTACAGTTCAGTCTCCTCGAGTGTTCATGAGAATGAACAAGATGTGTGTGCTTTCCTTAATTGTAGAAGAGTTCTGGGCCTTTTGCAGATATTGAAGTATGTTTAGGCATTTTATAAGAATATTGTAGGCTAATTTTTACAAAAAAATCTATTTTTTAAACTTCAAACTGAGAAAATAATAAGCTGTTGAGTATAAACGCGGAGAACCGGAATTAGGAAAAAGAAAAACAAAAGTAACAAAAAGTTCTAGTGGTGGGGCCGTGGGGTGCTCTCTACGCGCCGTTGCTTTTCGAAAAGAAAACGCCCAGCCGCAGGCAGCAGCGCCGCGGCCCTTCCTCCCCTCCTTGCCCCGCTCCGCCGCCGCCGCCGCCGCGGCTTCCCCGCTCGGGGAAATGGCGACCGAGCCCCCGCCGGGCTCCACCGGTGGAGGATGTACCAGCGATGCGTAAGCGCCCCTTCTCCCTCGCCCTCTTTCCCTAAAGCATAGATCCTGCCGTTTCGTCGTCGCGCGCGGCTGCGGGTTCCGCTGGGCTAATGCGATTCCTTGGCGGCGTCGCGCAGGTCGTGCTCGGCGACTGGTGGCTGGAGAGGGTGGACGGCGAGGGCAAGGTCCGCGTCGCTGGGATGTCCTACACCCCGCAGATGAGGCATCTCCTCCTCCTCCCGTTACTCCGTTTCTCGATTTCGTTTTCCCTGTTGGCATCCAGTTTCGAAAAACGTGATCGCTTTCTAGTAGCCCGCAATTAGAGGGATTCAGTAGATCGGAAATTGTGGTGGTATTTTTCTCCCCCGCAAATTGAGAGATTCATTAGCTCTGAAAAAAAAGAGAGAAATGAGAAACGGCTGCAGTTGGTACTCGACCATTGACCCCAATGGGAAACTGTTTGCCTACTCTGCATACAGGAAAGGAGCAGCCCGGGCATTCAGATCTGCCGCCATCCGAAGGCGCCATGACCACAATGCGATAGAGACTGAGGACGGTCGCCAAATACGGATTGGTGGTGTCTTCAACATGACCCGGACACACGACAATGGATTTTCTGAAGAGGTAACTGCTTCGTTTCTGTACCTACTCATGAATGATTAGTCTCCAGCTGCCAGAGTTACGGAAGGTGGTTCGCTAGTAAATTGAAGGATTGCCCTTTGCACCAGTTCACTATATTCCCTTTTTCTGCATCCTTTTGATAGTTCCATTTGACCCATATTGCTTATCCTTAGCTACTTTAATTTCCTGGAGTACCTTAAGAGATGACCAGGAAATTTATTATCTACATCCATGACTCTATGCAGGTGTGCAAATCCTTCGAGTTTGGCTTTCCATATAAATGGCTTGAGATTCTTAATCCAAACACGGAGCAGCGGAATGCAGAAGCACAATCACAATTAGAATCTACAGCTAATGCACCAAGGCATTCAGTTGAATATTACATGGAGAAGATCTTAAGTGAAATCTCTACCTAGCCATTAAGATATGCTTTCCTATAGAGTTATTTCTGCTCATCCAAAGGGTATACTAGCAATACAGACGGTAATGCAGGTTACATGGATGCATCTGGGGGATTGTATGGTAGTGGAACGAACATGCCTGAAAAACCATTGACACCACCTAGAGAAACATGTAGTAGTGGTCAAGAAAGTCATCAGCATAAAAGTACGCAGATAGATGCAAGTGAACAGGGGATAGATAATCGCTCCATCAGCTCTGTTTCAGCTAATCAAAGTACAGGTTCCATCTTCCACAACTCAAAAGTAGATGACAGCATATTGGCGCCATCCAATGTTGCCTCAATTGAGAAGGTAGGCCACAAGAACAGCATAGGTTGTGGTCAGGCTGAGGAAGATGCAGGTATTCAACACGAGAACATGCACAACTGTTCAAGTGAACCGGAGCTGGTTACACATCCCGTTGACTCTGCAATAGTTAATGAAAATCTGAACTCTACATCCTCTGACTTGGGAGAATCAGGCACTCAGAAATGTGGCAAAGCTTCAGTGAATCTGGGGACTACAGATGCATCAGAACTACTAACTGAAAAGATGAACCAACGGTTTGGAGCTGTTCGGGGCTCAGAAGACAGTACAGTCAGGAGATTACGAAGTGGCAAAGTCTTTGGAACGCCAAGTAGTGTACCAATGAAGAGCGGCCACAAGCAGAAAAAGATCCAGCATGAAGCATCTGATCAAAATATGGTACCTAACTAAGGGGGCGCATCCACTGCAGATCTGACGTCTCATGAAAATGTAAGTTGAATTTTGTACCCTGAGAAATTAGTTGACAACAGCTATCGAATTCAAGTTATTTAATATGTATAAGTTTCTACTTTTGACACCCCTGATACTTGATTCGGCTTGTGATTCACCCTACATCTGATGATATCAGTTTTAGCATTCTACTTCCTTGGGGTCTTTCAGCATTCTACTTTTATTATCTATTGTTATGTTCATATCACCATCTATCATTGTAGTTTTACACAGAGATGCATATTTCCTGTTGCCACACTTTAGTCCTCTGAATGGTAATTGGTAATGAGTAAAGATGAGTAGGGTGCTGTGCTGTTGGTGAGGGGAAATATATTATTGCAATAAGTTTGGTAACCCTCTTAAGTAGAACAGAACCATATTTAAGTCCAGCTTTCATGGTAAGCTGGAATACCAAACACTGCAGAAAGGTGACCTTAATTCTTCACATGAATAAATAGTTGATGAGTATCTGGTCATGTGGTCATTTTTGGATAGGAATACTAGGGTCTTCCTTCTGTTGTTCTGTATAATCTAGCTTCCTATAAAACCTTGGTTAAAAAGAAGCTTTGTTAAATATGCATGTTATATATGCTTAGCCAAAACTTACTGTAAGTTCCTGCTTACCCAGCCACCATGGGCAATACACAAATGTAATCTGTTCATTGTATGTTGTACATGCCCTTGTACTCTGTTTCCATTATGACAGTAATACATGAGTTGCATAGTGGTATGCCTGCTCCTATCTGTTAACATTATTTGATCACATTCTGTTGTATGAAGCTTCAATGAGATTGCAGGATTTGTCAGCTGCGAGGGTTGTTACTGAAGATAAGCAGGAATCCCATGTTTCACGCAGTAAGAATTAGTTTGTTAATTTACAAAATTTTCCACTTATTCTTTGGCACTCAGGTCTTGTTGCCATTACTCCACAAGGGTTGGTTTAGGAGTTAATGCTATCTATGTTTCCGGTTTATAGTTTTGAACTAATGAACCAACAGAAAAAGGCTACCTATGACCCTTGCAATATAAAACTAAAAATGTGTCGGTTGTCTTCTAGAAAAAAAATGAAAGAACTAATATCAAACTGTTGACAGGACGGGGAAGACCAGCAAAGAAGACGAAGAGGATGAGGGAGTCCAACAAACTGTTCTGGAACTTTCTGTGAAAATTGGGCAGAGTTTATTTCCCAACTTGGGTAAGTAATTATGTAGATGGGTCGGGGTCGTCCCATCAGCAGATGGTGTCGCCACTTTTGTATGTCTTACCTCCCAATTACTACCCCTTAATATGATCCCATCTATTCCTAGTACTGAACCCGTTCAAGAACAGTAGAGATGTTAGGAATATTAGTATGATGTCGTTCCATTTGCAACTGAGTTTTGATGTCCAAATGTTGCTTTCATGCCTGATGTCTTGTTTGGATAAACCCAATCATATTCCAATGCATATGGATCAACGGAAAATCAACTAAATTTTCACCTTGATTACTCCCAATACATATGAAAGTCTGCTTAATACATGTTGCCATGTTGGGCCGTTCTTCTCTTGCCACTGTTAGTCTGGTGGTATTTTTGGCAAATTAAATTTTTTACAGTGGTGTATTTTTTTTTTGTGAAAAGTTTACCCAGTCATCAAAGCGTACTTGGGTCCAATTGTACATTTTGCGCAACAACCAGCCGATTTACCAATTTGGAGTGGTGTGGATAAAAACGAGCAAGTCTTCTGCTGACACTAGGCTTCCAACACCGTGCCTCCAGTGTTGGAGAACGGAACAGACATGGAACCAATTCTGAAATCCACGGTGCACTGCCCAGACATGAGCTAATCATTTTAGCGGCGATTGGTTTATAGACGGTTGTAGCAAGATATCCACCATTTTATGCTCAGGACAAAAGATTGTTTTGCATTGAGGTCTAATTTGTTTTGGTTAAACTAGATGGCCGGAACAGTCTGAAGGTAGCAGTTTTACTGCAAAATTAATTTCATGTTCTGTCATCGCACAACACTACAATTTGAAATGCTACAGGAAAGTTTTGAAATCCTTGGACCTTGTTTGTGCGTATGATATGACAAGTTTAGACTATGGCCCACATGTTTATATGTAGTGATATAAAGGATGACAAAAAGGTACACAGAAATTTTAGTGGCAAAATTTCACCCAACAACAAAACTGATCCCTCAGCATATTTTGTTCCATGTTGCAAAATGCAACAAATGAACATGAACTACGAGAAACAATGTACTCCGTAGAATTGTTGCACATTCCAGATGAGTCGTAAGCATTGCTCCAGTAATCCAGTGAGATACATGAGTGATCATCATGGGCAGAGGAATTGCTCATGTACTAGATGCTTCAATAGATCATAACAAATCGTTTCACAAAAAAAAAGATAACAAATCTACTACTACCAGCAAGTTATATATACAGCTATATACATCTTTCATTGGTTGATGTCCTCTTTGAATATACGCTGTATGAACAAAATGAATTTTGTTCACGAAAGAATTAGATTTATATGCTATCTTCTAACCATGATTGTCATCAACGTACATCATCAGCCTTGTCATCTTGCATCTGTGCTTCTTCTACTTCCATCTCACTGGAAACTGACATGGTAGGGAACGGGACAGAAACACTAACTCTTTTGAAAACCAAGTAGATTAGAGCTGTGATATATGCCGCCATGAAAGGGAAGACAAGGGTGCTAATTATTGCATTCACTATCCTTGGAAGTTCACTATGCACAAGCCAACTGAGGAAGCTTGTGCAAAAGAAATAAATATTAATTCCCACAATTACCATGGAGAGGATCCATGAGACTCGAACAATCTAAAGGTGAAGATAGAAATTGATGTAAGTATAATAAATAACAAAAAGATATTCTGTGATACCAAATTCAAAATATAAAGGTAAAGGTGTTTGTTAATGAGGTAAAAAAATTCTTTTATGCAAGATTATTCATGTAGAAAATAATTTACATTTAGTTAATGCACCAACAAATTTAATCTTGCTTTCCTCTAAATATGAAATAAAATTTTCTACTTGTTAATTATGCTCTCTCTAGTAAAACAATATATTGTTAACAAAGAAATATGATACAGCAACAAGTAGCTGACTATCAGTGGGAAAATGTTATTACTTTTTTAATCTTGTAGAGTAACATTGATATATATAGTGTTCCTTCACCATAGCGTGATATTTGAGATGCAAGTAGAATGGTGCTAAAGATAGCGCCTAAGAAAATATATGTATTTTATAAAATTGATGTTACACTAATTAGTTTATCCAGAATCTTATGGAGAAACCTGATAGTAATACATTGAATTAGATAGCTTACACAAGTTGAGTTCTTGTATGTTCCTATCATTCCATAAGTGCTACTGAATTTGAGGAGTGGAATCAGCGCAAATGGCAGCACAAAAGCTAATATGATCTGCAAGATGAAGAAAGACCATCAAAATTCTGTACGAGTAGTGCTTATTCAGTATGATAAGGTGGTTGTCAGAGAAATTACGTACTGCAGATATGTTGATAAGTTGTCGAACATGAGGGGCGCCACCAATGCTGGAAATTATCAAACTAGGTATGATGGTGAAACAGGGAGCGATGATATAAATAATGCATTTCCTCATCCCGGAAAAACCCTGCACCACATCAAGAAAAAAACATTTTTGCTTAACAAAGATTGGGCGCAAAGTTCAGCTAGAAAGCTAAGCTAAAGAGCCTTAATGAATTGTTTCAGTTATTATTCAAAAAAATTGTAGGTTATATTTTTAAACTAAAAATCAATTTTAGGAATTGGAATTACTATAAGCATCATGAGTTGATATGTGATACATTTATGTATTTTAATTCTATTGTTTATTAGTTTTGGTAAAATAATTTATGTAAGGAGTTGGTTGTATAGTGCATATGCATGTGTTCACTTGTTTTTCGTAATTTTACTAAACCCAACTCAGATGACGAATCGGGCCTGTTTAATTCCAACAACTTTGCAAAAAGTTTTCACCTAGAAAACCGTGTCAGTTTATTTTTTCTCTCTCTGCACACTCGGCCCAATGCAAAAGGTTTTCACCACTTTTCGCCCTTTCAACCAATTTAAACATGCCTGATATAGTGTTGTGCACAATAAAATGGGTAATAAGAGCCCCACATCGTGCCATCACGGGCCATGTGGTTAGTCAAACCCTAGCTAGCTTAACACACCATCTACCTCCAGCCATATAGATGGCGTAGTTAGAAATATATTATTCTATCTTATAATTTACTTTGGATAGGAACTAATTAACTTCATCACCATAGGCTGGTGTACCGCAGCTGCTTCAAGCCTCCCTCTCTCCTTTTCCACCAGTTGTCACTATGCCCTACACCCTCTAGAATCCATGCGCATAGTAGTTTATTTCCTAGTTTTCTTCCACATATATATTGTGCAGTTAGTCATTCCATATAAAATTGAGAATTCCTGAGGTAACATGTATCTTGATGTGCGAAGAAATTGACATCCCTTATAATCTTTCTTCTTAAATTACCTGCATAATGTATTGTCCAGAATAGCTGGTAGCCACTGTGCAACTTTGACCTGAAGCTAATAATGCCAAGCCGTATATTTTTGAACTTGATTTCCCAAACATATTCTGCAGATAAGCATTTATTCATGTGTCAAAAGAATAAAAAGGAATGAAGAAGCACATGGCACAGTTTTTTCTTCTTTTTTGGTTAATACAGTCTTCTGTTCCCGATAAGTTTAGGTCAACTTTTGTTAGGGTGATAAAAGAACCATAGACAGACAGAAGAATAGACAAGGAAGAAAAACAAAGAAAAAGTTCAAATTAATCCCCTCAAGTATAAGCAAAGTCCGGATAACCCCTAAAGTATGTTTTGGTTCAATTTACACCTAAACTATGTCATTTGGTTAAACTTACCCCTTAATACAATTTGTCCTTTTGTTTCTCTATGTACATGTGGAATTTTGAGTTCAAATTACGCGAGATGATAATTCACATCATAACACATGTTAAAAAATACATCATGATTTTTTATCATTATTTTCATATGGTAGGATATTTGATAATAAATTAGTCATTGAGATACAGAATTACATGAAAAATAATGACAAAAATTATAAATATATTTTTTGACATACATTGTAATGTCAACTACCACCTTGTAGACAAGATTCCACGTATGTGTGGAGAAACAAAAATGACAAATCATATTAGGGGGTAATTTGAACCAAATGTCATTGTTTGGGGTAATCTGGATCAAAACATAATTCAGGAGGTTATCCAAATTTTGCTTATACTTAAAGGGAGTAATTTGAACTTTTTTCAAGAAAAAAGTGATGGAAACCATTTTCATTTTGGGTCTTGGTTGGGGCTAATAGGTTGCAACAAAAAGATCTGATAATTAAACTTTACAATAACCCTGTAGTTTTTTATGCTTGATTTCTATTACTAATATAATATAGATAAACACTAAGTAACTTATATTCTTCTAGTCTATATGTCTAAAATTTAGAACTGATGCTGCATAACCGTTGTGGCTAGTACTAACCTTTAATAATACAGACGTTGAATTTAATCCAAGACCACTACATATGTTGATGTCATCATCCAACTGACTATCGGCGCATATAGTCCCCGTAACTGACACAATGGCTACATTTACAAGTAGCACAAGGAACAAAGCAAATGCATTCTCAATCAAGAAGAATTTAGATGTGTCCTGGATAAACAAGGGCCGAATTATAATTAGTCATATATTAATGTTTTACAGAAGAAACACAAATTAAACAAGTGATACTTAACTCTATGTAAACAAAACCTTGTGAATTTTAATATACAAAATTGTGAGAAATGGCATCCAATGATGTAAAATCTAATGTGCTATAACTTCCTTTATAATAATCTAAGTATTGTATGATTTTCCTTTTTTGTCTTGTTACAGAAACATCAACTTCAAAATTGTGCTTGAATTTGTGAACATATTGCAAGATCTTCTTAGATTCAACACTATGTTGCAATGCTCTAGTTATTGTAAGTGAATTATCATGAATATTGATCACTTACCTTGACTCCTTTAGGAGAATATGGTATTTTCCTTGATAGCACCAATGAAGAATGTAGAAAAGATTATGTCTAGCATTATCAAATAGAAGTAAGAGATTCATATTTCACCACAATAACTTAATCCCAAATTATAGATACTTACGGCACAATGAGGGCACTAAATACTGCAATTGCATCTGACATAGCATAATCCCCTCGCAATCTTGGGATGAACAAGCCCTGAATTACCTCATCCATAGGAGGACTGGCACTTCTCAGTTCAACAAAGAAGCAAATGGCCATGAAGAGAATAAAAATAACTCCTATGAGCTCCATTTTCCTAGGCTTCATGAAAACAAGGATTGTCCGGATGTCAGTACATGTCAAACAAAATGGAACTACATATTTCCTTTATTTTTACCATATACATGTGTTTATTTTTTATGGAACAAGAGAGGCAAAGCCCCCTACTGACATATTAAATATAACAAGGATGAAAAAGAACAAGAAGAGTTTTACAAAGAAAAATAAGTTGAGCCAAAACAAAAAAAAAAACACAGCAAGCTTAGCTATAAGACTCTAGCCAATCAGAAATATATGTTATTATTTAGACATGGGAATTTTGGTGCATCTATATGGGAGAAAATAGTCTCTTTTTTTGGCTTTCTAGAAGTGAAATGGAAATATCATATAGATACATACCATACTATTTTCTAAATAGATCATATGCGCTATTTTAGTGAAAATGTACATGATCTATATTACACTGTTATTTTAGGTGGAGGAGTATATTAATTACTTGTCTAATTTGTAATGAGATGATAATCTTACCCCATAACTTTGTAAAGCTAGAATCAAGAGAGTGCTTGCTCCACATATTAGAAGACCAGACCAAAAAGGGATGTGGAGCAATATGGTGTACGCCAACGCAGTTCCTAACACTATACAAAGAAGAAAAATGTTGTTGCAATTAGTGGACACAATGATGTCCAAAACTTACATTTCTTTTGTAACATTATTGTTAATATCAAGAAATTGTTGCAGATGATTTTGCAAACACTCAACTGATGATGTACTAGTTACACGTGCTGGCTCTATCAAGCTTTTAGTAGCTCATTATCTAAAATAGCACCTCCTAGATAAGCATTTTTATACAAATATGTGACAAAAGCGTAACAGATGTGCTATGTATATGCATGTTTGTTCTACACTACATGAGCAGCTGGGCTATCTATAAGAAGATGCTGGACGCATGATTGTTAGTTGTTATATGGTGGCTTTGAGGGATTTTTTTACCAGTACTGCACTTCAATCATCATCTATGATTGTTATAATGTTTCACAGATCACAATGATGATTATCTCTTTATGAATGTCTATGGTGTGCACGCATCAGTCCATCTTAACACTTGAGAACCATCATCATAACAATATGAATTTGTTTGCCTTTTCCATATATAGGATGTTTTTCATCAATTTATCCTAAAGAGTTAAAATGGTGCTGTCATAAAATGTCCCCTTGTCCCTTGCTCTATGGCTCATACGAACGTGTAGCATAACTACGACCCTATTTTATCATAGTAGGCAGTTAATGCCCGAAAAGCACAAACCACCATGCAGATTACTTTCCAAACAAATAATTTTTAAGATTACAGAGGGCAGATATTGCATCCATACATTCAAATATACCAACATTAATTGGGAGAAATCAATTGGGCAAGAAAAATCAATACCTCCTGGTATAGTCGCAGCAATAACACCAACCTCAATGAGAAACCAAAGTCCATACTTTACATACTTTGGGTACTCACGCATACACAGCTCAGCAAGATGCCTTCCTGTTGTATGTTACAATGAAACATAACTAAGATATCATTTGCTGGGTACCAATAAGGTCGTGAATTTTAAAGTTCATGAGAAGTGAAGTTTATTTCTTTTATCTATGTTGAAATGGTCAAAATACTTTGATCCACCAAAAAAGTAGGAATAAACTAATAAAGAGCTTTCGCATCCATTTTGGCTTAGCGGAAGCCATTGTCTACAGCCACGAAACCTATAGGGGATGTGGACAGGATGGAGCATTGGAGTGTACAATGTCTTCAAAAGGAGACAAAAAAACAACAATTTCAACAGAAGAACAAAGATTCTTTTTTTGGACCCCCCCCCCCCCCCCCCCCCATTAGGAAAAAATTAACAGAGAAATTTTTTGAATCTAGCTAGGGTATGCATCATCTACAGCCATGAATGCTTAGGGGGATGTATTTTCATATGTCACAAAAAATAATGTTAAAGAACTTCTTTCTCATAAAAAAAATGAATTTGAAATAGTGATATGCACAGATATAGGCTTTATCATCGTTTAGCTCAGGACTTGGTTGCTCCAACAAAAAGCAAATGGTCTCAACTCTCATTCAAACTAATTAATTTTAAGTTGAGTGATAGGTACTCCCTCCATAACTTTTTAACTATCGCCGTTGGTGTGCTTGCCACAAGTTTGACTTGATTTGTAGAAAATACGCGATTTGTATCTCCAAATAAATTTGTTAAAAAAACTAGACTAAAAGATCTTTCCAATGATACTAATTATGTATCATAAATATTAATACTTTTTAATATAAAATTAAGCAAAGTCATTTCTCGAAAAGCGAGAAAGACTTATTTAGAGACGGAGGGGGTACGGCTGGATTTGAAACATGTTTATTACTATCAGAGAAGCTAGGAACCGATGCACGTTTGTTGCGGAATCCTATTAGTAACTACATATTTTCTTCTGCACATTATTACACTTGCTTTCAAATTTTATAAATATTTCCAGAAGGATTACATTTGCAGAACCAGCAACTTGATAGTGAGAATAGTGTCACCTGTAATGATGCCCAACTTTGCTGCCAATGATTGTATGATCAATACGAAAATGAACCCAAGGAAGAGAACCCATAACAACTGGAGAAAAATGTTTAGTTATTAGTCTTTGTAGAACGAGATGTTATAAGCTACTATGTGAAAATTAAAATTGACAGGCTGAGGAATAGTTGGGAGCCTACCTCATATTTGTGACTTGATCCAGCCTGCAAATCAGTCTGCACTGTTCCAAATGTACAACCATATACATAAATACTCATAAATAGAAGAATAACTAAGTCTAAATATTTTAGAGGTACTCCCTCCGGTTTGGCAAAGGAAGTCGTTTAGGACAGCGACACGGTCTCCAAAGTACAACTTTGACTCATTATTTTTATAATGATATTTATTAAAAACTAACATATGTATACTTTTATGAAAGTATTTTGCAAAACAAATCTATTTATTTAGTTTTCACATTTTCAAAGTCAACGACTTAAAAGTTATTCACGATTTATATTCCCAATGTTTGACTCAAATCTTGTCCAAAACGACTTCCTTTACTAAACCGGAGGGAGTACTAGCTTAATTAATTAGTCACATTCTTTCAGATCATGATGATCTTTACCTTGCTAGCTTACTGTAGAAAACCTAAAAGGAATACAACTAGTGTGTGCGGTTAATTAGCAGCTTAATTACACACTGTACGCTGCATGACCACACGGGCACAACATCAAAAGCTCAACCAGGACCCTATCGTCATTCAGCTAAACTAGTGATCATAAGGAAAACAAACTCCAAACCAGTTGGACAGAAACATCAAAACCCAACTAACATGCAAAGACTAACCAACATGGAGAAATGGAGATATCCATGAGGAATATATTGTCAACGTACAAAGGTGAAAACTAAGGATGCTTTGAGTATATTGCTTCATCATCTAAATGAAGTGCATTTCATCAGGAAATAATGTCAGCTGTAACAGAAACTCACTTAACTGTAATGTCACATGTATGCTCATATTTCCAATATAGAAGACATATTACCGTTGCTAGGGTCAAGGTAAGCCAAGGAAATAAGGAAACCAGGTCCGGCATGCGCTAGAAACCTCTTCCACGTTGGTCTCTGCTAATAAAGACAGTGATAAGCCAAAAAGTCAACAGATGATTAAATAAGATGCCTCCAAGAATTATGATCATGTTGAAACCAAAAGCCGTGACACACTACGGGCCCACACGTCATAAACAAAACCGGTGTTATTTTGTCCTTGTCAATTGTATGCTACCAACTTTCTTTGGTAATTAAGGCATGAAGGCCGTGAATTGAATTACATGAATTATAATTTGATTATTATTTTTACTATCAACTTTATGACGACCTAATTATATTAGTCAGTAAAGAGTAAGCAACTTGCTTATTGTCTAAGTGGTATATTTTTGGAAACAGAGGGAATAATAATACTCAATAACAACATACACGTAGAGCAAAAATCGAAACGCTAGCATTGCTACGCGCTCTACTGGCACCAGATTACTACCTTAGACTGTCTCCAACAACGGAGACCCAAATCGGAGACCCATATACTACTTTAGGTTGTCTACAGTAAAAAGGTTCGTGACCCATAAACTCATTTCTCCAACAGAAGACCCAAAAGAGAATCGTTTCTGCGAATGGGTCACGAAGAGAGAGGATACCCAAATTTGGGTTCTCTCTCCTGAAAACCCATTTTGGGTTTGGGTATGGGTACTCTGTTGGAGACTGAAATAGTACCATCGGAGACCCATTTTGGATTTGGGTCTCCTTTTAGGTTGCTTGTTGGAGATAGTCTTATGGGAACACAACGCTCGATGATGCCGCTAGAGAAGCAGCCACGCCACGATATACATCCACGGAGCCCGAGAAATGAGTGTATGTACACAGGAGCGAGAGAGGAGATGAGCAAACCTGCCGGAGGTCGCCTTCCGCATCGTCCTGCTGCTGCCCCGACGACGAGGCCCCGGCGGCGCCACCTGCCCCGGCGGCGGCGGCCTCCAGTACCATCTCTATCTCGATCTCGCCGCCAACGACGGCGGCCGCCGCCACCCTGCCGCTTCCTCTCCCGCGGTGCTGCTGGTCTTCTTCCCTCTCCACGTTCCTCCCACCGGCCTCCTCCATTGCCGCCGCCGCCGCCGCCGCTGCGGCGTCGCGAGTTGTTGTTGGTGGCGGTGCGTCAGAGCGGTGGTGGGCTGCAACCATGGGAACGAAACGAACGGGAAAGACGGCCTATAGCTGCGACTTTGTTTGCATCCGAAACGAAGCTGCAAGCTGGCAGCAGCGCCCGCGCCGCAAGGTCAACTATCCGTGCCCTCCTTTGCTTGCATCCGCAAGATATATATAAATATATATATGTGCATATATAACATATATACAAATCCTTATCATACTATCACGTCGATCCGGTTGCTGCGACGCAAGCATCGAGAGGGAAGCAAAAAAAAGCAAGCGGTCGTCGTCGCCGTGCAGGTGGTGGCGTCTCCGGACGGACCTCACCTAACCCGGCTTCTAGTTTAATCCTAATTAACCTCTAGTTTAATGGCCCTGATGGCTCTACGTGTACGGCTTGGGGTGGGGGGGTTGCTTAAGCTGCTGTCCGGCCGGGGGTGCGGTGGTACGGACGGGCTGCGGTGGACGGATCCGGCCGGCACCGAGAGCGACGGTCAGGTCAGGTGGTGGCCAGGCTGCGCGGCGACCGGCGAGCAGGACCGATCCTGTGCCAGCCTTGCCTTGCCTTTCGATGGTGGTGGGTGGGTAGGGGTGCGTCTTCCGTACCAGACTATACCAGGGAAAAGCGAGGGTGTGGTGTACTGGTGTGTACGGATGATGGGGAGGGAGGTTGGATCTTGCGAGTAGTCTAGGCCGGGCACATTAGAGGTGATGGGTGGAATGGACCAGAATGAAGATTGGTTAGACCAAGTGACGGAGCATGCAGTTCAAAGAAAAAAAAAAAGTGACGAAGCATGCGCAGGCAGTAAAGAGATGGTCATGTTTCAGTGGGGCATGTCTGTACGCAAATTTACTGCAGATCCTTGCATTTTTTATGTAAGTATAATTTTACATGCTGGACACGTCCTTTTCTGCACAAGCAGTATGCAGACATGCCGAACCAGATTATAGCCACCCCAAGCTCCTTGTGGCAATCCGTTTCCAGCATGACATGTGTTCACCTGCTGAAAGTACTCTGACGATCAAAACTGAGGCATTGCCACTCGGCCAGGGATCTGAACCCTTCGTATATTTGCACCAACTACATTACACTCAAATAACAGGGGAACAAAAACACTAGGGGAGCAAAAGAACACGCCCAAAATTCCTAATTTCTTAATCTCATCAAAAACCTGGTTTAGCCAGTTATATTAGCCTGTAGAAAGACATCTTGCTCACATACAATTGAATTCGTACAGACATTTACTCAGCAGGTGGAAGAGCTTTGGCGATGTCTCTCTCAGACACAGCACCATAGAAACATATCCTCGTATTCCCTTCTCGGATCTTTGGATCTAGATAGCCCTTGTATAAGTCCCAGAACTCATTGCTGCATGGTAATTCATACATATAGATTAGGATGTGACACTGTAAGAATTTCTGGGAGCTAAATTCTGCTGACAGAATTAGTACCTGACTTGTGGTAGCGTGAACAAGTTGAAGGACTTTGCGTCTTTCTGCATGTCAAGGACCACTAGTTTCAAGCGTGACAACGACAAAGCTTCCATGTCAATTAGTTTCTTGATCCTGCACAAAGATTGAATTGTTGAGGCAATAGGAGGCAGAAATCCTACTATGAGAAGCATGCCATGATTATTGCTACTGGAGATATCAAATTACACTACATGTATGCTAGAACAAAATTACATCAACCTAACAACGACATGGACTCCAAAACAATGTAGGATCTCTTTAATCTTTAGAACTTAAGCATACCCTATCCCTTTAACATAAACAGAAGTGACAGATACCAACTTACCAAGTATAAATGAAACACAGTGGGGGGTGTTTAGTTCCATTCTATAAAGATTTTGAAATTGAATCTTTTCACTTTTGAAGTATTAAACATATAGTAATTAAAAAACTAATTACATAACTCGCCTGTAAATCGTGAGACAAACCTAATGAGCCTAATCAATCCGTCATTAGCACATGTTTATTGTAGCATTACTGTAGCAATTTATTGTACCACAGCCTAATTAGGCTTATTAGATTCGTCTTGCGATTTACGAACCATCTGTGTAATTCAATTTTTTTTCTACTACATTTAATATGACATACATGTGTTCAAACATTTATTTTGAATTTTGGATCTAAACTCTTATTATAATGACAGGCAGGTCCAGCCAGTTCGGAAGGGGGGTGGGGGGATAGGACATGGTGATTTTGATAAGAAAGATTTATTTTTTTGACACGGACAACTTATACTGAACTTGAATAGAAATGCCTAATACCCATGTTTTTCAGTTTTGGTGATAATGTAAACAAGATGGGAGCAGTGGATAATCAGCATAAAGTTTTGTCATTTGCCCATAAGCAAAAGAGCAGCAGAATGGAAGGAATGCAAATGAAAATAAAATTAAAAATAAAACTATTGTCTGAACCCTAAAACGCTTTCTTCAGTAAGCTTCTTTGGAAGAATCTTTAACAAATCAATGAAAACTAAAAACATGGTCATCAAGTTCAAACTAACAGAACAAAGAAAAAGATAGAATGTGCAAACTGGGACCACAATATCATGGCAAACAGAGGCAGAGAAAGCAAAACCAGTAACCCATAGTTTTTTTCTCTTTTTTTGCCAGAAAAAACCATAATTTAATCCATATTTTATAAGCATTTTTAAGGGTTTGGTAATGCAAGGTTCCTATTCCAGATTCTTCTATAGCTGTGGCCACTGGCCTAGAAAAAAACAAGCAATATGAGCTTTATATCAAAGAGCTGGCCCTCTAGGATATTGCATAGGCAAACAAGAGATAAGAATTTCTGTCAGCCTGTCAACCAGAACCAAATGTCATGTAAGAGGGGCGGACAAATGCTACTGTGCAGAAGTATGCAGGCAGTAGGATAGGTGGATGAGGGAATTTAGTCATTTACACTCAGCCTTGATGAGTGTCAGATGATGTAGATATTTCGAAGGATATCTTAACGGTAGAAAAAGTGAAACAGACAACAGGTCCTGGACTCCTGGTACTGAACATTGAGAAGCTATTTTAGAAAAGGAAAGGCAATATTAACATGTTTACAATCTGGTATGGGTACTCGAACTTTGGAGCTACAACCACGACAAAAATTTGGTCTTAGTTTGACGTGGATCAAACAGAGTGACAAAAATCAGATGAACAAAAACTGGAAAAGTCAAGATTGCTTGCCTGCTTGGTGTACCGCAGGCAATATTTACTCGAGCATTAAGCATCGCCTCCTGCATACCAAATTTAGAATTGAGGAAACTAAAGCCAGTTGGAAGTGAATCAAAACTACAATTACTGGTGGTGTAAAATAGAAAAGTGTCAGGTATTATCATTTACAGCTGCATTTTTTTCCAAAGCAGCATTTTGTTATTTCCAGAACTCTCACATGGACAAATCACATTCATACTGTTCCAGGATACGCTGAATCTAAAGAAATCAATCAAGTCAAAGGTAATGAAGAAAATTGTTTGATTTGCAATAAATGTAATGACCTATGACTGGATTTTGTGCGTGCTTAAAAGAGTGATGTGTGCAGATAGTCAGTAGACAAACAGGATATTGTTTGCTAAAACAAATGTTTGCTTCATCAATACAGAGCTGTGAAGTTTGGTTAAAAGGTCTTTATAATTGTCACAGCACACTTTAAAGCAACCAATCTAGTACTCTACACAAATACGACATATGTACTCAAGATAGCTGAAGTGGTAAAATTAACAATTCAGGAATTGCATTACTAATACAGAACATCTACAATGCACAAATAGATTTAAAATGGAGTGCAGCAAAGCGACCGGAAGTTTCCATTGCTGATAAAATACATACCTGCTCCTCCACTTTCAAGTGTTTAGCAAAAAGCTTTACTGGGCGGCATTCTTTGGTAAACATTTTCAAGCCCCTACAAACAAAAACTTGATGTTGATTCTCTAGAACAATTACCAAAAGAACAATGCAGCGCACATTGCTGTTCTAGCACTAGGAACAATTACCTTAGGAGCTCTAAGGATCGCAGAGCAGCCGAGCTGATAACCAGTAGCGCAGGGCTGCCCACGCCGATCTCACCCTCCACAACCTGCCCCTCACAGAGATCCTCCTTCCACGACGGGCCGAATGCCCCCTTCACATGGTCACCAAAGCTCTCCACGTCCTGGGCGCTCCCCTCAGCGAGCTGTACCATGCACCCTTCTGCATAGAACCAGAACAGAACAGGCCTTCAGGTTTTGCTCCTCAAATTTACATATCGAATCGGAATAAACTGAATTGAATTCAGAACGAGGATGAACAACAACCTGAGTAGGAGTCGAGCTCGAGGGGGGAGAGGCGCATCTTGACGGCGCGCTCGAAGCTGCGGAGGAAGAACTCGAGCTGCCGCGCCGGCGGCATCGCGGCCGACAGGAGGACCCCTCCCCCTGCGGCCCCATCGTCTCCGGCGGCGGCCTGTTCCGCCTCGGCTGCTTTCTTGGCGGGCGGACCTGATGGCCTCGGCTTCTTCTCCTTCTGCGCCGTGTGCTTGTGCTTCTCCTCCTTCTTCTTCTTCTTCTTGCCGGAAGTCGATTTGGGATCAAAGGGTCGCTTCGCGAGGGTCTTCGACGGCCCGTGCGGCTTCTTGCGCTTGCGGCCGGCGGCGGCGGTCGACTGCGCCGGCGCCATTTTTGGGGGGTTCGGGTTTGGTGGGGCGTGTTATTGGTTAGGGTTTTAGCTCCAGTGCTGCTTCGGGCCTGATTGTCTGAACGGCAGGCTTTTTGTTACGGAATCTAAAGCCTTGAGTAGGAAAGGCCCGGCCCAAGTTTGGTGGGAAATGGGAATGCTCGGCCCAATAATACAGTATTTAGACAAAAGATTCCTTTTTTTTGTCGAAGGTCACAGGCTTCTCTTTGTGACTTGGAGCTCAAGTCAGGCTCTTTGTGACAAAAGTTGAGAGACTTAAGCTCATTCACAACGTTGTTCAATCGGTCAAACATTTCATCCACACTCTCATCCTTCTTCATATCAAACTCACTAAATTTTCTTTTGTATACAAAGAGCTTTGCTCCCTTCACGGTGGTAGTACCCTCATAAATTTCCTTGAACCTTTCCCAAACTTCAAAAGCCGTCTTGAAATTCTTGATTCGATTGAATTCATTCACACTAAGACAACTATAAAGCAAATTCAAGGCTTGATCATTGAGATTTTCCTTCTCACTATCCGATGGGGAAGGATCCTTGGGATCAAGAATGACATATCCTTTCTCAATAATTTCCCACACCTTCTTGCTAGTTGACTTGATATAGACCATCATTCTAGTCTTCCAATAGTCATAATTGCTTCCATCAAAGAAGGGTGGTTTCCTCGCATGAATCTTGCCATCACTAGCCATTTATCCTACTCGTGATGATTAAATCCTTGTAAAATGGAGATCATGGCTCTGATACCACTTGTAGGATCTAGGATACCGACTAGAGAGGGTGAATAGGCGGTTTTAACTAAAATCAAAGCACTAATAAAAATTTATTAGTAACACAAGAGAAATCCTATTTCTACTCAATTCTAGACTAGGTAAAGGTTTGCAACCTAGGGTGACAAGGATGATTCAATCTCTAGGAAAGTAAATGCTCAAGATAAATTACTAAAAAGTAAATGAGCTAAGGAATAACCAATCACACAAGAGACCGAATTTATCCCGTGGTGTCGATGACTTACCGGTCACCCCTAATCCACGTTGAGGTGGATCCAAAACTTCAACCGCTTCTCTATCAAGTCACACTTGATGTATAAGTCGGCTTGAATGCAATGAACCTCTCCAAACCTCGATTCCACTAGAGTTGCCCTTCACCGCTCCGGCGAGGTGAGCACAAGACCTCTCACAATCTTCCAAGACTTCTTCACAATCTTCTTGAAGAGCGCAATGGAACCTTCACACACCAAGCCGTCTAGGAGGCTGCAACCTCCAAGAGTAACAAACCAATCGACGCTTGCTTGATGTTCTCCTAGTACCTCAATGCTCAATGCAATCCAAAGCAATGCACTAGAAAGCCTCACACTCACAAGAATGCAATCCCTAAGCAATTGAGTGAGATAGGAATGGAAGAGGAGACTCTTGGGTCAAATGAGATTTCAGAATAGCCAAGAGAACTTTTCCAAACCAGTGGAGTGAGTATATATACTCTCCCTTCTGTAGGATCTAGGATACCGACTAGAGGGGGGTGAATAGGCGGTTTTAACTAAAATCAAAGCACTAATAAAAATTATTAGTAACACAAGAGAAAACCTATTTCTACTTGATTCTAAGCTAGGTCAAGGTTTGCAACCTAGGGTGACAAGTATGATTCAATCTCTATGAATGTAAATGATCAAGACAAATAGCAAAATGTAAATGAGTGAAGGAATGAACAATCACACAAGAGACCGAAATTTTTCCCGTGGTGTCGATGACTTGCCGGTCACCCCTAATCCACGTTGAGGTGGATTCAAAGCTTCAACCGCTTCTCTATCAAGTCACACTTGATGTATAAGCCGGCTTGAATGCAATGAACCTCTCCAAACCTCGATTCCACTAGAGTTGCCCTTTACCGCTCCGGTGAGGTGAGCACAAGACCTCTCACAATCTTCCAAGGCTTTTTCACAATCTTCTTGAAGAGCTCAATGAAAATCACACACCAAGCCGTCTAGGAGGCGGCAACCTCCAAGAGTAACAAGCCAATGACGCTTGCTTGATGTTCTCCTAGTGCCTCAATGCTCAATGCAATCCAAAGCAATGCACTAGAACTCTTCACACTCACAAGAATGCAATCCCTTAGCAAATGAGTGAGAGAGAAATGAGAGAGGGGACTCTTGGGTCAAATGAGCTTTCAGAATGGCCAAGAGAGAGTCCCCAAACCTGTGGGATGAGTATATATACTCCCCACCTTTCCAACTAGCCGTTATGTGTAAAACTCGTGAAAACAGAGCACTGGCGGACCGTCCGCCTAAGAGGGGGCGGACTGTCCGCCCGAGCCCAACGGCTACTATTTCAAAAAGTCAAACGTGTCAGAAGTGACCGTTACGGGGTTGGCGGACCGTCCGCCCAACAGGGGCGGACCGTCCGCCTCTCAGTTAGAAAAAGATCACCACACGACTAAGGACTACGTTTCACAAAGGCAGACCGTCCGCCTTATAAAAGTATCCTGGAACCTCCAGAAAACGTCTCTGCGTGAACGGTCCGCGAAAGGGTCCGCCTCAGGCAAAAATAGCCTGCGGACCGTCCGCCTGTACCCGGCGGACCGTCCGCCTAAGAAAGACGGCAGGGCCCCTTAAACCAACACTTAGCCGATTTTCCTTCAACCATAAGTGAGGCAGACCGTCCGCCATACCAAGGGCGGACCGTCCGCCTGACCAAAATCAGCAAGGTTGAATTCCCTTTAACTTTTGAAAACGAAGTTAGCTCTCATGCATGCACTTATACTATTTGAGCAAATTGGCACTAGAATCACAACAAGCAACCACAATTGACCCCTCTTAATAGTACGGCTATCTAGCCTATCAATCCGGTCAAATTCTCTTCTCTAAAACACCTTAGGACCGGTAAAAGAAAACAACCTATCTTTTACCTTTTCCTTTAGCATCCTCTTGCTTCAATACACGGCGATATATCGTAATCAGTCATTGAAGCTCATCCATTCATCCGGACTAACCTAATCTCATCATCTCAATAGAATTGTTAGTCCATGATGATTGTCATTAATTACCAAAACATATTTAGGGGCCTAGATGCACTTTCAATCTCCCCCTTTTTGGTAATTGATGACAACCATTTTAAAGGAGTGACATGAGAGATTTTTGAGTTTTGAAAACACTTACTTATCTCAATAGAATCATGATAGAAGATTTAATAAGTGATCTCAAAATTCATTGTAGGAAATAACTCCCCCTACAGATATGCATATAATATTGAATTTTCGCTTCTCATATATGTATAGATAGAGATTTTGACGGAGTCTCCCCTACAAAAAGGCAACCGAGGCTACACAAGATATATATGTTTATGCTTATAGAAAGATAACATTTGTAGATTAGCCTCAAGAAAACATAGGAACTAGAACAAATACCACAAAGAAATTTTAACTAGAGCATAACAACTTCAACCGGGTTCTAGTTCCACAACCACAAGCCACACAAGTACTAAAGTTATTACAAGCCAACATAGTTCTTATCACAAATGCAAGAATAAAACACTCATGCATGCCATGCTAATAAACAATGCAAAGTTCCATGATCACTCCTCCAAGTGACTTCTCCCCCTTTGTCATCAAGAACCGAAAGAGGGGAGCTACTGCTCGGGCGGCGGCGGAGGAGGAAAATATGGCTGGTGGGGGTAGAACTCTGGCGGCGGCGCAGGTGCCGGGAAGTAAGAGTGAAAGTGACCCCGAAAAGCGTCGAAATCCTGCTGAAGGTGCTCCTGCCTCTCAATCACAGTCTGAAACTCTTCATGAGTTGTAATCCCATCAAACCTCTCGTTGAGTGCATCCAACGCACTATCGAGATTAGTGCTCATGGTAGTCATCCTGTTTATCATGGGAGTGTACACATTTTGCTGAAGATGAGTGCCAAACTGAGTGAGACGATCGTCAAGCTGCCTCTGAAAGCCCTGCTGCATGGTCTGAAGGGAGTTGTGCATCTGCTGCCCAAAAGCTTCAAAGTAGGATGTGTAACCAAGCTGCATCTCTTGAAACTGAGAAGTCATGGACTGCTGCAATGAAGCAAAGTAAGGGTCAAAATACCCGGCAGGAGGTGCCCACTGATACTGCTGAGACTGAGGAGGGGGTGGTGGAGGCATGGCTTGATCATCTGCATTCTCTGCCTGTACATGCTCTGCACCCTCTGGGGCTGCTCCCCCTGCTGCTGCTGCTGCTCCAACTTCGGCATTAACATATGCCTCATTGTCATCTCCTGGAAGGTAAGGAGTCAATGGCCGTGTGAGGAAGACTGAGTCATTCCGAAAAGGCTTGTACACAAGATGACGTTCATTGCATTGCCCTTTGAACTTGGTCTTTGTGAGAATGAGAGCCATTATGTATGGAGCAAAGTACAAGTTATACTCAATGTTGGTCTTCTTCTCCAAGATTTGCCACATTATAAGATTAACAACATCCATCTTCTCATTGCTCATGACATGATGCACAATGTTGGGAGCCCATCCAATGAACTTTTCTTTGTATCCACTCTTTGGGAGAATAGTGGCACGGATGATCTTGTTGATGAGAGCGGGATGGTGCCTCAATCCTGTGATAGTGGTGTAGACTCTAGCAATCCCCGTTCTATTTGGCTCATAGAAACCGGTGATGTCATGAAGCTCAAAGAAATTTTCCTCAACCACATCATAGCTCGTGTTATCAGTGATAGACTCATAGTTGATCTCATTTGCGGCTGCAAACTCAGCAAATGTGGCTTGGTACCTCCTCTTGCCAGTCATCCATTCAAGAGACTTCTCAGTCATATCAATTTCAACTGTGGCATAAAACTGACGAATGATAGTTTCATTCCAATCACAATGATTTTCAAGAAAATCCCTTAGTTCTATATTCACAAAGTTGTTCACAACTCCAACCATCACGGGTTGTGTGGTCATATAGTTGAAGTCAATTTTCTGGTGCTTGAATACATTTTTCTTGAGTAGGTGACCAAAGAATGCATCTTCTTGCACACGTGTATGAAAGAAAAGATTTGCGGTGTCACGAGGCAATGAGTATTGATAGGGTGCCCTGAGAGATGCAAAGGTAGCAGCATTCCACCTTCTACCTTGATGATTGATGGTCACATCAATAAGCTCATCCTCACTTTCTTCTTCCTCAACTTCCGTGTCACTTAGTGCTTGCATGGAGTCACTGAGTTCAAAATCCTCATCTGAATCAACAATTCGTGCCCTCTTTGATGAGCTAGGCTTTGACATTCCCTTCTTGATCCGAGTGTTGCTGTCATGAATAAATGATATATATGTAAGCAATAATCTTTGATAAAACTGAGATTAACCCAACCAACAATAGGCTACTGTCCTGTCCGTAGTCGACAGTGAGCGGCGGACGGTCCGCCGGTAGGACGCGGACGGTCCGCCGGTACACTGCGCCCACGAACAGGAACAGTAACTTCCCTCAAATCCATTGATCGATCTCAGTTTCTACCCCACCAAACTGCGTCAAATCACTACAATATGTTGCCCATGACTCTACCAACTCAATCCCAAAATCATTTGCAAGAATCCATGGGTAAAATTGAAATCCCCATCTCAAACCCTAATCTAGTTCATGTGTGAAATCCAAGAAAACCAATGGATGAATCAATGAAATACCGAGAGGACATGGTGGAGGAGTTCTTGAGCAGTCCGGGGTTGATCACGGACGGTCCGCAAGTCACCAAATCCTCCCCCTAGATCAATGGCTTCTTCTTCCTTCTTCTCTTGAGAGAGACCGTGAGAGAGAGAGAGGTTGCGGTGCTCTGGTCGGGCGTGGGATGAGGAGGCTGGTGCCCTGGGAGATTAGATCCAAAAACCATGTGGGCCCGCCTTTTCTCGCCCGCCGCGGACGGTCCGCCTCTTACCCGTGGACGGTCCGCCTAAGACTTAGCCAGTTTCTCGGTTCCAATTTCGTCTCAGGTCGCGCGGACGGTCAGGCACCCGCGGACGGCCCGGCTCTGCACCCGCGGACGGTCAGGCACCCGCGGACGGTCCGGCTCTGCACCCGCGGACGGTCCGCCGTACCATAAAATATTTCCTTCCATTTCTGTTTTTCTGCACTTCTTTCTTTGATTTCTTCTTGTATCTTTTAGCACTGATTCTTTTGGGAATTTTGAAACTTTTCAATTGTCCTTGAGTGATCATAGAGCCAAGAATCATGGAATGAATGCAATGATATGAATGTACTTATGAAAATGCACAAGTAAATGCATAATAAATTAGATATGATAAGAAAGCTAAGTTTCAAGCCACATTAGATAAGTCAATGACATTTAGTTCATTCCTTAGCTTGCAAAACCGTTGCTCATCTAATGGCTTGGTGAATATATCCGCCAATTGATCATTTGTGCTAATTCCATCAATCTTAATATCTCCCTTGCTCACATGATCTCTAAGAAAGTGATGTCGAATATCAATATGTTTTGTTCTTGAATGTTGAACCGGGTTATTTGCAATCTTCACGGCACTTTCATTATCACATAAGAGAGGCACTTCTTTGAAATTCACACCATAATCAAGAAGGGTTTGCTTCATCCATAACAATTGAGCACAACAACTTCCGGCCGTAATATATTCTGCTTCGGCGGTAGAAAGAGCCACCGAATTTTGTTTCTTTGAAGACCATGAAACAAGTGATCTTCCAAGAAATTGACAACCACCGGAAGTGCTCTTCCTATCAACCTTGCAACCGGCATAATCCGAGTCCGAATATCCAACTAACTCAAATTGAGCACCCTTGGGATACCAAAGACCAATATTGGGTGAGAATTTCAAATAATTCAATATACGTTTGACGGCGGTCAAATGACATTCTCTAGGTGAGGCTTGAAACCTAGCACACATGCATACACTAAACATGATATCGGGCCTAGATGCGGTAAGATAAAGCAAGCTACCTATCATAGATCTATAAAGCTTTTAATCTACCGGTTTACCTCCCTCATCAAGATCTAGATGTCCATTTGTAGCCATGGGTGTCTTGATTGGCTTAGCATCATCCATGCCAAATTTCTTCAATAAGTCCTTCACATATTTTGATTGGCAAACAAATGTGCCTTCCTTGAGTTGCTTGATTTGAAGACCAAGAAAGTAATTCAATTCCCCAATCATAGACATTTCAAACTCATTAGACATCATTTCTCCAAATTCTTCACAAAAATCTTGATTGGTTGATCCAAAGATGATATCATCCACATAGATTTGGCATACAAATAAGTCCTTGCCAATGCATTTAGTGAACAAGGTAGTATCAACTTTCCCAATCTTGAAGCCTTGTGAGATGAGGAAATACCTTAGCCTCTCATACCATGCCCTAGGGGCTTGTTTAAGTCCATAGAGAGCCTTGGAAAGCTTGTACACATGATTCGGCTTCATTGGGTCCTCAAAACCGGGGGGTTGCTCAACATAGACAAGTTCACTAATTTTGCCATTCAAGAAGGCACTCTTCACATCCATTTGATAGAGCTTGATGTTGTGAGAGCAAGCATATGCTAATAGAATTCTAATAGCTTCCAATCTAGCTACCGGAGCAAATGTTTCACCAAAGTCCAACCCTTCAACTTGAGTATATCCTTGTGCAACCAATCTAGCCTTGTTTCTCACCACTACGCCATCTTCATTTTGTTTGTTTCTAAACACCCATTTAGTGCCTATCACATTGTAATTCTTGGGCCTTTCAACTAATTCCCAAACTTCATTCCGGGTGAAATTGTTTAATTCTTCATGCATAGCATTCACCCAATCCGGATCTTGAAGTGCTTCATCTATCTTATTTGGCTCAAGAAAAGATACAAATGAGTAGTGTTCGCAAAATGAAGCAACACGAGATCGAGTTTGAACACCTTTTCTTATATCTCCAACAATTTGATCAATGGGGTGATCCTTTGCAATGGCGTGTGGGACCCTTGTTTCAACTACCGGCTCTTGAGTTGATGTAGATGGAGATGCAATTGGTTCCGGTTGAGCAATATCATTTGTAGCATCTTCATGGCTAGGCTCAATTGATTGTTCAACTTGATCATTTTGTATAGATGTTGATGGGTTCACTCTAATAGAAATATTCGGATCCATATCCTCATCCTCATCTTCCTCTCTTGGTCTCACATCACCAATTGATATATTCTTGATAGCATCTCTTACATCACTTGATTTATCTAGTTCATCTTGACACTCACTTGATTCATCAAAGTTTACATCACATGTTTCCTCTACTATGCCATGAGTCTTGTTGTATACTCTATACGCCTTGCTACAAGATGAATACCCAAGAAGAAATCCTTCATCACATTTACTTTGAAATTTTGATAACCGTGAGCCTTTCCTAAGAATATAGCATTTACACCCAAAGACCCGAAAGTATGAAATATTTGGTTTTCTTCCAATGAGTAGCTCATATGGAGTCTTATTCAAGAATCGGTGGCAATAGAGTCTATTTGATGCATGACAAGCGGTGTTGATGGCTTCGGCCCAAAAAGAATCCGAGAACTTCACTTGGTGTGATCTTACTCAAGTCCTCCCTTACCAAGAGAGTCACAATAGTTTCATACTTCTCCGGGAGACACCTAAGAAACTTGTGAGAGAAATCTTGATCCGGCACATCAAAGTTGAGAGACTTGAGCTCATTGACAATGTTGTTCAATCGATCAAACATTTCATCAACACTTTCATCTTTCTTCATAGCAAACTCACTAAATTTTCCTTTGTATACAAAGAGTTTTGCTCCCTTCACGGTGGTGGTTCCCTCATAAATTTCCTTGAATCTTTCCCAAACTTCAAAGGCCGTCTTGAGGTTCTTGATCCGATTGAACTCATTCACACTAAGACAACTATAGAGCAAATTCAATGCTTGATCATTTAAATTTTCTTTTTCACTATCCGATGGGGAAGGATCTTTGGGATCAAGTATGACATATCCTTCCTCTATGATTTCCCACACCTTCTTGCTAGTTGACTTAATATAGACCATCATTCTAGTCTTCCAATAGTCATAATTACTTCCATCAAATAAGGGTGGTTTCCCCGCATGATTCTTGCTATCACTAGCCATTTATCCTACTCCGGGATGATTAAATCCTTGCAAATTGGAGACCACGGCTCTGATACCACTTGTAGGATCTAGGATACCGACTAGAGGGGGGGTGAATAGGCGGTTTTAACTAAAATCAAAGCACTAATAAAAATTATTAGTAACACAAGAGAAAACCTATTTCTACTTGATTCTAAGCTAGGTCAAGGTTTGCAACCTAGGGTGACAAGTATGATTCAATCTCTATGAATGTAAATGATCAAGACAAATAGCAAAATGTAAATGAGTGAAGGAATGAACAATCACACAAGAGACCGAAATTTTTCCCGTGGTGTCGATGACTTGCCGGTCACCCCTAATCCACGTTGAGGTGGATTCAAAGCTTCAACCGCTTCTCTATCAAGTCACACTTGATGTATAAGCCGGCTTGAATGCAATGAACCTCTCCAAACCTCGATTCCACTAGAGTTGCCCTTTACCGCTCCGGTGAGGTGAGCACAAGACCTCTCACAATCTTCCAAGGCTTCTTCACAATCTTCTTGAAGAGCTCAATGAAAATCACACACCAAGCCGTCTAGGAGGCGGCAACCTCCAAGAGTAACAAGCCAATGACGCTTGCTTGATGTTCTCCTAGTGCCTCAATGCTCAATGCAATCCAAAGCAATGCACTAGAACTCTTCACACTCACAAGAATGCAATCCCTTAGCAAATGAGTGAGAGAGAAATGAGAGAGGGGACTCTTGGGTCAAATGAGCTTTCAGAATGGCCAAGAGAGAGTCCCCAAACCTGTGGGATGAGTATATATACTCCCCACCTTTCCAACTAGCCGTTATGTGTAAAACTCGTGAAAACAGAGCACTGGCGGACCGTCCGCCTAAGAGGGGGCGGACCGTCCGCCCGAGCCCAACGGCTACTATTTCAAAAAGTCAAACGTGTCAGAAGTGACCGTTACGGGGTTGGCGGACCGTCCGCCCAACAGGGGCGGACCGTCCGCCTCTCAGTTAGAAAAAGATCACCACACGACTAAGGACTACGTTTCACAAAGGCAGACCGTCCGCCTTATAAAAGTATCCTGGAACCTCCAGAAAACGTCTCTGCGTGAACGGTCCGCGAAAGGGTCCGCCTCAGGCAAAAATAGCCTGCGGACCGTCCGCCTGTACCCGGCGGACCGTCCGCCTAAGAAAGACGGCAGGGCCCCTTAAACCAACACTTAGCCGATTTTCCTTCAACCATAAGTGAGGCAGACCGTCCGCCATACCAAGGGCGGACCGTCCGCCTGACCAAAATCAGCAAGGTTGAATTCCCTTTAACTTTTGAAAACGAAGTTAGCTCTCATGCATGCACTTATACTATTTGAGCAAATTAGCACTAGAATCACAACAAGCAACCACAATTGACCCCTCTTAATAGTACGGCTATCTAGCCTATCAATCCGGTCAAATTCTTTTCTCTAAAACACCTTAGGACCGGTAAAAGAAAACAACCTATCTTTTACCTTTTCCTTTAGCATCCTCTTGCTTCAATACACGGCGATATATCGTAATCAGTCATTGAAGCTCATCCATTCATCCGGACTAACCTAATCTCATCATCTCAATAGAATTGTTAGTCCATGATGATTGTCATTAATTACCAAAACATATTTAGGGGCCTAGATGCACTTTCACCTTCAACTAACTAGCCGTTATGTGTAAAACTCGTGAAAACAGGGTACTGGCAGACCGTCCGCCTTAGAGGTGACGGACCGTTCGCCCCAACCCAACGGCTAATATTTCAAATAGTCAAACGTGTCAGAGATGACCGTTACAGCATTGGTGGACCGTCCGCCCAACAGTTAGAAAAAGGTCACCACGCGACTAGGGACAACTTTTATCAAAGGCAGACCGTCTGCCTTATAAAAGTGCCCTGGAACCCTCAAAACATGATTCCGTGTAAAGGGTCCGCCAAAGAGTCCGCCTGGACAGAACAAAAAATACTTAAAAATAAATTTGACGTTATGACATTTGGGATTTGACAGCTACATGTTTATATAATGACCCTTAGTTATTGGAAGATGACGTGAATATGTTGCATAAAGAAAAATTTGATGAAAAATAATGGATATATAACTTGCATTTTGAGAAAAATAGAGTTAATGAAGAAGATGAGAGGCCAGGAGCCTCTTGATATGCCGCGCTGCCATTCTAAATAAAGGAAGAAAGACCAAAAGTATTAGGATGACATGGCTAGCTAAAAGTTGAGAGAATTCCATATAGTGGTGAACGTCTACATAAATTTATAGTTATATAGGATTTGGGATGGCTCCGCTCGTTAGCTGGTGACAGAGGCAGGAGAGGCTAGAGAGGCACGTGAGAGGGGTCCACGGGTGGGCTGTGCAGGTGCAGCACGTGAGATCTCCGATATCTAATCTAGTTGGATCAATGGAAAACGGTACAGGACGTGGATCTATCAATCTATATTTTTTTTCATAAGATCTACCGATATATTACTCATAAGCTTCTAGTACACGTACACACATACTAGTACATGTTTATGCTTCCGCTTCCGCTGGCAGATAAGTTCGCCGATCGTGATTGATTTCGACTGTTTCAATAGTATTCCGTGAAAAAAAAGATAAAATGAGTCAAAACAAGCTCGTTGTGACTGGAAAACAGATAATCAGAACAAGATAAGATAAACCAGGTCATAGAAACATAGTGACAATAGATAGGAACCGAGTTGACGATGAGATGATGAGCGATGAGACAACTAATTGTATATTCGTTGATAAGACTAACAAACATGTATGAGAAAGAAATCCCCCTAAGACTTCTTTCGGTTCTTTTGGAACCGTTTCTGACCGGAACGGTTCCTAGCCATGGATGTAGTATAAAATTTGTGATGAATATTACAAGAGGCCGGGATTTATTCCGAGCTGGAAACTAATTTGTGATAATTTACTCATGATAGATAGAGCAAGAGTCCGGGGTTGATTCCACATCTCTTGACTAGTGGATTGATTCCCGGTCTTTTGTTGGATTGATTTCCGGTCTTTTGTTGGATCTAAGTTCTCGAGCCAAAACAAATCCCAGTCTCTTATTATATTTATCATAATTTTTTGTGATATTCATATTAGGAACCATTCCTGGCCTTGTGAAACAACCGAACGGGGCCTAATTGAGAGAGAAAGCATGAACACGGCCAAGCGTTTGGCCCTCTCCTCCTTTCTAAAGTTTCAAGGTTTTTATGTCCATGGGGTGGTTTTAGGAGCCGAGTAGCCAACATAAGTTCACAAGTGGATCAAGAATTCAAGATCGTGCATGAGCACAACGAACGACTTGATGGGAATAAACATGAGTGTAGGCGTATGGTAGACTTGAGCTCAGGTTGAGCCAACAAAAAGCTCAACTTCATTCGAACACGAAGCTAACATCCAAATATATAGGTAAAATTGTAAAAAATGCTTCCATAAGTCACTTGAAGTTTGATATTGTCTCTCATAAGTCATTTTGTTGTAAACGCTCACCCCCTAGCTAGTTGTGTTGCACAAACACTACCAGTTCATACATCTTTATGTGATTCAACATGTTTTATACACCGCGAGCCGTCAATGTGGACTTTATTGATGTTAAATACTTTTAAAACTATATTCTCAACCGTCTTTGTAGATTTCGTAAATAAAATTACAGATTGTACAAATAAATTTGATCTGAGAGTTTAAACATGCTTGCACTGAGTTTCTTTATTTTTATAAAAAAATCAACAAAACACGTGAATAATTCTAATGCAAATACTTGGTCGAAATTTGACTCGGACAGATTATCATCTAGTTGCTTTAGATCGACGTAAACGAGTTGATTCGGCTAACGTGTTTATTGAGGCGATTTTCGGAAAAAAAATGATTAGGTGGGTGGGTATCTGCAACAAAATGACTTATACGGGGCAATGTCAAACTTGATATGACTTATGGGGCGTACTTTTACCAAATATATATACCCGATAACTCTATTGATCATGCAAAATAGCCTATGGGGTTGAGACAGACCTATGTTACTTACATTGAGCCTCGTAGGCGTGCCCATGTTTTATAAGGATATGAATAACATGTTCCACATTTCATATCGCTTTTTTGCTGGATTATGTTTGAAAGATTATGACATAAATTAATTTAAATCGTATATATATATATTACTGTACTATATAAGGGGAAATGCACTTGGGCTGGCCAGCTGGGCTTTTCCATTTTGTGGAAAGTCCGACGCCTGATATAAAAAATCGGAGGCCCTGGCAGTGGCAGGCCTACTTCCTTCTCAGTTCTCCCCTTTCACCTCCACCCGTGCACTCTCTCCTCCTCCCCTCTCCTCTCTCTGTCGTGGCCTTCTTTCCTGGTGACGACGACGTCTGGGCGAGCGACGACGCCCTTCGCCGGCGACGAACTTCCACCAGGCACTCATCTTCCCTCCCTGCTGTGCGAAATCGAGCACCGCAGACCCTAATGTAAGTTACCTGTGCTTGGATCTGACCCAATTGCTTGCATATATATGCATTATACCCGCTAACTTCGATTCTTTCCAAGAAGTTATCGGCGTACATTTGCACCCATTTCCTATACTGGATCCGCCCCTTATTTGCTCTTCCGGATCGAATTCTGTCTCTAGGGGTTAATTGCGGTTTTGCCTCAGTGGCAGCTTAAAGCTGCAGCCTTTTTTTAACTGCTCAATTGCTGGGCTTGGTGGCTTGATTTGGGTTTATCTTGCTGAATTTGGATGGATTCACTTCCAATTGAGTTGGTGGATTGCATGATTGAGTCCGGAATTTCTCCTTAGAGTTGCATTTTCAGATATGCAGAGTATCGATCCTGGATCGGATCAGTCTTCTTGTGCTTAATTTAATTGCTTGGACATGGATTTTCTTCAATAAATTATGCCCCGTACATTTTGAGTGCGCATCTTCTATGCTCATTTCGAAATTCAAGTTGGAATCTGCAACTAGATTAGGTGCAATTAATTGCATGTACTAGGATCCTGTATCTTGAATCTTTCATTGTGGCACAGTACTCAAGTTCAGTTAAAGATCCCATTCCAGATAAAATTTATCCCCGGTGAATTTTAAATTGGCATGCAAATTTAATGCTTGGTAGAATTAAAATCTTTGCTGCAGCAATAAGATCTCGAAACTGCTTGATCTTTCATGTTTCTTTCTTCTCCACTGCTAAATTTATCTTGGGTTTAGCAGTAAATTATTTTTTCTAATTGGGTGAGTAAAATCCTTGCATTTGGTAGATGGCAGATATGATGTTGTATCTTCAGGATTAGAATTGCATTGAAAAGTTCATAGTGTCAACTGGGGAAAAATGAGCTGCAATATGGCACTGTAGCTTCACTGTTATAATTGATCCTGACTGTCATTGTTGCCTGAAATCTTGTTTTTCAAAAAACTCACTTTCAATGTGAATTTACTGAAGGTCTGGACCTGGAAAAATTTACCACTGTACATTCTTGAGCAGGCTCCAGATAGCTTTAGATTAAGGATCCAAGATTATTGTGAAGATAATTGTGCAATTTTGCAGAAACAAATTTGAACGATACTGATCAAGATATGGTTTTATTTAACGAATATTTTATTATGCATGCAAGGCTAGTATGCACGTTATTTTTGCACATATTCCTTAAGGGACATCACTTTCAAAATTGCTAATCCTGCAAGCAACTAGCAATTCTCTTAGCTGGTGGTGGGGCCTGATAAGTGTCTCTGCTGATTCATCGCCATCATGGTTAGTGGTTGGGAGTCAGAAATGCTCTCCAGTCTGTTCGCGATCCCGTCAGGATGAGAGATTTAGTCAGATCCGTATCGTGTTGCATGGAGACATCACATCATCTTGGTCGTTTTCAGGATGCATTGCCTGATGCTTGCAAATTGCTTTGCATAAAAATTCCCTGAACTTTATAGGGAATTACATGTTGCACGCTGAAAGATTTCGCTGGCATTTATTTTGGGACCAGAATCCTAGAAGTTCGAATTCAATAGTTTCAGATGATCTGAGTGGGTGGAAAGAGAGGGATTCCAACCATCGGTACAAATGCGTTGTAGAAAGTATTAACAATCCAATCTGATTTATTCCAGTTGGCACAGTTTTAATCAGGATATGCACTGTTTTAGCAAAGCCAACCAATCCACCAGATTTCAGACGCTTGGTTCTTGCACTGCAATAAATTGTAAACTTTGTACTAATATTGGAAATTGCTCTGTCATTGGATTTATGATGCTATTTATTGTTTGCTGTTGCTTGCCAATCATACCCCTTTTTATGTACTGAGTTGGTTGTGTACTGATTGAATTCAATTTGGTTCCACAAGCTTTCACCAGGACGAAATCAGGCCAAAGAGGCAACATGATGATGGGGACTCAACTATGTTCTTCCAGAGTTCTGTCACTTCCGCGAGACGAGTGTGGCAATGAGGAGCTCTCGGTGCTTCCCCGGCATACCAAGGTTATTGTCACTGGGAACAACCGAACAAAGTCTGTCTTGGTTGGCCTACAAGGCGTTGTTAAGAAGGCTGTTGGCCTTGGAGGCTGGCATTGGTTGGTAAGTCTTCCTTCCAATTATTTATGCACTCCCCTGAAACTTTGCTCAGTTTCTGGTTTGTTAATATTATAAATTAGTATGGGTGCCTAATAAGTGACACGAACAACATGACCTCTTATGCAGAAAGTAGATAGTCTACTTCAACTATTTTATACAGTTTCAGGTGTTTGTTGTTTTTTTAGAAATGCCTTCATGGCACAAGTCTTCCTTGCAATTATTAACCATTCCACTGGAACTTTGCTTAGTTGCTGATATGTCAATATTGTAAATTTGCAATGGGTGCCTAACAAGTGAGAAGAACCTTATTGACCACTTTTCTGAAATTAGGCAGCGTAGTTATTAGTTAAGCAATTTCATACAGGTTTGAGTGCTTTTATTTTAGAAATATCATCACTTGAACTATCAAGGCTCAATGCTTTATGCTTTCTTTTGAAAAGTCAGATGTACCACAAAGCATTTTGACTTTTTATGAGCTTAGAGCTCAAACTAGACAAGATACGATAGAGTTAGTGGAACATGTCATTGCAGTGTGGTATTTTGTTCCAATTCCTGATATATTCTTGCCAAATCAGGTTCTAAAGAATGGTGTAGAGGTGAAGTTGCAGAGGAACGCTCTGAGTATCTTGGAAGCTCCAACAGGCAACGAAGATGATGATGATATCGATGGCAATAATTCATTCTGCAGCAGCTCCGACATGGGCGAGAAAGACATGGATTATTGTAAGACCACGCAATAGCAACTGCGTTTTGGCTAGCGGCTCTAAACTGCTTCTAATTCTATGAGCTTAATTTTCTTCTGCTCTTTCTGTGGAAATAGCAAGCATACAATGCCAGAAGCCAACAAAGCCAAGAGTTCGGTATACAAGGCCATGGTCCTCCTGCGCAAAGTCAAGCAACCGAGGCAATTTTCATCCGAATTTGAAGCTGCAAGCGGTAATTGCTAATCACTATCGTGGTTTGAAAATACATGTAGTTGATTAGTACAGTTTGGTAGATAAGGCAGTGCCATCCATTTTCGGAGCTAGTGTAAACTGGGTTCACGTGGCATGGCCCATGGTTTGGTAGGATTTGTCGTTGCATTAGGCAGTTTTGCCGGCTCAACCATTGCATCTTGCATGCCTGCTTTGTTTAATTCAAGGCCAAGTTTGTGTCAGTTACATTTTCATTCTGAATCATCTGCTAATGTCCTAATTTACTCGTGTTTTTCATCACACATTGCATTGCACTGAACCGGGTATACTGTTACCTTATTTGTTTGCAGAAAGTAAATCTGACGAAGCTCGGAACACCCACACTGTTGAGATACTGGAAGCACTTCAATCTTGTGAGTAGCCTGACGACAGCTCCATTCTTGCTGAAGCTGAACCAACTAGCCTTGTTTTAAACTTTTGCATGCTGTAATTTCCACCTAATCATGAAAACCTTTGCAGGTAAGCATGAACCCCAATCCATCAAAGGAGGAGCTCTTCCATGGGGTACAGCAGCATTTCCAGTCACAGGTAGCTGCAAAATTACTGCAACCAATTTATGCTTTGCCAGTTGCCACCATGTGGAACAGAACATATCTACTGTTCCCTTGAGACGGCAATCAAAAGAGACCCATGTATCTAATCTTTGCATGTACCCTCCTCCAAATGCTAAAAAGCATCAGCAATTGGACGAGTTGCAGGTCATCCTGGACTTCATTCACACAGCAAAGCGGTTGAAGGGCCTGTACAACAGCTCCTAGCCTTGCCCAGTTGGTCATCCGCTGCACAGATCCATACTTCTCCTCCTTTGGTACAGTCTCAAATTTAGATGTGCATGTGTCTAGTCATCGGAAAAGAAGGTCTTGGGATAACCTGGACAGAAAGAATTAGTGGTGAACTTAATCTGTAATTCTTTCTTTTTCTTACTTGTAATGATGATGAGTTATGTAAAACCCTTGGTGGTGGCATAGTGTCAGACTGATAGATCTCAATTATTGGAGAGATAATACTAAATGTGTACCTAGCCTTAGCAAATGCCAAGTGGTACGGTCAACATGATGCGTGCACCTTTTTTATCTTTATTCCCATCTATGGCTTTGTTCGTTTGTGTTAGCAAAAGGTATATGGTAGGCCTATGGGCCTTAGGCGCAGGGCACGCCGGCCCTCTAGGCCGTGCGGCAGGACCCCTCAGGGGTATGTATGGTTGATTAGGATTAGGCAAGGATAACCGTTGGATGGTACTGTTTCTCAAACCCTAGGTCATCCTTACCTATATATGTAACCGAGCATTGCTCCCAATAATCAATCTATTATTTTTCTGCAATCTCTATTGCTTTCAGTTTGGCTTATCAGCCCTGCTTAACGGATTATTTTCAACATAGAACACTATTGAATCAGTTCAAAATCAGCCAAAATCAATAGATTTTTCAGTTCGTTCCCGCTGTGTCATCTCTTTCGACCTTGGGACTTTTTGCCTCAAAAAGTAGCAGGAACAATGAGGAGATGGAACCAGTCCAGCGTGGACCACACTGAAATGTAAATGCAATGAATCCTACCTAGTAAGCAGTCGGCAGGCCTGTTGGGTTTGTACTGAAATTGAAAAATTAAGGCCACATGGAAACTTTATTACTTTTGTAAATCAAGAGCAAGCGGTAAAACTTTGATCAAGTTCGACTCTGAATGTGAGCAAAATTGTGGGTAAAATTAGGCGTAAAAAAATGTGGCATACTCCGTAGTAGTAGAAGGCAAAGTGTGGTCCAAATTAGACGAGGCACTGAAATAAAACTTTGGCAACGCAATTGTAAGACAAATTAAAAACAAGCCATACGCATGCGCCTTGTCCGCAGTGAATGCCGCTACGGGCTATGTCTCTTTGCATTGACCACCGTGGGGGCAGGTGGGGAAGAGCAGGTACCCTATCGCCAGGGAACTCCAACAAGACAGTGGACTAGGTGCACTGGACCTTGTCATCCGACTGCTTCCCATCATTGCTGCCAGTAAATCGCGGCTCACAGTGAACCCGGAGCACGAAGGCAGTGAGAGGGGGGACAAAAGATTGGCGTGATGAGTCGCGCGCATGCGTGTGGCGTGTGTTGGGCAGTGTGCAGGAGCCAGGCGGGTGGCAGGCACAACAGAAGATGAGGAGATGTGGGCCCGCCGGCTCCTCGTTAGAGCAAGTATTATGGTGGGCGTTTCGCCTGCCTCGTCAGCCCAAAAGCTGAGGTGGATGAGAGATGGAGTGAAATATTCCTTTAGCCTGCGTCTCGCGAACCGGTGACGAAAAGCGGGCGCATGGGCGTCGGTGGGCCTGACAGCACTGTATCTTCCAATCCCATTTGCTACCCGTCTCTGCTGAAAGGTGCAGATCATTAAATGCATGTGGGGCTCACAACCACCAGCTCGTCACATGTGCTGATCTGGAGCGCGAGTCGCCCACGTGCGAGCGCAACTATAAGCTTTGCTCTTAAAGAGTGTCCCTACTGAAAGTTAGAAAAAGGGCCACTACCGACCTGCCCTGCTGCATTTGTCCCCGTTCGCCAATAAAAAAGATATTCAGAAAAAATTCGCTTATGGATGCCGTTAAGGGCAGTCCCAACCCATAGTTTTCATAGATAGTTTTTATGTTGCCATATCATTAAGAAATCACTTATAGACCTAACCTTTCCAATGCATAGTTTCTATGCGTAGTTTCTATCACTTATAGACCTAACCTTTCCAATGCATAGTTTCTATGCGTAGTTTCTATCTAAAGCAGAATTTAATGTATTCACCCAAGCAATACAGACAAAGCTTGATCAGCTGTGGCATGAAGCCGTGCAGCCTAGCTGCTTTCACAGTACATGCAAAGGTCAACAAGCTGGCTGGTGTTCAGAATGCAGCCAAAACAAACAAGCCTACTAACATCTTGCGATCATGAAATTCATAGTCTGTCTTCATCTTAGCACTTTGTAGGTAATTCACGAAACAACCTGATGGATATATCCTGAAAAAGGAAACGAGTTGCGGAGTCTTTGACAAAAATAAAAAGAATAAACAGAGTTCATAGCGCCCAGTTTAGGCAAGAAGCGCCCTTGATGTACAAACAGGAGCTAGCAGCACTGGAATTAGACAAGCGAAGAGAAAATTCATCCATGAATTTGCAAAAGGCTGCATACCAGTTTGAGCCGCCACGAATCGTGATGGCTGGAGAACGGGAGGCTAGGGGCGTGTTTGATATCGTGGTTGTGCAAGGCCTGGCCGGCGATCCAGGCCCTGGCCAGCCACAGCCCGGCCTGCCATGGCCAGAGGTCTTGTTTGATTTAATTTGCCTCAACTGAGCCTGGTATATTCTTTTCTGTGTTTGATTTCTAATGTGGAGCCTGACCCAACGCCAACAACCTCCAACTACCAAACTGGGACAATGTTTGATTCGGGCCAAGCCCAGATGGAACAAGTAACCATTGCATCAACAGAATTGCATTTCAGAGGAAGAGGAGAAGCAAGACATGTTTCATTCTTCCAAATTAAAGCCAAACATATAATGATAAAACTAAGCAAAATAGATCAATGACATCAACATGGCCTCACAACAACATTGAGTTCAAGTTTGAGTCGACCAAGCCAACATCATAGCACATTCAACTGAACTTAATCACCAGAAGGATCACCACCAACAGTCATGCAAGGCAAGCAGCAGTACCTCACAAGAATAAGAACAAATGATATGTTATGAGATTATGAGAACAAGAATAGTAATGATTTGCCTCAGAAATAATTTCCAATTCATTTTATCTTTCCAATTGGAGCATAAGGAACATGCACCAGTGCCTCACAAGTTAAAGATCATGTATTTGTCATCTCATTTGCCATCTCTTTTGATCCTTTCACTTGGAGCATAAGGAACATGCTCAGTACCTCACAAGTTTCAGACAATATAATTGGCTTTTGTGTCATCATAGGCATAAAGGAAAACAAAAATGACATCACAGGTATAAACCAAAACAGAAATGCTTAAGAGGATCAAAAGCAAATGCCTCAGAAGATCAAATATAATAGCTGTTCTTAGCAGCTTGTACAAAGACTGCAATTCATCTAAGTGAAAAGTCAAGCCAATAGAGGCTGGAATTAAAAACAACAACAGAGTTCTGCCTACATTTACAGAGGCAAATGAGGTTCTGTCCACCTTCAGTGAGCCAAAATGTACTTTGTTTAGTTAGCCACCTTCCTACTAACTAATCACAAAAGGACAGGTGCTGGTATCTACCATGCACAGTGTCTAGCCAAAAGGGAACACAAAAGATAGGAGAGGACAGAACTACATGTAGTTGTTCTTGGTCAGGTAGGTCCTCAGCCATATGGCCCTGTGGGGGGTTGACATGTTCACAAAGCCAGTTGCAACTGGCTTGTTCTCCAAGAGGTGGGTGTAGGCAACAATCAGGGCCTCAGTGGAGAAGTCAGTCATCTCCATGACAGCAAGGTATAGGTCAGGGTCAACATGTGCAACACCTGTTTTGAGCATAGCATTTGCAACATTGTTGATTGCATCATTCATGTTGGTCATCATTAGCATCTCTTCCTCACTGAAATGGCCCCTCTTCCTCTTACCACCAATAGTCTCTGACATAGGAGCTGTGGCTGTGGTTGTGGCCTTGCTGGACTCACCAAACTCAAAGGCAGTTTTGCCTTCATAGGTAGGACAAGTGAAGTTTTCACCCTCCAGCTTAGCAGCCACACTATCAGACTTGTTGACCCCCCAAGGCTGATTGGATCCTAAGGCAAACCTACCAGTAGCCAAGGTGCTACCAAAGAGAGTCTCCATGTCGGAGTAGAACCTGATTGGAGTGTTCAAAAACTCAGCATCTTTAGGGTGGTCCTGAATAGAGGGCACAGTTAAGAAGAGAATACACAGTTAAGAAGAGAGGACACAATTAAGAAGAGGGGACTCAGTTAAGAAGAGAATGCTTCAGACATTGTTTTGTACCTTGCAATGACCAAGATAATGGTCTTGTTCTAGCATTATGGATAATGCTTCCTCATCAAAAATTGCCCCACTAAGGTCCTTGAGCCTAGCAATCTTAGACCACTTCTGCTTCCACTTCCTCAAGTGGTTGTACACTTGAGTTGCACTAACAGCCAACCCACTGTACGTATTTAGAGCCTTAGCTACTGCATTCACATCTTTATCCTTGTAAGTTTTGTCAGTCCTAGACCCCTCAGACACAATCTGGGCCATCCTCCTTAAGACAAACCCAGAAGTGTTGTTAGTCCACCTCATAGGACCTGGCTGTGGTACAACAGGGGCAGCCTCACCATCTACCAGGTCAACAACATCTGGTGCATCCAAAGCAGCTCTTGCAATTGCTTCAGCAATTGCAGGTGCACCCTGGGCACCAAGGTTAATTGCAGCCATCCTATTGCACAATTAATCAAGGTACATAATCAGTGAAGCACAAGAAACCATTACACAGAGACAGATAACCAATGACTAGTAGTGAACAACAAATATTTGGTCTCAGACATAGCATTTAAGAGTACAGAAATAATGCACTACATTAGTTCCATGTCCAGGGTCTACTAAATTATTTTGCTAGATGAAACACAAAAAAAAAATCAAGTCCTAGATGAACCCCTAGCAACCCACATAGCATTGCAAATCTCATCCCTCACAGTCACCATAGCAGGTTCCTTTAGAGGCAGTTCTCCCTGATCATCTTGAGGCAAATCACCCTCAAATCCATCCTCTACTGGTACAATGTCATCGTAGCCAAAACCAATGATCCAGTTGTGCAGTATGCAGCAGGCAAGCACAAGTTTTACTTGGGTCTTGTATTTGTGGAAAGATTTGTTGTCTATAATTCTGAACCTGCCCTTAAGTGCACCAAAGGCCCTCTCCACTGTGACCCTAAGTGAAGAGTGCATAAGGTTGAATAGCTCTCTTGCATTGGTGGGATGGTTTGTGGTGGAGAATTCGCTCAAGTGATATCTGACCCCTCTATATGGAGGCAAAAAGCCATGCCTGCATGCATATCCAGCATCTACCAGGTAGAAATGACCTACAATTGTGAGAGAATGAGTGTGAAAGTGTGTTATGGGTCACAGTGGACATAAGTGCATTGAGTAGCTAATGCAGTTACCTGCTGGGACAGTGAACCCATCATTTCTCTCAATGGCATCAGCCAAAATTAGTGCATCATGGGCTGACCCCTCCCAGCCAGCTAGAACATATGTGAACTTTAGGTCAAAGCTCACAGCAGCCATCACATTCTGTGTTGGGTTGGACTTCCTACCCCTAAAAGCTTGCTGCATGTGTCTAGGCACCCTTGCCAACACATGTGTGCCATCAATGGCACCAATGCAATTCTACAGAAATGGGAAACACATTGATATGAACATGTGTGGGAAACACATTGATATGAACATGTGTGGGAAACACATAGATATGAAAGTACCTTCAGAAATGGGAACCATCTGTGGCTGCCCATAATCTTAGGGTGTGTGACAATGCTTGGAGACTTGATCATGTTAGCCCTTAATTCACCAATAGCATACAACACTTGGTGAAAGATTCTGCTCACAGTCTCAATGGATCTCCTAAAGGATTGATGGACTACCCTAAACCTCTGGTTGTGTCCAACCACATGAATAAACATTGCCACCTGCTCCTCCACAGGACATCCTACTGTCTCAGGAACAAGTTTTCTACTCCTAAGCAGGTTACACAAAGAAAAAAATGGGACCCTTTTCATGCGCAACATGGCAATGCATTCAACATCATTGTAGTTGTACATCATCTGGAGTGTGCTCTGTCTATGCCTCTCACCATGAGTCCTAGGGCCATAAGGGATTGTTTCTTCTCCACTAATCCTTCTAAGCCTATTGACCACAAAGGAAACCATCACAACAACCATCCCTGCTGCTTGCCTAGCCATCAGTGCATGCTGTGCATTTTCATCCATCTACATGCATTCACAAATGTATAAGCAATTTAAGTAGACCCTGGTTGGCCTCTGAATGTAAGTGCATCCATTCACAAATGAAAAATGGCACGGTTGCACTACAAAAAATGCCTTCCTGTGCCCATAAGCTAGTCATCATCGACCATTCATCACCCACACCGGACAAAATATGATAACAGGTAACAATATTGTCGGTGATATTATCTTCGGCAGTCTTCCACGGGGTAGCCCACGGAAGTGATTTGTAATGCAGGGAAGATCGCAAAGATCGGAAGCAAGATGGTTAGGATGGACAGACACGGGAGTTTATACAGGTTCGGGCCGTCAACTCGACGTAATACCCTACGTCCTGTTTTGGGGTGTTGTATTGCGTGTTGAGAGATTTCGTCCTGAGACTTGATGTTTTTGGAGGGGGTCCCTGCCCGCCTTATATATCGGGGGGCAGGGTTACAAGTCGGTTTGTAGCCGATCCTATCTCTAAGAATCCTTTCTTTCTTTACAATAATTCCTATTCCAACTATAACTTCTCCTTCCAGATCCTTCCTCCGTGCGCCGACTTGTCCCACACGTCTTCAGGTCCAGAACGGTGGGCTGGGCCGCCCCCTTTTGGTGGGCTGCCAGGCTTGCTCGTGAGGTACCCGGGTACTATATCCCCCACAGTAGCCCCCGAGCACTTCTTGACCGATCGTTGGCTGTAATTGATCCGTCTTTTCTTGCATGAGCCGAGTGCTCCCAAGTTGTTTAAGATCTCATCCGAGTGATTTCGAAGAAGATCCGAGTGGTTATGAGGAAGATCTGAGTGGTTTCGAGGAAGATCTGAATGCATGATCAGACGCTCCTGAAAACAATTCTTCAATTATGGCCATAGTGAGGGGAAGGAGTGCTCTTTTTCACGACGCGACAACGAAGTGAATACACTTAGCCCCCGGGCTTTGGGCAATTTTAGTATGAAATTAGCCAAAGGTCTTCAACTTTTCTCCATCGATATCTTGATCTTCAATGGTGTGCACCTCCAGGTGCACCCATTGGGTGTAGCCCCCGAGCCTTGAGCAGAATAGAATATTCTGGTCGAGGGTCAAAAATAAAATATTATGAATCTCTTTTGAACTTAATCCATCAATGGTGTGCACCTCCAGGTGCACCCATTGGGTGTAGCCCCCGAGTCTTGATACGACTCGGCACGATCGTGTCAAGACTCTGAAAGCCGTGGATCCTGACTGAACTTTTCAGCCCCCATGCCTCTGGGCATGGATTTCGGATAATCTTTTCCTTCTGGGGCTTTTTTGTTTCCCCTTTCTAAGGATTTTGTTCTCAAGTTCTTTGAACTCGGCATGACTCCCAAGTCGTGTCCCACAACCCAGCTTGACCATATGGTAAGCCATCTTCTCACAAGATTTATACTTGTCAGCACTTGACCCAGACTTCTGGGCGAATTTAGCGATAGTATCGCATGCCTTACGTAAAAATCAATTGCAAGGATGCAATATCAATTGCAAAAGCAAATCTGGCCGTCGACTAGTTTTAGCCTCACGACCGAGTGGTTTCTGCCCCTGAACACTAGCTCAGGAACCCACAAATTTGTTAGCGTAACAGAACCGAAAGGTCGTGCTAAATTTCAGCCCATTTAGGCCCACTAATGCCGTAAAGTCCGTTGTTTCCTAAGGAATCTAACGGTTGCTTTACGGAAGGCAAAATATCGTGAGATATCGCGACTCCTTACCGCACCTTTGAATTCAAAGCGACGGGACGTGCCTGCGTCGGTTGAGTTCCCGAGACACGCATCGCGCCGCGCGCGGGAGGGACGGTTCATTCCATTATAAGCCATCCCCGCCGCAATCTTCTTCCTTTACTCGCCATTGGCCTTCCCAGCGCTCAAGTTCTCCTCCGCGCGCGAGAGCAAACCCTAGATCCACTCCCGCAGCTTTCATCCTCAATCCTCAGCCCCCGCTCGTCGCCATGACGCCAAAGAGGAAGGAAGCCCCGAAGCGGAAGGAGAGGTCGCCGGGAAGGGCCCGGTCGGCCAAGACCAAGGCCGCCGTTGAAGTCGTCGTTGATCGCGCCGCCGAGTGGAGGGAGTCCATCACCACCACCAGGCGCCTCGAGTAGCACGTCGTCGACGGCATCCTCCCTGACCAGCAAACCGCCAAGTGGCGCGCAGCCTCCGGTGAGTCTTTCCCCACCCCAAACTCCTCTGATTTGGTGGTGTTCGAGTCCTTCGTTCTGCGCGGCTTTGGCGTGCCCGCGCATTCTTTCCTCCGCGGGCTGATGCACTTCTATGGGATCAGTCTCTACGCACTGAATCCCAACTCCATTCTTCACATCGCCATCTTCATCAACCTCTGTGAGGCCTATCTTGGGATAGAGCCTCACTTCAATCTTTTTCTTCATCTTTTTCTGTTGAAACCTTATCCCAGAACCGAGTGCCCGCGAGTAGTAGGAGGCGCCGGATTCCAGCTCCGCGAGGGTCGAACCCGGGAGTATTTTGACATTCCTTTTCTTACCTCCAACAAGGGGTGGCAGTCCGAGTGGTTTTACGTAGGAAACCACTCGCCTGCCATCTCTCCTAAAATCGATTCACGTCCTGTTCCCTTCCAATCCTGGACTGCTCTTCCCAAGGAGAGTGAGATGGATGAGGTTTGGGAACTCCTGGGTCTCATAGCCCAGTTGAAGGACAGAGGGTTGTCTGCCGTCGGAGTGGCAGCCAACTTCGTGCTGCGCCGGATCCAGCCCCGCAAACAGCGGGCTCATCCGATGTATGAGTACTACGCCGAGGGAGACAACACGCGTGAAGCCCCCGAGCGTGTTGACAAGGTCCAAGCCGCAGGTCGGCTTAGCAAATTCTTCGTGCCAGGGACTTCCCTGCGGACTACTGATTGTCCTACGGCATTCAACTTATCGAATCCGCGCCCTGAGGTATTTAACCAGTCTGTTGCTGTTTTATGTTTCAATTCCACCCATTGGGTGTAATCTCAGTAAAGAACTGAACCCAACTTTTGCAGGGTCGAGCTGCCTTTGTATCCCTCCCTCCTTTGCCTGAGATGCCGAAGGGAGTGGATCAGCCGGCTCGGCGCAGAGCCGGTGGTGCTGAAGAAGCAGTCGGAGGAAGTGAGAGTGACCTGCATGATTCTGATATCAGTCTGTCATCCTCACCTTCTCCAGACGTGCTATCTCCGAGTGGTGGGAAGGCTGCCCCTGTCCCGAAGAAGCGGAAGATTTCAACGGGGATCGTGATTGGGGATGCGCCAAGCCGCCGCCAACTCCTCCTTTCTGAGTCGTCTGACTCGGAAGAAGACGAAGCTGGCGGTGCCGAGTCGTCAATCCTGCCCCCAATCATCAGCTCGGAACAGTCTCCCCTTGCAGTAGTACCTCTGAGTGCTGCAAGTCCGAGGGACCTTCCTCCCCCACTCGGAAAGGAAAGCGCCCGAGAATGCGCGTATCTACTCTGTAAGTATCATTGTCATCTCTTGATTTTCCTTTATATTCTTCTGTGAGTAATCCATATGTGCTTTATCCTGTAGCACGCCGTCTGAGATCCCCTTTGCGGGTCCTGCGCCTCAGTCGGTCGTTGAGACAGAAATCCCGTCAATCCAAATGCCAGAGGTGTCGACCCACTCGGCTGATCTTCTTAGCGATCAGCCTGTGGGTCCGCCACCAGAGTCGCTGCGAGCACCAACCCCGCCTCCGCCGAGTCCTGCACCAGCGTCGCCGACTCCACTGCCTCAGGGCAGCCCCCAGCCTGCTCCTGTGGTTGAACAGACTGCTGCGGTGGAAGAGCCCCAAGCTGCGGAGGTCGAAATCGCTTCTGCGGTGGTCGGCGCTCCGGGTGGTGGTGCTCCCATGACTCCTCTGGCGGAGTTCATGTCGCTCCATCTTCGTATGGGCCAGATAGCCAAGGTATTTCCTGAGCCACTTTTCTTGTTTAGTACCGATTGGTACACCTATTTATTTTGTCATCTGACTTGTCTTTGCAGGACTTAGCTACTGATGCCGAGGCGAAATCCTCGGTGATTCAAGAACTTTCTTCTGCAGTCGCTAAGGCCGACTCCTTGGTGGCCCGAGTGACTGAACTCGAAGCTGCTGCGACGCAACGCCAGGCCGAGTTGGAGGAAGCCCAGCGCACCACTCGCGATCTTCGCGGAGAGGTGGAGCAGGCTAGACTCAACGAAGCCCAGGCCGTGCACGAGCTCAGAGGTATGTTATTCCTTGTTTGTTTTCCTGTCAGACGTGGATATATTATCCAGATCTAACTTTCTGTAGAGTACCGGTATCGGATTATGTCCCAATTCGCAGAGCTGACTGCCAAGGTGACTCGGCTGCAAGGCGAGGCGGAGGCGCTGCGCACCGAGGGGATCGCGCTGGAGGACGCTATCCGAGTGGTGGCGGAGGAGATCGAGCCGGAGGCGTCATCGTCTTCGGCTTCTATCCTCGACCGCGTTCGGGCGCTCCCACGCTTCTTCCGGCGACAGCTTTGCTCCATCAGCCAGGCCAGCTGTGGTCATGTCCTGGCGGTGCTCAAGTCTCTGTTCCCGGCGTCGGACCTGGAGCCACTCAGCCGTGGATACGCTGCTGGCACCTCCGAAGATGACGTGGGCAGACTGCTCCTTGAAGTCGAGCCTATCGCCAATGTCCTGTCCAAGGATGTTGTTGATGACTCTGATGAAGCGGCCCCGTCTGGTGTTGGTGATCCTGCAGTTTAATGTACATAGAATATTTGTAGTATTTGGTAGAAGTAGTACTGTTGAACAATGTTTAAGCTTTTGCTATTGTATATAAGTTTTTATGGGATTACTACTCCCTTTCTTTCTGCGCTGGCCTTAATTTCTGAGTGGTTGACCTGTTACGGAGTAGATTAGCCTCGTTGGTCTCCGTCTCATGCCGCAGAGTCTTTGTCGTACGTTTAGAACTTTGACTTGGCGAGTACTTTCCCTCTCGATTTAAAGTTTGTTCCACTCATACTTTATGTGCGTGACGCGAAAGAGGAAATTCGAGTAGTAGAAATAGATGAAAGATGAAATCAACTTTATTGATAACTCATTATAAATCAGCCGAGTCGTGACTGGGGGTGAATACCCTCCAAAAATCACTTGGAAAAAACAAATCTAAACAAAAAGATGAATACATAACTGAATCAGACGTAGAAACGCTGTAAGTGCTCGATGTTCCGATGTAGGCGTTCTACTACATCCAGAGTCAATTAATCCATACACGCTTGAATTGTCCTCTGGTAGGTTGCGCCGGCGTTCTTCAGACCGAAGGCCAAAAAGGCACCGAACGGCGTGATGAATGTGGTCTTTATCTGATCTTCCGGCTTTAGGCCTGTCTGGTAATAACCTGGGTAGCAATCGAGAAAGCAGAGCAGGGCGGAGCCTGCCGTGGAGTCAACGACTCGATCGATGGCCCGGGCAGCTGCCGCGTTGAGGGTCTCCTGTTCGCATGTGTAAGCGACTCGGATGTCCCCCAAGACGGTGATTATGCCTTTGGGTCCTGGCATCTTGACCTGTAAGTAGACGTAGTGGGGAATCGCCATGAACTTGGCGAGCGCCGGCCTCCCGAGAATGGCATGATATGCAGTTTCAAAGTTCGCCACCGTGAACTGCATATGCTCGGTCCGGTAGTTGTTCCGGTCTCCAAAGGTAACAGGCAATGTAATGTGCCCGAGTGGTTCCGCCCCCTCTCCCGGTATCAAGCCGTAGAATGCGGATTGGGGGGGACTTAGGTCGAGAGTGGTCAGGCCGAGCTCCTTCAATGTGTTAGCAAAGAGGATGTTCAGGCCACTGCCACCGTCGACTAGTACCTTGGTGAGCCGAACGTTGCGGATCGTCGGGGCTACTACCAAGGCGTGGGACCCGGGCTTCGGTATGAAGTTTGGGTGGTCCTCCCGGGTGAAGGTGATCGGAACTTCCGACCACTTAAGGTACTCAGGTACCGGTGGTTCCCTCGCGTGCATGACCTGGCGATGGGTGAGCTTCTGCTGGCGCTTCGACTCGAACTCTGGTCCGCCATAGATCATGCGAACCACTCGGTCGGCTTCCTGGAAGTCGTCGCCGGGCTCGTCGTTCCGCCCGTCGTCTCGCGGGGAACCATCGTTCCTCTTTCTGTATGGAGGGCCTCTGTTGCCCCCGGTGAAGGCTCGCTTGAGCCCGTAGCACTCTCGTGCCGAATGCTTGTGCTTGTGGTAAGGACATTGCTCATCGAGCATGCGCTGGAAATCCTCTGGAGTTACCCGGCCTCTGGACCGGTCCAGGGCGGTGACCATATCTCCCTCGCTCTTCTTCTTACGAGGGTGGCTGTCGGTGCGCCGATGGTCGTCGTGTCGATCTTCGTCCTCGCGGCGGTCGCGCTTGCGGGTTGTCTTGTTCTCTTCTTCCCAGCGGCTCCTGATCTCGCTGAGTTGTTCCTTTTCCGCGATCTCTGCGTCCGCCCACGTGCTAGCGATCCGGAACATGTCATTGACAGTCGCGGGTGGCTTCCGAGTCCACTTGTGAATCAGTCTCCCATCGGAGATGCCGTGCTGGAAGGCTGACATAACCTCCTGATCCATCACGTCCGTGATGGAGTTGCGTTTCTCTGAGAATCTGCGCACGAAGTCGTGCAGGATCTCGTTCTTGCGCTGCCTGATCTGATCGAGGAGCCGCTTGCTCCCGGGCCTTTCCCAGGTACCAAGATAGTTACCGACAAAGAGTTCGGTAAGCTTCTCCCAGTTGTCGATGGTGTCCTGCGGGAGTCCTGCCAGCCAGTTGCGGCAGTCCTTGGTGAGCATGATGGGAAGGTAATTCGCCATCACGTCCTCGTCGCCGCCGGCCGCTTGTACGGCGGTGTAGTAGATCTGAAGCCATTGAGATGGATCAGATTTCCCGTCGTACTTGTCGATGTCCGACAGCTTGAAGCCTCTGGGCCATGTCATGCTTCTCAAGCGCTCGGTGAACGACTGGAATCCGCCGATCCGACCTCTAGGGCGGGAACCGCTCGGACCCGATCCGTCTGTTGTTCTTGGGGGAGTGCTATCCCTCCTGCGATCCCGGTCCCTGGGCGGGGAACGGGTCCTTCGATAGTTCCGAGTCCTGGGTGAAGTTCGGTCCCGTCGGTAGGTCCTGCTGCGCGGTGGAGTTCGCTCCCTTGGCGAAGTCGGTCACCTGGGTGGCGGAAGCGCTCGTCCTCGTGGCGGAGTGCGACCGCCGTTGTTGCCGCGCCTTGGACTACCGGAAGGGTCAGAGTAGTCTGACTCCGTCGAGTAGCCGCTCCTGTTGGAGTTACGACGGGGATTTCCATGATCCCGATCGTACTCTTCGCGCCGTCGGATTTCCTCACGATGGCGCTCTTCGGTGCTGTTGCGGATGACGTTCCTCGCGTCTCGAACTCTGTTGATCGTGGTGCGAAGGTCTTCATCACGATCCGATCCGCCGCTGGCCCGGTGTCGAGACGGACCGGGCTCAGGAGCGTCCGTGGTCGCTCTGGCCTGCATCTGGTGAACCTGGACGGAGGCGGCCTGCACGAGAGCCCTTACCTTTTCCAGGCCTGGAGTGCTGGGTGGTAGCCGACTGATCTCCTCGTTGATGGTGACGAGGTTCTGGACTGGCGTCTCGTAGACGTCGTATCCGTTGAACTCGAACATGCCGTCGCGCATCAAGTTACGGGTGCTCCTCCTGTCGTGCCGATCCCGTTGGCGACGATGATCTTCAGAGTGTGGTTCCTGGAGTCGAGCAGTGCCAGATCCTGACGCGGTGGCTCCGTGCGGTCGTGCGGCTCTGCGAGTCGCCCGACTGGCGTTGCGTCCTCGACGCTGGTCCCTGGCTTCAGTCGTCTCCTCGGCCGGAGTGACCTCGTCTTCTGAGACAGGGTTGGTGGGCGTTGCGGGCGCCACCATATAGCAGTATGACCCGACTCCTTCTTGCGCGAGGTAGTCTTCCTCAGACTCGGAGAAGTCGGATGTGGGCGTATAACGCTCCAAACTACTCGGAGTTAGTTCTCCGAGTGATCCTAGCAGTTCCGGCTCTGTAGAGGCGTCGGACACTGTGTATCCTTCCGGCAGGTCGTCCAGGATTGAGGGTCCCTGTGGGTCTAACTCATAGGAGTCGCTCCCAGAGAGGTAATCATCCGTCTGGACGACGTCCTTCATCTTCTGCTTCTGAGCAAGCGCGCAAAAGCCAGGGGTCTGGACAGTAATGACCTCAGGGCTTTAGACGCGCGCTGGTTGAGCGTTTACGCTCTGAGATGACTCGGCGACGCGACTCTCAGGAGCCGGATCGGAACCGAGTGATTGTAGATCTGTTCCCGACTGGTTGGGCCTCGCGTTTTGCGATAGTCTCAGCGGGGTAGAACCGGCACGATCAGATGCGATCGGACCGGACTGGGCCGTGATGGCCGAAGTGGGCGCCAGAGAGGAGACCTCCGTGGCGATCGTAGCTCCTGCCGCTTGGGTATCCAAGGCGGCGGTGGTGGCGTCCCCGAACTGGATCTCGAATCCGTCGAAGTCCGGGAGATTGCAGCTGTCCAAGATCTTGACGCGATCCATCAAGCTTACCAGATTGATCTCGGCGATATCCCCTACCTGGCGCGCCACTGTCGGTGATATTATCTCCGGCAGTCTTCCACGGGGTAGCCCACGGAAGTGATTTGTAATGCAGGGAAGATCGCAAAGATCGGAAGCAAGATGGTTAGGATGGACAGACACGGGAGTTTATACAGGTTCGGGCCGTCAACTCGACGTAATACCCTACGTCCTGTTTTGGGGTGTTGTATTGCGTGTTGAGAGATTTCGTCCTGAGACTTGATGTTTTTGGAGGGGGTCCCTGCCCGCCTTATATATCGGGGGGCAGGGTTACAAGTCGGTTTGTAGCCGATCCTATCTCTAAGAATCCTTTCTTTCTTTACAATAATTCCTATTCCAACTATAACTTCTCCTTCCAGATCCTTCCTCCGTGCGCCGACTTGTCCCACACGTCTTCAGGTCCAGAACGGTGGGCTGGGCCGCCCCCTTTTGGTGGACTGCCAGGCTTGCTCGTGAGGTACCCGGGTACTATATCCCCCACAAATATGAAACAAATCGACATGGAACCATCAACAAGAACAACGAAGCATGAACTCATACGGCCAGGATTTATCATCACAAGAGTAAATACCAACAAAAAGCTCATAGATCTGAACCAAACAATGAACGGTGTACCGAAGAAATGGGGAAAAATAGGGATTTCACCTCGGGTGAGCCGGAGGGGGTGCACAAGCGAATGAAAACAGCTGGAGGTGGGGAGGTAGCAGATCTGGACGGAGAAGCAGATCCACGAACAGCAACACCGCCTCGTCGGAGAAGAAGAGGAAGAAGACCGCCTCGCCGGAGCCCGCGAGAGAGCAGCGCCGCCTAGACGCAGATCCACACGGGGGGAACGGAGATTAAGCCCAGGGAACACCACGACCGCACCGGCAGCGAAGCTTACCTCGTCGATGGTGCCTCAACGGGATCGGAGAGTGGAGAGAAGGAGAAGAGAACTGACGGAGGGAGGAGGAGGGGGGGTATAAGTAGGCCATGGATTTCTACCGGCAAGAAGCGCGCGCGGAAGTTTCCCTCTTCCCGCGCGAGCCCGCGCGAGCGCGCGAGAGTTCCCGCCGTCGGCAAGATTCGCCCGCGCAGAGCGCCGCCAGAGCTAGGCTGAGGAGAAACGAAACCTAGAAGCGTGCGGCCAGAGCCAGGAGAGAGAGGAGAAAATTGACCGCGCCGGCCAGGCTTCCAACTCGGCCAAGGATATCAAACAAGCGAAGTTGGCCCTGATGGGCTTGGCCGGGCAAATTTAGCCCGTATCAAACACGCCCTAGAGCACCACCAGCGCCTCCTGCTCCTGGAGCACCAGCGGCGATGGGCGCTCGAGGGGCTGGAGCACCAGCGGCAAAGCGCCGGCATCTGGGGGGCAAGACCAGCCAAATCACTAGTGGCTCAATTGGATCTCGACCACTGCCTCCTTGCTGATTCCGCCCGCTTCATTCTTGCGCAAGGCTTTGGGAGGATTTCTTCCGTGGGGACGAGTGATTTGGTGATGGACTTTGCCAATACCATTTGTCAACCTGAGGGATTTGAGACGGCGGCCTGAGAATGTTGGCGGCGAGGCAGAACGGAGTCAAGAGGTTGAAGAAATCACGGAGGAGACACTACTACAAAAAAACATTTTCGGAGACGGTTTTTTGCATTAACGGAGGCAGTTTTGGCAACCGTCTCTAAGCTGGGGTCTCTGTTAATCGTCGATTAGCAGAGACAGTTTGGAAACCGTCTCTGTTAATAGGCATTAACAGAGGCGGTTTTGTTACAAAAACCGTCTCTGTTAATGCCTATTAACAGAGACGGTTTTTGTAACAAAACCGTCTTTGTTAATGATTTTACAGATTAAAAAAAATAATTTTGAATTCTAATTTTGTCGGGCCACACATATTACACACATTCATGTCGGATAAACACATTCATGTTCTTATTATCAGTCCTCCCAGCCTTCTAAACAAAATACAAACACCTGAATGTGAAACAAATGCACTCCTTCTACAACCAGTTGTACTCATTACAAATGCAAATAGTTTTACTTCTATTAGAAAGACAACTTCTAACATTATAATGACAGCTACTTTCACATTCACAATGTTTGCAAGCAGCTGTACTCATTACAGTAATGAAACATCAGGATATAACAGAGTCATTCACCTCATGAATTTTAGCAAGACATTTTCCCTACATCACAAGGTATGCAGTGTTGTGAACAATTCAGTAGCTAGCTAGCAGCAGCACTTCCTGGTAAATAGAATTACCAACCAATCAGCCCGCTGTAAGGTAAAAAGGGCAGAGAGTATGTGCAAATGAAATATTCAGACTAGCAGTCATACTTCATGCACAAGTACACCCCAACACAGCTAGTATATTAGCTTATGCTTTCATATTCAGACTTTAAGCACATGAGCAGTGTATATCTATTATACTTCTCAAACTGTTGGTCAGTGATAAGTTAACGGTTGCAAAAAATTAACAGCAGAGATAGGACCAGAAAATAAGTACTTTTCAATTTACCAATGGCCTCTATGATTTTTCTCAGAAGGTTGAAAACGACATCATCTAAAACATGTATTTCAAAAAGTAGTAATAGTAACTATACTAATCAATTAATCTCCTAGGAGGGCAATAAGGTTAGCCTTTGCCACAACCCACAAATATATAACTGCGAATGATGAGAAACAAGGCAGCCGATGTGAATGGAGATAAATAAATAAGCTTGCAAGCATAAAGAAGACAGAATAATTCCACGGAATAAATAAATAAATAAGCAGTCTAACCTGCATATAAATGCAGATATGCTTCTCCTCTCCACCTGCACATAGAAACAATTACCTATACCGAAGTGCTGAAGCTATAGGCACTGATGCTCTATGCCGCTTCCTGACCGATGCATGCCTGTTGCTGTTGGCCTGTGACAATCGAATAAACGTGATCATATATCTCAATCTATGCAAGTCTCAAGTACAGGGGCAACTAATAAAAGCACAAGTTCCAAGCATGAGTATATGACTAGCTCTTACAAAACGTTATAATAAATTAGTTGCAAGATATTCGGAAACGGCATGTCAGCATGCCAACATGAGCAAACGACAAGAAAATGAGAATAAGACCAGTGACCTACCAGAAGAGATCCGAACACAAGAGGTGGGGTGGGTTTTATTTGTCCGATGATTTCCTCAACGTCCTGCATATGTCCAAGACAATAATGTGAGTGATCAACATGCTTGGAAACCACATTTAACCACGCTGACGCATAGCTCCATGAAGCCACTGCTCTAAGTTACCATTGTTCACGAACTCATACACCAGCATCCTATTAGGAGGGAAAAACTGCTATAACATTTCTGTGGAGGAAAAACACCAAATTTCTACATACACTATTCGGGCTACTGTGAACAGAATGAAAGAGCACAGATCACACACTATGGTACTCACAACAAACCATTATGTCCCTAGTATGTCACACTAACCTAAGAACTTACAACTCTGAAATGCCAACATCGTTGTTCTTTAGCTCACGAAGAACAAAGAATGTGCTGCCAAATAATTAATAAGATAGCAGAAGTTCACTTTGTAAGAGTGAAGTTCCGTATCCGCCATATTGCTAATCAATTACAAACTGGCAATTCCTCAACAAAGCACCATTTTTTTAGAGAATTCTTGATGCACAATAACCTTCACAATCAGGTGGATCTTTGAATGTCATAAACCGAAAAAGAAACAACTAGTCAAGCAAGGATGTGAAGAGCAAAGCTTTTAACTATACCAACAAATATAATCAAATATCCACAATTACACTTTCAGAATTCTCAAACAGAAGTTTTGAACAGACTTGGTGAATTTTGAAGAAGGTTGTACTTAACGGACAGTTACTCTTAAAATCCAGTAAAACGACCCTGCAGTAACTGCAAGTCCACTCCCTAAAAGACAATACGTAATAAACATATTAATAAGGACAGGGTGTACGCAATGGCAATTGAGTTACCCTGGAGATGAGCCAGCTGTGTAGAAGTACTGCACTAGCGTGAGCAGAACAAGCACTGCATACGCCCCTATATACCTGGAACGAAAAGTGACATGTAAGATAAACGAACGGAGAAATGGTTGGTCTACATAGAGTAGAGAAATCCACTTCACATTTCGTCAAAAGTCAGGAGTCAAAACACGACTTGCAGACATGAATAGGAGCAATACATGCTACATACTGCATAGAGACGGAAAAGTATACTGTATTAAACAAGTATAGGGGCCAGGAATTTTAAGCAGAACGGACAGTATGACACTTGCACAAGTAATATGCCACTTTTGCTCATTGGAACCTAGATGGATACATAGTAGAAGCAACTAGCCGACAAGATAATCCTCGAATCTAACCTAATGCATGGCAGCCACTGCCTTTCCAAATTTATGATTCCAGTGAGTACAAATGCAACAACCACCACAACAGAGCATTGCAAACTCTCCTCACCTTCTTCTTCACAGGCTTGAGGATATTAATGACGCATCTATCATCGCTCCCAGGCCGGAAGCCTTCAAACACCTTGCTATACTTCTCCCTCCCCACCTTCCACAACACCTCATACCCATCCTGCTCCCTGCACGCACAGGCACATCAGAACGACAACCCTAAGTCCCCTAACCCACCCCCAAATCTGGAGACCACGGGAGAGCTGAGCTCCAGCTCCATGTGTCTTACCCACACTGGATGTCGAGCGACTGGATCCGCGCTCGCCCTGGATCCGCCGCCGCTGGGGCTGGGGAAGACAAGGAGACCGCCGCCGGCCTCAATCTGTGCCGTCAGGCCGCCGCCAGCCTCGAGACCCGTCGGCCTCCATGGCTGGATGGGGAGGGACTGAGCCCCTCCAGGTCAACGCCGAGGGTCGCCGTCGGGGACGGGCCCCTTCTCCCCCACCGCGCGGAGGCCCGCCGCCGGCCGCCTCGAGCTCGCCTCGGCTCGTGCCGCACCTCCCCTGCTCTCTCTCTCTCTCTCTCTCTCTCTGTCGCCGGGACCACCCGCGCGCCGCCTGAGCTTGCGCCGGCCGAGGAGGGAGGAGCTCGCGCTGGAAGAGGAGCAGGAGGCGACGAGGAAGAGGAGTATTGGCCGGTGGTGGAGCTCTGCTCTCGGGGACAGAGGGGCGGCAAACAGAGAGAGAGAAGGACGCCGGTGGATCTGAGGGGAGCGAAGACCTGGAGGGAAGACACTCGTGGACCTGGATGCGCGTGGATGGATGCGAGGGACGGATTAAACCGCGTTGATTGAAATTTCGGGTCCGTAAGAGGATGATCTGGATGTTTCTGACCGTCAGATCTGAGTGAGTGAGATCTGAGCGGTTTATTAACGGAGGCGGGTGCATTACAAAAACCGTCTCCGCTAATGTAGTATTAACGGAGGCGGTTGCGTTACAAAAACCGCCTCCGTTAATTGTTTTTCCGAGACGGTCACTTTGCACCGTCTCCGTTAATGGATCGTCACCGCCTCCAAAAATGGTGGGCATTAACAGAGACGCACGCATATTGCAAGTGTCTCGGAAAATGTTTTGACAGTGTCTCCTAAAATGTTTTTTTAGTAGTGAGAGAAACGACCCGTCGCCCCCAACGTTGATTTCGCTCGTTTCTCGTGTCTTGGTACATGCGCCGACTCGATTTCGTGCATGCGACATCGTTTCCATGTTTTTCCTTCCTCCCCTCGTTAACTCTCTTGCCACATTAGATTTTTCTTATGTGGCAGCCTAATTAATTTTATGGACACCAGCTGAGGTGGAGGGTTGGGACTGCCCCAAGTCAAACAGTGATAATGTTAGGGGCTGTCACGATTGATCATTGACTTTGTTGAAAGGTTTTTCATCTGCTTTCGTTTCTTGGGAGGATGCGCATGGTTAGGCAGCACCAAGTGGCTTGCTGCACGCAAGAAACTAGCAGGTGTGAATCAGACACGAGCCTCGTACTATGGATCTTGGTTAATCTTCTTGGTCAATTATAGAATACAGTGTAAGAGTTTCTCTAATACTACAATTCTGTGTGAGCACATGTTCATGCCTCATACAAGGCGAACTATTGTACCAGTACAGAGAAGTATGGGAGGCCACCATAGACCATAGGCCTTGTACATCGGACTTTGATTTCAGTCTCCAGACACCTATATATGAATCCTTTTTCTTTTTTGCCAGTTGGCATCTATGAATCCATAATTGGATTTGGATGGGTATTTGTATTGCCAACTCTAGGGAAAGATGCAAATGTTTTGCACTTCACACGTAAGAGGTTCCTTACTTCTCCAGATAGCGCAAAATGTGATAAGGGCATGTTTATGAGGATTAATTTTCAATAGACAAAAATAAAAATGTGCTAGCCTCGTGAGTTGCTCATTAGTCATCTAGCCATCTGCATGATTTTTTCTTGCTGCTTACTTTGTCGCTCCTCTTCATTATTTTCATCATTCTCTCCTCTCGGAGTAACTCTCCTTAAGAAAAAGAGGTGGATATGATCTTTGAATTCGGAAGAAAATAACGATTAATTGTGCCACTAGCTAATTACATGTGATGTGTTTAAGGGCCGGTTTGGATGGACTATTGCTAAAGTTTAGCACTCCCACTCATTAGCACACTCTTGTTTGAACACATGGCGCATGGATAGAGCAAAGTTCATGAGATGTCACTTTTGCCCCTTATCTTCTCACCTTTTCCCTTTCTCTTTCCCCTTTCTAGTCCTTTCCACAAACCATTAGCACACTTTTTAGAAAACTAATCCATTTTTTCTACATTCCTTGTTAAAAGGGCCGAGGGAAAAAACACGGCTCTAATAAATCTTTTTCCTATTTTTCAACTCCATATATTCTCCTCCTCTTCTTTTTTTTTCTCAACCACCTCTCCTTTTCTCAATCTCATTCCTTCTCTCTTCTCTTCGTTTCCCTCCTTGCACCATTGTCGCTAGCCCACTGTCACGCGACTAGCCATCCTCGAGCTTCGCGCTGCCTATCTCTGACTACCGTCAAATGGCTCTACGCTCATCATCGAGGAGCCCGTCCTCCAGCTGTAGGACCTTCACACTGCTGCTGTCACTGGCATGAACCTCCATGCCAGGGTGGCACAAACCTCTACGGAACGTGGTCCTCGTCCCGCGGGATCAACTGGAGGCCGCATGTGCGGCGTTCCACCTGTCCACGCAGAGTGCCCCTTCCTCACCTACCGAAATGTTTACGTGTCGAGGCCCACGAGAGAGGATTTCAAAAAACAATTCGTAATTCATGAACTGAGTATCCAAATCAAATTTCGATTGCATAACTATATTTCTTATGATGAGATCTACAAAACTAGACCACACTTGACTATAATTTGATTAGATATTTTTTGGAACATATTTTCACGAAGGCGGAACAATTCTTTCAACGGCTGGAACAAATTCACCATGAACAGGTGCAATTGTTCCAATTTTCACGATAAAATGTTCCAATTTTTAAAAAAATTGTTCCAACAAAAAGAGCATCCAAACATAGCTGAGTGTGGTCTACTTTTAAAGATCTCATTGTAAAAAATATAATGGTGCAATTAGAATTTGATTTGAACATTTATTAACTGAGGAGGAATAAATTTTTTTCACTTGCACTGTTCGGGACTGATGCATGTGGGGGGTTGCATGCTGGTGGGCCATGGCCTGCATGGCTGCATGCGGTAGGCAGTAGGTGGGTCAGGGGCTAAGCGCAGTGCGTGCTGCAGGCACGAGGGAGGATGTGTGCGTCAGAGTTGTTCCCGCCGCATATGCGACATATAGCATCTGCGTCGTCCTGCCATCCCTCTATGCCACACAGAGGAGATGCAAGGTAGAGTAAAAAGAACGAAGGGTGAAGATTGATTAGGTGATTGACAGGTGGGCCCACATGGATAGGAAAGATGGAAAGGGGAAAGAGAAAATTAATTTGCTATAGCACCTCTTCCTAATATCTTTAAATTGTGAAAAGGGATTCTCCTAAAGAGTGATAAAGGGGATAGGAGAAAATCAATTTGCCGCATCTCTAGCATTCCTATATTCCTGGTTAAAGGATATTGCAAGAAAAAAACAAATACAACTTCACCCGTTTCCCTTAATTTGTCTCAATCACCTTTTCGTTTTCTCAACGCCCTTTTCCCTCTTTTATTCTCCCTACACATGAACTCCTTCCGTTCTCATCGTGTCGCCCCACGCCACGGGCTTCCACGTGCGGGCAGAGCCGCCACCATCGGCCATGGGCCCTGTCCGATGCTCCCCCATGACCCATGTTGATCCGCCGCCGGCCCAACCGTCCTGGCTGAGCATGACGGAGTCAGCGCGTCGCGCTGCCCTTTGCCGTGGGCTTCCTTTCTGGCCCGAGACGCCGGCGGCCAGCCACGGGTGCCTTGTTGGACGGGGCCTGCTCCGTCCGGTGATCGTTTCGTCCCGAAGCCCAAAACCAAGCTCAGCAGATCGTTTCGTCCCCTCCCGCTCCTCCTCTCCGCCCATCTTCTCCCTCTCCCCTCCGCTCATCCCACCCCACCGCCGCCGCCGCCGTCGTCTACGCCGACCACCCACCCCGCTCCAGCCCCGCCGCAACTCTCAACGACGCGGATCCCCCTTCCACCGAAACCGCGTGCGCGCGCGACACCCCTCCCCCTCTTACCGCCGCCGCCACCGCCTCGACGGAACCCTAGAACCCAGGCGGGGGCTCAGTTCGCCTCGCCGGAGCGTCCTGGTCCGGCCCGGCCCGGCCGGGTGGCGCGATCCACCGCGGCGGAAGCCGGAGGCCACCACCACCGTCCTTCCCTCTACGGAGGAGAACCACCGGGGGAGGGAGCTGACGGAAGGGGCCGGGCAAGATGAGGATCATGATAAAGGGCGGCGTGTGGAAGAACACGGAGGATGAGATCCTCAAGGCCGCCGTCATGAAGTACGGCAAGAACCAGTGGGCGCGCATCTCGTCGCTGCTCGTCCGCAAGTCCGCCAAGCAGTGCAAGGCGCGGTGGTACGAGTGGCTCGACCCCTCCATCAAGAAGGTACGGAACAGCTTTCGTGTTTCTCCCCGCCTCCTGCGGTTGCCCCCATCCCTGCTGTCTTCCTGCGTCGCTAGCGAACCCAGCGATCTGTGCTCGTGCGAGCGGGTTTGTAGGTTTGGCTAGGTGGCATTACTTTTAGGATACACGAGCACAATTCATGATTGACTGATGCTACTGTAAAGCATGGTTACATTTGATACTGCAGAAGATGCGCATAAGCTTATGGTACCTTTTTTGGTTTGAAAAATGCAATAGCTATTGCAAATGTTTGAAAGTTTCCAAAATTTTCCAGATGTGATGGTGCCAGCTCTTGAATTACTACATTGTTATACAGAAAATTTCCACCCCTGTCTTCATTGATAACTTTTGATAACTTCTAGACTGTATTGTAACTCAACCATCATAGTAAGCGAGTCCATTTTCATTGGGCATGTACCTACAACACCTAACCTGAACTGAACTAGTATTGAATATGTACGTATTATTTGGAATCATGACCTTTCATTACAAATGCAGACACAGGAACTCCTATAAGAAACCATTGATTTTTTTCTTCTTATCCAATTCTTGCTGCATTCAATATAGTTTGGTTAAAACTGAAATAAACAGAGCCTGAAATCACTTCGGTGCATATGGTTTACTGCTACAATCAATGAATACAGCTATCTTAATTACCCCCCAATAATCTCACGACACACACTATGATTGCTTGTTTGCTTTATCATGCCACAGTGACAATGATTCTTCCATTTCTGTTAACTCTGCCAACTCTTTTTTGTTGACTACAGACTGAATGGACAAGGGAAGAGGACGAGAAGCTGCTTCATCTTGCTAAACTCATGCCTACACAGTGGAGGACAATTGCACCTATTGTTGGCCGGACACCATCTCAGTGCCTTGAGCGTTATGAGAAACTTCTTGATGCTGCCTGCGCAAAAGATGAGAATTATGAGCCTAATGATGACCCGAGGAAGTTGCGGCCTGGTGAGATTGATCCAAATCCGGAGTCAAAGCCTGCTCGTCCTGATCCTGTCGATATGGATGAAGACGAAAAGGAGATGCTTTCTGAGGCAAGGGCTCGATTAGCTAACACCCGGGGCAAAAAGGCTAAACGAAAAGCAAGAGAGAAGCAACTTGAAGAGGCTAGGCGGCTTGCTTCACTGCAAAAAAGGAGAGAGCTGAAGGCGGCTGGCATTGATACACGGCAGAGGAAGAGAAAGAGGAAGGGTATTGATTATAATGCTGAGATCGCTTTTGAAAAGAGACCTCCTCCAGGCTTCTATGACACTGTTGGTGAGGACAAGCCACCTGAGCATGTGCAATTTCCAACTACTATTGAGGATCTTGAAGGGAAGCGGAGGGTGGATATAGAGGCACAATTGAGAAAGCAAGACATTGCCAGGAACAAGATTCTGCAGCGGCAAGATGCCCCAGCTGCAATAATGCAAGCCAATAAACTCAATGACCCTGAAGCTGTCACAAAGAGGTCCAAACTAATGCTTCCGCCACCACAAATTTCTGATCATGAGTTAGAGGAGATAGCAAAGATGGGTAGTGCTGGTGATCCTGCTCTAGTTGAGGAGCTTGGCGAAGGAAGTACTGCCACGAGAGCCTTGCTTTCCAGCTATTCCCAGACTCCGAGGCTTGGTATGACACCATTGCGAACTCCACAGAGAACTCCAGCTGGTAAGGGTGATGCTATTATGATGGAGGCAGAAAATCTTGCACGTCTAAGGGAGTCACAAACACCTCTTTTAGGAGGGGATAACCCAGATCTTCATCCATCAGATTTTTCTGGTGTTACACCACGTAAAAAGGAGATCCAGACTCCAAACCCCATGGCGACACCCTTGGCATTGGCAAGCCCTGGTCCTGGTGCCACTCCACGGATTGGCATGACACCCTCCAGAGACGGGAATTCCTTTGGTTTAACTCCAAAAGCTACACCCTATCGAGATGAGCTCCGCATAAATGAAGAGGTGGAATTGCAGGACAGTGCTAAGCTTGAGCTTCGTAGACAAGCTGAACTGAGAAAGAGCCTGCGATCTGGTTTTGCTTCTATTCCACAGCCTAAGAACGAGTACCAGATAGTTATGCCACCTATCACTGAGGATGAAAAGGAAGAGGCTGAAGAGAGAATTGAAGAGGATATGTCAGATAGGCTAGCGCGAGAGAGGGCCGAGGAACAAGCAAGGCAGGAGGCGTTGCTTAGAAAGAGATCCAAAGTGTTGCAGAGAAGTTTGCCTAGGCCACCTGCTGCTTCAGTGGAGGTTCTCCGGCAGTCTCTGATTAAAGGTGGCGAGAGCAGAAGCAGAAGTACCTTTGTGCCTCCAACATCACTTGAACAAGCTGATGATCTGATTAATGAGGAACTCCTTAGGCTCCTTGAGCATGATAATGCTAAATATCCCCTTGATGAAAAAACTCAAAAAGAGAAAAAGAAAGGGAACAAGCGGCAGGTAAATGCGGCAGTGGTTCCTGAGATTGAGGATTTTGATGAGGATGAATTAAAAGAGGTATATTTACTTTTCTTATACTATTATAATTTGATTTGACAATAATCTTATTGCTATTTTCCCTGATTGTACTTTGTTATTTCCAGTAGACCTTTACCTTGTTGATTATCTTGATGAGATGTGATATAATGGAGTAGCAGATATGAATCATGTTTACAATTTTAGTCCTGATTGTCTAGGTTCTCTGTATTTAATACTATTAATGGATATTTTTCTGGAGATGGTGCAGGAAAATGACATGATTTTTTGTGCTGGTAGTTGTGTGTGTATGTAGTGGAAATATTATGGTGTGGCTTCAGGATTTAAAGAAGAATGTGCTTTTAAATAATTAATATTTTGATCTTTATCAAAGTGTCGGTGCTACAAAAAAAGCATAGATGTGATGTGCAAAAGGGAATGGTTGAACAGAGTAAACACGATAATATTCTAGTTATGTATACTTTGACATGGCTTGGTCCGGAGTCCGGACTAATATATGGATGATCTTTACTCTTGGGATAATTTTTTGAACCATAGGGATAGTTGGAACGGAAGTAGTCACCCTGTGAAATTTCTTAATGCCTTCGTTGGACTTCTATTAGTATTTTATCAATATGCAAATTTGTATAGCAGGCAGGCAGGTAGGTGTAATGTCATATGAAAATTCTACACTTGATTTCCCTTGATTTCTTTAGATGATCCAATACTGTTTGAGGACATAGAGAAGATGGAAATGTTGCCAATGATCTAAGACCATTTGACATGATCTTCATGCACTATATTTGTGGAGAAAATTCTTTTACCCCTTCAGCCTTTCACTTAAAGGCAAAAATTTCCTTGATAAATTATATCTCCTGGTGGAAGAGGCACGTAATAGCTGGAAATTGATTATGTGAATTAGAGAGATTTTCCAGACTGGCATTGTGCTGTTCGGATCTAAAACTTTTTATCATCTGGAAGAGAATAAAGATGTGTTGGTTGCTATTATTATGTTATGTACTTTACCTTCACACACCACAGATAACACTTAATTGCTTAAATTGATTACAATCTAGTTTGTTTATATTTTTGTTTCTTTAATTGATTACTATCCTGTGATTACTGTTGTGTCATGTAACATATGGCTACATTTGTTTGGTTTACAGGCTAGTTCTTTGGTTGAAGAGGAGATTCAATATCTTCGTGTGGCCATGGGGCATGAAAATGAATCTTTTGATGATTTTGTGAAAGCTCATGATGCATGCCAGGAGGACCTTATGTATTTTCCTGCAAGCAACAGCTATGGTCTTGCCAGTGTTGCTGGAAACACTGATAAGATATCTGCATTGCAAAATGAGTTTGAAATTGTGAAGAAGAGAATGGATGATGAAGCTAAGAAGGCTTCTCGTCTTGAGCAGAAGATCAAACTTCTGACACAAGGCTACCAGGTATCTGAGATCATGCATCATCTGCATTGAACTGTGTCTGTACTTGACTGCAAACTTTCTTTTAGGCAGCATGTCGTATGCCAGTGCTAAGTTATGTGCATAGTGGAAAATATCTTTAGTGATTCCCTACTTCTGACATCAGTTTTCATACTCCCATAGTACTCCCTCCGGTTTGGTAAAAGAAGTCGTTTTGGACAAGATTTGAGTCAAACATTGGGAATATAAATCGTGAATAACTTTTAAGTCATTGAGTTTGGAAATGTGAAAACTACATGAATAGATTTGTCTTGCAAAATACTTTCATAAAAGTATACATATGTTAGTTTTTAATAAATATTTTTATAAAAATAAGAAGTCAAAGTTGTACTTTGGAGACCGTGTCGCTGTCCTAAATGACTTCTTTTACCAAACCGGAGGGAGTATTAGGTGCTCCACCTTTCACCTGATACTGGGTTTGTTTTATAATTTTTTTATTGAAATAGAATCGTATGTTTGTAACACTTGCATTATAATTCTCTATCCTTGTGTCCTCTTAATGCTGATACTTCGATTTTCTGTTTGAATCTTTAGGTACGGGCTGGGAAACTGTGGTCACAGGTCCAAGACACATTCAAACAGATGGATACTGCTGCAACAGAACTTGAATGCTTCCAAGAGCTCCGGAAACAGGAGCAGTTGGCAGCTTCCTTCCGTGTCAGAAATTTTACTGAAGAAGTGGATAAACAGAAAACATTAGAACGAACACTCCAAAGCCGCTATGGTGGTTTGGTAAATATTTACCATAGAACCCAAGAGCAGCTTGAGGAGCACAGGATTCATCTTAGGAAACAGGAGGCAATAGAAGCAGAAAATCGTGCTCGAGAGGAGGCTGCAGCACAGAATCGTGCTGCCGAGGAAGAAAATGAAAGGAGACGTGTCGAAGAGGGGAAAGAACAGACGAACAGTGTTACTGATGTGGAACCTGCAGGAAGCAAGCACATCAACGAAGATCAAATGGACATGGACAACAATAATGTAGATGGAGAATTTGTTGGTCCTATTCCGCCAGCACCAGATACTCAAAGGGATAGCATTGAAGCTTCAGTTGAAGAGAACTCTTCTAATGCTCAGAGTGGTGATGACGCCACCACGAATGGTGAAGCATGTGATATGGTCGATGCATCCAAGCTAGAAAGTCAGGATAATTCCAATGGCAGTTTGCCTGTGGATGCTGGCTGTCTGGAAGATGGCAAGAGTAGCCTTCCATTGGTTGGTGCCGCTGAAGGAAATGCTGCTTTATCATCAGATGACACTGTCACAAATGAGCAGAATGACACGGTTCCTGAGTAAATATCGTTTGATGCACTTTATCTTGATGCTGATGTCAGCACTGGACAAGGTAATGAAGGCACAATCTATTTCAATGGAAATGAAGAGTCTCAAATGCAAATCGTGCTACTGGTAATTCATTGCTAAAAATTCTTGAGACAGCACCGAGTTGACAGTATCCTGTGTGAAGCCAACTGAGCAGCTGCTGAGTTTTTCCCCTGTATTTTACGTCTATTATTCCTGGGTGACTTTACAGATGTCAGATCCTGTAATATGCTGGTTCTACCATTTTCTTTGGTTGTTTACTAGATCGTAAATCTTGATCGTTGAGCCTTGTGCTGAACATATTACTTTTTTGCTGGTTGTTGGTTCTAGTTGGGTGCGTATGGAAAAATGCTTGGAATGTGGAACCCATCCAATACGGTGGTAGGGGGTTCAACTTTTGTTTATTTGGTTTCGGGCCATTTTTGGATTGTGAAGTTGTTTCTCGCATGCTGAAACGTCCGTGTTCACTATCTGCGTATCCTAGATCAACTTCACTGCTTGTGTGGATTTATGTAGCGGAATAGGAAATTTTGGTGGAGTTTGTTCTAATGTCGTTGATCCCATGGCTGTGGGATTCGGTTTTTTCTGTTGTTGCTTCGCTGCTATTTGTCATCAGGAGCAAAGTGGATGTCGTGTGCAACTTGATGTTTCAGTGATACTAATACGTCTACATATAGCCGGAAAGTAGAATCAAGAAAGATATTCAACGCGTTGCTATGCCCACCAATCACATCATTTTTTTCGCCTCGTGATCCTCGCTAGGGGCGATGCCTTACGACTGCCCTTCTCTTTTCTTTCTTCTTTATTTATTATCCTTTGGAGGACAAAGGCCGACATGGCATCATGCTGCATTACCTCCAATCCCCATCCATCAGGGCAAGACGCATGCTACCCCTTTTACGCTTCCCTATTCACACTGCGTGATTTTAGCAAACAGGAAGACAATCACACGGTCACCCTACAGCCTGGTCGACGTGCTTTCTCAAAAAGATGAAAAGAAGGAAAAGAGAAATAGAGTCCCTTTTGGGTCGCAGAAATTTCGCATGAACCAATACTGATCAAATCTCATACGAGTAAGGAAAAATAAATCCCGCATTCCTAGGGACCTTGTAGGTTCGAAGCGTTGACATTGGTACCTGTAGGTTGCTCGGTAGCAACCATGAGAACATGGCAGTCTAAATCAGTGGCTTGAATCCTGTAGGCTGTCTCAATCCACAGAAGTTCTTTTTGGTACGTCCAAGCATCTGTTTGGAACCAGAAATTTAAAAGTAGCATCCCAAATTGTCTGAAAGCTATCTGTCGCATCTCGCATGTTCCAAGACAAGTTTGTCGCCAAAAGAATCTTAGTATAAAAAAGAAGCAACTACTACTACTATTTAAGCAAAATTGTGAGCACAAGCTACGGCTTTAATGTTCAAAATGACCAAGAACCGACAGTTCCAACAAGACAAAACCTTTACAACTAGCTCTGCATCTTTAACATGCCTGTACACTGAAACGGGAAAAATAACTACTATACTTATGTATTATGATATCTATACGCTAAATGAAGACCCTCTCTCTTCCTTTAACGGCATCTTTGTTGCCGCGTCCTAGCAGGACATATGCCTGTTGTGCATGTTCCTCTTCATCTTCTCAAGGATCCCCACAGCCTTCCTCCTCGCCCTTGAGGTCCCACTCTGTGCGAGCAAAGCCAACGAGCCGTTTATCTTCTCATCCGCCTCGACCTCCTTCAGCTTCATCCTGTTGAACATGCAGATCGCGAAGAGAACCACCACCGCGTTCTCCTTGCTGCGGCTGCACTCACTCTCCCTTATCGCACAGAGCATGCAGGCAGCACCGTTAAACTCAGTGATCATCTCCACCACCTCATGGTTGCTCGATAGCAAAGCCAATATAGCCAGGGACCCATCAACAAGTAACTGATCATCCATAGCTCTCATTGCCACATCCACGATCCCATTTTTTGTAGCTCTTGACTTGTTCTCATGGAGCAGACAAAGATTGAATATTGCTGATGCTGCATCTTTCTTTGCTATGATGTTGCTATTGTCGAGAAGATCAATCAAAGGCCCCATTGCCCCTAGCTCCCCGATTTTCTCCTTGTTGGAGTCCAGTGCTGACAGAGTGAAGATGGCTGCTGCAGAGTTGCCACGGCTCCCCATGTCTCCCGATTTTAATGCCCATATCAGAAACGGGATTGCTTCTGGGTCATCTCCAATAACCTTCTTGTTACTATCATGAAGTGAAAAATTGAGAATTACAGTCACCATGTCCTCCAGAACTTGTGGATCGTTTTGCAATCCTGGGTTGGATCGAGAAAAAATCATTCGTGAGATGGAATCCGGCCTCTCTCCTAAAACAGCTCTGAAATCGCTGTTCTGCTTTGTAATCAATCGAAGATCCTTGACTGCTTGCCTTATTTCAGTACTTTTTGGTGAGGAAGTGATTTTTTTGAATATTTCATCAAATGTTTTCTGGTCACTGTTGGTAACATTGGTTTCCTCTTGGTTCTCAACTGGTGGCAGATCAAATCTGTTTTCTGTGCACCACTGTAATATCATGCTTCGAACAAGGTGATTAGGAATGAGAGTTGTGTCCAGAAGAGCTTGCTGAGTCTGTGGGCACAATTGGTTCCCTGCACTAAACCACTCCTCAATGGATCGACGATCATAGGTCTGCATGAAATGAAAAATAATATTATCAACACCTAGGCTAACAATAATTCAGCTTTGCTAATTTTCAATTGCTTGGAATTTTCCTATCTCTCGATCATCTTAAACTACAACCACATAGCAATTGATACTACGTGAGTTGTTGGATGTTGATTCAATGATTCAGCTGTAAAGCCGCAAAGTTTTGATCACTTGAAAGTTAGACACTGCATAGTAAATTACTATAGTACTAGCACGAAATCCAATACGTCGAATCATCAGAAATGAATGTAATGTGAACAATAGAAGGCTATCATGCAAAACACAAAGCAAAAAGCTGAACTACATCTAATTATCACATAGTATAGCATCAACCTATGGATCTATGGCATTTTGTTAGAAATTTTGAATATAGAGTTAACCACACATCCAAGCATTACGAGGAGTTTTAAGAGAGGAACCCCTCCAGTAAAAGGTCACTTAAATATCTGTCTCTGGTCAAACATTTTCAAACCTTCAACATGTGTAGACACACACAATCTTCATAGTAGGTAATTTTGTAGCAAAAAATTCACAAAAATATACTTACAAATCTGTAATAATATAAATAGTCAGTATGTGCAGAGTTAAAAAAGTACAGTCCTCTTGAACCTTGCGGGCTAGTAGTAATAATGAGATTTTTAAAATTGTGATATTTAGTTGCTTCTGAAGTATAGAAACTATACCCAGTTGATGGAGGAATGAAGCAGTACAATCAGTAGTAAGTACCAAACAAGTAACACATAGAAAGAAAAAAGAGATTGTGTTCAGCAACCATTCAATTCTCATGTTTCACAACGAAGAAACCCAACTAATTCCAATATTTTCTAATCACAGATTTACAGGTATTGAATGGAAATACAATGAATCTGTAACTTATACACGAGAGGAACCTAATTTGAAATTGTACTTTGAATCACAGACAATGGAACTCACTCCAAATCCAAGCAGATCTGCAATCTGGGCATCTAAAATACATACTCATTTTGCTATAAGGACGAAGATGGACATCTGTAAATAATACAAGCAACCAATACCAAATGTACCAAATGACATTTGCAGTTGCTAAATTCAGATATTCCAAGCTCCGTACTGCCGACAGATAATTGTTTACCCAAACTAAAGCAGAGCAGCAGCTGATCATGTATAAAGTCTTAGCCTTAAACAGCCAATTTACTGTAACCTCAGAGATCAGTAGACATGTACAAGAACGTACTATGGGGAAACATCGATGGGGAACACACTTCCTTGTACTGATAATAGCAGTAATGGCCATGTTTCATGTACTCCCACGCGGGAAAAGTACATAATTGATTCGGCACAGGGCAAACCACACGCAAATCCCCAGAAACAAACAGTGCCGATATTTTGCTCAAATTTTGAAGGATTCATATGAATCAAAATACTACACGAGAACATCATTTGACTCCAATTCTGCCCAAGAATCGATTACAATGACCAAATCAGTAGGAAAATCGACTACAAGAGCAACAAAAAGGAAAAAAAAGCAACCAAGAAACAATGGCGGACGGTAGTTCATTTTCCACAGCAATGGCGCACCAGAATTAACCAAGAACACGATCCAAAACCAGTAAAGAAGCGCTGGTGGTTCCTCACCTGCCCAGACGCGACGATGACGGGGTCGCTCATGATCCTGGACGAGATCGGGCACAGGAACTGCGGCGGCACCGGGACGGCATCCTTCTCCTCTCCCTCCTCCGCAGCGGGCCGCCTCCCCTCCCCGCCGCCGCCGCGCTTCCTCCCGCCGGTCCCCAGCTCCGCCTCCCTCAGCGCCTCGAGCGCCGCGGCCGCCTCGTCGTACACGTCCGCGACGGCCCCGCCCGCGGCCACTGCCGCCAGGGACCGCCGCAGCCGCCTCCGCAGCGCCGCCGCTTCCTCCTCCGCGGGCGCCGGCTTCGCCATTGTCTGCGCCGCGCTGAGAGGGGAGACCCCCGGGCTTTTATTTTTTTCCCTATTATTAAATTAATTAATGCTCAGCGGTTTGGGTGGGGTTTGCAGCCACCATGGCGCGCCACGTAAGCCTTCCTCATCAGTGCTGTAAATTCCGGTCTCGTACAGCGTACAGGCAAGGCAGTAAATAAAATTGAGCAGGCAGCAGGGAAATATTTTACTGCTGATAAACTTACATTTTGTTACCCGATATGTCCGTGTTTAGTTGATGTAAAGTTTTCGGTGAAAAGATTTCGGTATTGATTTTACCAATTTAGGAGTAGTAAATGTGGACGAAAAAGGTGGAAAGTTATATTGATAGGTTGGAAATCTTGAGACGAATCTAACGATGGTAATTAGAGGGTAATTAATCCATAATTAGCGGATGATTACTGTAGCATTACTATTGCAAATCATGGATTAAGTAGGCTCATTAGATTCGTATCGCGATTTACAGTCCATTCATATAACTTTTCACATTTAATACTTCATGCATTTAAGATTCTACTTTGATGTGATGGGTGAAAAGATTTCAGACGTGGGCTATGTAGGGGTTCTTTTTTCTTCGAGTTGCTGCCTTGGTAGGTGTGATTGCTAAGGTGTGAAGCACATATGCTGTGTGGATGCGGGGAAAGAATTTCAAAGCCATGTGTAGGCTCAGTACAAGCATTAATATATTTGAAGTAACTGATAATATCTTTATTGATGGAGATATGATTGTCTCGTTTAGATCTGCTTGGCCATTATTTATAAATACAAGAAATATAATAGGAGGATAGAGTAAAAAAATATTTGTCAGTAATGACGACGAGATATGGAGATGGTAGAGTAATAAATAAATAAATATTTTGGCAGATAGATCTAGTCACAGCCCGTAATTGCCTACTTGCACAATTGAGATTCGCCATTTGGAAAACACATGGGTATATTTAATATTAATATCAAATTAGCGGTTAAATTATACTTTTTGTTGTGCTTTATTATTATTTACAATATAAATTAGCGGTTAATGAAACACATATATACGATAATTGGTTTTGTAATTTTTAATAAAGCTATATTAGTCTTAGAATCTCTCATTGGGCATGTGGTCTTGTAACCGTAAATACACCTTCTTCATTAATAAAAAATACCACTAGGCGGCTCCTTGTTGTTCGGTTCAAAAAAACACATCTGATACCCTATAAATATATAAACCAATCTTCTTTTCTTTTTGAAGAGGAGGGGAAATTAACCATCAAATATAATAAAGTGATGGCTTTGTAGTATGTACAAGTGACAAAAGTTTGATGATTATGACTGATTTTCGCACCGTCAAAAGTATGTGTGGACGCAAAGACGACAACAGTAGGGCACTCCTCCCGGCGCATGCCTGATCCCTCTTCTTGGCGCACGTACAAACCGAGGCGAGGCGCGTGTAACATCCTGCGTTTCCGATTTCCGAAAACCTGACTCCATTTACCATTGTCATACTCCCTGGATCAAGTAGATATCACGTACAGAACTCATCACAGCGAATATCACATCCATACCATGAATAAAGTACAAATATCTCATTTATTACATCATTCTCATGATAATACGTCTGACAAGCCCTCAGGGCTGAACGACAAACAAAAGAACATCCAACGCAGCGGAACTAGGCGTATAAGCCTCCATCTTCTCGATCTCCTCCACAGGCAACTTACGCGTCAAGACGATGCCTCAATCGTACCATCCATCGCAGTTGAGCTCGTGCTTATCATCAGACCCGGCGTATCAAAGGCTATCCCCAAGGAATGGGATAGGTTCACGTCACCAACCGTATATGCAAGCTTTAAGTGGACTACCATCTAAAGGGATAAAAGTATATCAAGGATAGGCTAAAGGTTTCCTATGCAGCAGCAAATATAAAATAAGTATCTCCATATCCATCCATCCCATATCTCACCACATCGGGCTATTCTGGCGCGCCGGACTCCCATCTCCATCTGCACACTCATCTAAGTCGATGCGAGAGCTCCCTCCCCTCGCACCTCACCAACTACGACCGGATCCTGAAAGGAAAGGGAGCAGACTTTCCTTCTCCCCGTCCGTAGCTGCGAACCTTAGTCACTCTCAAATCAGGCTAGAAAGGGGAAAAGGTAGAATATCCCAAATATGAGAGGTAACAGTGCAGTGGGCAATGTCCATACCGAGGACGCGGCTATACGTATAGATTATAGACTCTCGAGAGCTTGTACAACTGGACCCACTCGGGCTGCGAGATGGTGGCCGCCATCTCGAGACGCAACCCACAGCACAGACCCCAACCGGAACGATGCCCGCTTGCTCTTCCGGTCTCGGTCTATCGGCTCGCAATCCAATGCTTCGGAAGCTGTGTTGAACTCTCCCTCGTAGGGCCAGACGGGGCCATAGTCCTTCGGGGAGACGGTCTCTCCCGTTCCCGTACACCATCCACCTGATCTTCTCGCAATCCGGGCATCGCGCTAGTTAGGCTGGCTGGAACCCGTTCATATAGGTAAGCGGTAAGTACGTGGGGCCCAAAGAGTGGTTACCCCAATCGGTTTCAGACCGGGGTGAGCGTCATCGTCCCAAAGGCGTATCCTTCGAAGAAGAATGCAAGTCGCAGTACCCACTATAGGCACCGCCGCCAACTCCTATGCTCCTATCCATCCATGTACCCGCCACAAGTACGGTGTGGGACCCCCTCGAGAGCAGGGGTTTCCTGGCACCTCGGTCAAGACCGAGTTGTTATAAAATGCTCACCCCGCCAAGTTTCCGAAAAACACCTTCTCCTGCCGGTTTTATCCCCACACACGCCAAGAGTCCTAATCCACATGATCCCATACACGTGCAAGCAGCAGCATAGCAATATCATATATTGAGTGGTAGGTAACAAGGCAATCACGGAATAAATCATGGCTATGCAAGGCTCAAGCATCATCCAATTGCAATAAGTAAAGCGCTAGCTCATCTAGTTGCAATGTCTAATAGGCATTCAAGAGATGGGCTGGGTGTGAACCTGAGGGCAAGTTTACTTCCTCCACGACGTCTTCCGGGTAGTGTTCCTCCTCGGTCAGCTCCTGGCCATCGGTAGGTCCTAAATACGTAATTAAAGTAAATACTGGGGACCTAGTAGCAATTAACTCCAATAAAACCAATTCAAAAAAGATCCAAATGGACTCATACTTCACACCAAGGGCTTGTCATGATTTTAGAGAAATATAGAATCTGGTTTCATATTTTTCGGAGTTAAAATGAATTAGTTATGGATTTTCTAAGTTTAAATCCTTTACTGAATTTTTAAATAATTCTGAAAAAAGAAAAGAAAAGGGGCCAGGGACCTATTTGTAAATAACCAGTGACCTATTTGTAATTTTGGAAAAGTTCTGGGGATTTTCTATAAAAAGTCCAGGGTCTGCCGAAATGCTGACGTCAGTAGTGGGCCCTGCTGACGTCAGCGTCAACGGTCAAAGCTGACTGGTGGGTCCGGATGATGACGTCATCAGTGGGCCCTGATGACGTCAGCAGAAGGGCCTAGATGTTAAATCTAAAAAGTCCAGGGGGCTCAGAGAAAAAGTAACAGGCCAGGGACTGGATTGAAAAGATTTCGAAACTATAGGGGCTAAGGTGTAAGAAAGCAGGGGCTTCTTTGTAAAAGAGGCAGGCCGACTCTGGTGGTCGCGGTCTATCGTGGACCGTGGGGTTGGTCCATGTGAGCCGCGCCCACAGGATCTGTTTGTGGCTCGGGTGGATCTCGTGCGGCTGGATCGGCGATCCGCGGTATGGCTCCAGCGTCCGCGCGACACGTGGCAGCGGCTGCTGGCGGCGGCGCACGGCGTCTTCCCCCCTCGCCTCCGCCGCAGAAGCAGGGAGAGCTCGTCGAAGTTGGCGCTACGGGCTCCGTTGAGGCCCGGTTCGAGCGTATACTGGCTGCTAGGCCCTAACTCGTCGGGGCGAGGGTCACGAGCATGATCTAGGCCGACAGATCTCATCGTAGCTGCGAGACAGCGGAGTCTGGCCATGGGCGGCGCCGGCGAGCGCACGGCCTTGCGCAAAGGGGCGCTTTTCCCAGACTTGTTTGTGCCCAGGGGGCTAGCGCGGGTCAAGGCGGACGCTTTGGTGCCTAAAGGCCCAACCTTTGCCTACCGACGGCGTCACGCGAAGCGCGACGGCGGCGACGGCGCTCGCAGCTTTACGGGGAAGCCCGATGAGTCTCCCGTGGCACGGGTTAGGCGCGGGTGGTGACCAACTACTCCTAGTGAGGCTAAAGGCATGGCCTTGCTGTGGGGACCCCTTATCAAGAAGTCCCTTGATCACCCGTATCAGTCCCTGGATCAGTACACTGATATGGATCTCAACACAGATTAGTGTCAAAAGCAGTAAATGACGTATAAACTAAAATAACTATATACCGTTTAACTAGCGAAGAGTGGGCGGGCACTCATTCCTCCATCGGAACGAGCTGTAGCACCTCATAGCCCGGGAGTTCTAGCCTGTACGACAATGAAAGCAAGAGTGAGTATTCCGGAGAGAATACTCAGCAAATCTCACAAATTCAATAATATAATATATTAAATTAAATTAATTATAAAGGTTGGGCCTGGAGGGGCTTTCCTCCCTGCCAGTCCCGATATTAAATCCAGAACCCAGGCGTCGGCACTTCTGCCGTCCGGGTTCTCCTCGCAATAAAATAAATCTAATCAATGGGGGCTTTGACTAAGTGGACTCATTCCGGAGTCACGACTATCAAGATAGATTCTACACTCTGCAGAGGTCGTACTTATTTACCCCGCATTCGGTCAGTCCCTACCTTTGTCAAGGCAGGTACTGCCCTACGAGACTCGTACCCACATGTGACCATAGCTGGTCAGCATTCCCTAGGTCCAGCCACACGTAATACTGGGGGCTAAGCAGGGGCCACTAATCATCCGCCTCGCGGATGTCGACCCGGGTCTGTGAGCGCATTAGTTAGGGCCCTCGGCCCTCAGGGTCTCCGACCCTGTATCCTAGTCGACCCATGCCGCCGGTCCTAGCCCTCTGTCTGGGGCTGTCTCCAGTATACCCGTTTCCCGACTTGGCGCGTGCCCGACTCGGCACCAGGCGCTACCTAGTTCGCCGGTCGGCACTCTGCACCAATCATACGGCTCCTTGAGATGGATTACTAGGTTCAGCTGGTGGGGTGTGAATCAAGGCCTCACATAAATAGGCACTCCCGTAGGCTGTGCCTTTTTGGCATGCGGGATTGTACTAGGCACTAGAAAGACTCTCCCATGAACCGGTCCTTAGCTGAGATCAGAGTGGCTCTTAGGACAGAATCCCCTCCTTGGGATCTTCCTTCCACTCCCAATCAGCATCCTATAACTACAGTGGGGCCAGGCATTCACCCACGTGATGCCTCCTCATAGCTTACGCTGCAGAAATGGTAAACTTTAATGATTAAGGTGATATTATTGGTGAGACTTGCCTTCATTGTCGGTCCTTAGACGTTCCTTTCGCGGGCGTAGACTGTATGTTGACCGGGCGGGGCTTCGGGCCTTCTGGAGCTTGGGCGTCTTGTCGGGCCCGGTCATGCTATCGATAAAACACATAAAATAATATCAATACATCAATCAATGCCTATGGATTAGAAAGAGAAAGGGAGATAGATATTCCGGGGCTTACCTATGGATTTGTGGGTGTATGACGGATTATCCATTAATTATTTAATAATAATTAATGGATAGGATGATGGGGCTTAGCTGGTGGGATGGCTTCTAAGTGTGGAAGGAAGGGCTAGGGATAATTATTCTGGAAATTACTGGATATCTAAATAATTCCTGAATAATTATATTAATTATTTAGAAATAGATTTCTAAATAATTAAGGGATTTGGATTGGATTTCTAATAATATCCTAGAAAATTATTAATATAATTTTCCGGGAATATTATGGGCGGCATGATGGCTAGGGTTTGCTAATATCTGGGATTTTGGGTCGGGTATCATAAGGGCTGGGTTTTATCTAGGGTTTTATTCGGGCGGCACAACGGCTATATGGGGTTAGGTTTTAATAGCCGGTGCTTTTGGTTGGGCGGCATAACGGCTATACCGGGGATATGTGGGGTTTGGAAATGGGCAGCATAACTGCTAGGCGGGGTTAGTGGTTTTGGTTGGGCATTACAACGGCTAGGGTGGACTAAGCTGGAAACTTGGATCGGGCAGCATCCCGGCTAGGGTTGCGAAGTAGCGAGCAGCGATGGGGTTTAGCGGCGGGGGGGGGGGGGGGGGGGGGGGGGGGGGGGGGAGGGGGAGGGGGGGGAGGGTGAGGGGGGGTCAGGCTTTGCGCGGCCAGCCGAACTGGCATCGTCCACAATGCTGGGCGAAATGGCTAAAACTACACCGCTGGTTAGACTGTTCCGGGCATACCCGGGAGCAGAGCAGAGCAACAGTTGGCGCACCTTTCCTATGTGTACGTGGGCAGTGTGGTATGACTAAAGCTACGCCGCTGGTTGGACTGTTCCGGGCGTACACGGGAACAGAGCAGAGCAGCAGTTGGCGCACCTTTTTCCTACGTGTACGTGGGCAGCGCTTTCGCAGTGCGTAGAGAGCTGCGCTCTCGTGCGTGTGTTCCGGAGAGCTGGAGCTCTCGTGCATGTGTGCTGAGAGCTACCGCTCTCCTGCTTTCGCGTGCGTGTGCACTCTAGAGCTCCAGCGCTGTGCGGTGCAGGAACGGAACCGGGGGGGGGGGGGGGTCGCATGCCCTTTTATAGGGCGAGCGGAGGGAGGGGCGTTGGCTGCCGACGCTCAGGCGGGAGGGAGCGGGTGGCGTGGCAGGCAGCCAGTGGCCGGCTGAGTAGGGGCGCTGGGCATCGGGCAGGGGCGAGCGGCCAGCGAAGCGAGCAGGGAACCAGCAGGGGGCGGCGTGGCGCACGAGGATAGGCCCGCGGGGCCGCGTGGCAGCAGGCCGGCGCGTTGGGCAGGCGGGGCAAGCGACCGGAGGCGAATCGAGCCCTCGCTATGCGTGCGTTGCTTCAAGCGGAATGCCAGGTCAGCAGTTATTGCCGAGCACTTCTCTTGAGGTGGTGAGGGTGACGTGGGCGAGGCAAGGCCAGGCCGCGTGGTGTTGGCGCCGCAGGGCAGCAGCCGGCGCGGCGTGCACGGCCGGCGGCCGCAGGGTGCAGCGGTGGCCCTAGGCGAGGGGCGGCGTCGAGCGGCAGGAAAGGGGTGAGGAGGAGGGCAAAATGGGGGAGGAGAAGGGGAGGGGAACCTTGGCGGCGAGCGGCGGCGAGGTTTGGTGGCCGGTAGCAGCGCCAGAGCGGCGGCAGCGGTGCTTCCGGCGGCGGTGTTGCCTATGGCGGCGGCGGCGCTACGCACTAGGGCAAGCAGTGGGAGGAGGAGGAAAGGGCGTTGGGCCGCGCGTGCGCTCTGGGCCGCGCGAGCGTGTGCGAGCGGGCCACGGCCTGGTGGCCTGCTGGGCCAGGCGGGGAGGGCGCGCGCGGGCCAGGGAGGCTGGCTGGGCCGTGGGGGCGAGCTGTGCTGCGCGGGGGAGAAGAGGGGGAGCGGAGTGGGCCGTGGGCCTGTCGTGGGAGGTGGAGGGGCGGGCTGAGAGGGGAGTCTGGGGGGTGAAGATAGACTTTAGGTTTGGGGCTGCAAGGGGAGGTGGGCTGAAAAGAAGGCTGTGGCCCGTTAGTGAAAAAAAAGGTTTTCTAATTGTTTGGGGTTTGGATTTGAATATAAATTTAGATTCGAATGAGATTTCGAAGTGGGGCTTGAAGGAGATAGGTTTACGATATTTTAGAGATATCTGAGATCGTAATATTCAAATTAAATTTGAATATTAATTCTAAATATTGGAATGGAAGAGAGATTTGGGAGGTATCTCTTGGAATTTAGAGATCAGAAAGGGCTCTAAGCATTCAAATGCATCACTCATGGCAAGTTAAATGCATGGTTTAATTTATGAAACATATTTTGAATATTAGAGAGAAAAGTATTACATTTAATTGTGGAAATTATAGAAAATACATATTTTTAAATGCTCTTAAAAAGACGGGGTGTTACAGGGCTACCCCACTTAAAGAAATCTCGTCCCGGGATTTAGGGTTAGAAAGAAAGAGCTAGGATTTCATCCTAATATTTTTCTAAGTCACGGTGACGGTGAGGGTTTCCAATACCTATTAAAAGGAACTTCTTCTTCCTTTTAAATTTTGAACTCTTCCTCCTTGCAACTTATCTATTTCTCATTTCCATGTGCAGGAATATTATTATCGACGTTTTATTTCCGTTATTCCCTACATGTATCCAATAGATTTCTCGTCGTACCTGGGAGGGAACCTGATGGAGTCTTCTTCTTTCTTTTCTTTCCTTGAATTGTTTTAACCCACAAGTTTTTGAGATCGATCATCCTTTCTTCATCTGGGTTGCTACCCCACTTAAGGAGAATCAACTTGAGATTTCCTTGTTTAATCCGAGATTTTTCCTTAAGTTAATTTGAAATTTTCCTTCCACAGATAGATGCCTCGGATCTCTATATCTTCTTGGGGTTTTTGCCCAGGCTTCTTATCCAAGTTTTCCTTCACTTGGATACACATGTGCTTGATCATACTACTCCCTCGGGTGTCTTATTCTTGATTACCAGAACTGTCTCTGCCCTGGTTTTCTTTCTAGTAACTCTGTTTTACTTGAAACGGGTAAACTTGGGGGAGGTTTTGATGATGGCTAGGGTTATAAGGAATTTTGTATGTCGGGGTTGCTGGGGAAAGGAAAGGGGTCTAGGGTAGGGAACTCAGGTGACCACTTCTCGCAATAAAATTTGGTCTGATGATTCTTCTGGGTATTGTGAGAAGTGTTTTCTTTTGGAAATGGATGGGTAGTTATATGGTATTCTGGTCGGTGGGTTTGCTAGTTATTCTAATAGAATTAAGTTGCTACTCGGCATTTGATCATATCCATGGATCATGGTTACTTCGAATTTCCAAATCTTTGTACGGTGATTGTTCTGCTAAATCACCCACATATTCCATCACGTATCATGATCCACCCTTACGTTCTTATCTCTTGGATCAACTGCCTTGGATTTTCTTAAGAGAGGGTCTATGGTTGGATGTTCATCTCTAGGTATTGGATTAGGAAGGTCATCCTTAAGAGGATGAGCTTGGTCAACTATCTCTTTTGGTGAGATATGGAGAGATTATTTGATGGAGTGGCCGGCAATGTGTCTCTATATAGAGACGGGATGGTTATGGTTAATCTCCAAGACTTGGGAGCTCGTCTAGGTATAACATGGGTGGCTATTTCTAGTGGCGGAAAGTAGATAGGTGACTGGCTACAGAAAATCATGATGGAGTGATACCCTGGGACAATTGTAAAGTCCTTGTGGATAGGTTATGATTGAGGAGCAGGCTTAGAGAAGCTTGCATGCCTCAATGATCTGCCAGGAAATAGGATAATTTCCTGTCAAGGAGGGGTTTCCAATCCTTATGGTAATTGGGGGTATTTATGCATAGCACTGGTTTGGTGGTGAGTGTGCTGTGGAAAAGAAAGTGATCAATGGTAGGTTTCTTGGAACGTTTTGGAAGGGGGGTGGTACGTTGGAAAGTGATGTTGGGGTGGTGGGTATATGGGGTTTCTTTAAGATTGCGGGAAATACCCCGAGTTCAAGTTCATGGATAATTAAAGTGGTTGACTCGTGTGGGTTTCCTTTGGAGGTTGGGGGTGTTTCGAGAAGATGTGGGTTTAGTTGGAAAGGGTGGGCTGCTGAAAGGTGGAGTGTTGACGTATCAACTTCCCCGAGAGTGAACACAGATGGGAAAGCGATATCAATGTGTATACCAGCTTCTTAAAACACTGGGGAACGAGTGTTGGTGAGAGAGTGTAGTTGGTATGGAAGGAATGTACGGGGATTTTTTCAGAAATTGTTTGACAAATTCTTGGCGAAAGATATCGCCTTGTCTGGGGATTGGCACGTCTTGCGGATCTGAGTTTGCCCATTTTGGTAGGAATGAGGATGGATTTCTTGGAAAAGTTAGTGAGGAGTTGGTTTGGGGACGATAATGGTTAGGAGAGGACTGGTTTATCCAGAAACTTGCATGCCTCATGGAACCAGTGTAAGATTTGGTTCTCTCTATGTGAGTAGGCTTGGTTTTCATTGAGAGTGGTTCCGAGACACTCAGGGTAGAATCTAGGAGTAGGATGCTCTAGAGAGTTTAGAGTGATTGAAGTGCAAAGAATGACGGGGTTCCTTGAGAATATGTATGAGTATGGTCGGACGTAATTCGAGGGAATGGTTGGCCAATCCAGGAAATGCTTAGGGTGGATGGGTTCACGTTGGTAAGAGAAGAATAAGTGTTTGTTTCTCGGTTGTTGGTTTATGGGTTGTAGGATCTAGGTGGTTAGGGTTTCCAATGAAAGTCCTTATACCTTCCTTCCTTGTTTTCTCAGCTTTCACAGGTTTCTTTCCAAGATTTATTCAGGGATTCCAACCTTGTCACATTCATAGTATAAACTTGATTTACACTATTCATGTGATTATTCTGTACTCCCCTGAGATCTGTGCGTTGTGGCTCACAATAACCGGCTTCCTGCAGTTTTCCAAGTATAATGTCTTGATGACTTTGGAATCTACCCCACTTAAGATGATTAGACTCCGTATCCCGTATCAGACATATAAAGTTATTTTTCAGAAACTTTCTTCATTTCTGAACCTCTGCTTGAACTGGTGACGTTAGAAGGTCAAGAGCTATAGATTATCCTTAGGTTTTGAGGAAAGAGTGGTTCTATCCACGCATTTCTACATCCATATCTATTATATGGAAAGGGGGAAACTATTATCCGGGGCTTAGTCAAACATTATTCAATCAAAAGTACGTAGCTATAAGGTCATAGGCTTATTTCCTATAGAAAACTCTACAACTAGTTCTCTAGTTACTCCGGCAGCATTTGCTCTTCGGCAAACTTTCATCTCATAATTTCCATATTCCGGATCATCTTTCGAACTTCATTCTCATGATCCATACATGTCAGAGTAACATTAGGAGTTAAGCAAAAGATAAGGGGAATTCGGGGCACGGAAAAAGGATTTTTCGAGAAATCCCGAAAAAATATGAGAAGAATAGATGGTTTAGGGCTTCCTAATGTGTATGGGCTATCTTATATGGTGCTAAGAATTTAGTTACGGCTCTGATATCACCCTGTGGGGACCCCTTATCAAGAAGTCCCTTGATCACCCGTATCAGTCCCTAGATCAGTACACTGATACGGATCTCAACATAGATTAGTGTCAAAAGCAGTAAATGACGTATAAACTAAAATAACTATATACCGTTTAACTAGCGAAGAGCGGGCGGGCACTCATTCCTCCATCGGAACGAGCTGTAGCACCTCATAGCCCTGGAGTTCTAGCCTGTACGACAATGAAAGCAAGAGTGAGTATTTCGGAAAGAATACTCAGCAAATCTCACAAATTCAATAATATAATATATTAAATTAAATTAATTATAAAGGTTGGGCCTGGAGGGGCATTTCCTCCCTGCCAGTCCCGATATTAAATCCAAAACCCAGGCGTCGACACTTCTGCCGTCCGGGTTCTCCTCGCAATAAAATAAATCTAATCAATGGGGGCTTTGACTAAGTGGACTCATTCTGGAGTCACGGCTATCAAGATAGATTCTACACTCTGCAGAGGTCGTACTTATCTACCCTGCATTCGGTCAGTCCCTACCTTCGTCAAGGCAGGTACTGCCCTACGAGACTCGTACCCACAGGTGACCATCGCTGGTCAGCATTCCCTAGGTCCAGCCATAGGTAATACTGGGGGCTAAGCAGGGGCCACTAGTCATCCGCCTCGCGGATGTCGACCCGGGTCTGTGAGCGCATTAGTTAGGGCCCTCGGCCCTCAGGGTCTCCGACCCTGTGTCCTAGTCGACCCGTGCCGCCCGGTCCCAGCCCTCTGTCTGGGGCTGTCTCCAGTATACCCGTTTCCTAACTTGGCGCGTGCCCGACTCGGCACCAGGCGCTACCTAGTTCGCCGGTCGGCACTCTGCACCAATCATACGGCTCCTTGGGATGGATTACTAGGTTCAGCTGGTGGGGTGTGAATCAAGGCCTCACATAAATAGGCACTCCCGTAGGTCTGTGCCTTTTTGGCATGCGGGGTTGTACTAGGCACTAGAAAGACTCTCCCATGAACCGGTCCTTAGCTGGGATCTGTCGGTGATATAATCTCCGGCAGTCTTCCACGGGGTAGCCCACGGAAGTGATTTGTATGTAGGGAAGATCGCAAAGATCGGAAGCGAGATGGTTAGGGTGGACAGACACAAGGATTTAGACAGGTTCGGGCCGTCAACTCGACGTAATACCCTACGTCCTGTTTTAGGGTGTTGTATTGCGTGGATTGTGTGTTGAGAGATTTCGTGTCTTTGGAGGGGGTCCCTGCCCGCCTTATATATCGGGGGCAGGGTTACAAGTCGGTTTGTAGCCGATCCTATCTCTAAGGATCTTTCCTTCTTTACAATAACTCCTATTCTAATCAGAACTTCTCCTTCCAGATCCTTCCTACATGCGCCGACTTGTCCCGCACGTTATCAGGTCCGGAACGGTGGGCCGGGCCGCCCCCTATTGGTGGGCTGCCAGGCTTGCTCATGAGGTACCCGGGTACTATATCCCCCACAGTAGCCCCCGAGCACTTCTTGGCCGATCGTTGGCTGTAATTGATCTGTCTTTTTCTTGCATGATCCGAGTGCTCCCAAGTTGTCCAAGACCTCATCCGAGTGGTTTCGAAGAAGATCCGAGTGGTTTCGAGGAAGATCCGAGTGCATGCTCAAACGTTCCTGAAAACGATTCTTCAATTGAAGCCATAGTGAGGGGAAGAAGTGCTCTTTTTCACGACGCAAAAGCGAAGTGTATACACTTAGCCCCCGAGCCTTGGGCAATTTTAGTATGAAATTGGCCAAGGGTCTTCAACTTTTCTCCGTCGAAATCTTGATCTTCAATGGCGTGCACCTCTTGGTGCACCCATTGGGTGTAGCCCCCGAGCCTTGAGCAGAATAGAATATTCTGGTCGAGGGTCAAAAATAAAGTATTGTAAATCTCTTTTTGAACTTAATCCATCAATGGTGTGCACCTCCAGGTGCACCCATTTGGTGTAGCCCCCGAGTCTTGATTCGACTCGGCATGATCGTGTCAAGACTCTAAAAGCTGTGGATCCTTACTGAATTTTTCAGCCCCCATGCCTCCGGGCATGGATTTTGGATAATTTTCTCCTTTTAGGGCATTTTTATTTCCCCTTCTTAAGGAATATTTTCTCAAGTTCTTTGAACTCGGCGTGACTCCCGGATCGTGTCCCACGACCCAGCTTGACCATATGGTAAATCACCTTCTCACAAGATTTATACTTGTCAGCACTTGACCCAGATTTCTGAGCCAATTTAGCGATAGTATCGCATGCCTTACGTAAAAATCAATTGCAAGGTTGCAATATTAATTGCAAAAATAAGCCTGGCCGTCGACTAATTTTAGCCTCACGACCGAGTGGTTTCTGCCCCTGAACACTAGCTCAGGAACCCACATATTTGTTAATTAACAGAACCGAAAGGTCGTGCCATACTTCAGCCCATTTAGGCCCATTAATCCTGTTAAGCCCATTGTTTCCTAGGGAAACTAACGGTTGCCTCATGAAGCCAGAATATCGCGAGATATCGCGACTCCATACCGTATCTTTGAATTTAAAGCGACGGGACGTGCTAGCGTCGGTTGAGTTCCCGAGACAAACATCGCGCCGCACGCAGGAGGAACGGTTCATACCATTATAAGCCATCCCCACCGCAATCTTCTTCCTTTCCTCGCCATTTGCCTTCACAGCATCCAAGTTCTCCTCCTCGCTCGAGCGCAAACCCTAGATCCACTTTCATAACCTCAAATCTTCAACCCTCAGCCTCTGCTTGCTGCAGCCATGGCGCCGAAGCGGAAGGAAGCGCCGAAGCGGAAGGAGAAGTCACCAGGGAAGATTCGGTCGGTCAGGGTCAAGACCGCCGTCGATGTCACCGTGGATCGCGCCGCCGAGTGGAGGGATTCCACTACCACCACCAGGCGCCTCGAGCAGCACGTCATCGACGGCATCCTCCCAGACCAGCAAACCGCCGAGTGGCGTGCAGCCTCCGGTGAGTCTTTCCCCACCCCAAATTCCTCTGATTTGGTGGTGTTTGAGTCCTTTCTTCTGCGCGAATTTGGTGTTCCTGCACACCCCTTTCTCCGCGGCCTGCTCCATTTCTATGGGATCAGTCTCTGCGCACTGAACCCATATTCGATTCTTCACATTGCTATCTTCATCAATCTCTGTGAGGCCTATCTTGGGATAGAGCATCACTTCAATCTCTTTCTTCATCTTTTCTTGCTGAAGCCTTTTCCTAGCACCGAGCGCCCGCGTGTAGTCGGAGGCGCCGGGTTCCAGCTCCGTGAGGGTCGAACCCAGGAATATTTCGAAATTCCTTTTCCTACTTCCAACAAAGGGTGGCAGTCCGAGTGGTTTTACATAGGAAACCACTCGCCTGCCATCTCTCCTGAAATTGATACCCGTCCTGTCCCCTCCAAGTCCTGGAGCTCTCTCCCCAAGGACAGCGATATGGACGAGGTTCGGGAGTTGCTGAGCCTCATAGCCGAGCTGAAGGATAGAGGGTTGACTGCCGTAGGAGTGGCAGCCAACTTCGTGCTGCGCCGGATCCAGCCCCTCAAGCAGCGGGCTCATCCGGCTTATGAGTACTACGCCGAGGGGGACAACACGCTGTGAAGCCCCCGAGCGTGTTGATAAAGGCCAAGCTGCGGCCCGACTTGCCAAATTTTTTGCGACAGGGACTTCCCTGAAGACTTCTGATGGCCCTCGGCATACAACTTGTCCAATCCTCGCCCTGAGGTAATGAATCGATTTGTTGCTATTTATGTTTTCAATTCCACCCATTGGGTGTAATCTCGATGAAGAACTGAACCCAACTTTTGCAGGGTCGAGCTGCTTTTGTTTCAATCCCCCCTCTGCCTGAGATGCCGAAGGGAGTGGACCAGCCGGCGTCGCGCAGGGCCGGTACTGCTGAAGAAGCACTCGGAGGAGGCGAGGATGACTTGAATGACTCGGATATCAGTCTGTCATCCTCACCTTCTCCGGATGTGTTGTCGCCGAGTGGTGGCAAGGCTGCCGTCGTCCCGAGGAAGCGGAAGATTTCTATTTCAACGGGGGTCGTGATTGGGGATGCGCCGAGCCGTCGCCAACTCATCCTCACCGAGTCATCTGACTCGGATGATGACTGAAGATGGTGATGCCGGGACATCAATCCCGCCCTCAATTATCAGCTCAGAGCATTCGCCCCTTGCCATAGTACCTTTGCGTACTGCAAGTCCAAGGGACCTTCCTTCCCCCACTCGGAGAGGAAAGCGCCCGAAAGTGCGCGTATCTACTCGGTAAGAGATATTGTCAACAGTTTATTGACTTTTATGTTTTCCTGTGATTGCTCCTTATTTCTTTGTCCTGCAGCACGCCGTCTGAGATCCCCTTTGCGGGTTCTGCGCCGCAGCCAGTCGGCGAGACAGAGATCCCAGCGATCCAAGTGCCAGAAGTATCTTCCCACTCGGCTGATCCTCCTAGCGATCAGCCTGTGGAGCCGCCACCGGAATCACCGCGAGCACCAACCCCAGCTCCGCCGAGTCCTGCTCCAGCGTCGCCGACCGTACTGCCAACTCTTCCCCTGGGCAGCCCCCAGCCTGCTCCTGTGATTGAGCAGACTGCGACGATGGAGGGGCCCCAGATTGCAGAGGTCGGAGTCGCTCCTGCAGCGGTCGTGACTCCGGGTGGTGGTGCCGCTATGACTCCTCTGGCGGAGTTCAGGTCGCTCCATCGTCGTATGGGACTGATAGCCGAGGTATTCCTGAGCCACCTTTCCTGTTTAGGTAGAGTACCGAGTGGTACACTTGTTTGTTGTGTCATCTGATTGTCTTTTGCAGGAAATAGCTGCTGATGCCGAGGCTAAAACCTCGGAGATTCAAAGGCTTGTTCCTGCAGCCGCTAAGGCCGACTCCCTGGTGACCCGAGTGGCTGAGCTTGAAGCCGCTGTGTCCCAACGCTAGGCCGAGTTGGAGGAAGCCCGGCGCACCAACCGCGATCTTCGCGGAGAGGTGGATCAGGCTAAGCTCAACGAAGCCCAGGCCGCACAGGAGCTTAGAGGTATGCTATTCTTTTTTATGTCAGACGTGAACATACTGTCCAGATCTGACTTTCTGTAGATTACCAGGTCTGGATTATGGCCCAATTTGCAGAACTCACTGCCAAGGTGACTCGTCTGGAAGGCGAGGCGGAGGCGCTGCGCACCGAGAAGTGCGCGCTGGAAGATGCTGTTCGAGTTGTGGCGGAGGAGATCGAGCCAGAGGCAGCATCGTCTTCAGCTTCTATCCTCGACCGCACTCGGGCGCTTCCACGCTTCTTTCGGCGCCAGCTTCGCTCCATCAGCCAGGCCAGTTGCGGACATGTCTTGGCCGTCCTGAAGTCTCTGTTCCCATCATCAGATCTGGAACCACTCGGCAGCGGGTATGCTGCTGGCACCTCTGAAGATGATGTGAGCAGACTGCTGCTTGAAGTGGAGCCGATCGCCAATGTTCTGTCTAAGGACGTTGTCGATGAATCTGATGATGCAGGCGCTTCTGGTGGTGATGACCCTGCAAGTTAAATTTGGTAGAAGATCTGTAGTATGTGACAGAAGTAGTACTTTTGAACAATGTTTAATCTTTTGTTATTGTATATAAGTTTTTATGGAACTACTACTCCCTTTCTTTCTGCGCTGGCCTTAATTTCTGAGTGGTTGACCTGTTACAGAGTAGATTAGCCTCGTTGGTCTTAGTCTCATGCCGCCGAGCTTTGTCGTGCGTGTAGAGCTTTGACTTGGCGAGTACTTTCCCCCACGATTTAAAGTTTGTTCCACTCATACTTTATGTGCGTGACGCGAAAGAGGAAATTCGAGTAGTAGATATGATGTAGATGGGAGATGAAATCAACTTTATTGATAACTCATATGACATTTATAATTCTGCCGAGTCGAGACTGGGGATGATTATCCACAAAAAATCACTCGGGAAAACATATCTTAATGAAAAAAGATGAATACATAACTGAATCAGGCGTAGAAACGCTGTAGGTGCTCGATGTTCCATGGATTTGGAATGTCTACGCCGTCTTCCGTCATGAGGCGATATGAGCCTGGGCGACTCACTGACTTGATGATGTATGGTCCCTCCCAGGGGGACGCAAGCTTGTGCGCGCCCTTGGTGTCTTGCTTCCTTCTCAGAACCAAGTCGCCTGCTTCAAAAGACCTCTGCTTGACGGTTCGATCATGATACCATCGAAGGACCTGAGCGTAACGCGCGGCTTGGATCTGGGCAGCCAATCTCTTCTCCTCGATGCTATCGAGGTCTTCAATGCGCGCCACTTGCGCTGTCGTATTCATCATAGAACTCCACTCGGGGCGAACCGTATGCGATGTCCGTTGGTAGGATAGCTTCCGAGCCGTAAACCAGAAAGAACGGGGTTTGCTTCGTGGCACGACTCGGCTGGGTCCGCAGCCCCCAGACTACAGCTGGTAACTCCTTGATCCATCGTCCATCGTACTGCTTCAGCTTCTTGAATATACGGGCCCTGAGTGCCTTGATTATTTCGCCATTGGCTCTTTCAACCTGGCCATTGGCCCTTGGGTGCGCCACGGAGACGGGGCATAGCTTGATGTTCCTCTCGCTGCACCAATCCTTGAACTCCTGTGCCTACGAAGTTCGTACCATTATCTGTAATGATACGATTTGGGACTCCGAAGCGATGAGTGATGTCGGTGAAGAACTCGATGGTCTTGGCTGCTGTGTGCTTGTTGACTGGTTTCACCTCGATCCACTTGGTGAACTTGTCAATAGCCACTAAGACATGGTCAAAACCACCCGTCGCCTTCTTGAATGGACCAATCATGTCCAAGCACCAACAAGCGAAGGGCCAGGACATTGGTATAGTCTGCAGCTGTTGTGCTGGTGCGTGTATTTGCCTTGCAAAATACTGACACCCTTGGCAATGCCGCACAATATTTTCTGCGTCTGCTACAGCAGTCGGCCAGTAGAAACCAGACCGGAAGGCTTTACCCACAATGGTTCTAGCCCCGGCGTGATTACCACAGATTCCTTTGTGTATGTCTGTCAAGAGCTCAATACCCTCTGCGCGACTCAGCACTTCTGGAGAATTTGAGAGGCTCCGGATCGACGATACAGCTTTTCTCCGATGATGACGTAGCTTTTACTGCGCCGCACGATTTGTTCGTGGAGCGACTTCAGATCCTTATCTTCTGCGACCTCTGTGGGCAATATGCCGCTGTCAAGATAGTCGATGATTTGGGTCCTCCAGTCCAATGCTTCGTCTACCACTAATGTGGCTGACTCCAGGGATTCTCCGACTTGTTGCTCCGCGACAGTGCCATCCGGGTTTATCTTGATAGATGGTTTAACAAGATCTTGGATGAAAACTCCGGGTGGGACGCCTTCATGGGTGGACCCCATCTTGGCAAGCTCATCAGCTGCCTTGTTATAGTCGCGCACCACGTGATGGAACTCTAAGCCATAGAATTTCCCTTCCAATTTCCTTATTTCTTCGCAGTAAGCATCCATCTTCTCGTTGGACCTGGACCAATCCTTGTTTACCTGGTTTATGACCAGGGCAGAGTCCCCGCGTACCATCAGGCGTTTGATGCCCAAAGATACGGCGATGCGGAGACCGTGCAAGGCTGCTTCATACTCGGCTGCATTGTTGGATACTGGGAACATGATTTGAAGGACATATTTTAGTTCCTGTCCACTGGGGGAAATCAGGAGTACGCCTGCGCCGCCTCCTTTGATCTGGAGGGAGCCATCAAAGTACATCTCCCAGTACTCAACTATCTCGTTGTCAGCCGGAGCTTGGTTCTCTATCCAGTCTGCTACGAAGTCGGCCAAAACCCGAGACTTGATAGCAGTATGTGGAACAAAGGTTATTTGGTGAGCGGCCAATTCTATTGACCACTTGACGATTCGGCCGCTGGCGTCTCGGTTATGGAGTATTTCCCCCTAAAGGATTTTCGCTCACAACCGAGATTGGATGGGCCTCAAAGTAATGTTTCAGCTTTCTTGCTGAGATGAGAACTCCGTAGAGTAACTTCAGCACATGGGGATAGCGTACCTTGGACACGGTTAGGACCTCGCTGACGAAGTAGACTGGTCGCTGAACTCCATATGCGTGCCCTTCTTCAGGGCGCTCGACCACTAGTACCGTGCTAACCACTCGGGGGGTAGCAGAGATGTAGAGGTAAAGCTGTTCCCTTGGTTGAGGTGGGACGAGGATGGGCGGCTTCTGCAAGTAATCTTTGAGTTCCTAGAAAGATTGTTTCGCCTCGTCATCCCACACGAACTTGTCCTACTTCTTGAGCAGTTTGAAAACGGCAATCCGCGGAGCCGAGTCGTGATATGAAACAACCGAGCGCTGCCATGCATCCAGTAAGCTTCTGCACATCCTTCTGACAGGTTGGTGGTAGCATCTTGGTGATGGCCGTGATCTTCTCGCGGTTTGCCTCGATGCCGGGGTTGCTGACCATGAAGCCGAGTAGTTTACCTGAGGGGACTCCGAAGACACACTTTTCCGGGTTGAGCTTCCACCGGAATTTACGTAGGCGTTCGAAGACCTTTGTCAGGTTCTCTATCATGTCCTCGGGGTTCATGATCTTGACCACGATGTCGTCGATGTAGGCTTCTACTATGTCTGGAATCAATTGATCCAGACATGCTTGGATGGTCCTCTGGTAGGTTGCGCCTGCGTTCTTCAGACCGAAGGCCATTGTATTGTAACAATAGGCGCCGAACGGCGTGATGAACGCGGTCTTTATCTGGTCTTCCAGTTTTAGGCCTATCTGGTGATAGCCTGAGTAGCAATCGAGAAAACAGAGCAGGGCGGAGCCTGCCGTGGAATCAACGACTTGATCGATGCGGGGAGGGACGAAGGGGTCTTTAGGGCAAGCTTTGTTGAGATCTGTGTAGTCAACGCACATTCTCCAATCATTATTATTCTTTTTTCTTACAAGAACTGGGTTAGCTAACCAGTCGGGGTGAAACACCTCCTGAATAAAACCAGCAGCTAACAGCTTTGTAATCTCTACCCTAATCGCCTCCTTGCGGTCCCTGCGCGAATCGACGAAGCCTCTGCTTGATCGGTTTGGCAGTTGGATTGACCTTCAAGGAGTGCTCGGCAAGTTCCCTTGGCACACCTGGCATATCTGATGGTTTCCACGTGAATATGTCGGCGTTTTCCCTTAGGAATTTGACGAGCACTTCTTCCTATTTGGGGTCTAGCTCGGCCCCGATGATGGCCGTCTTCTTCGGGTCGTCCAGGTCCAGCGAGATCCTCTTCAGCTCCGTCTCCTTGCTTGGCGCGATGGCTTCTCTTGCGGGCCTCTTGGCGGGGATCTCCAGAGAGTCCGTGTCCACCTCCTGCGATGCAGCCAGTACTTGCGTCATGCGCTTCGACATGTCCAGGGCAGCTGCCGCATTGAGGGTCTCCTGTTCGCATGTGTAAGCGACCCGGATGTCCCCCAAGACGGTGATTACGCCCTTGGGTCCTGGCATCTTGACCTGCAAGTAGACGTAGTGAGGGATCGCCATGAACTTGGCGAGCGCCGGCCTCCCGAGGATGGCGTGATATGCAGTCTCAAAGTTTGCCACCTTGAACTGCATATGCTCGGTCCGGTAGTTGTTCCGGTCTCCGAAAGTAACGGGCAATGTGATGTGCCCGAGTGGTTCTGCCCCCTCTCCCGGTATCAGACTGTAGAACGAGGATTGGGGGGGACGCAGGTCGAGAGTGGTCAGGCCGAGCTCCTTCAATGTGTTAGCAAAGAGGATGTTCAGGCCACTGCCACCGTCGACTAGCACCTTGGTGAGCTGAACGTTGCGGATCGTCGGAGCTACTACCAAGGCGTGGGATCCGGGCTTCGGTATGAAGCTCGGGTGATCTTCCCGGGTGAAGGTGATCGGAACTTCCGACCACTTGAGGTACTCAGGTACCGATGGCTCCCTTGCGTGCATGACCTGGCGGTGGGTGAGCTTTTGCTGGCGCTTCGTCTCGAATCCTTCCGGCCCGCCGTAGATCATGCGGACCACTCGGTCGGCCTCCTAAAACTCGTCGCCAGGCTCGTCGGTCCGCCTGTCCTCTCTTGGGGAACCATCGTTCCTCTTTCTGTAGGGAGGGCCTCTGTTGGCCCCAGTGAAGGCTCGCTTCAGCCCGTAGCACTCTCGTGCCGAGTGCTTGTGCTTGTGGTATGGACATTGCTCATCGAGCATGCGCTGAAAATCCTCTGGAGTTACCCGGCCTCTGGGCCAGTCCAGAGTGGCGACCATATCGCCCTCGCTCTTCTTCTTGCGAGGGTGACTATCGCTGCGACGATGGTCGTCGTGCCGATCTTCGTCCTCGCGACGGTCGCGCTTGCGGGTCGTCTTGTTTTCCTCCTCCCAGCGATTCTTGATTTCGCTGAGTTGTTCCTTCTCCGCAATCTCCGCGTCCGCCCACGTGCTAGCGACCCGGAACATGTCATTGACAGTCGCGGGCGGCTTCCGAGTCCACTTGTGGATCAGTCTTCCATCGAATATGCCGTTTTGGAAGGCGGTCATCACCTCCTGATCCGTCACGTCCGTAATGGAGTTGCACTTTTCTGAGAACCTGCGCACGAAGTCATGCAGGGTCTCGTTCTTGCGCTGTCGTATCTGACCGAGGAGCCGTTTGCTCCCGGGCCTCTCCCAGGTTCCGAGATAGTTACTGATGAAGAGTACAGTAAGCTGATCCCAGTTGTCGATGGCGTCCTGCGGGAGTCTTGCCAGCCAGTTGCGGCAGTCTTTGGTGAGCATGATGGGAAGGTAGTTCACCATCACGTCCTCGTCGCCGCCAGCCGCTTGTACGGCGGTGTAGTAGATCTAAAGCCATTGGGATGGATCAGACTTCCCGTCGTACTTGTCAATGTCCGACAGCTTGAAGCCTCTGGGCCATGTTACGCTCCTCAAGCGCTCGGTGAACGACTGGAATCCGCTGATCCGACCTCTGGGGCGGGAACCACTCGGATCCGAGCCGTCTGTTGTCCATGGGGGAGTGTGCTCCCTCCTGTGATCCCGATCCCTGGGTGGGGAACGGGTCCTCCGATAGGTCCGAGTCCTGGGTGGAGTTCGGTCCTGTCGGTAGGTTCTGCTGCGCGGTGGAGTTTGCTCCCTTGGCGGGGTCGGCCGTCTTCGTGGGGGAGCCGCTCGTCCTCGCGGCGGAGTACGACCGCCGTCGTTGCCGCGCCTTGGGCTACCGGAGGGATCAGAGTAGTCAGTATACTCTGACTCCGTCGAGTAGCCGCTCCTGTTGGAGTTACGACGGGGATTCCCATGATCCCGATCGTATTCTTCGCGACGTCGGATCTCCTCGCGATGACGCTCCTCAGTGCTGCTGCGGATGACGTCCCTCGCGTCTCGATCTCTGTTGATCGTGGTGCGAAGATCTTCATCACGGTCCGATCCACCGCTGGTCCGGCGTCGAGACGACCCGGGCTCAGAAGCGGCCGTACGTGATCTGCTCTGCATCTGGTGGACCTGGACGGAGGCGGCCTGCACGAAAGCCCTTACCTTTTCCAGGCCCGGAGTAATGGGTGGTAGCCGACTGATTTCCTCGTCGATGGTGACGAGGTTCTGGACCGGCGTCTCGTAGACGTCGAATCCGTTGTACTCGAACATGCCGTCGCGCATCAGGTTCCGACTACTTCTCCTGTCGCGTCGATCCCGATGACGATGATGATCCTCCGAGGGTGGTTCTCGAAGTTGAGCGGTGCCAGATCCTGATGCGTTGGCGTCGTGTGGTCGGGTGGCTCTACGAGTCGCCCGATTGGCGTCGCGCCCTCGGCGCTGATCCCTGGCTTCAGTCGTCTCTTCGGCCGGGGTGATCTCGTCCTCCGACACGGGGTTAGGTGGCGTCGCTGGTGCCACCATGTAGCAGTATGACCCGGCTCCTTCTTGCGCGAGGTAATCTTCCTCAGACTCGGAGAGGTCGGTTATGGGCGTGGCACGCTCCAAGCTACTCGGAGTCGATCCTCCGGGTGATCCTATCAGTTCCGGCTCCGTAGAGGAGTCGGATGCGGTGTAACCCTCTTGCAGGTCGTCCAGGATCGAGGGTCCCCGTGGGTTTGACTCGTAGGAGTCGCTCTCAGAGGGGGAATCATCTGCCTGGACGATGTCCTTCATCTTTTGCTTCTGGGTAAGCGCGCGGAAACCGGGGGTCTGGATGGTGATGACCTCAGGGCTCGGGACGCGCGTCTGCTGAGCGTTTACGCTCTGAGATGACTCGGCGACGCGACTCTCGAGAGCCGGATCGGAACCGAGTGGTTGCTGATCTGTTCCCGACTGGTTGGTCCTCACGTTTTGCGATGGACTCAGCGGGGCAGAGACGGCGCGATCAGGTGCGATCGGATCGGATTGGGCCGTGATGGCCGAAGTCGGCGCCAGAGAGGAAACCTCCGTGGCGGTCGTAGCTCCTGCCGCTTGGGTATCCAAGGCGGCGGCGGTGATGTTCCCGAACTGGATCTTGAATCCGTCAAAGTCCGGGAGGTTGCAGCTGTCCAAGATCTTGACGCGGTCCATCGGGCTCACCAGATTGATCTCGGCGATATCCCCTACCTGGTGCGCCACTGTCGGTGATATGATCTCCGGCAGTCTTCCACGGGGTAGCCCACGGAAGTGATTTGTATGTAGGGAAGATCGCAAAGATCGGAAGCGAGATGTTTAGGGTGGACAGACACAAGGATTTAGACAGGTTCGGGCCGTCAACTCGACGTAATACCCTACGTCCTGTTTTGGGGTGTTGTATTGCGTGGATTGTGTGTTGAGACATTTCGTGTCTTTGGAGGGGGTCCCTGCCTGCCTTATATATCGGAGGGCAGGGTTACAAGTCGGTTTGTAGCCGATCCTATCTCTAAGGATCCTTTCCTTCTTTACAATAACTCCTATTCTAATCAGAACTTCTCCTTCCAGATCCTTCCTACATGCGCCGACTTGTCCCGCACGTTATCAGGTCCAGAACGGTGGGCCGGGCCGCCCCCTATTGGTGGGCTGCCAGGCTTGCTCGTGAGGTACCCGGGTACTATATCCCCGACAGGATCAGAGTGGCTCTTAGGACAGAATCCCCTCCTTGGGATCTTCCTTCCACTCCCAATCAGCATCCTATAACTACAGCGGGGCCAGGCATTCACCCACGTGATGCCTCCTCATAGCTTACGCTGCAGAAATGGTAAACTTTAATGATTAAGGTGATATTATTGGTGAGACTTGCCTTCATTGTCGGTCCTTAGACGTTCCTTTCGCGGGCGTAGACTGTATGTTGACCGGGCGGGGCTTCGGGCCTTCTGGAGCTTCGGCGTCTTGTCAGGCCCGGTCATGCTATCGATAAAACACATAAAATAATATCAATACATCAATCAATGCCTATGGATTAGAAAGAGAAAGGGAGATAGATATTCCGGGGCTTACCTATAGATTTGTGGGTGTCTGACGGATTATCCATTAATTATTTAATAATAATTAATGGATAGGATGATGGGGCTTAGGAGGGGCTTAGCTGGTGGGATGACTTCTAAGTGTGGAAGGAAGGGCTAGGGATAATTATTCTGGGAATTACTGGATATCTAAATAATTCCTGAATAATTATATTAATTATTTAGAAATAGATTTCTAAATAATTAAGGGATTTGGATTGGATTTCTAATAATATCCTAGAAAATTATTAATATAATTTTCCAGGAATATTATGGGCGGCATGATGGCTAGGGTTTGCTAATATCTGGGATTTTGGGTCGGGTAGCATAAGGCTGGGTTTTATCTAGGGTTTTATTTGGGCGGCACAACGGCTATATGGGGTTAGGTTTTAATAGCCGGTGCTTTTGGTTGGGCGGCACAACGGCTATACCGGGGATATGTGGGGTTTGGAAATGGGCAGCATAACTGCTAGGCGGGGCTAGTGGTTTTGGTTGGGCATTACAATGGCTAGGGTGGACTGAGCTGGAAACTTGGATCGGGCAGCATCCCGGCTAGGGTTGCGAAGTAGCGAGCTGCGATGGGGTTTACCGGGGGGGGGGGGGGGGGGGGGGGGAGGAGGGTCAGGCGTTGCACGGCCAGCCGAACTGGCATCGTCCACAATGCTGGGCGAAATGGCTAAAGCTACGCCACTGGTTAGACTGTACCGGGCATGCCCGGGAGCAGAGTAGAGCAGCAGTTGGCGCACCTTTCCTATGTGTACGTGGGCAGTGTGGTATGACTAAAGCTACGCCGCTGGTTGGACTGTTCCGGGCGTACCCGGGAACAGAGCAGAGCAGCAGTTGGCGCACCTTTTTCCTACGTGTACGTGGGCAGCGCTTTCGCAGTGTGTAGAGAGCTGCGCTCTCGTGCGTGTGTTCCGGAGAACTGGAGCTCTCGTGCTTGTGTGCTGAGAGCTACCGCTCTCCTGCTTTCGCGTGCGTGTGCGCTCGAGAGCTCCAGCGCTGTGCGGTGCAGGAACGGAACGGGGAGGGGGGGGGAGGGGGGGCTGCATGCCCTTTTATAGGGCGAGCGGAGGGAGGGGCGTTGGCTGCCGGCGCTCAGGCGAGAGGGAGCGGGTGGCGTGGCAGGCAGCCAGTGGCCGGCTGAGCAGGGGCATTGGGCGTCGGGCAGGGGCAAGCGGCCAGCGAAGCAAGCAGGGAACCAGCAGGGGGTGGCGTGGCACACGAGGATAGGCCCGCGGGGCCACGTGGCAGCAGGTCGGCGCGTCGGGCAAGCGGCCGGAGGCGAACCGAGCCCTCGCTGTGCGTGTGTTGCTTCAAGCGGAAGGCCGGGTCGGCAGTTATTGCCGAGCACTGCTCTCAAGGTGGTGAGGGTGACGTGGGTGAGGCAAGCCTGGGCCGCGTGGTGTTGGTGCCGCAGGGCAGCAGCCGGCGCGGCGTGCGTGGCCGACGGCCGCAGCGTGCAGCGGTGGCCCTAGGCGAGAGGCGGCGTCGAGCGGCAGGAAAGGGGTGACGGGAGGAGGGCAAAACGGGGAGGAGAAGGGGAGGGGAACCTTGGCGGCGAGCGGCGGCGAGGTTTGGTGGCCGGTAGCAGTGCCAGAGCGGCGGCGGCGGTGCTTTTGGCGGCGGCGTTACCTGTGGCGGCTGCGGCGGCGCTATGCACTAGGGCAAGCAGTGGGAGGAGGAAAGGGCGCTGGGCCACGCGGGCGCTCTGGGCCGCGCGTGCGTGCGCTAGCGGGCCACGGCCTGGCGGCCTGCTGGGCCAGGCGGGGAGGGCGCGCGCGTGCCAGGTAGGCTGGCTGGGCCGTGGGTGTAACGCCCTACTTTTTAAGTCATTTAGAAATGCAGGCTTATCAAATTTTTTCCTTTAATTAAACCTAATTATCTTCCCTAAACAACATTCAAAATATCTCTTCTAAAATAAACCCTGCATTGACTTAAACATATGTGTTGCATTTGAATGCTTAGAAACTTTCCCAATTCCCTTAGATTCCAAACGGTAGGAATCTCTCCAAATTTCCCTTCCAATTTCTGGGATTAATATTTAAATCCAATACCAATATTAATTCTCTATTTTTAATCTCTCCCAAAATATCTCAAGTTAGTAATCATCTCAAAGGCCACATCCAAACCTTACTCAAATTTGAATCCCTATTCAAATTTGAGTTCCAAACTACATTCAAATAAATAGGAAACCTTTTCTTTTCCCTAATGGGCCAAAACCCCGCTTCTGGCCCAGCTGTTCCACGCGGCCCGTTGCCAAAGTCCGCATCCCGTCCTCCAACTCTTAGCCTCATCCGCCCCCTCCCCTCCTCCAGCCGGCCCGCGGCCCACCCGCGCGCGCCGTCCTCCCCTTTCCTTTCCTCCATTCCGGCCCAGCGCCTCCCCACCTTTTCATCCCCGCACGGCCCGCTCCGTTTCTCCCCCGCTTAGCCCAGCAGCACGCTCCGCGGCCCGTGCACACACGCGGCCCACTTCTCCTCTTCGGCCCGGCTCGTGCGTGCTGACGCCAGCAGGACGTCACCTTCTTCCTCCTCCCTCCCCGCGTCACTCCGCCGCGCCGCCGTCAGCCACGACTCCCCGTCGGGCGCCGGCACCTCCACGCCTTCCCCGCCGTCAGATTCGCCCACATCCAAGCGCAGGCGAGCTACATCCCAGCCGCCACGTATTCCGGCCAGCCGCCGTTGACACCTCAGTCAAGGCGCCATTAATGGCAGCCCTGGCGCCCATCCCTGGCGCCCATACCTCCTCTCCATGGCGTTCCGTACAGGGCTGCGGACGAGCCACCACCGCGCGATGCACCTCGTACGGCCAAGATGAACGACGATTGCGGCGCCCGCCTCTACCCTCGCATCCCCGGCCACGCTCCGTCGCCGGAGCTCAAGCTTTCCTTGAACCGCCGCGTGTCCTATCTCGGCGACCTCCCTGCTCAACGTGGCCGCCTCCGGTGCGTCCACTCGCCCTATAAAAGAGCACCCCTTCCACCCTCTGAAACCCACACCTCCACGCCGATGCCGAGCTTGGAGCTCGAGCTCCCTCTCTGCTCCTCCCCACCGCTGCGGCCAGCCACACTCCACCCCCGTCGCGCCGAACCCCGCGACGCCTTCCCTGCACCACAGCCGGCGCAGCACCGCCGTGCCGGCCAGCACCACCACGCGCCCCCCCTATGGGCACCACCGCCAGCGCCGCCGCTACCAGCATCGCCGCCGTGCCCCACGCCGCTCTCCACCGCCGCCGTGCACGCTCCGACTCCGCATCACCGCGCGCCACCACACCTACTCCGCCACGTGCGTGCACCGCCGCACGCCGCCACCAGCAGCGCCTCGCTGCTGCCGCGCCGCCGGCGCTGCCCCGCAGGCCGCTTCTTACCGCACCGCCACCAGCTCCACCCACCGCCGCACCTAGCCACCGCCGGCGCCGCCGCTGCAGGCCCGGCCGCTACCGCGTCGGCACGCCCCGCGCCACCGCACGCGTGCGGCACAAGCCCGCGCCGCCACCAGCGCCGCCAGTCGCGGCGTACCGCCGGCCGCCGGCGGACCCGGCCGGCCTCTCCCCTCCCTTCCTCACTGTCGAAGCAGAGAGTGAGGGGAAAAGGAGAGACGGCCACCGGCCGCCTCAACGCCATCCCCACCCCCTTCCTCTGACACGCGGGGCCGCGCTGACGGCGTTAGCCTACGCCGACGCCCGTCGACGCCATCCTCCTCCTCCTCTCACTGCCCGTGGGCCCACGCGACGGCCATCTAACGGCCATCACGCGCCCAGGCGCGTGGACACGATCCACATGGACCGTGAGGTCCCAGCCTCAGTCCACCGTGCCCCACCGCTCCGGCCCACGGAACATTGCGCCAGGTGGACCCCGCGCGTGCGTCAGCCTTCCCAAAATTGTTAAGTACACCCGGTAAGTGTACACAAATCCTTATTTCAAGTCCTTCCTCCACTCCAAAAATTCCCCAAATTTCTCCAAAAATATTAGGAATATTTCTAAACCTATTAGAGTCATCCAAACCATTTTAGGATATTTCTTAGCCCCAAATCCCAAAAGTGTTCCTCTCATCCAATAGAAAAGCCCCTTAAGTGTACCCCAAATCTAGCCAATCCAATTCCAAAGCTCCATAAAATCTCTAAGTTTTTTCATAAATACTAGGGATTATTCTAAGCATTCCCATGTGCTTAGTTCCCTAGGATTTATATCCTAGCCCCAAATCTCAATCGCACTATTCCAAAACCCCACCGAAACCCCGTCTAAAGCCCCGCGGACGTCGTTTCACCGTCCGATCAAAACCCGGGGTTTTGGTAAAACCTTAGCCGTTGTGCTATCCAAATCCATTCCATCCCATTAATTATTTAGAAACTTATTTCTAAATAATTAATATAATCATTCATTATTTATTCCGGGATGATTGCTTAGCGATCCAATACTCCCCGTCTCCACTATTCCAAACCTTTCTTAGAAACCACCGTAACCTGGGGATTATCTCTTGAAAATCCATATAACTCCCCGACCACTCGATCATCTCCGAGGAAAATTACTTATTAATTTCCTAGGAATTCCATTCCTTGAATCCATTAATTATTTACCATAATTAATGGATTATCTCTTAATATCACTTTTTATCCTTTATTTCTATTCTATAGGAATTGCTTGATGTATTGTTTACTGAATGTTATTTTCCATGTTTATTGATCGATAGGACGTTGGCGTGATCAGGCCCCGCCCAAGATGCCGAAGCTCACGAAGACCCAGAAGTCCAAGCCTGGTCAACGTCAAGCTTACGTACGCATTAGCGGACGTCCAAGTACCGTTCAAGAAGGCAAGTCCTGGCAACCAACTCCTTGGTCATGCCAGTCCCAGTTCCTGCATAATAAAATCAACCAAGTTAATAACATGGAATGCATACTTTGTGAAAACATAAGGAGAACCCTCTATACTCCACCTTCCCCTTGATTTAGAGCCATTTCTAGCCCAAAATCCTATTAATAACCCCGGTCACGCCCTGTCGCTGGCCGAGCGTTATTTAGAAGTAGATTTCTTAGAAATTCTACACTTTTATGATTTGAGAGGAAAGAGGTTCCGGGAGATGAGAGAGAATGTTGGATTAATATAAAATGAACCAACTAAGAATAGAACCCCTAAGGATGGACTTGCGAGTAAGGGAGGCAGCCTCGGTAGAGGATCCTGTCTCAAAGGCTTGCTCTGGTCGCATAAGGACCGGTTCACGGGAGAGTCTTTCTAATGCCAGTACCGCCATACGGGCCAAAAAGGACATAGCCTTCGGGAATGACCTGTAATGTGAGGCCTTGACCCACACCCCGCTAGCAGCTCCTAGTAAATCCATCCCAAGGAGCCGCATGATTGGTGCAAGGTGTCGACCGGCGAACTGAGTAGCACTCGGTGCCGAGTCGGGCACGCACCAAGTCGCGATACAGATGTACTGGAGACAGCCCCAGACAGAGGGCTGGGACTAGGCGGCACGGGTTGACTAAAGTACAGGGTAGGGAGACCCTGAGGGCCGAGGGCCCTAATATATGAGCTCATTTGACCCGGGTCGACATCCGCGAGGCGGATGATGATTAGTAGCCCCTGTTTAGCCCCCAGTACTATCTGTGGCTGGACCTAGGAAAGGCTGTCTGGAGACAGACGCCGGCAGGTACGGGTCTCGTAGGACGGCACTGCCTAAGTACACGGTAACTGCTGACCGACCGTATGGCATAGGGTACAACCTCTGCAGAGTAACCAATCTGTCGATAGCCGTGGCTCTCGGTTATGAGCCCATTTAGTCAAAGCCCCCGTTGATTAGCATACACCTGTAGAAATGAAGCATGAAATGACGAGACGGGCGAAGGCCCGAATGAGTGAGGCATAAGCCTGCCCAGAAGGACCCTGACGGTCTCTGGGAGAGAGAACTAAAATATGGGGACTGGCAGGGATGAGAATGCCCCTCCAGGACCAAACAACATAATACTTCTCCTTTCCCACCCCTGTTTATAAATGTACCACTTTAATATGTATTTACATTTCCACCAAAGGATAACCTCACTCCCTTGCATACATTATAATTTTACACAGGATTTGCTGAGTACCAAATTGATGTACTCAGCCTTGCTTTCACATGATTACAGGTACATGGACATGTAGGGCATTCCGGCCCATCCCCTCCTTGAATGGGTCATAATGCCACTCTCCGCTAAGGCAAAGGTAGTTATTTCTTATTTACTGCGCGTTTATTGCTTCCAATACTAATCCTGTGTAAAACCTGTATCAGAGTACTGATCCAGGGACTGATACAGGTGATTAAAAGACATCCAAAGGATGGTCGCCACGGGAGATGGTATCAGAGCGATAAATAAATTCCTAGCACCATATAAGATAGACCATACACGCTAGGAAACCCTAAACCTTCTATTCTCCTCATATCCTTCGAGATTTCTCGAAAAATCCTCATTTCACCCCCGAATTTCCCTTACCTTGTGCTTAACTCCAAATATTACTCTGACAGGTATGGATCACATGAATGAAGATTGGTTGATGATCCAAGACCATGGAGAAATTGTGAAAGAAAGTCTAGCTGAAAGGCTAGAGCTGGCGGAGTAAATAGAAGAAATCACGGAAGTATTAGGCACTAAGTCAAAGTATAAGCCTAAAGCCTTGTAGTGACGTATTTTGATTGCATAATGCTTGATTAAACCTAGTCATTAGCCCTCGCCTATCTAGAAGTTATAGGGTTGATTGATAGTTGATTGTAGAAATGTGTGGTTAGACTCCCTCGCTTCTAAAAATTTAAGGATTTTCTCTAATCTATACCTATCCAAATAATGTCAGGTTGAGCAAGGATTCGGAGATAAAGGAGATCTCTGAGAAGTAAGACCGAAGGACTGTCAAGGAATACAAGCTTTGATCCCCTTAAGCGGGGTAGATCCCGAAGCAAGCAGGACATTACATTTGGAGAGCTGCAGAAATCGGTTAAAGTGGGGCCATAACCCACAGATTCCGGAAAATACGGAGAAAGTCACATGAAAGGTATAGGAAAATCCTATACACCTAATGTGATAAAGATCAGTATTCCGAAGAAATCAATGGAAATACGGTGGAAACCTGTGGAAGCTAAGGAAATCAAAGAAGATACAATATGAGGAGTTGTATCAAGAACTTTCATCCACATGTACTATCCCGCAAATTTACGGAGTCATGAGAGCCCCGAACCCATGGGAACCAACACCAAGTCCACACCTTCCAAATAGAACCGCCTCAAGTCTATTCCTCCCACTGGCTTCTTCACGGAGTCAGCCCTCCTAACACCCCAACCCTCCCGGTCAAGTCAAATCCTTCATCCACTCTTCCCAGAAACTCTCCACCATTTCCACTTAAACCCAGATTTTGTATAACCAACTCCCCGTCGGTACTGTCCCTTAAAGGATATGCCGTACAATTCCTTGAAAAGATTTTCCCCCACCCACGTCATCCCTTATTAATCCTCACCGTCGGTACTTTAGGGAACCAACGCATATTTATTCTCACCCCCAATAGTACCCCTTCATGAACCTCGCAAGCTGTCACTTCCGGAGCTCCACTCCCACTCCTATCCGAATAACCCTCATCCCTAACCCGGAATCACCACACAAATACCCCGGGTTAGTTGACCCCTTCTTAAGAAAGGCTCTCTCTCAGGCCTCCAGGAGCCTTTACATATACATCCATCCAATACTCCACCACTATTAACCTCCACCCCACACGCACCCCCAAATACCCCCTGGGATCAATACTCGTGCATTCGCACCCCCGACAAAGCACCGCTCTTACCCGATCTAATGCTCCATCCCCAACCCCTCTGAGACACCCGTTACCTCCCGAGGATCGAGAACCCTCTCCCAATGAGGAAATTTCTCCAACCCTACAGATCATTGAGGCATGCAAGTTCCTTTACGGAAGATGCTCCTCAATTATATTCTCGGTTGTTCATAACCACAACCTCCTGACCATTCCAGAGGAATCAACCCACCGTACTCTTGATCACGGTAACCACCCAATCTCAGCCATCAAGGTTACCTACCCAAGGTCATGCCCAAGATAAACTATCGCAATCTTGGGATTTCCGGTAATATCCTTCAAGAGGGGACATGTCCTTGAACCCTGTGGAAACTATTCCACTGCAAGAAGGATTGAACCATGCTCATTTCTTGGAGCGTTCGAGGCAAACCACATGGATAAAAGAAACTTGAAGGATGGATCCTAGTGGTATAAATCGAGTGATTTGAAGAAATCACCACATAAAATATGGAGACTTATTCCACTAGATAGGTCAGCAAGCATACTGACCATCCTGCCATATTGGAAGGAGACACTTCTCAAAACATTCAGAAGAATCACCATACCAAATTATAGGATGAGAAGTGGTCACCCAAGTTTCTCCATAACTCTTGCCTCCACCAAGTAACCCGAGGGATTATACTAAGCCAATGTAGATGAAACCTCGGCTACAGCCACTGCCTCGCCCACGCCTCATTTCTTAAGTAAAAAGGAACTACTAGGAGATGAATGGTAGGAAAATGATGGTTCCAGGCACTACCTCAAGAATAAGGAACCACGAAGAAGAATATATCCAAGTAACCTCGAATAATGGGAAACTTGGATAAAGATACCACGCTCTCAAGGATAAAAGAAACTCTGGGAGTTAATTGAGAGATCAGGAATTAAACTTAAGGAAATTCAGTCAATTTTCCTTAAGTTGAAGGAAGAACCACAGGAGATGGTTCACAGGAGATAAACTGGTACAGAATAACTCTGACGATCGAGAATGAGTTATCCTGAAGGTACCAGGACTCGACATGGATATATCAAGACAAAAAAAAAATCCTGGATGAGAAGTCTAGAAAGAAACCCCAAGAATCCAGGATATCTACAAGAAAAAGGAGTGACAAGTTAATTCTCCTTAGGTGGGGTAGTAACCCCAAAAGAAGAAAGAAAATCCGGTCTCAAGAACTTGAGGATTGAAACAACCTAGAAGGGAAATTATCCTCAAGACATTCCAGACACGGTCGGAAAAAAAATTGTTGGACAAGTTCAGCGAATAACAGACAACAGCATCATAATAATATTCCCTTACAAGGAGGAAAAAGAAGAGAATAGACAAGTTACAAGAAAAAGAGGTGGCAAACATTAAAAGGAAGAAGAAGTTCCTTTTAATGAAAAATTGGAAGAAACTCCGATCCTCACCCCCTTTGAGGAAACGGTAAGTAAATTCTAGTTTTCTTTCTAACCCCAAATCTCGGGACGAGATTTCCCTTAAGTGGGGTAGCCCTGTAACGCCCTACTTTTTAAGTCATTTAGAAATGCAGGCTTATCAAAATTTTTCCTTTAATTAAACCTAATTATCTTCCCTAAACAACATTCAAAATATCTCTTCTAAAATAAACCCTACATTGACTTAAACATATGTGTTCCATTTGAATGCTTAGAAACTTTGCCAATTCCCTTAGATTCCAAACGGTAGGAATCTCTCCAAATTTCCCTTTCAATTTCTGGGATTAATATTTAAATCCAATACCAATATTAATTCTCTATTTTTAATCTCTCCCAAAATATCTCAAGTTAGTAATCATCTCAAAGGCCACATCCAAACCTTACTCAAATTTGAATCCCTACATTCAAATAAATAGGAAACCTTTTCTTTTCCTTAATGGGCCAAAACCCCGCTTCTGGCCCAGCTGTTCCACGCGGCTGAAGGACCGAAACGGCGACCAGAGAGGGGGGGAGTGAATGGGAGCCGATAAAAAATCTATCCAACCGATCCGGCTATTCTCCCAAAACAACTCCGAAACCTCCGAGAGCAATCTTGCCAAGATCACGTAGCCACTGTCAAGCTACTGACCCTAGGAACAAGAAACGAGCAGCGGAACTCGAACCAATCGAAACGAACACCAAAACGACCCGAAACACGGCTCGATCTAACACACCCAGGGGGGGCGGTTAAACCGGCCAGGGGGGCGGTTAAACCGCCCGGGCCTGGGTGGCTCGGGAAAAAGTCAAAACAAAAGTGGATCTCTCAAACCGCTTGAGCTCTTGAGGCGAGATTTTGGTCAGATGATCTAGACCTCCAGTGGAGTGTTTTCCCAAAAGATCTCGGCCTCTAACTCAATACAACTCCCGGAATCGCAGATCTCGCGAAGAACACCATGACCTCGAGTTCATCCCGAAAATCTCAAATCCAGAGCGATTCTCGGCGTTTGGGGGCAAAGGATCACCAGCAAAAGAGGCACAAGGCACTCATACGTGAATCCCCCAAAGAAATCCGAGAGAAAACGCCCTAGAACAAGAAGAACGAAAATCCCCCAAAAATAGCTCCGAAAATACCCACGAAAATAGAAAAAGGAAGGGGAGCTCGGGAAATCAAATCATGGCACAAAGATGAGCAGCACAAACTCCATCACATAACCATGAATTCACCTATACAAACTACGAAGGATTCGAAATAGCTCTAGGTGGAGGGGATGAAGGGGAAACTAGTTCAAAGGAGAAAAACAAAGAGAACTAAAGAGATAACTAGAGAGATAGCAGCCACCAGCCCTGAAGGGGCCTATTAGTAGTCCAAGTGGTGGTGCTCTAAAGACTAAACTACCCCTAAGTGATACATACCCCTCAGGGGCAAATTTGACATTTTGATCTCAGATATTTTCCGGCTCGGGCACCTTCCACTGCAAGCTAGCTTCCCTCCGACGCAAGCCTTGCAGTCACGCCGCGTGTCCTCCGGATCGAAGCTCCTCGACGCCGATTTTGGGCCGGCCCAGGGGGAGGCGGTTTAACCGCCCCTGGAAGCCACCACTGGCCCAGCAGCCCAAAACTCGCCTCGTCGAGTCCTCGGCCTTGGTTTTGAGGCCCAAACCAAGGGAAACCGTCCACCGATGATTTTGTGGCCAAATCACCAAACCCCGCGCGCAAACTTTGGTTGTTAGCCGCCACCTTGCGCCGGCTTCTCGTCCGCGTACGAGCTTCGGTTGTGAGCCGCTACCTCGCACCGGAACCACGTCCCCTTGCTCGTTCTTGCCAGCATGTGAACCGCACTTGATCCACCGGCCATCGGGTCCCTCGAACCAAGCCTACTTGTCTCTCCGCTCCTCGGAGGCCGCCATGGCTAAGACCTTTCGCGCCTGTTCTTCACCTGCACCAATGCAACCAAGCCGCATTCTACACCTGCAATACTTAAGCCAAGGGAAACGTCAATCCACACCACGTTGTCAATCACTCATCACACCAGGAAGCGACCATCCACCGGTCCTCGGACACACTGGGTCCTCAATCTCCCCCTTGATGAGTGCATTGACAACACACACATAGTAACCAATTGATATGAAGAAAATATAAAAGAAATCGAAAACAAGACTCAAGCAAGTGACTAAAAGCAAGAACAAGCCGAGAACAAAGTCACTCTGCAAGAGAAAGCTCCAGAAACGCCGACCCTTCAAGAAGAAGCGAAAGGGCTCAACACCATCGGCAGAAGAGCAAAAGCACAAAGCACAAATCACAAACTTCAAATCCTCCAACTCACTTTTCAGGACTCTCAAAGTACTCCCCCTGCAAAGATGCAACTCCCCCTGAACAAGTGAACTTGTGCGTGCGAAAAACACTCGAAAATGGCTCAAATCTCCACAAACTGTGTGCTCTCAGCACAGGGGCGGTTAAACCGCCCTGGGGGGCGGTTAAACCGCCCCTGGCAGATGACCAAAGTGAAAAGAGCCAAAATTTCACAAACCAACTCGCAACGATGCCGTTCCAACTTGAAAACCTTCCACATGTGCCCAGCAAGATTTTCTAATGATCAAACTCTCAGAAACTTCACAAATTTTCAGAAAACCACATTTGGGCAAAACTTTCAATCTCACACAAATCCGGCAAAATCTAGAGCAAAAGCTTTCTTCTAAATTCAGCAACATCTCCCCCTTGCGAAATGCTCCAGAAATTCTCCCCCTTGTTGACAATGCACACATCAAGGCAAAATGTACAAAATGCACCTACAAGCTTCTCAAATATACAATGAGCAATACAAAAAGCTACAAGTTAGAGAAGAGGCAAACAAGATAGATCATCATGTCACACGGGCATTGCCATCAAGAAGGTGAAGGCATATATCCAATTGACAAAGCCATGAGCAAGTTGTAGAGTTTTATCAAAAAAAATATCACCACATGAGCAAAAACCTAACCATGGATTGTTTAAGCAAAAGTGAACTACATCTCACCAAAATCATGAAAGGACAAGCATTCTTGACAAAAGATCATCATAAACGCCCAAGTTCTACCTATTGTCATGTCAAAGCATGGAGCCATGTGTTCACTTCTCATGGGAGACTTCTCCGGCAAACAACATGCAACCGCTTAGCACCCATGTGTGCAAGTGTGTGCAATGGTGAAAGCATAGAGACATGAGCATAATTTTCTGCAAATATATCTTTTTCTCAACTTTCTTCTTTCATACATAGACATCTCGTCTTTCAAAATTTTTCAAGTTAAGCATGGTACATGAAATGTCTTTGCGACAGAAAGAAGCTTATGCTCCTCCATAAGATAAAGCATGGGCTAAACATTTACAATGACAAAGGTCTTTGACCCAATTGAAAAGAATATCACACCCTAGCATGATCTTAAGCCAGATATAGCCATTTCGGCTCAAACAAGACATGCAAAGGTATTTACTCATGGGTGTAGAAGTTTAAGTTCAGTTTGTCATTTTAGTTCAAAAAGAGACTGTCTCAACAGAATATATATCAAAACCATCAAGAGCATAGCCATCCATACAAGCTATCCCTAGCCAGCCTGCCTAAACTCTAAAATGTAGCAAGTTGTACCAATCACTGCATATAGGAGAAGCTCATCCTAAGATATGATACAAAAGATGAAATCAAGATACAAAAGCAAGAAAAATATACATCAAGATACAAAGATGGTACAACAGTATACATATGCTACAAGAGAGGCCTCCAAAACTCAGCTCAGAAAACCGCACACACACCAAGTTCTCCTCGCAAGCGGGTGAAGGTAACTTGGTCAAGTGGCTTAGTGAAAATGTCTGCAAGTTGGTTTTGGGTAGAAACATGGGCAAGCTCAATCTCAAAACACAAGCGCAATCAAAGCACAAATACAAAGCTCCCCCTGGAATGTGCAACCGAAATGCAAATCCAAGGTTCAGGTTCAATTATCAGCTCCCCTTGGAATGTGCAACTGAAATGCAAATCCAAGGTTCAGGTGCAAACTTCAAACTGCCATGATATGCACAATCAAAATGCAAATGCAGCAAACTCACAATCTCATGCAATCCAAAAAGCTATAAGCAAAGTCATCTCCTTGTCAAACCAACTTGAGCAAATTTCTCCCCGTTAAATAAAGCTGAGCTCCCCCTCAATCAAGGACACCTAGAAAAACTAGAAAAGGTGTACAAAAGCAAATGAAAAGCTCCATCATAAAAAGGAAGAAAAATCTCAAATGAGCAAAATGCAACAAAAGATGCCAACTAAAAGGATACCAGATAAACAAATGTACAATATGCTACACAAAACATAAAAATCATGATACATGCACAAAGCAAGCTAAATATACACAGATGAACACAAGAGTGTACAAGGGATATACTCACAATACATAGTGTACAAGGGCCACATCGGGGCCATCCAAAAGGTGTGGAGAACCATCAAACCTTGATCATGCAAAAGACCAAGAGTCACCAAGCTCATGTTCTCCATACCTCACACCTGCACAATCAAAAGCGAGAACGAGAACGAGCGAATGACTCGACACTGGGGTTAGCACAGAAAGAGTCAAACCAGTGTCGGGCCATCTGCTCAAAAGAGGGGTTAGCAAAATCAACTCTACCACGTGAAACCCTCTCGTCTCTCACCATCGGACCTCTAGCACCACGCGGGGGAAAACGTGGCCTAGACTCTCTCCTAGCCTCAAAGCTACGGTCGAACCTCCCTGAACCAAACTGACCACGAAACGGAGGCCGCCTAGCAAACTCACGACTAGCTGGAACACCACGACTACCAAACGAAGGAGCTGCACGCACAAAGCCCTCTCTCCTAGGCAAGGGTGAACGAGACACAGGCACACTACGGGAAGAGTGGTACCTGTCCCTGTTCCCCATCTCCTTCTCTCGTCTCACCTCCCTCTCTTCTTCCTCCAGCAAAACTCCTCTAGGTGACCATCCCTTCCACAATGATCACAATGGAAGCGGACTGGCTTTGGCTTTGGGGTTTCTCTCGGCTGTGGCTTCTCTCTCGGCTGGTAAACCCCACTCTTCACAAAGGTCACTCTCTTTTGGAAGTTGCTTGTCTTTGGGGGAAACTTGGGAGGATCTGGAGTGGTGTCAAGCTTGTTCAACAGGTGGTTGGGTTTAGGTGTGAAGCTGTTCTTTGGTGGAGTTTTCTCTGGTGGTGTTGGGGTACTTGTGGTGGAACTAGTTTGCTCCCTCTCTTTTCCACCACTACACTCACCAACTTCCTCAGAACCCAGACCACGACCATCAGCTCTCTTGAACCCAGCAATCAACATCTTAAGCTGTGGCTCGCGACCCGACAACCAACCCAAACATTGACGCAACTCATCATTTTCATCTTGCAAACGATCAACAGATTGCGCCAGCTCAACATTCCTCAAAGCAACAACATCACAAGCCGAACAAGAGTTTGCAATAGGAGATTTCAATTGAGCTTCAAGCGAACTGATCATGGTACGAGATTCAAGCAACTGAGCATGTAAAACAGGAGAAGAAGTACAAGCACCTAGCAAAGAAGGTCTAGACTTCAACTCAGCAATCTCAACCCTAGCATCTTCTAGATCATCTAGGCATGTCATGTGTTTCTCCTTAAGAACAACCAGATCAGCAAGATGCACATCACAGAAAGAGCATTCGATCTCATCAGAAACAATAGGAGCATCTTTCAACACAGCTATCTCAGCTCTAGCACTTGCCAACTCAGTTTCAAGCTCAGCCACTTTCTTGCTAGACTCGCTAAGCACAGACTCAAAATCCATCGCCTTCTTTCTAGTCTCAGAAAGTAAGGCCTCAAGCTCAACTATTCTTTCCTTTGATTCTCCTAGCAAGGACCTAAACTCTCTCTTCTCCTTGTTGGTCTTCCTAAGCACATCATCGCGATTATCGACCAACTGCTCTAATCTAGCAATCTCCTTACGCAAAGAGGTGGGATCGGTCAATACCTCATCCTCGGAGTCGGAGTCGGAGTCAGAGTCGTAGTCGGAGACGTTCTTGTTGTTGGAGTCGTGCGCCATGGTGCAGAAGTTCATAGCGACCCCAGAAAGCCCGTTGAAGTTGCGGTTCCTGTGCTTCTTCTCCTTGCGGTGGCCGCGGTCTTCTTCCTCGTTGCTTGAGCTTGACGAGGTGTCGGTGTTCTCCTCCTTGTTCTTGTGCTTGGAGTGGTGCTTTTCCTTGGAACGGTGCTTGTGGTCGTCTCGCGGGCGGTGCTTGCGGTTGTAGTCGTTCTTGATCTCCTCGGGGCACTCGGCGATGAAGTGGCCCATCTTCCCGCATCTGTAGCACGTACTCCCGGCACGCCTCGAACCCTTGCGGTTCTGGTACATCCGCTCGAACCTCCTCGTGAGCAACGCGAGATCCTCCTCGCTCAGCACCTCATACTCTTCATCTGGAAGGGACACAAGAGAAGACAAAGCAAAGTGTCTAGGAGTGTTAGCATGTCCATATCCAGAGCCACCGACTAGAGCCAGACTATGTGGATCAGTCGGACTCTTAGCCTTGGCAAGCAACTGTCTGTCCACCTCGGAAGACTTCAACTTCGAGAAAAGCTCATCAACAGAAAGAGTCTCATAGTTTGCCGACTCCATGATCGCCTCAACCTTGGCACCCCACACGGATCTATCAAGTGCTTGCAGGAGCTTGATAGCTCGGTCATGATCCGAGTATGGGAGCACGGTAATGTTGGCTTTCATGTTGTTGACGATAGACGTGAAACGCTGAAACAAAGCATCAACCGACTCTCCAGGCAAATGAGCGAAATTCTCATACTCTCTCCTGTACATCGAGAAAAGCCTAGCCTTGACATGGCTATCGCCACCGTGGGCTACCTTGAGCTTCTGCCAGATCTGGCAAGCTAGGTCCTCGCCCAGAACACGCTCAAACTCCTCGGCAGACAAAGCACGGAACAAGTAGTCAACAGCTCGGGCATTCGCCTCAAATCTATCCTTTGCATCCTGGGCATCTAAGTTGGTGGGATTGACATAGTTTTCATCTTTCATCACATCCCATAGCAACTTTCCTTTGCCTCGCAAGAAAGCGCCCATACGCGCAACCCAGTTCGGGTAGTTCTTCCCATCGAAGTGCGGAGGCCCGGAACCCCGATCTTGGTACGCCATCTTTGGATCTTAGACTGGTTAGAGTCGCAAAGACCCGTAACCGGCTTTGATACCAATTGAAGGACCGAAACGGCGACCAGAGAGGGGGGGAGTGAATGGGAGCCGATAAAAAATCTTTCCAACCGATCCGGCTATTCTCCCAAAACAACTCCGAAACCTCCGAGAGTAATCTTGCCAAGATCACGTAGCCACTGTCAAGCTACTGACCCTAGGAACAAGAAACGAGCAGCGGAACTCGAACCAATCGAAACGAACACCAAAATGACCCGAAACACGGCTCGATCTAACACACCCAGGGGGGGCGGTTAAACCGGCCAGGGGGGGCGGTTAAACCGCCCGGGCCTGGGTGGCTCGGGAAAAAGTCAAAACAAAAGTGGATCTCTCAAACCGCTTGAGCTCCTGAGGCGAGATTTTGGTCAGATGATCTAGACCTCCAGTGGAGTGTTTTCCCAAAAGATCTCGGCCTCTAACTCAATACAACTCCCGGAATCGCAGATCTCGCGAAGAACACCATGACCTCGAGTTCATCCCGAAAATCTCAAATCCAGAGCGATTCTCGGCGTTTGGGGGCAAAGGATCACCAGCAAAAGAGGCACAAGGCACTCATACGTGAATCCCCCAAAGAAATCCGAGAGAAAACGCCCTAGAACAAGAAGAACGAAAATCCCCCAAAAATAGCTCCGAAAATACCCACGAAAATAGAAAAAGGAAGGGGAGCTCGGGAAATCAAATCATGGCACAAAGATGAGCAGCACAAACTCCATCACATAACCATGAATTCACCTATACAAACTACGAAGGATTCGAAATAGTTCTAGGTGGAGGGGATGAAGGGGAAACTAGTTCAAAGGAGAAAAACAAAGAGAACTAAAGAGATAACTAGAGAGATAGCAGCCACCAGCCCTGAAGGGGCCTATTAGTAGTCCAAGTGGTGGTGCTCTAAAGACTAAACTACCTCTAAGTGATACATACCCCTCAGGGGCAAATTTGACATTTTGATCTCAGATATTTTCCGGCTCGGGCACCTTCCACTGCAAGCTAGCTTCCCTCCGACGCAAGCCTTGCAGTCACGCCGCGTGTCCTCCGGATCGAAGCTCCTCGACGCCGATTTTGGGCCGGCCCAGGGGGAGGCGGTTAAACCGCCCCTGGGGGCGGTAAACCGCCCCTGGCAGCCACCACTGGCCCAGCAGCCCAAAACTCGCCTCGTCGAGTCCTCGGCCTTGGTTTTGAGGCCCAAACCAAGGGAAACCGTCCACCGATGATTTTGTGGCCAAATCACCAAACCCCGCGCGCAAACTTCGGTTGTTAGCCGCCACCTTGCGCCGGCTTCTCGTCCGCGTACGAGCTTCGGTTGTGAGCCGCTACCTCGCACCGGAACCACGTCCCCTTGCTCGTTCTTGCCAGCATGTGAACCGCACTTGATCCACCGGCCATCGGGTCCCTCGAACCAAGCCTACTTGTCTCTCCGCTCCTCGGAGGCCGCCATGGCTAAGACCTTTCGCACCTGTTCTTCACCTGCACCAATGCAACCAAGCCGCATTCTACACCTGCAATACTTAAGCCAAGGGAAACGTCAATCCACACCACGTTGTCAATCACTCATCACACCAGGAAGCGACCATCCACCGGTCCTCGGACACACTGGGTCCTCAGCGGCCCGTTGCCAAAGTCCGCATCCCGTCCCCCAACTCTTAGCCTCATCCGCCCCCTCCCCTCCTCCAGCCGGCCCACGGCCCACCCGCGCGCGCCATCCTCCCCTTCCCTTTCCTCCATTCCGGCCCAGCGCCTCCCCACCTTTTCATCCCCGCAAGGCCCGCTCCGTTTCTCCCCCGCTTGGCCCAGCAGCACGCTCGGCGGCCCGTGCACACACGCGGCCCACTTCTCCTCTTCGGCCCGGCTCGCGCGTGCTGACGCCAGCACGACGTCACCTTCTTCCTCCTCCCTCCCCGCGTCACTCCGCTGCGCCGCCGTCAGCCACGACTCCCCGTCGGGCGCCGGCACCTCCACGCTTTCCCCGCCGTCAGATTCGCCCACATCCAAGCGCAGGCGAGCTACATCCCAGCCGCCACGTATTCCGGCCAGCCGCCGTTGACACCTCAGTCAAGGTGCCATTAATGGCAGCCCTGGCGCCCATCCCTGGCGCCCATACCTCCTCTCCATGGCATTCCGTACAGGACTGCGGACGAGCCACCACCGCGCGATGCACCTCGTACGGCCAAGATGAACGACGATTGCGGCGCCTGCCTCTACCCTCGCATCCCCGGCCACGCTCCGTCGCCGGAGCTCAAGCTTTCCTTGAACCGCCGCGTGTCCTATCCCGGCGACCTCCCTGCTCAACGTGGCCGCCTCCGGTGCGTCCACTCGCCCTATAAAAGAGCACCCCTTCCACCCTCCGAAACCCACACCTCCACGCCGATGCCGAGCTTGGAGCTCGAGCTCCCTCTCTGCTCCTCCCCGCCGCCGCGGCCAGCCACACTCCACCCCCGTCGCGCCGAACCCCGCGACGCCTTCCCTGCACCACAGCCAGCGCAGCACCGCCGTGCCGGCCAGCACCACCACGCGCCCCCTGCGGGCACCACCGCCAGCGCCGCCGCTACCAGCATCGCCGCCGTGCCCCACGCCGCTCTCCACCGCCGCCGTGCACGCTCCGACTCCGCATCACCGCGCGCCACCACACCTACTCCGCCACGTGCGTGCACCGCTGCACGCCGCCACCAGCAGCGCCTCGCTGCTGGTGCTGCCCCGCAGGCCGCTTCCCACCGCACCGCCACCAGCTCCACCCACCGCCGCACCTAGCCACCGCCGGCGCCGCCGCTGCAGGCCCGGCCGCTACCGCGTCGGCACGCCCCGCGCCTGCGCGCCCCGCGCCACCACACGCGTGCGGCACAAGCCCGCGCCGCCACCAGCGCCGCCAGTCGCGGCGTACCGCCGGCCGCCGGCGGACCCGGCCGGCCTCTCCCCTCCCTTCCTCACTGTCGAAGCAGAGAGTGAGGGGGAAAAGGAGAGACGGCCACCGGCCGCCTCAACGCCATCCCCACCCCCTTCCTCTGACACGCGGGGCCGCGCTGACGGCGTTAGCCTACGCCGACGCCCGTCGATGCCATCCTCCTCCTCCTCTCACTGCCCGTGGGCCCACGCGACGGCCATCTAACGGCCATCACGCGCCTAGGCACGTGGACACGGTCCACATGGACCGTGAGGTCCCAGCCTCAGTCCACCGTGCCCCACCGCTCCGGCCCACGGAACATTGAGCCAGGTGGACCCCGCGCGTGCGTCAGCCTTCCCAAAATTGTTAAGTACACCCGGTAAGTGTACACAAATCCTTATTTCAAGTCCTTCCTCCACTCCAAAATTCCCCAAATTTCTCCAAAAATATTAGGAATATTTCTAAACCTATTAGAGTCATCCAAACCATTTTAGGATATTTCTTAGCCCCAAATCCCAAAAGTGTTCTTCTCATCCAATAGAAAAGCCCCTTAAGTGTACCCCAAATCAGCCAATCCAATTCCAAAGCTCCATAAAATCCCTAAGTTTTTTTCATAAATACTAGGGATTATTCTAAGCATTCCCATGTGATTATTTCCCTAGGATTTATATCCTAGCCCCAAATCTCAATCGCACTATTCCAAAACCCCGCCGAAACCCCGTCTAAAGCCCCGCGGACGTCGTTTCGCCGTCCGATCAAAACCTGAGGTTTTGGTAAAACCTTAGCCGTTGTGCTATCCAAATCCATTTCATCCCATTAATTATTTAGAAACTTATTTCTAAATAATTAATATAATCATTCATTATTTATTCTGGGATGATTGGTTAGCGATCCAATACTCCCCGTCTCCACTATTCCAAACCTTTCTTAGAAACCACCGTCACCTGGGGATTATCTCTTGAAAATCCATATAACTCCCCGACCACTCGATCATCTCCGAGGAAAATTACTTATTAATTTCCTGGGAATTCCATTCCTTGAATCCATTAATTATTTACCATAATTAATGGATTATCTCTTAATATCACTTTTTATCCTTTATTTCTATTCTATAGGAATTGCTTGATGTATTGTTTACTGAATGTTATTTTCCATGTTTATTGATCGATAGGACGTTGGCGTGACCAGGCCCCGCCCAAGATGCCGAAGCTCACGAAGACCCAGAAGTCCAAGCCTGGTCAACGTCAAGCTTACATACGCATTAGCGGACGTCCAAGTACCGTTCAAGAAGGCAAGTCCTGGCAACCAACTCCTTGGTCATGCCAGTCCCAGTTCCTGCATAATAAATCAACCAAGTTAATAACATGGAATGCATACTTTGTGAAAACATAAGGAGAACCCTCTATACTCCACCTTCCCCTTGATTTAGAGCCATTTCTAGCCCAAAATCCTATTAATAACCCCGGTCATGCCCTGTCGCTGACCGAGCGTTATTTAGAAGTAGATTTCTTAGGAATTCTACACTTTTATGATTTGAAAGGAAAGAGGTTCCGGGAGATGAGAGAGAATGTTGGATTAATATAAAATGAACCAACTAAGAATAGAACCCCTAAGGACGGACTTGCGAGTAAGGGAGGCAGCCTCGGTAGAGGATCCTGTCTCAAAGGCTTGCTTTGGTCGCATAAGGACCGGTTCACGGGAGAGTCTTTCTAATGCCAGTACCGCCATACGGGCCAAAAAGGACATAGCCTTCGGGAATGACCTGTAATGTGAGGCCTTGACCCACACCCCGCTAGCAGCTCCTAGTAAATCCATCCCAAGGAGCTGCATGATTGGTGCAAGGTGTCGACCGGCAAACTGAGTAGCGCTCGGTGCCGAGTCGGGCACGCACCAAGTCGGGATACAGATGTACTGGAGACAGCCCCAGACAGAGGGCTAGGACTGGGCGGCACGGGTTGACTAAAGTACAGGGTAGGGAGACCCTGAGGGCTGAGGTCCCTAATATATGAGCTCATTTGACCCGGGTCGACATCCGCGAGGCGGATGATGATTAGTAGCCCCTGTTTAGCCCCCAGTACTATCTGTGGCTGGACCTAGGAAAGGCTGTCTGGAGACAGACGCCGGCAGGTACGGGTCTCGTAGAACGGCACTGCCTAAGTACACGGTAAGTGCTGACCGACCGTATGGCATAGGGTACAACCTCTGCAGAGTAACCAATCTGTCGATAGCCGTGGCTCTCGGTTATGAGCCCATTTAGTCAAAGCCCCCGTTGATTAGCATACACCTGTAGAAATGAAGCATGAAATGACGAGACGGGCGAAGGCCCGAATGAGTGAGGCATAAGCCTGCCCAGAAGGACCCTGACGGTCTCTGGGAGAGAGAACTAAAATATGGGGACTGGCAGGGATGAGAATGCCCCTCCAGGACCAAACAACATAATACTTCTCCTTTCCCACCCCTGTTTATAAATGTACCACTTTAATATGTATTTACATTTCCACCAAAGGATAACCTCACTCCCTTGCATACATTATAATTTTACACAGGATTTGCTGACTACCAAATAGATGTACTCAGCCTTGCTTTCACATGATTACAGGTACATGGACATGTAGGGCATTCCGGCCCATTCCCTCCTTGAATGGGTCATAATGCCACTCTCCGCTAAGGCAAAGGTAGTTATTTCTTATTTACTGCGCGTTTATTGCTTCCAATACTAATCCTGTGTAAAACCTGTATCAGCGTACTGATCTAGGGACTGATACAGGTGATTAAAAGACATCCAAAGGATGGTCGCCACAGTGGGGGCGAGCTGTGCTGCGCGGGGGAGAAGAGGGGGAGCGGAGTGGGCCGTGGGCCTGCCGTGGGAGGTGGAGGGGCGGGCTGAGAGGGGAGTCTGGGGGGGTGAAGATAGACTTTAGGTTTGGGGCTGCAAGGGGAGGTGGGCTGAAAAGAAGGCTGTGGCCCGTTAGTGAAAAAAAAAGGTTTTCTAATTGTTTGGGGTTTGGATTTGAATGTAAATTTAGATTCGAATGAGATTTCGAAGTGGGGCTTGAAGGAGATAGGTTTACGATATTTTAGAGATATCTGAGATCGTAATATTCAAATTAAATTTGAATATTAATTCTAAATATTGGAATGGAAGAGAGATTTGGGAGGGATTTCTATCTCTTAGAATTTAGAGATCGGAAAGGGCTCTAAGTATTCAAATGCATCACTCATGGCAAGTTAAATGCATGGTTTAATTTATGAAACATATTTTGAATATTAGAGAGAAAAGTATTACATTTAATTGCGGAAATTATAGAAAATACATATTTTTAAATGCTCTTAAAAAGACGGGGAGTTACACTTGCGGCCTTGCCCCAGGCTGGAGTTCGCGTGCCATGGCGGAGCCATGGTCGCAGTGGGTTCGTGAACACGGGCGCGTTCAAGGATGGCGGCGACGGGCTCCTGCACACAATCAGCGGCTCGAAGGCACGCGCACACGGGGGAAAGGGGTGGCCTTGCTGCGAGGGTTCCTACGCCGGGAGTTCATGGTGCCCCATGGTCGCGGCGGCGCGGGTCACGGCGGGGTAGAGGTGAGCGGCGGCGGGGTGCTCACCTCGGGTCGGCGGGGTAGGCGAAGCAGGCCTGGGGAAGTGTTGGTGAAGACGCGGCGTAGTCGAAGGAGAGCAGCGATAGGGAAGAAGACCCGGGACGGTCGTCGTCTTCTTGCTCCGGGAAGTAGCGGCGGCGGCGCTCCGGTGCTTGGCTCGGCTCCGGCTCGCTCCCTCCTTCCTCGCCTTCTTCTTCTCCTCCTTCCTTTCCTCGTGCGGCGGCGGCTAGACGAAGGGCAAGTGCCCGAGCGGGTGGATGGAGAGGTGGAGTGGGCGCTCCTCGGCTTTATAGCGGCGGCGCGGCCGGGTGGAGAAAGGAGGACGGCTAGGGTTGGAGCGGGCGCGTGAGCGGAAGGCTCGCGAAGCGGGACACGCGGCATGGCGGGAGAGGCCTAGGGCTCGGGTTGATGGGGCACGGCGCGGCCTTGGCGTGCGGGCCTGAGCGCGCGCGGCGAGAAGTATCGGCCGCTCGCGAGATGGCGCGAGGGGCTGCTCGATCTAGGGTTTAGGGTGTAGCCGAGAGGGGTGGATCGGAGGTTAGGGTTCCCGGGTCCGCGAGATGGTCTCGCGCGCGGGAGCGGGCGGCGGCGAGAAGGTGGTGCCGGCGGGGTAGGAGAGTGGCGGTGGCGAGAGGGAGGTAAGAGAGAAAGCTGACAGGTGGGACCCGCCTATCAGTGGAAGAAAGAGAGGGACGGCGCACGGCGGGAGGTAGCGGGCCGGCGGGGTGTTGGGCCGCGGGGAAAGGAAGAGGGAAACGGGCCAGGGGGGTTAGGGTGGATCGGGCTAGAAGTAGAGGGGCCACATTCAGACTTAGTTAGCGGGCTGGGTTAGTGAGTTAGGGCCCATGTTAGGTTTTTGTTTTTAAACTTTATTTGATTTGGATTTGAATCAATTCAAATCCAAATCATACTCAAACAAACTCAAATAAATTCTAAATAAAATCTAAGTGTTCACACTAAGACATAAACACCTTAACAAAATATTTATTTTATTATTTAATTCTAAGAATTTTGGGGAAGGTCCAATGAAGACAACCTTATATTTTTCCTATCTAGCAATAAATTCACGAAAATTTTTTAAATCCATATTTTTAATATTATAAACATTACAGAAAAAATCTGGGATGTTACAGCGCGTGCGCTCAGAACAACGTCAATGCTGGCGCTTGGTGGATAAGAGCAAGTATTATAAGGCCACCTCATCAAGCTAAATGGAAAAACACGTCAGCATGGTCTGATGTGGAAAAGAGAGAAATAATGAGAGAGAAGAAAGCAGATGCATGCTGATAGCTTGCTCAACACGGGTGCATAGAGCGTTTTTCACTAGCCATCACGGCTTGTTAGGCTTATATTGGCTTAGGACGCTACAGAAGCTGAAGAGCATTAAAAGTTGGACCACATGGGTGAATAAAAAATGGAATCAATTCTTTGGATGGATGACCTAGCAACTGCTCTAAGGGCAGCCCCAACCCATAGTTTCTATGGATAATGTCTATACTGACACATCAGCAAAACATCGTCTCAAGAAACTACATAGTCCAACCCATAGTTTCTTATTGTGGGTCCTAATAAATTACTTGTCTCTCTCCCTCCCATCCTCCTCCCTTCTCTTCTGTCCATCTATCGAGAGTCCAGACCTTCGCTTCGCAACGGCAAGTCGGCAAGCAAGCAGCAGCTCAAGCTCTGCATACTTTCTTCCGTCCAAATCTCAAGAGCCAGCATCACTTCTCCAAAATTCCTCACACCATGTACAACGCTCACATTCCGATTTTTTCCTCACGCAAGCAGCAGCAACAAGCGAGCACAACAAGCCAGCAATGGATCCCGCCCTGCTATTCTCTCAATTAGCAGATGGAGCCGGACAGCGCACAAGCAAGCACGGAGGGGCCAACAGAGCGGAGCGTGCGATGCTGGCGGCAGCAGGAGCGGAGATACGGAGGTGACAGGAAGGGCGTCCACACGGTCATGGGCCGGCAACGAGAAGCTCGTGGAGGTAAGGCCAAGGCGACAAGCACGGAGCGATCTGCAATCGTTAGTCCGGGGCACAATGGCAGGCCGTCGACGAGCGGCTCGAGCAGCGACGTCGTGGCGGATCCGCGGGCCGGCGGCGACCGGGCGGCACGGACACGACGGATCCATGGCCGCCGAGCAACTGGCCATGGCGACCGGCATGCATGATTTCGACTTGTCCCTTGCTGGGTCCCACAGAAAAAAGGAGGGGAAGAAACGCAGAACGCTCCCAACGCAGAAACAGCAGCGTCTACGTGCCTTGGTTGTCGAGTCGACGCCCTTTCTAATGGGCCCTTAGATGTTTCGCGAAATTTTTTTCGAGTATGTTCCTTCACATGCATGGCATATTAAATGTAGTCGAAAAAATAACCCATTATATGGATGGAGTATACTTCGCGAGACGAATCTAATGAGCCTAGTTAGGTCATGATTAGACAATAAATTGCTACAGTAACGATGTGCTAATGACGAATTAATTAGACTCATTAGGTTCGTCTTGCGATGAACTGACAGAATCTGTAATTAGCTTTGTAATTAGTATATATTTAATACTTCAAATTTATGCCCGACATACTGTAAATTTTTTTCGCGAAACATCTAAACGCGGCCATTTGAGAAAGGAAGTCTTCATTTTTTCCTCTCTTTTCTCATTAATTGAGTCGCCGCATCATATTTTGCTGACATGGATCCCTATTTAATGCTATGGAAATCATTCTACATGGAGGGTTGGGACTGCCTAAGGCCATCCGCAACAGTCTCTTACTACTGCAGTGTCCATGTAGGATATAGACAATACTATAGATTCTTTGGCCATCAGTTTCACTATAGCACAATTCTCTGAATACACTTGGCCTACATGTTAATATTTCTTTAATCCCACTTCGCTGCCCAGGAGCTCGGCACGAAAACAGCGTAGTGCGGGCCCGCCCGATGTGGGAACGCGCGCCGGCGAGAGTCGCTTGCCGTAGCGACATTTTTTCTCTCTCCACCCTTCTCTCGATGTGGATGTGCTATAGCAATGTAGCATGCCACTATCGACCCATTCCGGGTGGCTAACGAGGACGCGATAATTGTAGGGTCTTGATGTTTGGTCCGTGGTGGCAGAGCTTTTGTACACTGATATTGCAGTTCGGGGTTACCGAAGCAGGGGCTCATCACTTCTTCTCTGTATTCACCGCACATCTCATCTTCCTTTTTTTTTAGCCGAAGCCGGCACATCTCGAGCACGTTTGGATGAATGCCAATGCTGGCCTTACCAATTTTTTGGACGTTGACTGATCTATGCGAGTGTGTTTGGACTGTGACCAATTTTTGGCGCGCCCATGTTGCTGCACCAGTGCCCAGTTCATTTCTGCGCCAATGCAAAGGCGAAACGGTGGCGGACGATTCCTTCGCCAATAATTTGGCTAGCCAACAGTTGGCTAGCCAAATTATGTGCCATTCCTTATGTGCCATTCCGCGCTGGCGACCCCAGGTGAAGGTGATGATCTTAATCTACCGCTTGCGTGGCCGTGTGGGTAAGGATGGAGATGGATGTCTGGACATCCGAAACATCTGTATTCGGATTCGATAAAAACGTAAATATGGATATCCTTATTCGTATTCAATTTTAATATGGATGTCAAATGGATGTATCCGAATTCGATTTCCAACAATTTTCTCTATCTGATTCCAGATTCGTATTCGAGAAAAATTCAAAACATTCGGCATTCGACATTCGTATTCGAGAAAAATCCGAAACATTCGACATAAATTAAATTCTCTTTTTAACTAACTATTAATTATAAATTATATAAACTGTTTAATCAATTTAAAAATTATCTACATGATAATTACTAATTATATTGATTATAATATTACTAATGGTATATAAAATAAATTTTAATTAACTTTAAGATGGACAATCATACCAATTTTAACTACTTTAATTTATTTATCTAATTAATAAATTATATTTTACTTACTATTTTCTTATTAAAATATTTTATATATTATGAAAAATATTTATATTTATATTTGTATATTTAATTATTCAAATATATATAACATACATGAGATCTATACACATAATATACTCTTAAAACAATCCATAGAGTGAATTAATACACAGTAAGACATTTTCTGTCAAAATCAACTAAACATCCGAATGCGAATCCGAATTCGAACTATTCGTTTTGTATTCGTATTCGATAAGATTCGTATTCGTATCCGAATTCGAATTAAAATGTGGTAAATAGTGGTATCCGAATTCGAACCCATTCATATTCGATCTGAATCCATCCTTACGTGTGGGCATGGCTCGGCGCATCGTCTTTCAGTCGTCCTTTGGCACGGGGCCACAAGTTGCAATCGATGGCGTGTCAATGGTCAGAGTTGGGCTAGTTGTGTCCGAAACTGAGTTCCGACGTCAAGCACCTTCTCTTGGGTGCTTCGACAATGGTGAAATGGAATAGCAGTGTTGGTTACATGGTTGGTGTTGGTAGGGAATCCTGGCCCCACTCTCGTCGGCGGTGAGGCCCATGTCTGTTACTTCCCTCACTGAAGGCATTGTCGAGACCTCCGCTCACTTTTTTTGCATGGATCTTTCTTGAGTGAAAGCTTAGCACTGGTTTCTCTAGTCATGCGGCGACGACGTCTCTCGATATCGTGCTCTCCTTGGAGACGTCATTATTAGGATTGATCTCCCTCCGGTGGGTCCAATGGCCCACTGGGCCTAGATCTAGCGCCCTGATCGGGGGTGCACCAACCATAATGGTTGGCGGGCCCCTCTTGCACTGCGCCGTATAAAGAGGTGGGGTCGGACGGCTCAAGACACGAGGTTCACCTGAGCCGCCACCCCCACCGATCCGGGGGCGCAGGAGTAACGGGAAGCACCCCAACCCCGGCGTCCCGACGAGCACCGGCACTGCGCGTCGCTGCCCTAGGGCAACCTGCACCGACCGAACGAGATGGCCAGCTCCAGTTCCTCCACCGTCGCTGCCGCACCCCGCGGCGAAGGTATGGATCCGCTCTCCTCTCCCCTCTCTACCCCTACTAGTAGATCCGTGCATGTGCATCTCTTGAACTCTGTTAAACCACATGGTCCCAGCTATTTGTGCATATAGTGATCCTAGGGGTCTAACATTGGTATCATACGCCTACTAGAAGTAGAAATAGATCGGGAAAATCAAAGAAAATCGATTGAAAATCGAAAAAGAAAAAGACCCGAAACCCTAACTCTAACCCTAGATCTAGATCTGGGGTAAAAGAAAAGGAAGAAAGAGAGGGGAAGAGGCCGCAAGGCCTTACCTACCTCGTCGCCGACGTCCACCGCCGCTGGACAGAGCCGAGCCGCGGCCGCGAAACACCACCGCGCGGGCGGGCTCGGAGCCACCGAGGCGCTGCTCGACGGCGGCGCACTCTCCCGCAAGGGGAGCGCACTCGCCGGCAAGGAGCACCACGGCGGCGCCGCCGTCTTCTCCAACTCCAGCCTCGGGCCGGCTCTCCGGATCTCGCTGTGGGGGAAGGAGGGGGAAATGGGGAGCACAGAGGAGGGAGGGGTAGCCGCGGCCGAGCGTCGGCGGCGCCTCCCGTCACCGCCGCCGGCAGCGCCATGCGCGGGAGAGAAGGCGCCGCCGCCTGCGGGCACGAGACGGGCGCGGGGGGGGGGAGGGGGGGAGGGATTTCTCCCCCCCAGTCGGTCGCCCTTTATACCGCGCCATCAGCGCCGGGGGCGCCGCTCGGCCGTCGATCTTTGATCGGACGGTCGGCGGCGTCGGCTGCTCGCGCGGGCCGGATTCGGCCCATGAGGGGCGCGGCGCTGGGCCGCCTCGGCAGCCCAGGCGCGCGCGCAGTAACTGGCCGCGAGCCGTTTTCGCGTGTGTGCCAAAAGTGTAGGCCGTGAACAGTAACCTTTTTCATTTATTTGAATGATTTTCAGGGGTATATTTCCATGTATTTTGATAGTTTCTTGTATAGTTTGAATTTCTATGCATTTTGAACCAACGAGATAAATGTTTAGAAGTACAAAATTGAAAGTTTATGCCCCTGAACAGTAAAGTTTTATGAATTTTATTCATGTTTCCGCTGCAAAGATTAATATGTTGTTCTTTTAAATTTAAGTTGAACCAACGAGATGATTAAATTTGAAAGAATGTTTAAAGTTTAATTTTGAACAAATTATGATATGGTTATTTTCTGACCAACGTTGTTAATAATTGTATCATAATTAAAAGGATATATGCTTTTATTTCTATTTCTGCCCAACGGTGATGTAGATTTAAATTGCATAAACAGTTGTATGTATTATTTTTAACCAACGTTGGATTAATGCATGCAATTGTTAGTTTTGTCACCTGTAATTGTGAATTTCAGTATACTCCAACTTAATGGCTAGTCTCAAGGAGATTCCAGTTCTCGTGGGAGACAATTATGCAGAGTGGAGGGAAAAGATTGATTCCACCTTCATCTGTAATGACATTAAGTGGGTGACCACCACACCATAGCCAGAAAAGCCACCGAAACCGGTGAGAGCTGATAATGAGACTGATGCAGATTGGCAGCAAAGGGAGAGGGATTATGCCCTTCTTGTGATGGCTGACAGCCTCTCAAAGAGACAATGGCTCATTGCAAGTAAAAAGTGCATGGCCTTGATAAGGAACACAATTGAGCCAGATTTCTTTGGCTCGATTGAAGAGAGTGTCTCCACTGCGGAGTACCTTGATAACATAAAGAGCCATTTCACTATGTGTCATCACTGCCACAAGGAGGGACACTACAAGTATAACTGCCCAGATTGGCTAAAGTATGTGATGGTTTTTAAATGTGAGAATGTAAATGTAATTTCATTGGTAAATGAATCCTTGTATACACAGTTTTTTAAATCTACTTGGTGGATTGACTTGGGTGCAACTGTTCATGTTGCAAATTCTTTACAGGGATTCCATACGACAAGGACTACGCTAAGAAGCGCAAGATGCGTTGAAGTAGCGAATGGAGTGCAAGCGAAGGTGGAAACTGTCGGCGACGTCTCCCTTGACTTAGTTGACAGTTTTTATTTTTTGCTTAAAGATGAATTTTATGTTCCTTCGCTTTAAAAAAATGGTTTTTTATTATCTTTTTGGTGATGGTGTCAGTGTTCTACCGTCGATCCTACCGAGGGGTACCCCGAGGTAGTAGAGTTTCAGGTGGGTTTCGCCGAGATCAGGAACGCAAAGGCAAAAAGACTCAGGATTTAGACAGGTTCGGGCAGCTTAGAAGGCGTAATACCCTACGTCCTGTGTGGTGATTGGTATTGATGAGATCGTCTTCTCTGTTGAGAGACTTGGGTTCGTGTCGAGAGTGTCCCAGCCCAGCCTTATATACACGGCGGGCAGGGTTACAAGGTCAGTTTCAAGTTGAATCCTAACCTATTACTACTCGGAGAGTGCTTTTCAAGGCAATCCGAGTAGTTTACAAGTCATACGACTAGTTTCCATAACGAGAAGAGTCCTTTGCAGTACTCTACTCGTGTTCTTCACGCCTGGTACGACTCTGACTAGAGACAATCCATGTGTCCCTGTGGGCCCATGGTCGTACCTCCAACAAGCCCCCAAGTGCTTCATCGTCGAGTATCGTCAACCGAGTGCTTGCCAAGCCAATCAAGTGCTTTTTCGAGTTCTTCGAGTGCTTGATCAGTCTTGGACAGGTCTTGGTTGTCACAAGGCCATGAGGTGATTAAGCCCCGTTTATTCTGATTAAATCAGTAGTCTTCAAAATATTATATGGTGTGCGATAGAAATCGCACTCCATATGGAGTAGCCCCCGAACCTTAAGTTGAATCGAAGAATCAGGTTGAGGGTCCACAGAATCTTGAATCTTCATCTTGTTCTTGAAATGTGCAATTTTGGAAAAATTGCACTTGATATCAAGTAGCCCCCGAGCCTTGGGTTGAATCAAAGAATCAAGCCGAGGGTCTTGATTTAAGTCTTCAGTCTTCAGAAAAAAATAAAATCAGCAGTCGATGTATATCGCCTATCAGCCCCCGAGCCTTGAAACGATTCAGAATGATCAATTCAAGGGTCCAGCGAGCTTTAGGGTTCTTCAAATCATCTTGGAGATCATCATCCGAGTGGTAATTTGCACCTAGAAATATCGAATCATCTTGGAGATCATCATCCGAGTGGTTTTCTTGTACCCAGCCCCCGAGCATAGGAGCCAGCGGAGATGCATCGAGTAGTATGTAGTCGAAATACCCACCATCAATAGAGTAGCAAAACAAAGGAGGTCGTGGTTGACTTGTCACGCCGCGATCTCTCCCAGAAACAGGAGTCAGGTGCCTATGTAGTCGTGGCCTCATCATTGGTACTTGGCGACTCAAATATGCTGGAGAAAGACAACTAAGTAAGCCTGATGGCGAACCGAGTTGTGATTTTAGCGTCAACCCCCGAGCCTGGAAGCTGGCGAAGATGTGACAGCACGCTGTGCGGCCTAAAGAGTTGTCATCCAAACAAAGTACTCGGCGCTTGGCCAATCTTGTTAGAATAAAATAAAAAATAATTGAAATAAGTAACTTAGCTTGTTTGTTGCCGTTTGTTGATGAAGCGGACTTAGTCAGAGTTGATTCCGACTAGTTTGAGTTCATCACAAGCATATTGGAGATGCGGCAGTACCGCAGCACAAGCTGAAGTCGAGCTTTGACTTGATAACTTGCAACGGGTTGAGGCAACCACACATTGATGAATTCCATTTATCATGAGGCGCCCGAAAAATCATCCAAACCACTCTTGCAGTGTATTCAGGAAGCCCCCGGCAAGTTGTACTCATTTTGCGAGTTATACTTCAAAGCACTTGATAACTGGTACTTGAAGATCACTACTCATACTGTGGAGTAGACTCTAGAGTACTTTCAAATAAGTACTCAGAGATTTGAAAACACTACTCTTTTATGGAGTAGACTCTAGAGTACTTTCAAATGAGTACTCAGAGATTTGATGTTACTACTCGCCTTGTGGAGTAGACTCTGTAGTACTTTCAAATGAGTACTCAGAGATTTGAAGTTACTACTCGCCTTGTGGAGTAGACTCTGTAGTACTTTCAAATGAGTACTCAGAGATTTGAAGTTACTACTCAGCTTGTGGAGTAGACTGTGTAGTACTTTCAAATAAGTACTCAAAGATTTGAAATCACTACTCTTCTTGCCGAGTAGACTCTGTAGTACTTTCAAATGAGTACTCAGAGATTTGAAGTTACTACTCGCCTTGTGGAGTAGACTCTGTAGTACTTTCAAATAAGTACTCAAAGATTTGAAACTACCACTCGCGGGTAGTTGCTTTATAAGGCTAGCTGGCCTCTACAGGTGTTCAGCCTGGTCTTAGTTACATCTAAGTACTCAGGGATCCTGGAAAGTAGTCATGTGATCTACTCTTCAGATTTTGACCGATGTATACTTTGTTGAATCAACAAGTATCAAAGGGAACTCCGGAACTTCTGCACGAGTGTAGTCAACGCACATGCGCCACTCGTTGTTGTTCTTCTTTCTCACCAAGACTGGATTTGCCAACCAGTCGGGTGGAAGACTTCCTTGATGAATCCTGCGGCGAGTAGTTTCGCCAGCTCCTTCTTGATCACCTCTCGCTTGTCGCCTTCTTGGGTGTAGCTTTGGGATCGACGTTAAGGCTGTGCTTGATCAGGTTCCTTGGCACTCCTGACATATCTACAGGTTTCCACGCAAAGATGTCGCGGTTGGCTTGCAGAATCCTGACGAGCTCGCCTTCTTATTTCGGGGTTAAGCCGGCCCCGATCTTGGTGGTCTTCGACTGGTCTCCTTCCAGTAGTGGTGCGTCCTTGGTCGCCACGTCTTCAGGAATAGCCACCTTGTGTGGTCCGAGTTCCTTGCTGGAGATCTCGTACTCTGACTGCTTCAGCTTCTAAGCTGCTGCGAAGAGCTGGACCATGGCGTTGGGTACCTGAGTGGTAGCCGCAAACTCCACAGCTTCTCTGTCGTAGTTGTATGATCGTCGCAAGTCACCGTGGATAGAGATGACGCCTCTGGGTCCTGGCATCTTGAGGACGAGGTAGACATAGTGTGGTATGGCCATGAACTTGGCCAAAGCTGGACGTCCGAGGATCGCTTGATACGAAATCTCGAAGTCCGCCACCTCGAACTTGATGTATTCCATCCTGTAGTTCTCCTGCGTGCCGAATGTGACTGGTAATATGACTTGACCGAGGCGAAGACTGCCATTACCAGGGACAATGCCATAGAACGGGGAATTGGTGAGAGTCAACATTTTTTTCAAAGTCGAGTCCCATCCTCTTCAGGGTGCCAAAGAATAGCACGTTCAGCCCTGCCCCGCCGTCGATGAGCACCTTGGTGAGTTGTGCCACCGTGGGGTCCAGGACGAGTGGTAATTGCCCTGGTTCGTCGTAGCTGTTTCACTGATCTGCCCTGGAGAAGGTAATTGGAATCTCTGAGTGCTTTAGGTATCTGGGGACGGCTGGCTCAATTGCCATTATGTGCCGTAGAGCGAGCTTATGCTTCCGCCGAGTGGGGAAACCATAGTCGCCCCCATGATGACCATGAGTACATTCTTGGGCTTCTGGAACTTGGGCGTCTGGTCCTCGTCGTCGTCTTCTTCTTCGTCGTCGGCCCTGTCCTTGTTCTTGGCTTCAGGATCGAGTGGTTCCCTTGCCGTCTTCTTCTTGGCTTTGTTCTCTCGATCCATCTCGGCGTATATGCGTTGGAGATCATAACATTGTCCCATGGTGTGCTTATGCTTTGGATGCATTGGGCACGGCCTGTCCATGATCTTCTCAACGTCACTCTTGCCGGGATAGTTCTTCTTTTGGCTTCGCATGCCAGTCTCCAGAGTCGCGACTGTGTCGTCTGGCTTGCGCTTGTTGTGCTGGGAGCCCTGCTGGCCATATTTCTTGAGGTCGCGGTCTTCTTGCTCGGACCACGTCTCGACTTGGTCACGCAGGGCGTCCAGAGTCCTTGGTCGATGCAGGCCAAATTGCCTGTCAAAGAACCTGTTGGTGATGCCGTTTTGGAACAAGTCGATGCAGTCGCGGTCAGAAACGTCCACCACCAGAGTCTTGATTTCCATGAAGCGGCACATGTAGTCACGCGCGCTTTCTCCTTTGTGCTGCTTGCACATGGCAAGGTCGTGTCGAGTCTTGGGGCGACTGTATGTGCCTTGGAAATTTGACACGAAGATCTTCTTCAGGCGTCCCCAGGAGTCGATGGAGCGTCGTGGCAGGTTTTCAAACCATGTGAGTGGAGCGGGCTGGAGTGCCATTGGGAAGTATCTGCACTTGATGGCAGTGTTGCCACCTGCGCACTCGATAGCCGTAGAGTAGATGCGCAACCACGACTCAGGGGAGGTCTTGCCGTCGTACTTCTCAAAGCCGACTGGTTTGAATGGTTGTGGGTAAACCGCCATCCGGATGTCCCTGGAGAACATTGGGTACTCGTCGTCTTCTTCCTTGTATCCCCGGGCTTCATCACGCCTCTTGGATTCAAGGATGGAGCGCGCGTCGCGGTTGACACTGTGTGCCGGCCCGTGGGATGATGTAGCAGCGTTGTTGCGATGAGTGTGTCCGCCTCGTTGACGATCATCTTCTGGTCGGTGTGGGGGTGCACCTTCTGCGCGGTTGGCTTCTCCCAGTCGGCTGGGGTTTGGGGGGGGGGGGGGTTCTTGTCGCGGGGAGGTTGGCGTCCGCTGCTCTCGACTTCTTCGCTTCGCGATGGTGTGGCGGCGATGGCCTTGTCGAGAGTGCGGTTCATATCGTTGATCCTTTCGAGTGCAGCTGCCGTCTCTGGGGTTCTTGGCAGACTGCGGATGTGATAGGCAATCTCCATGGCGTTAGCCATAGGAGAGTCGTAGCGTGCCACTCGCGCGAACTCTTGAGCGAGGTTGTGCCCAGCCATGACGCGATTGCGAGCGTTTAGGCGGCGCTGAGCCCTCTTGTTGTTCCGGATTTCTCTGTCCATGGCCGCTTGAGTGGATTCGCCAGCGGGTGCGTCTTCATTTGCAGAGATATCTCCTTCTAGCTCAAAAGTATAGCGCGGGTCGTTGTCGACGTCACCAGCTGCTGCTGCGCCAGCCATGAAGACTTGTCGATTGGGCTCGATAGAGTCGCTGGAGCTTGGGGTGATGAGCTCTGTAGAGCGTTCCTCTTCTGGCAGCAGTGGTGTGCCGTACTAGAACGGCATGTCGTCAGTAGCTTCAGGCCCAAAGAGTACAAAGATCTGGCGGGACTCGTAGACGTCCCGTGGGATCCTGTCTCTTTGGTACTCTGATCTTCCTTCAGTCGTGGCGTAGATCACGAGGTCGTGTTCGCCATCGTCTTGTAGTGTCTCCTCGTCCGAGTCCAAGTGGCATTCGGGGACCGCTTGGCTCAGAGAGTTGGCGTGTCCTGCCATGACTCGGACTAAGACGTCCCGCTTCGAGTCCTTGATGGACTCGAACTGGCTCCGTAACGCCTCACAATATGTGTGGGTCAAATTACGGAATTCAAACGGGAATTGGGGTGGGAGGGTTGTTTGCTTCTCCGTAATCGTGATCGACTCGTCTGAGTCCGAGTGGCATTCGAGGACCGCTTGGCTCAGAGAGTTGGCGTGTCCTGCCATGACTCGGACTGGGACGTCCCGCTTCGAGTCTTTGACGGACTCGAATTGGCTCCGTAACGCCTCACAATATGCGTGGGTCGAATTACGGAGTCCAAACGGGAATTGGGGTGGGAGGGTTGTTTGCTTCTCTGTAGTCATGATCGACTCGGACTCTTGCCCGCGGATGAGGTCCGTGAGTGTGATCTCGCCGAGTTGTTCAGCCAAATCTTCCACGATGGGCGCTTGCTCCTGCTTCAGCTCCACAGGTGTCTCGTAGTAGCTGTAGAAGCCACCCGAGCTGTCGGCGGCGTAGACCCACGAGCCAAAGTGGAACGTTGTGCCCTCCTGAGGCGCTTCAGCTTGAATGTAGGTCACCATTGCGTTCTCCACGGGATCTTCGAGGAAAACCCCTACCTGGCGCGCCAGATGTCGGTGTTCTACCGTCGATCCTATCGAGGGGTACCCGAGGTAGTAGAGTTTCAGGTGGGTTTCACCGAGATCAGGAACGCAAAGGCAAAAAGACTCAGGATTTAGACAGGTTTGGTCCGCTTAGAAGGCGTAATACCCTACGTCCTGTGTGGTGATTGGTATTGATGAGATCATCTTCTCTGTTGAGAGACTTGGGTTCGTGTCGAGAGGGTCCCTGCCCAGCCTTATATACACGGCGGGCAGGGTTACAAGGTCAGTTTCAAGTTGAATCCTAACCAATTAATACTCGGAGTGTGCCATTTGGACGAATAATGATTGTGTTGGTGTTGCATACCTTCATGATGTGCTTTATTTATTATCCTTACGTGATAAAGTGCATTCTGTGTGTAATGTGAATGTTGATGTATTCTTGTCAGAGAAAGCGACAAAGAAAAAAAAGAGAACTCAAGCTGAATCGTCGAAATTATGGCACTGTCGTTTAGGCCATATTTCGAGGGGGAGAATAGACAGACTAGTAAAGAGTGAAATTCTACCTCCGCTAGAGTTCTCAGACTTAGAACAATGCGTAGATTGCACTAAAGGAAAATAAAACAAATTAAAAAGGAGCCAAACGAAGCGCGGTAAATTTAGAGATAATCCACACTGATATTTGTGGACCGTTTCCTGTGAAAAGTGTGGATGGTTATGACTCGTTTATGACATTCACTGACGATTACTCCCGGTTTGGCTACATTTATCCAATTAAAGAAAGATCAGAAGCGTTGGATTAATTTAAAATATTCAAAGCAGAAGTTGAGAACCAACTAGAGAAAAGAATTAAAATAGTAAGAAGCGACCGTGGAGGGGAGTACTACGATCGCCATACCCCATATGGCCAAGTGCCTGGACCTTTTGCACGGTTCTTACAGGAAAATGGAATAAGAGCCCAATATTCTACACCGGGCGAGCCTCAACAAAATGGAGTAGCTGAAAGACGTAACCGTACTTAATGGATATGGTGCGAAGCATGATGAGTTACTCCACCTTACCAATGGGATTATGGATGGAGGCGTTAAAAACCGCCATTCATATTCTAAATAGAGTGCCTAGTAAGTCGGTGCCTAAAACACCGTATGAACTATGGATAGGGAGAATACCTTCCCTGAACCACCTAAGGGTACGGGGGAGCCCTGCTGAAGCTAAAATATTTAACCCAAAGATTGAGAAGTTGGATCCCAAGAGTGTGAGCTGCCATTTCATAGGCTATCCTGAAAAGTCAAAAGGTTTTCGTTTCTACTGTCCTAACGGATATACAAAGTTTGTAGAAACAAGACACGTTGTTTTTCTAGAGGATGACATGATGAGGGGAAGCATGGTTGCTCGAAAGATTGATCTTGAAGAGAAGCGGGTATATGTACCTACTCCAATGGTTCAAGAACCTTACTTCGAGTTACCTGTTCTAGCTGCACCGACAGCACCTGTGGTTGTGATTCCACCGATAGCTCCTGCAGTTGAGGTGCCAGCGCCTGCTGTGATTCCTCCCATGGCAACCGTGAGTGAAAATCTGGAACATGTCCTTCAGGAACCGATAGAAACTACTATTGCTCATGAGGTACAGCCACCGCAGCCACCACCCATAGAGAATGTGCCAGAAATAGTGGTACAAAATGTGCCAGAAATAGTAGTACAGAATGTGTCAGAAATAGTAGTACAAAACGCGCCAGAGATTCAAGCACAAAATGTACCACAGCAAGAGGGCCTAAGAAGGTCTCAAAGAGTCAAGAGACCTGCAATCTCCGAGGACATCTATGAACTAAATAATTAATAGAAGTTCATATGGAAGGTGATCCCACGACATATGAAGAAGCCATGAGTAGTCCTCACTCATCGGAGTGGCAAAAGACCATGGAAGAAGAGATGAGGTCAATGAGTTCCAATAATGTTTGGGAACTAGAGAAAATTCCTAAAGGAGCCAAAACAGTAGGCTGTAAATGGGTCTACAAAACAAAATATGACTCCAGAGGGAGCATAGAAAAGTACAAAGCCAGACTTGTGGCAAAAGGTTTCACGCAAAGAGTAGGGATAGATTACAAAGAGACTTTTTCTCCAGTCTCTTGTAAAGATTCCTTCAGAATTGTGATGGCGTTAGTGGCACATTATAACCTGGAATTACATCAGATGGATGTAAAGACGACATTTCTCAATGGAGAATTAGAAGAAAGAGTTTACATGAAACAACCTAAAGGTTTTATCATGAAAGACAAAGAAGATATGGGGTGCCGTCTAAAGAAATCCATTTATGGATTAAAGCAAGCCTCTAAACAGTGGTATTTAAAGTTTGACAGCGTCATAAAGAAATTTGGGTTTATAGTGAATGTAGAGGACAACCACGTTTACGCGAAATTTAAGAAACGGAAATTTATTTTCCTAATTTTGTATGTGGATGACATTTTACTTGCTAGCAGTGATGTCAGTCTGCTACTGGAAACAAAGAAATTTTTGTCCACAAATTTTGATATGAAAGATCTTGGTGAAGCATCATATGTTTTAGGCATTGAAATTCACCGAGATAGAAGGAATGGGGTATTAGGATTATCGCAAAAGGCATATTTAGAAAAAGTTCTAAAGAAATTCAATATGCATGCGAGCAAAGCCACACCTGCACCTATAGTTAAGGGCGATAAATATGGGAGGTTTCGGTGTCCCAGAAACCAATACGAGCTCGATCAAATGAAAGCGGTTCCATATGCTTCGGCTGCTGGAAGCCTACAGTATGCGCAAGTATGCACTCGCCCTGACTTATCTTTTGTCACCGGGGTACTTGGTAGATACCAAGATAATCTAGGCATGGAGCACTGGAAAATGGTAAAGAAAGCTTTGCGTTACGCGCAAGGCACAACAGGTCTCATGCTTACATATACAAGATCTGACTCCTTAGAGATAAAGGGGTATGCAGATGCTGATTATGCGGGAGATATAGATGACAGAAAATCCACCACGGGTTATGTGTTCACTCTCGCAGGAGGAGCTGTCTCATGGAGAAGCTCCAAACAAAGTATCACTGCATCATCTACGATGTATGCAGAATTTATAGCGTGTAATGAGGCTTTGGGGCAAGCATTGTGGTTTAAGAAATTTGTACCCGGTCTAAGAGTGGTTGATAGTATTCAGAGACCACTAAAGATGTACTGCGACAATCAGGCAACAATATTCTATGCTTACAACAACAAGTCTAGTAATGCTTCCAAACCAATTGAGGTAAAGTATTATGTTGTGAAAGATAGAATCCAAGATCGCATCATAAGTCTTGAGCATATAGGGACAAAGAATATGCTTGCGGATCCGCTAACGAAAGGCTTACCACCGAATGTGTTCAAGGAACACTTAGCCAGCATTGTGTTAAGGGAAAGCCTATGATTCCTGGATTACAAATGGCCCGAAAAGAAGAAAGTTTTGTTGTTTCAAAAGCAGAGGGATGAGTTGTAGCTGGTTGATTCTGTCGGTAATTACTGTGACGATGAAGCATGCTCTACGTGTCCACCTGTGATGAGACAAAGTACGTTCAAAAGAGTCCTTTCATTGTACAAAAGTTAAAAGTGAGATCAAGGGGGATAATGTTAGGATTGATCCCCCTCCAGTGGGCCCAACGGCCCACTGGGCCTAGATCTAGCGCCCTGATCGGGGGCTGTTGACGGCCATTATAACCTCGTAGTGACCGTCAACATTTCGGTAAAATGAGGATGATCATACCATATTCCATACATAAAAGTATTTTCACTGACAAATTCCACAAGTTTTGGATGAGTTGTGCTTACAGGATGAACCAGGAGAAACAAGGGCCAAACCTGGCACAGAGCCAGGCCGGCCGGCCTAGGCTAGGCCGACCGGCCTCCCCTGGCCAGGTCTGGCCACGTCATTGCTCCACAAGCCATGCCAAGTGCCCAGGATGATCAAGCACCGTGCAAACAACGTCGGTTTCATCCAAGGACCTGGAAGGCCTAGAGGTGAAAGCACATGGATTGAAGGGCCCACATCCTAGGATTCTTGGACAAGCTTCAACTAAACGCAACCGTTACCGACCTTGGGAGAGCATCGGGACCGTTCCTGCAGAGGACGGTGCCAAGTGGCACCAGGGCCAGGCCGGCCGGCCTAGCCCTGGCCGGCCGGCCTCCTTCTGTGGCCGCCACGTCTCCTCCTTCGCGTGAAGCTTAAGCAGAGCCTTGGCGTGCTAATGACGCTGACATCCACCCCCTGGAGACTATAAAAGGAAGCTCATTCACCTTGGGAAGACACACACCACATATCTCAAGTCTTTACTTGAAGGGAGCTCTAGTATCTTTTTCATTTCTTAGATTAGGATTAGAGTTGGGAGTAGAGTCGAGTCGAGCTTAGCTCGGATCTTCGGAGTCTTCGGAGTTCTGGTAAAGCTCTTGTATCCTTTCCTTCTTTTGAAGAGTTTATTTATACAATTACTTTCTTATTTCAGAGCTTAAGTTATCTTTGATATTTCTCTCTTGCTCTTCTTTAAGAGTAAAGATCTTGCTCTCTTTAGAGCAAAGTCTTTTCCCCTTTAGTGTTAGTGTAGAGTTTAGTTTAGCTCTACCGGGTTTTATCTCGCGGGTTTGCTCGCCTTGACCGGCCCGTAAGACGCCTTAGGGAAGACATGGATTTCTCTTGACAGGCCTCAAGAGAAATCTTAATCATCGAGTGCAGACGTGGTGTCTGGCTTGTTGATTAACTAGGAAGTGTGTTGCACCCCACGGTACAGCAGTGGTAGGCGGCAGGTGGTGACAGCCCTGTCCGTCCTTCGTAGTCCACCACGTTCGGGTGTATTCATAACAGTAGTGCTGAGCCCAGAGAACCCCCTCTCTCACCCCGTTCTGAGGTTCTCCCGTTCTAGCCGTCGAAGCGAGCTCTGTTCCCGATATCTAAGCTAGGGTCTAGGCTAAGGCTAGAGTGCCTTTTGCTCTGAGTTAGAAAGAGTCTAGGTTCGGTCTCTCCCAACATCTTTCGTTTTCTTTAGAAATAGGTGCTCCGTGTGTCGCTGGTCTTTCAGACCTTCTATCCGGTCATTAACTTGACCATTATCCACCCAAACTTAGAGTTTGTGCCCCTGGGTTTGTGGCTTGATATTTCTGGCAAGATATATCATTTCATTCTTCAATACACTTTAACCATCTGCTTCCCTGCGGAAATATAAATACGATACCCTGGGGTTACACCCACGGTGAAGTGCTACAACGAGATATATTCTGTGCGCTTGCAGAATTAACTTTTGCATACAACGACATATATCCACGCGCTCTTGAGCGTTGCTAAAACATGATGCTAAGGAGTGCCAACAAGCATTTCTGGCGCCGTTGCCGGGGAAGCAATTGGCTAAAGTTATTGTTGAATCATTTGATTATCTTTACAGATTTACCAAACCACTAACCTTAGTGGCCTCACCACTGCAACACTCGTCTATTTTTGATGTGTTTTGCAGGGTAGTGCATGACTGGTTTCAACCTACCATCAAACTTTGATCCAAATCCAGAACGCATTGGAAGAGTAGTGCGAAAGAGAATCGTACCTCCTCAGATTTCACTCAGCTCAAGCAATATACTCGAGTCGTCATCCGACTCCGAGTCCGAATCAGATTCGTCGTTTTCTTCAGCCCCAGAGTCCCCAGAGATTATGGCTCAAGCTAAGAAGACGCTCCGTGAGTTCTCAGCCCCGTCAAGCAGCAACTTCCCGGGACTGTCGAACGCACAGGAAGGTGCATTTGAGCTGAGGACTGGCCTGGTAAACATGGTTCAGGCCAGCCCTTTCTGCGGAAAGGCGATTGAGGATGCGAACGCTCACCTTCGGAATTTCCTGGAGGTGTGCAGTACTATCAACCCCAATGGCACACCGATCAACAACATCCGCCTTCAACTCTTCCCATTCTCCTTGCTTGGGAAAGCAAAGGAGTGGTTCTATGCTAACAAGGCATCATTCGATGGACGCTGGCAGACTTGCGCAGACGCATTTCTGGCCAAGTACTTTTCGGTGGGCAAAACCAATGCCCTTCGAGGAAAAATCACTAGCTTTCAGCAGCTAGACGGAGAAACAATTCCCGAAGCTTGGGAGCGACTGCAAGAGTATATTGCAGCCTGCCCCCACCATGGTGTGGAAGATTGGCTGATTACCTAGAACTTCTTCCACAGCCTGAGCCGACGATCGCAAGAGATGTTGGATGCAGCCGCGGGAGGAGCTTTCCTCTCGTTGGATGTAGACGCAGCAAAGGCGCTCATCGAGAAAATATCCACTCATCAGAGCTGGATAGGAGAAAGACAAGCTCCCCGCAAGGGAGTACATCAAATTGACTCCGTTGATATGCTAGCCGCTAAAATGGACCTCCTCTTGAAGAAGATGGAATCTCCTGGCAAGGAGATGAATCAGACCATGGAGGAGAGAATCACGTGTGAAACGTGTGGAGAAGCAGGACACTCAGGCGACACGTGCCCGATGACACAAGAGGAAGCCCATTTCATTGGAAATACCAACAATTCAGGCTTCCGTCCTCAACAAGGTTGGAATTCCAAGCCCAATTTCCCCTTCGGCCAACAGCAAGGTAATGGCTCTAACAACGGTTTTCAACCGTCGCTAAAGGACATCTGGTATGGCCAAAAACAAATTAACAATAGCATTAGCAAGAAATTTCCTGCTAATGATAAAGTTATGGAGTCAATGGCCTCCCAGATATAAGCTTTTAATTCTGTCGTTAAGAACCAGCTGAGCTTCAACAAAATGATTGAAACTCAAGTAGCTCAGCTGGCTGCATCCTGCCCTAACCCAAATACAGGGAAGTTACCCGGGCAACCGGAGGTTCCTTTCAAGGAAAATGTTAGTGCTGGTGACCACGCGGACTGGCAAGTCCACGCAGGACCCACACAATCCACAGGATGCAGGTACTCGACAGAAGAAAGCCAGCCAAACCGAGGTGGCCACCGAAGAGGAAGATGACGAGGAAGCCACCCCTGTCTCAAAGGAGGGGAACGAGGCACCGCAAGCCTCAAGCTACAGCCGAGATCCCACTTTCCTCCCGTTCCCAGAACGGAGGAGAAGACCCGTGGCCGACGAACAATTCGACAAGTTCGTCGAGGTAATCAAGAAGGTATACATCAACATACCATTACTTGATGCTTTGCAGGTCCCGACATACGCCAAGTACATCAAGGATATACTTAGCAACAAGCGGACTCTACTCACAAGGGAGACGGTACAGCTGACCGAGGAATGTAGCTCAGCTATACTCGGGCCACACCTTAAGAAGAAAGATCCCGGCTGCCCCACAATATCATGCTCCATTGGAGGCCATGACTTCGACAACGCCCTATGTGACTTGGGGGCGAGCGTCAGCGTAATGCCCAAGGTAGTCTTTGACCACCTTGAACATATATCGCTTGTCTCTACACCCATGTGTTTGCAGCTAGCGGATCAATCGATCCGCTACCCCCATGGAGTCGCAGAAAATGTTCCGGTCAAGATCAGGGATTTCTTCATCCCTGTGGATTTCATCGTCCTGGATATGGAAGCCGGAGCAACGAACTCTCTCATTCTTGGGAGACCGTTCTTAAGTACTGCGAATGCAAACATTGACGTGGGACGTGGGACCATTCAACTGAGGATTAACGGAGGGACCGAGAGTTTCTCTTTCCGTCCTAAGGAGATCCCCCATCAAGTCAATATGGTCGAAGAAGTCATGCCCCGAAAGTCCAAGATGCCGAGCGTAGAAACACTCATGAAGATGGTGGAAGCCTTCGCCGCTAAAGAAAAGAAGAGGCATGATCGCTATCATGCACGGCGAAGAATATCGAGAACCAAAGCGCTGGAGGAGCAAGCAAAGCGTGACAAGGAGGTTGAATCCAAGTCCCGTCCAGTCCGAAAGGAATGGCGGGTAAAAGCAGTCCCGAACAAGGATTCGGAGAGTTCCGCTCAGGACGAAAAACTCGAGCCCTCGCCATAAGGTATATGGTACGTATCTTTGCATTGCATATAGAATAGGTTTTTCATTTCAATTCTTTTTCATTCATCACAGCATGTTTAAATTTTCGAAGCTTGCATTTATATTTTAATTGTGCATTAGGAAGCATAAAAAAAAAGAAAAAAAATTTCGGCCAAAACTTCAGGCCGCCCGGCCCCACCTAGGCCGGCCGGCCCCACTTGTCAACTCCACTGGCCAGATCACAGCAAGCAAGGAACAAGAGCATGTGGGAGGACACGACACGAGAGGATGGAGGAAAATGGACACAACTCCAGGCCGAACGGCCCCAGCCAGGCCGGCCGGCCTCCAAGCACCGTTGCTGTCCCATCCTCACCTACCAGAGCACCAAGCATAGGGCAGTGACCACCGACGCACGGGATGGGCACGACCGGCGCCATGTGCAGGCCGATCGGCCTGCCTCAGGCCGGCCGGCCTCCCCCTGCTGCGCCTCTATAAATACCAGTGCCCAGCTCTGAAGGAAGACGCCCCAAGCACAGGTATGCGTGCATCCTGCTCAATTCCCTTCTCCCTCGCTTAAATTTTGAAATTCTTTAAGTAAGGTTAGAGTTCAAACCACAAGGAAATTCTGCTAAAATCCATTCTTGAATCCTTGTGAGAACAAGCCCCTGCTGGTTGAACGAGAACGTTTGTGGTGGTTCTTACCCCACAAGAACGACTAACCGAGTTGTGGTGATTAATCTCCCACAAGAACGCCTAACATCTGACTGTCTAACCCTTGATTTCCTTCGGGTATTGTTAGACTAATCTTTTGCAGGAATCATGTGGACTAAGGCACGTGGAGTCGTCACCAAGCTCACCTCTTCGAGCTCTCGCCGCTCTCGGGGATCCTCTACTTCCCGGGATACTATGTCTGTCGACTCAACTCGACACGACACAGAGTCCCAAGAGGAGGAGGTGCCGAGGAACAGGCTCCGCATCAGGATCATGACTCGGGTCGAGCACATCGTTGCTCGGACCGAAGACGAGAGAACGGTGCTGGACCAGCTCCAGGACTGCTACTTCACACACGCCAAGTACTTCGACCCCATGCTGCTGATCAAGACCGGTCTCGAAGGAGACATGGAACGGGCGTTCAACAATGCCGGATGGCAAAACTTCTACCCCGTCACGGAAACAGGTTCGCATTTTCTTACTATGGAGTTTCTGATGAGTTTGAAAATTTAAGTTCGTCCCAACGAGACAAACATTTGCTTTTGATTTTTCAACGAGCATTTTGTTTTGACACCGAAACAACTCAGTGATGCTCTTGGTTTCAACAAGAGATGCATCATTGATGCCAACCTGTTGGTGACTAACCACCGGTACAACCGTGCCGCATGGTGGGATAGCATCACAGGGGAGCCATCCTCGGGGAAAAATAGCATTACCGCTATCCACAACCCCACTCTTCGTTTCCTAGCGAAGTGGATCGCTATGGTGGTCCACCCGCACGCTGATTTGCGTCTCTGCCTTTTGCCTGATTTAGGGTGCCTGTATGCCATGGTCAAGAAAATTCGCTTTTCTCCGGTCATGAGCATGCTTGAGAACTGGCAGAGGTTAGTCAGTGGCCGAGCCATAATTGACATAACCTCGCTAGTCACACGCATCGCCAACCATGTTGGTGCTTTGCAGGGCGCTCAAGTCACTTTCCTTCCAACTACACAAGAATATCAGTACTGCATTGGTTTAGACCATTTCATCCAGGGTCACTTGATGCGCGAGGGCCCTGGCCATACTCTTTTCATGTGCTATCCTGGTTTCATCGATGAAGTTGAGCTTCCATGCCCAGCTTTGTCGCTGAGATCAGCGAGAAGTCTAACCATGCAGCTCAGAAGGAGGGAATCCGCTCGCCACAGTGTTGCAGGCCCTGCAACACGTGGCAGGCATGCCAGGCATGATGACGAAGCCAGAACTTCTACCGCGCCACAGCCTGAGTACCGCTACCAGCAGCAGCCCGAGTACGACTACCAGCAGAACCCCACGGCCAACATGAACTTTGAGGAAGCATTCGACTACCACCAAGGAACAACAGGCTACGGCCCGCAGGTCGGACCATCCGCCTCCGCCAGGTATGACTACGAGAACCCAGTTTCTCAGAGGATCGCTGATCTTAATACCAGGATGGAGACGATGACGCTGCAACAACAGCAACTCAGAGATGCAGTTGCACACAACACTGATCTCACGCAGCAGAACTGGGGGATGACCACATCCCTCCAGACCGACATGCACGGCTTCTTCAACTACATGCACTACGACCCCGACCAGTACTACCAGTGAGCTTCATCGAAGCTTGGGGGAGTCTCAGGTATGTCGAAAGCCGTCGCCTTTGCCTTGCCGTTTGCCTTGCCGTGCCATGATGAAATAAAAATGCTTAATAAAACAAATAAATAAATAAAAAGAAAAAAAGAGAAGAAAAATAATAAAAATAAAATAAAAGCTCCAAAAAGATGTCTTTATGTATGGAACTATGGTTGAGAACCTCTGGAATGATGAATGGTTGCTCTGTTTATGCCCTCTAAGTGCCTCGTACTTAATCCTTAACTCTTGAGTATTTGAGTTCGTTGGCATTTAAGGATCCGCCATGATAAAACTGTGGGAGCAAGAGCACTTGTTCATTGTTTAAGTTATTGTGAGTTTTGATATGGTTTGTTTCAAGGTATAACTGCATGCTTAGTAAGGAACCTCTCGGAAGTTTTTATAAAATGTTACATGGTGAATCTTCCTCGATGGTTTAAATGTCCTATCCAGAGCCTAAACAGTTATACATTCGTTGAAACTACCATATGCTATCTTGAGTTGCTTTGAGTCTTGTCGAATGGTGAAGTCCGCTTGCAGAAGGTACTTGACATTTACCGGTCTTCCGATCCACCTCAGCCTCAAAATGTCCGACTAGTCAAAGTCCCGCTCCGGGGTTGACGTCCACCGTCGATGACATACACTCACCTCATCACAAAGCTCACCCCAAAAGGTCCTCAACTACTCCGTACAAAGCTGAATCCCTCTCTGTTACCAAAGTGAGAGAAGAGATGTATTCGAAAAAAAAATGGAGACAAATGCTCCATCTGAAAAAAGGGGAAACATCTCAAAAATATGAGAGAGAAACAATAAGGAGTCCAAAGACCTTTGAAACATTACACCTTCTCCACCTCCATTCAAACCCCATGAATTCCAAAGACCGGAATTTGACGAGTACCATCGCTCGCGGACCACTCTTCGACTCGACAACAGAAGTAACCAAGGTATGCCACTCTTACCCTACCTACACCTCCACTTCAGCCTTAGTGTAGGAAAATTTGGTCAATCCCGTCCAAGAGTGAGGATTAAACACCTTGAGCGACTCGAGAGTACCATCGAGGAATGAATCAACCATCTTTTGAAAATTTCATATCTCCGAGATGGAACCTGAAAAGTTGCAGGAAATACTTTAAAGATGACCGTTCAAGCTCTCAATAGCCCAAAACGTGAATCATTGCAGCCCCACGTGGAACCATGGTATGAGTTCTCTTTTATGCCAACTTATTCAAGTGACTTGTTGAGTTTTGGTTTAATAACAGGGTACTTTAAGAGTATAAACATTGAAGTAACTCCTGACCTACCGAACCTAGAGTTTAGCCTTGCTCGAGGACGAGCAAGAGTCTAAGCTTGGGGGTGTGTTGACGGCCATTATAACCTCGTAGTGACCGTCAACATTTCGGTAAAATGAGGATGATCATACCATATTCCATACATAAAAGTATTTTCACTGACAAATTCCACAAGTTTTGGATGAGTTGTGCTTGTAGGATGAACCAGGAGAAACAAGGGCCAAACCTGGCACAGAGCCAGGCCGGCCGGCCTAGGCTAGGCCGACCGGCCTCCCCTGGCCAGGTCTGGCACGTCATTGCTCCACAAGCCATGCCAAGTGCCCAGGATGATCAAGCACCGTGCAAACAACGTCGGTTTGATCCAAGGACCTGGAAGGCCTAGAGGTGAAAGCACATGGATTGAAGGGCCCACATCCTAGGATTCTCGGACAAGCTTCAACTAAACGCAACCGTTACCGACCTTGGGAGAGCATCAGGACCGTTCCTGCAGAGGACGGTGCCAAGTGGCACCAGGGCCAGGCCGGCCGGCCTCCTTCTGTGGCCGCCACGTCTCCTCCTTCGCGTGAAGCTTAAGCAGAGCCTTGGCGTGCTAATGACGCTGACATCCACCCCCTGGAGACTATAAAAGGAAGCTCATTCACCTTGGGAAGACACACACCACATATCTCAAGTCTTTACTTGAAGGGACCTCTAGTATCTTTTTCATTTCTTAGATTAGGATTAGAGTTGGGAGTAGAGTCGAGTCGAGCTTAGCTCGGATCTTCGGAGTCTTCGGAGTTCTGGTAAAGCTCTTGTATCATTTCCTTCTTTTGAAGAGTTTATTTATACAATTACTTTCTTATTTCAGAGCTTAAGTTATCTTTGATATTTCTCTCTTGCTCTTCTTTTAAGAGTAAAGATCTTGCTCTCTTTAGAGCAAAGTCCTTTTCCCCTTTAGTGTTAGTGTAGAGTTTAGTTTAGCTCTACCGGGTTTTATCTCGCGGGTTTGCTCGCCTTGACCGGGCCGTAAGACGCCTTAGGGAAGACGGGGATTTCTCTTGACAGGGATCAAGAGAAATCTTAATCATCGAGTGCAGACGTGGTGCCTGGCTTGTTGATTAACTAGGAAGTGTGTTGCACCCCACGGTACAGCAGTGGTAGGCGGCAGGTGGTGACAGCCCTGTCCATCCTTCGTAGTCCACCACGTTCGGGTGTATTCATAACAGTAGTGCTGAGCCCAGAGAACCCCCTCTCTCACCCCGTTCTGAGGTTCTCCCGTTCTAGCCGTCGAAGCGAGCTCTGTTCTCGGTATCTAAGCTAGGGTCTAGGCTAAGGCTAGAGTGCCTTTTGCTCTGAGTTAGAAAGAGTCTAGGTCCGGTCTCTCCCAACATCTTTCCTTTTCTTTAGAAATAGGTGCTCCGTGTGTCGCTGGTCTTTCAGACCTTCTATCCGGTCATTAACTTGACCATTATCCACCCAAACTTAGAGTTTGTGCCCCTGAGTTTGTGGCTTGATATTTCTGGCAAGATATATCATTTCATTCTTCAATACACTTTAACCATCTGCTTCCCTGCGGAAATATAAATACGATACCCTGGGGTTACACCCATGGTGAAGTGCTACAGCGAGATATATTCTGTGCGCTTGCAGAATTAACTTTTGCATACAACGACATATATCCACGCGCTCTTGAGCGTTGCTAAAACGTGACGCTAAGGAGTGCCAACAGGGGCGCACCAACCCTAATGGTTGGCGGGCCCCAGTTGCACTGCGCCATATAAAGAGGTGGGGGCCGGACGGCTCAAGACATGAGGTTCACCTGAGCCGCCACCCTCCACCGATACACCCACCGATCCTGGGGTGCAGGAGTATCGGGAAGCACCCCAACCCCGGCGTCCCGACGAGCACCGGCACTGCGCGTCGCTGCCCTAGGGAAACCTTCACCGACCGAACGAGATGGCCAGCTCCAGTTCCTCCGCCGCCGCTGCTGCACCCCGCGGCGAAGGTATGGATCCGCTCTCCTCTCCCCTCTCTACCCCTAGTAGTAGATCCGTGCATGTGCATCTCTTGAACTCTCTGTTAAACCACATAGTCCCGGCTATTTGTGCATCTACTGATCCTAGGGGTTCCTAGGGGTCTAACAGTCATATTGGGAGGATGCACAAGAAGTGATAGAGGTGTGATGCTCGGTGCCATTTGCGGTTGGTATCGTGCACCTCTGGGCTTGCTGTTGCCAAGTTTCAGTCTCTGGAGTCTCCAATGGCAGCCGATGTCTTTTGATTTTCACATAGCCCATTTTGTGAGGATGATGTGATGATGATTTCTTTGTTTGGTGGTCAGAGTTCTATCGGCATTTGAAGTTTTTACTCTTCACCTATATTGAATTGGCTCAAGACATGGTTCCATTTTTATTGAAATTGTGGTGAAGTTGGTTCTTTTGGAGGAGACACCACAAATAAAGGCTGAGGAAGGTTGACTACATAAAAAACATGTAGGACATTATTATCGTTGTTGTTACTTCTTTTTTTAGAGGGGATAGATGTATCGGCTATATACTACCACTAGGTGGATTCTCCGCGCGTTGCCGCGGAATATTTACGCCTATCTTTTATGATTATTTAATGTTTTCTATAAAGAGTTTTTATTTAATAGATAATTGAGGATACATATGCTATTTTTTATAAAATATAATACATACAGTTGCAATAAATGAATTATCTTTTATTTCTGTTTTTGGAGTTTTTTCACTGAGAATAGCTTGCGGCTGTCTCTTTCGTATGTATTGAACAATGGTCGTATGGTTTTCTATTTGCTGTTTACCTGTCAATGCCTTCGTGTGCTCAGCGGCAGGTTCGACGCAAATGGGCCAAGCTTAACAATATCGAATTAGCACAAATTGATTTAACCAAAACAAAACTTTTATGTGTGCATTGCTGGCTCCTCTCTCGGCATGTAATATGCACATACCCACCTTTCGGCAGGCTGGCTCCTCGTATCTTGGAGATTTCTCTCCTTTCTTCCGTCTTGCCTTACTTGTTCTCTTGATTCTTAGAGAACCAATATCCATCACGTATGTTTCTTTTGTTGGATAATTGTCATGTCCATCGTTGATGGAGCTTTCTATTTATAGGCTCGTGTACAGAGCTTAAGCTCCCACCGACGCAGCCAATTAATTAGAACACCAAGAGCTGACACATGGTGTTTCCTATTCCACCCGAGCTGCCATTCTTTTAGGCTAAACGATACGTCAATTAATTAGAACACCAAGCGCTAACACATGGTGCTTCCTATTCCACCGGAGCTGCCATTCTTTTCGGCGAGACGATAATTTTTTTTATCAGGCACTAAACTAAAACACCATGTTGCAGCCATGCATACTTAACTGCCACCATTGTTTCATGCATGCATACATTCACATGACAATAAAAGTACGTGGATCAATGCGTCATCCAGGGATGGCAGTAGGCGGCATCTTTTAGCTCTCCAATTATTATGCAAAACGTGTGCGCATGCTTTCTAGATCGGGTGACAGCGTGCCATTATGCTTAAGGATGGATTCGAATCGAATACGAATGGATTCGAATTCGGATACCACTATTTACCACATTTTAATTTGAATTCGGATACGAATACGAATCTTATCGAATACGAATACAAAACGAATAGTTCGAATTCGGATTCGCATTCGGATGTTTAGTTGATTTTGACAGAAAATGTCTTAGTGTGTATTAATTCACTTTATGGATTGTTTTAAGAGTAAATTATGTGTATATATCTCATTTATGTTATATATATTTGAATAATTAAATATACAAATATAAATATAAATAATTTTCATAATATATAAAATATTTTAATAAGAAAATAGTACATTAGTAAGTAAAATATAATTTATTAATTAGATAAATAAATTAAAGTAGTTAAAATTGATATGATTGTCCATCTTAAAGTTAATTAAAATTTATTTTATATACCATTAATAATATTATAATCAATATAGTTAGTAATGATCATGTAGATAAGTTTTAAATTGATTAAACAGTTTATATCATTTATAATTAATAGTTAGTTAAAAAGAGAAGTTAATTTGTGTCGAATGTTTCGGATTTTTCTCGAATACGAATGTCGAATGTTTCGGATTTTTCTCGAATACGAATGTGGAATCGGATAGAGAAAATTGTTGGAAATCGAATTCGGATACATCCATTTGACATCCATATTAAAATCGAATACGAATACGGATAACCATATTTACGTTTTTATCGAATACGAATACGGATGTTTCGGATGTCCAGACATCCATCTCCATCCTTGATTATGCTTTTCAAGTGGCAGTGCGTGAGCAGCTTATTAAAGGAAAGAGAAGACGCCTAGTTTGCCAAGGTGCTGACGTGGCCTCTTGCGGATTGAGAGAAATATTGTAGTGGGGATCTCCTATATAGGTTATATAGATTAGGTCATATGCCTATCTTTGTAGCGGTGGATGGCTTTTTTTTTTCTTTTGGTTTCTTCTTTCGGTAGAGAATGGCTGAAGCCAGAATAAAATATTTTCATTATCTAAAAGAAATCCACAATAGCTTGTTTCTTTCTTTCTTCTCGAACGTTGGATTCCACAGTCTCTCGAAGCTCTACGATTAAGATGCCGTTTGGTGAAGCTCCAGTTTTCAGCAAATATTCAGATCAACCCAAATCTCGAATGCGGAGGCCACTGAGATTATGTGAAAAAAAAAACAAACCAGGGTGCACTACCGGAAACTGGGGGAGGGGCCCTTTGCCGTGTGCTTTAGGCTTTGCCGTGTGCAAAATAGCACACGACAAACCCTACGACGGCGAAGCCTTCTTTGCCTTGTGCCGTATCTCGGGCACACGGCAACGGCACATGGCAAAGGCCAGATCTGGCACACGGCAAAGAGAGACACACGACAAAGTTTTGATCCCGAAAAAACGAAAAATAAAATAGCAAAACATTTTATTTTAATGGGGTTAGAACCCGCTCGGAAAGAGAGACCCCATCGGCCATTTCCCACTGTCCCACGTCGCAAGTCGCGCGATTTTTCCGCGTGGCCGGTAGGGTTCGAACCCGCGCCCTCCCCTTCGCGCGTAGCCTCCTCTACCACTGCACCACTCGAGTCTTTGTGTCCATATCCCATTTTGATTCCCCTCGTATTAAACTTTTCCGAGTGTAAATTGTTTATTTGAGACCCTAAATGACTTCAAATAAAAAAGTTGTGAACTACAAAGTTTCATAACTTTTCAAGATCTACAACTTTCGTTTTGGTCAAAAGTTCATCCGAGGTCGTTTACAAAATTTGAATTTCAAAATTTTATGGATTTGCCGTGTGCCCAGATCCAGGGCACACGGCAAACATTTTCAAAACTGTTTGCCGTGTGCCCAGTGTGCCGCCCTGGGGCGCACGGCAAACATTTTCTGCCTAAACAAAAAAATTAAAAAATACCAAACGGATTCAAAAATAACCAAATTTGGGCATGAACCTGTCTAAGGTGTATGTAGACTATACAAAATGAGTTTTGTTGTAAAACAAAATTTCAATTGTCACGTTGCTTCAAATCACAACATCTCTTTCACAACTCTTAGAATCTTCTTCCGAGAAGCTTCGGTTTGTAAAGAGGCAATGCGTCAACTTGCTCGAAACCTTCTACATTTTTTACCATAGCCTCTACGTATGAAAAAATGACATCACGCCAAAATTTATAATTTTTTGACCTTTTTGTATTTTATAAAATTTTTAAACGAACCGAGCCCAAATTCGAGCACACGGGAAGCGAGCAATATATTCAAAATTTGATTCCATCTAATGGACATGGCATCATATTAGTCTTAAGAATCCGAATAACATTTTTCCAAACATTACATTACATTATTCGAAACACTTACATTTCAAATTTGCCGTATCGGCAAAATTAAAAATAATGATATAAAGTGATTAAATACAGCAAACAGACCGGAAAACATGCACAAAACTAACATGGAATAATACATGGACAAAAAAGTTAGCAAAAATAATTTTGGAGGCAAAATTCAAATTTTTTGCAGCCTGTTTGCCATGTGCCGGCCCGTGGCACATGACAAATAGGGTACTTTGCCGTGTGCCTGCCTGTGGCACACGGCAAACAGGCCCCTGGTGTCCGGACAACATAGAAAAACCCTGTCCAGACGACACAAAAAAACCCATGAGGCTTCTGGAGTTAGGACCAAAACCCAAAGAAATCTTTCATTATTAGCTTTTTCAACGCATCAAAGAATGCATCGTTTGGACCTCCTATGAAGGAGTTCTTGCATTTTGGTGCAGAGTGGTTGTATGAATCTGAACTGAATGCGAAGTCCAAGTTGACGACAAATTGTAGCTTGGTGAGGGGTCAGCTTGTATGTATCTACATGGTGTTGTCCTCATCACTTTGCTCAAGAGCATCTTCTAATCTTTTGAATTGAGTTCCTTGCAAAGTTTTACACTCCAAGCGTGTAGTAAGGGAGGATGATGACCCTTTATCTCCACTGCTTTTTTGTTAGGGCTGCAGATTTGCTACGTAGCATCATCAACTTACTAGTTAGTAGAGGTCTCCTAGCCCATCCCTTGGGCGACAGATATCGTGGGGGATCTTCTTAGAAAATCCCATTGATTACTTGTATCAGTCCTTAGATCAACAGCTGATACAACCCCTGATCACAAATTAGCATAAAAAGCAATAGAAGACGTATAATAGAATAGTTTTTCACCTTAAAATACGAAGGGTGGCGTTGTCACCTTTCCCACAGGCAGAAAATAAACTAGCAAACGATATCTTCTGTACCTGTATAATGAAAGTAAGACTGAGTATACTTATGGTTGGTACTCAGCAAATCCCAACATTTACTAAGTAATTATAAGCTTTAGGCTGTGGACAAGGGGCATGGTTTTAAGGATGAAATCCTATGCCTATAGCATCTCCCATATGCAGGGTAAATTAAAAGGGTGAGAGTTTTTAAAGGACTCTTTTGAAAGCAGATTACTTAATATAATAAGGTTATATCAAGAGTGGTGGTCCTGGAGGGGAATCTACCTCTCTACGAGTCTCCAAGTTTTAATCTGGATTTCTGGCCCATCAACACTTCTCTAGTCTTTTCCAAAATTATCCATTTCTATAAAGAGTTCAAAAGTCTAATCATGGGGGCTTTGACTTAGTGGGCTCTATGTAAAGGTGTACACTTTCCCCATATGTTCGATCAGCTCATACCCTGATCCTGGGCATGTGGCAGAACTGCCCAAATTAACTCGGCTTAAGTGTGCTAAACATCGCCTCAAATGCGATTAGACACTTCAATCAAATTAAGATAACAGTCTGCCGGGTTTCACCTGATACAATCACCTATTTCGAGATCGAAACAAAGCATACAATGCCCGTATGAATACGAGCCCAGAGATTACAACGATCCACAATATTACATTACCAAGGTTCAAATTTATTCATTACAAACTGAGTCTTTAAAGCACAAAGGTAGTTCAGAGTTCAAGTGCAGTGAAAATAAAACGTTGAACTAAACGACGTTACATGATATCACGGTGAAGCCGTCCATGACATCACTCATCACGATCCTCGCCCGTCGAGGACGTGTCCCACTCAACTGTCCAACCCGGAGGGAGCTGGCACGGCCAAGTCAAGCTAGCAACCATATCTTCAATAGTCTCACCTGAAAACAAAGCCACAAGTAATGCTGAGTATACTAATACTCAACAAGGCTTACCCGACATGTGGGAACTACTCCACGGACTACTAGACATGCAAGGCTTTTTGGCTGAGGGGTTTGTTTTGCCAATATTTTTCATCATCATCATTCCTCTTCTTACTCAATGTAGCAAAGTGGTCAAGTAGTCTCATTAGCTGTGAGAAACAGACGATTCGAATCGAATTTCTTAACCTTGCAAGGTGGACCTAAACACACGATCCACATGTTCCACGACTGGACCACGCTTCACAATCTGTTCCCATCAATCCCCGGGTTGGGATCAGGACCCACTTCCCTTGGATGCAAGGCCCCGATGGTCCCCGGAACGACGCCGTGCCATGACCACACTTGCACCCACATGCTGCAGGCAAGGGAAACATTTCCAGAGAGAGCGGGGATAAAGTCCCGCACCAGTTCAATTAGGTACTAAGCTTACCAATTACCACATTCTCTGCATATGTTTAGTACGTTCAAAAACTTGACCAGCGCTGCCACACTTCTCGACCTTAGCCAAATTCTCTGTCGGACGGGACATCAAAAAGAACATCGCACAAAGCCCCATCCGTCAACCTTATGATTCCAGCATAAATAAAGCAAGCAACTCCCATATCTCGCGAGTGACAGTAAATCACTCGACTTTTACCGTGGTACTATTTAGCATGGCAACTATACGACCTGACATACTAGTATTCGAACATAGGTACTTAGGATCATGCAACTAGGGTTTCAATCAACTCCTATAAAACTTAATGCACAAACATAAGTAACAATAACATTGCATAAGTTTGAAAAAGTTAGGATTATGCTCCGGGGCTTGCCTTCCTGCTCTGGATTCGCCTTGGGCGCTTCCGAATTCGAGTTCGGGTCTTGGCTCACTTCAATCATGTTCAACTGCTCTTCTTGCTGTCCTTCTTCACGTGCCGGGACAAGTTCGTACGTTCCGTCAGCGAGATTAATTTCTACACGAGATGCAAATGCAAAGATTTGTTCACTTCAAGCATGAATTAACTTCTCAGATTTATTTGGGGAGTTTGGCAAACTTTTTGGAGCTGAATTTTTTTATGAAAAAGACTTATCAAGATCAACATCCTACTGTGAGTTTTTTTGGAATTTATCATGCAATACAACTAGAGATAAAATTACTGTAACAACAAGCCGCTAGAAACTAGATTAAACCATATAAAATTAATTTGATAAGTATATGCTGTGAAGTTTTAACTAGAGCATCATTTAGCTATTAAGAACACTTTCTAATGTTCTCAGCTTAAACAACACAGTACAACTAGGTGAATTAATATTTCACTCTTTAACAGCCAACAACCATTAGGGCAAGTAAAACATGTTATCTGAACTCCTACTTTTTACCAGAGCTGAGGTTGAACAAAGAACATATACAATCTACTGTAAAAAGTTGAGCAACCAAAGATCACCATACAGCTCCTATTAAAAGATTTACTCTAAGCTGCCAGAGACTTACATAATTTAAAAGGAGCACTTAAAAGACAGATCTGAATGCCATCTTTTTACCAGAGGCTACACTTTTCATGATTAACAACACATATAAAGTTTTAGCCTAGCATTGGTCTGGATTTAGAGATCTAACATTTGACCTAAAGGATTAGCCTAATTTTAAATCTAAAACTATACAGAAAACATATATGCATGCTTTGTATAAAAGTTAGAATTTACCTCCAGGAACACAACAAAATTTAGTTTGCATTTTTCTCATTTTCTACTATTTTTAATTGATTTTACAAGTTCACAGATTTCATGTTAAACTTGAAGTTACAGTTTTACCGATATCCCCCTAAAAGCTTTAAGGCTTCGCAAAGAGGTCCCTACATCTTTCATCAGGGACCCAGCGGCTTTTCTATTTCTAAGAAGGAGGTCCTTGGCGGCTGGAGATCTAGGGGAGCTCAAATCCGGCGATGTTGACCCCGAGGCTCAAGTTCATCATTCTAGGGAGGTTCGTGGGCTCACCTGGGGCCGGTTTTGAAAAGGCGGCGGGGTCGGAGGTGCCCGGTAGGGGGAGCGCCGCGAAGGGACGCTTGGGCGGTCGTCTCTGTTCGTTTTCCGGTGAGGGTAGTGAAAGTGCATCTAGGCACTTAATCTAGTTTTGGTAATTAATGTCAATATAAATTTGGATATAATGCTTTGCATGAGTTGTGCAGGAATAAAATCAAAAGAAACGAAAAGAAAGGTGAAAGGAAGGTCCCCAATTCTTATTCATATGGTGACGGATTCTAACGGACGATTTAAATTTATTTATGGTTTGAATTTGAGTATATGATCACCGTACTATCAAGGGGGACGTGCTTGATGAGTTTAGGATGTAGCTCCTTTGTGGAGTGAACCTCAGGAACAAATCTCGTGTCTCTTTGTTCTTGGTATTGTTCTTGTTGTTCATCATCTTATTTGTGCCCGATCCATGTGCTAGGTGTTGTTCGACCTTAGAGATCATACTTAGGTGCTCAGTTACTTCATCTAACAACTTTGTATTCAAATACAATCTTGAATAGCTTGTTAGTTTTTGAATCTCGAAGTAAGTTTCCTCCCTGTGTCGGAAGATCCTACACAGTGTCGGATCTTCCGGCAGTCGGAAGATCCGAGACTGCGTCGGATCATCCGACCATCTGACAGTTTCGTGAAGAATTTTTCAGGATTTTTAACAGGCCCTATTCACCCCCCTCTAGGCCTAGTGTTGGTCCTTTCAATTGGTATCAGAGCAGGTTCTCTTGATCAAGGTTTAATCACCTAAGAGAAAACACTATGGCTCCCTCCGGGGATGGTTCCGGAGTTGGCGGTTCCAACAAGGAAGATACTCATGAGGTGATCGTATCAAGTGCCGATGATTTTGATGTGAGTGATGTTGAAGAGACTTTGGATGAGGTCGAGAAGAATAAGAAGAGAAAAGAGAAGCTCAAGAAGAAGTTTGATGAGAAGGTAGAAAGAAGAGCTCTCAAGATGGTCAGAGAAAAGATGAAAGAAAAAGAGGTTCTAGCAAGCTTCCACAATGTTCCTCACAAGTATGATGAGACTTCATCTTCCTCATCCAAGAAGATCCGGATGCAATTTCATTTTCATCGGTCCAATTGGGCAAGTTTTTGCACTTTGATGGAAATGACTACTCTCGGTGGAAGGATGACATGAAGATGTATTTGTATGGTCTTCATCCACATCTTTGGACCGTGACATGTGTGGGCATCGACAAGAAGGCCAAGCCACCCCTCACAAGAGAGCAAGAACATGACAACTACCGCAATGCTCAAGCCGTCATCATTCTTAGGAGTTGCTTGGGCACATATGAGTACAACAAGGTTAGGGGAATTGAAGTAGCCAAAGAAATTTGGGATGAGCTTAGAAGGTCACATGAAGGTGATGAGATTATCAAGGAAGGAAAGATGGATGCACTTCAAGGAGAACTCGAGGCTTTCACAATGAAGTATGATGAAGACTTGGAAGCCATGTATAATCGATTGAAGCTTCTTGTGTCCGCAATTAGGCTTCTTGGTAGTGATGATTGGGATGAGCACAAGGTCACAAAGAAGATGCTTAGAGCATATGCCCCAAGAGACCCACACCTTGCTACCATGATTAGATACAAGAGGAAGTTCAAGCTCATGACTCCCATTGACTTATATAACAAGTTGCAATATCAAGAGTCACATAGAGTGGAGAAGATCAAGGCCAAGACTAGTGAGCCTCAAGAAGTCAAAGCCATTGCTTTCAAGGCTGAGCCTAGCAAGAAGAGTGAAATCAAGGACAAATCTTCAAAGCCCTCCAAGTCTCGCAAGAAGGAAGACTCTAGTGATGAAGCAACCACCGATGAAGAAACCGCTATGATGGTAAGAGAATACAAGAACTTCATCAAGAGAAAAGGTGTTAAGAAGCCGGTTTCACAATGAAGATGTTATGAGTGTGGTGAGAGAGGGCATTACATTGCAGATTGCCCTCACAAGAAGGAAGGCAAGGAAGACAAGAGGTCAAAGGACTCGTCAATATTTGGATGAAGAAATGCTTAAGTTTGAGCGTAGGCAAAAGGCAATCATGACAAAACTTGATCTTCCACATTCTCCCGTTCGTGAGCCTAGGGAGTTTCCTCCACCACCGTCCTTCTATAATCCTTGAGAGGGAACTTCTCAAGGCTATACCTTTGGAGCTTCTCAAGTTGAAGAAGAAGAAGAGGAAGATGAGGAAGAAGAAGCCGAGGAAGAAGAAGAGGAAGAGGACGATGATGAGGAGGAAGATGATGATGAAGACGATGAGTAGCTCCCTTTTTGGTCTTTGATGACAAAGGGGGAGTGAATTTGGGCTTTGGAGACCCCTCACCACCATCTTCTCGCTTTATCTATCATTTTATTCATGTTTTAGTTTCATGGACATGTAAGAACTTAATTTGTGATTTGTGTTATGTTTGATGTGTGCCAAGCGAGAACCTTCATTTGTAAGACTTAATCATGGTTGTGATGTTAGTGTGATGTTGAACTATTTGTTAAATTCATGGTTGTGATGTTTATGTGTGGCGACTTGTTATTTCTCACTTTTTATTATTGTGGATATCTTGTCATATGCATCACGTTGATTTTATCACACTTATGCACATGTATGCAATGATTAAGGGGGAGTTCTTACATAAACATGAGCATAGGCATTTGAGGCCATTTGAGTTGAACATGCACATGTTGAGGGGGGAGCTTCGCCAATTATTTTTGGATAAAAAACATGAATTTTATTCCTATCTTGTGAGCCAAATTTGTGTTGTCATCAATTACCAAAAAGGGGGAGATTGAAAGTGCATCTAGGCACTTAATCTAGTTTTGGTAATTAATGTCAATATAAATTTGGATATAATGCTTTGCATGAGTTGTGCAGGAATAAAATCAAAAGAAACGAAAAGAAAGGTGAAAGGAAGGTCCCCAATTCTTATTCGTATGGTGACAGATTCTAACGGACGATTTAAATTTATTTATAGTTTGAATTTGAGTATAGGATCACCGTACTATCAAGGGGGACGTGCTTGATGAGTTTAGGTTGTTAAAGTGTTTGTACTTGAGATGACATATATACACGAGAGACACAAACACACAAAAAATCCTCCATACACAAGTTTCCTGTGCGTCGGAACTTAGGCCGGAAGATCCGACCCAAAGTTCCGGGCGGCTCTGTCTCGAATTAATTTTCCATCGGAAGATCTGACCCTTGCACCGGATCTTTGAACACTTAGACAGATTTTGTGTCTTCTCCTTAGGCGTCGGAACTTAGGCCGGAAGATCTGACCCAAAGTTCCGGGCGGCTCCGTCTGGAATTAATTTTCCGTCAGAAGATCTGACCCTTGCTCCGGAACTTTCAACACTTAGCCAAATTTCATGTTTCTGTGTCTCTCCCTCAGGCGTCGAAACTTCCACCGGAAGATCCGACCCAAAGTTCTGGGCGGCTCTGTCTCTAATATTTTTCCATCGGATGATCCGGACCTTGCGTCGGAACTTACATCGAAACTTCCACCGGATCATCCGGCCGTTGTGTCAGAACTTTCAAGACTTAGCCATATTTCAGCGTTTTAGCCTTATGAAATTCAAATCTCGGATGATCCGGCCCTACGTCGGAAGATCAGGTACCCCTTCGCAGAACACATAACGGCTAGTTTTTGGGGGCTGGGTATTTATACCCCATCACCCCCTTCATTCATTGCTTGCTGGCTCCACGACCAAACACACTCCAAAAGCATTGATTGCACTCCTCTCCATCCACCCAAAGCTTGATTCTTGCCTTGATTCACCTAGGGTTTGAGTGAGAGGAAAAGATTGAGTGTGAGAGCTTTGAGCACTTGTGAGCTTTGATTTGTTAATCTCAAGAAGCACTTGAAGCAAGCTTGATTCGTCGATCCACGTTTGTTACTCTTGGAGCTTTGCTCCTAGACGGTTAGGCGTCACCGGTAGCTCTCATTCCTTTGTAGTTTGAGCACCGGAAAGTTTGTATTTCCCCTCTCTTTGTGAGAGCAATAGTAAGTGACTCAATCTTCCTTTGTGGTTGATTGAGAGAGGCAAGGGGTTAGTGACAACCCGGTTCTTTGTGAACCCCTCAACGAGGACGTAGCTCCTTTGTGGAGTGAACCTCGAGAACAAATCTCGTGTCTCTTTGTTCTTACTATTGTTCTTGTTATTCATCACCTTATTTGTGCCCGATCCATGTGCCAGGTGTTGTTCGACCTTAGAGATCATACTTAGGTGCTCAGTTACTTCATCTAACAGCTTTCTATTCAAATAGAATCTTGAATAGCTTGTTAGTTTTTGAATCTTGAAGTTAGTTTCCTCTCCGTGTCGGAAGATCCTACACAGTGTCGGATCTTCCGGCAGTCGGAAGATCCGAGACTGCGTCGGATCATCCGACCATCTGACAGTTTCGTGAAGAATTTTTCAGTATTTTTAACAGGCCCTATTCACCCCCCCCCCCCCCCCTCTAGGCCTAGTGTTGGTCCTTTCAGGTAGCGGCGGTGATGCTCGGTTGCGGGATTGGGGAGGTGAAGCGGTGGTCGGTGATGACGATGAGGGGCTCGGACGGTGGCGGTTTCGAGTGGAAGATGAAGTTCATCAGGTGCCTCGCAATGGCGGCATGGCGGCAAACTGTGGAGCTCGCCAAGGCCATGGATGGTCTCTTTATAGGCGCTGGAGGCGGAAGAGATCGCGTCGAGGCTAAGGAACCTTGCCACGGTGGAGGGCACGCGGCGCTCGGCCAAGAGGCCGTGGCGCCCAAGCCATGGCTCGCGCTGCTTCCTTGCTGTGTGCTCGGTATCGACGGTGAACGCGGCGAGGTGGCAGCAGGGCGGCGTCGCGGAGGAGTTGGCGTGGAGCGGCGTCAGGCACCGGACGCCGCGTGTCGACGAAGAACGCGTCGACGCGCGTCGCGTTGGAGCGCGCTCTGGCGCCGAGCTGAACACCACGACGTGCGAGGGGGTCTCGCTTCGGGCCAAAATTCTTCGAAAATCTTGAACTAAGCATCCAAAACTCTGAATACAAAAGTTCTTGCTGGATACATAGGCTCTAACTTTGGTAAAGGCTGGTGGGTGAAAAACTCAAAGGATTTGGAGATAAAAAAAGTGAAAGTTCGGTGGACACCGGTTCGGACTGAGAAGCAAGTTCAGACAACTCATGTGAGGCTGCCGCGTTTGAGCTCAAATTTCTCGAGATTTTGTGTACAAACATTAGAATCGGCCAACATAAAAGTTGGAGAGGACATAGAGACTAAGAACTTTGGTAAAAACGAGTTTTACAGATTCGAAGTCATTTGAAAACTACAGGGCTCGAACAGCACGGAAAACTTTCGGGTTTAACTGAATTTCAGATTTTCCATAGCTATTCGATTTGACCCTATTTGGGTGTGATTTAAAATTATCTAGAGTTTGTAATTTTCTCGAAAAAGATGATCACTCACAGGTTCAAACTTCAGAGATTCCATTTTAGCCATAACTGGTGAAACACTATGTTTGAGATCAAAAATTATAAGGACCAAAAGTTGGAGAAAAACCATGTTGATCCCAGACTTGGAAAAATCTAAGCCTTGGCTGGAAACATGGTTTGACTCAGCAATTGACTACAATTTTGAGCACCTTCCACTCAATACCAAGGGGAGCTCCAATTATAAAAGTTGTCCCTCTTTTCAAGAACTACAACTTTTGTATGGGCCACACTTGAAGTTCTTATATGAAATTCCTTCTTTTGCCTTGATTTGTCGCAAAGGCTCGAGTACTCCAATACATACACTTATGCATACATGAGAGATTTTGATTTGGCTTCAAATACAAAGGACTTTAGAGGGTTATCAACGCTGGATCATGATGATTACATAATGATAAACACCTGGGGTGTCACAGGGCGATACTGATCTACGAGATCCATGCCCGTCCGCGTCTATCTTTGGACAGAATTTCCTAGGTACATCCACAGATATCACTAGAGTCTAAACAAGGGCCACTAACATCCGCCTCGCGGATCTTATCCTGGGTAACTGCACATAAAAATATTGTCAGGGCCTTTGGCCCTTAGGGTCTCCGACCTTCACATAGTCAACCCATGCCGACCGAGCGTTTTCTACACAAAGGTACTTTTCCAGTATATTCGTTACCCACCTTGGTCATTTGGATGGATTGCTAGGTTCAGCTAGCGGGGTTTGAATCAAGACCTCACGTAGCAGGTACGCTTGTATCTTTTTGGCACGTACGACTATACTTATCATAAGAAAGACTCGCCCAATAAACCAATCCTTATATGAACAAAGTAAGCTTTGGGACAGAGCAATCCTCAACCTACGATGTCCCCTTACTACCAAGTCCAAAACACACGCCAGGGTTTCCATTACTATCATTTCACTCGTTTACTCACGCTTTCCAAAAAGAGATTTGCTAAATCCTTTATTTTTGATAAAAGCATGATATTAGCAAAAAGGGTTAACTAGCAAGCATGTATTTAATGGAAAAGCTTTTAAAAGAATGTAATAAATGAAATGATTTGGTCATATTATTACTCTCTACTCAATGGGACAAAGTATGAGCTAAGACTTGAGACTTGCCTTCGTTGAAGGTCCTTATTCTGTACGCATATTCTAGGTTAACCGGGTTTTAGGTTCTGGTCTTCTAGATCGTCGGTTGTTCGTTGGAGCCTGGTCATGCTATCGATCGATAAAAGCAATGAATAAAACAATACACATTTGGTGTGTAGGTGGCAACATAGTGTGGTAGAGCCATTGGAGAGACACGCCAGTGGCGGTGGTGGGCGGCTCTAGCGGCACGAGCATTGCACGTGGGTGAGGGGTGCGCGGAGTAGATCGACGGCTAGCTGGGCTGATGACGGTAGCAGGTCAGGGGTGGGCTGGCTGCCGTGAGGCGAGTGGGCCGAAAGTGAGGTTGTGGCTTGTTTAATGAATAAAAGGTTTTCCTATTATTTGAACTAGCAAGTTGCCCGTGCGTTGCTACGATAAAATAAACTAATTTTGTAATTTGAATTTTACAGAGTTTTATATTTCTACCATTACATTTTTATTGCAATCAATGGATCCCTACCCGTTTGATAGGCAACCAATAGACTTGTTAAAGACAGTAGATACAATATCATATGGTCTGGCCTAGGTTGCTCATTGGGTATATCTATATTTTCTAGTGCAAGTAGCATTGGCTATACCTATATTTTCTAGTGCAAGTAGCAAGTGGCCAGCACACAACAATGTTGCTTAGCATGTGAGCTTCTACTCTATTACGTATTGAACTTTCCACACATTTTTTAAACTGATAAATAATCTCAATGTTTGAAAATTAAACATGCATCTAGAAATTAAAAACTTAATATTATGTATGGATCCATGCGCATCCTTTGCTAGCTAAGATTTTTCTTTGTATCATGAACATAGCTATATTTATTGTCATATACAGTACGTACTTCTAACAAATTTTTTATAGATATTTCTTTTCCAAACCAATAATTAATCTTTAATGTTTGGAAATTAAACAAGCATATAGAGACTTTAAAAAATATTAATATTATGCATGTATGGATGCGTGACCATTCTTTGCTAGTTAATTTTTCTTTATATTATGCACGCGACTACATTTATTGTCCATACAATATCTCTCATTTACAATATATTACAATATCATACAATTTTTATTTATACTTTGCGGGGGAAAAATATGCAATACCTCTCACATGGGGTCAAAGAAATATAATGTTCTTCTAAACCATAGAGAAAGTCTAGTGTAGATGGTGTGAATGCTTTTAATTAATATAAAGGAGAGATCATGGGTTCAAAGCCTCCCTTAAGCATATCCCTTTTTTAAGGGATTTTATGTGGCTGGACATTCCCATCACGAGAGTTTTTCCCAGGAGCGTGGGGTGGGGCGCCAGTTTTTCCCGCCGGTTCCCATCACGTGAGTTTTTCGGTTTTTTCGGCTGGTTCACTGGGTAGGCTTCTGGTTTTTTTCTGGTGTGCCGGTTTTGAGGGGAGGGCGTCCGGTTTTCTATGGTTTTGACGGGAGGGCGTCGGGTTTTGTCCGATTACTGTAGACGGACCAAAATTTTTTGCAGAAACACTCCTTGCTTTATTATTAGGTAGAGATGGGGGGTTTTGGGTTTAAATTTGAATGGGAATTCAAATTTAAACAGAGTTTTGAAGTGAGGCTTGGAGTAGATTTGGAATTAGAATCTTGGGAGAGCTTGAGATGTAGGAATGTTAGAGCATGTCTATGGTTTGTTTGGGGGCTCTTTATGGGATTTGATTTGCAAATTAATATTCAAATTAAATTTGAATATTAATCCTAAGGCTTTGGAAAAACATTTTGAAGGGAATATTTCCAGAGTAAGAAGAGAATATATTTCTAGAGCAGTCAAATGCATCAAACATATAGGTTTAATGCACAATTTCATTTGTAAAATAAGTTTTGAACATCTAGAAAAAGGAATTATGTTATAATTAAAGAAAAAAATTAAAAAAATATGTATTTTTAAATGCTCTAAAATGTGGGATTATGATACTCTTTTAGTAATGGAAGCTGTAATTGTTTGTACTCAAAGGCCTCCTAAGAACCTTTGCTGACTCTTGGTTTAAGAGTTGATTTCAACAAATCTTTTCTATTTCCAATCAGCTTGGAGGTTAAGCGAGACATAGGGTGCTACGCTGGCGGCCTGAACCTGTCTAAATCATTTCTCATGCTCACCTTGAAGTTTCTGATCTCGGTGTATCCCCACCAACCAATCCACTATCTCAGGGCATCTCTTGGTAACAAGTTTCCAGTTTAAACATCGACAGACACCCCTTGCAATCAACTCACATAATAGACATTTACTCCAGTATAGAAAAACACCTCATGCTAGAATGCCAGTGGGATCATTTTGGTGGAAAGAAGTATATAGCTTTGCAAGTTATTTTAAATAAGTTACTTCTTGTATATAGTTGTAGATGGTGAAGTTATATATGGTAGGACCGTTTAGTTGTGGGATGATGTTTGGGATTTGGACTTCCTTAAACGTGAGTTCCATCAATCCTTCTCTTTACCCAAGAGTCTCAATTGCTAATTTGTAGCTCATGGCCCCTTAGTGAATTTTTCCTCCCACTATCTGTTGTGGCTCTTGAGAATTCAACAGCTTAGCTAGTCACTTAATTGATTCCCTACACTTGGATGATATGCTTAATTATCAATGGTCTTACATCTAGTGCTCCCATGAATTCACTTGTAAGAAGGCTTACAAATCTGTTACTGTAAATTTTGGTGCAATTAAGCCTTTAGATGGTTTGGTTGTGGAAAAGTGGCTGTTGTGTGTTGGTGTTTCTTAACGTCAATGCTAAAGTAGTGTAGGTACGACCATGGGCCCATTCCTATCAAGCATGCGAATTCTTCTGCCAAATTGCAGCTCATTCCTGTAGGCATGCTCTCCTCGTCCTCCGTCGTGGCGGCTGGCGCCGGCGTGACTGGGTGTTGCACTTGCTGCACGATTGGGAGTTGGGGCGATTGGGCGATTTGGGACTGGGCCACCTTCGTGACTTGACCCCGCTCCGCGGTTTGCCCCAGATGGTCAGGCATGGCCACTGCTGTTAATTTCTTCGCTTTGTGCGTGGCGGCTGTCCTGTAGTGATGGCGTCGGGTTGACGCTATCGAGGGTGAGGATCATGGCATTGTTCTTCTCGAGTGCTGCATCGTTCGATGGAGATCACGGGAGGCTGCGAATATGGTATGCTATCTCCATAGCATTGGCCATGGGTGAGTCGTAGCGAGCCACACATGCGAATTCTTCTGCCGAATTATGGTCCGCGATCCGACGATTGCGGGCATTGATGCGTTGTTGGGCTCTCTTGGCGTTGGCACATTCTCGTGCTGTCGTCTGCTCCGTCGTCTCTCCAACGACACGGAGAGCATCAGCGGATATTTCGTTTTCCAGCTCGAGGTTGTACCGGTCATCATTTGCTCCGCTGGCGGCCATTCTTGAACCCGCCATGAAGACTTGTCGATCAGGGTCAATGGAACTACTTGGGCTGTGAGTGGCGAGCTCTGTGCTGTTCTCCTCGTCTGGTGCAAGAGGTGCACCGTGTTGGAGCGACAGTTCGTCTGTGAGCTCCAACCCAAAAGGTACAAAGATCTGACGAGACTTGTAGACTTCTGGTGGTGTCTTGTCTTTTTGAAAAACAAATTTGCATTCTGGCGTAAAGTGGATCACTAGGTTGTCTTTATACCCCATTGGAGGAGCCTCATCATCCGAGTCCGAGTTGTAATCGGGGATCGCCTCACTATTAGAGCTGGCGCGTCCGGCCGCGACTCGGACTGGGACTTCCCGCCTCGAATCCGATGTGGACTCGAACTTGGCCTGCAATGCCTTGCAACATGTGCGGGTCGAATTGCAAAGTCCAAACAGGAATTGGGATGGGTGGGTAGCTAGGCTTCTCGATGAATCTGAGTTGGAATCGGGTAGGGCAACTTGAGTTTGATCCATAGTCGTGGTTGACTCGGACTTATGCCCGCAGATGGGATCTGCAAGCATGATCTCACTGAGTTGTTCAGCCAGATCGTCGGTGATGGACGCCAGTTTCTCCTTCTTCTCTAGGGGTGTCTCAAGGTAGCTGTAGAAACCACCCGAGTCGTCTGCGACGTAGACCCAAGAGCCGAAGTTGAATCTAGTGCCTTCAGGAAGCACTTTAGCTTGAATGTAGGTCGCCATTGAGTTCTCCATGGGATTCTCGAGGAAAACCCCTACCTGGCGCGCCAGATGTCGGTGTTGTATCGTCGATCCTACCGAGGGGTATCCCAAGGTAGTATATTTCAGGTGGGATTTCGCCGAGATCAGGAACGCAATGGCTACACAACACAAGTTTTGACAGGTTTGGGCCGCCGGGATAGCGTAATACCCTATGTCCTATTTTGGTGGTTTGTATTGTGTATGAGGTGTAATGTTTTGATGGGGTCCCTACCCAACCTTATATACACAGGAGGCAGGATTACAAGGTCGGTTCCGAGTAGAATCCTAGCCTATTACAACTCGATTGAGTACTTTACAAGTCATACCGAGTACTTTCTAAGTTAATACGACTAGTTTCCTCTACCTGTAGAGTCCTTGTAGTACTCTACTCGCAGTCTTCATGCTTGGTACGATCCTCTCCTAGGAATTCTCCATGTGTCCTTGTGGGCCCATGGTCCTACCTCCAACAGTGATGCTAGAAAACCTATGGGTATTGTAACGTTCAACGAATGAATCCGCAAGCGCATTGATAACGCTGTAACTTTCTCCAAAGAAGAGTATTCTAAGGGTATCGAATCCAAGAGAACGTGTGTGCACACTACTCTCACGACACTACTACTATTGAGATCTAGAGAGGATATCCTATGTTTAACAAAGAGAAGGTAGTTGATCTCTTGTTTATCACTTGCTTCGGGCACCGGTTTACCCTGGCATCGTCAGACGACTCCGGCTATGAGCTCTATGACTTATCCGAACATGGGGGATTGGAACATCGTACCAGGGTTGTCACCACCTATGGACTACCCATACTAAACGGTGGGATAAGATGCGCAAACGAAGCGTAATCTATGACTTAGACACCAAGCCTACACCATTGGTTACTACTGAGGTCTAACTACACTTTCCGGCACATAGCCACACCCACCACTCCATATAAATACGAAGCGACGAACCCACGAGTGAGAGATCGAACTACTTCTACTAACAATACTAAAGCATAAAGCATAGAAGATCAAATATACTTACTCATCACTTACTGGGTAAGAAAAGCATCCATAGGAATACAATGAACAAGGTTGAGCGTTGATGATGAACATCATCAACACTCTCCTCAACTCCCTCTCTCTAGTATCTACACCTATCCTAATGAACTACACCATAACACTCTCTCCTTGAAGGAGAAGAGAGGCTTGATGGTGAGTCTTGGAAGGATGAAGGATGGAAGGTGAGTGAGCTTCACCAAGTGTAGAAGCGTGTCATCTTATTTGGACCCCCTCCCCTAGTATTTATAGGTAGGTGAAGGTCAGTAACGTAGGGGATCCCCACAGAATATTCGTCCAAACTGCCTTAGGACAGGACACATGGCGGCTAGGCACGAGGAGAGCCACCCCTGGTTGGGCGGAACCAGGGGGTCAGCCAACCCAATGTGGGCCCCCCTCATAACAGCCTTTGAACAGTAAGCTGGCAGGTGGGTTCTTGTCAGGGTGTATAGGGTGTTTCTTGGTATTTCAACCCCGGTCGTGGGCCCTTCAATCCATGTACTTGCACGTGATTGGTCAAAGGTGTGTTTCTTGCTCTTGTGGGCCCATGGATCCATAGGAGGCTGATGTGGCAGCCCTATGTTGTCTGGTTTCTTGCTAGTTAAGCCACTTTATTAGTGCATTCCCACTTTATTTTCATGTATAAGTGACCTGCATACAAATATTCACCAACACTTGTGGAATTCATTAGTTATAAATCCTACCAATAAGGTTGATGTTCACATTTCGCTTATTTATGCAGGAGTTGGTGGCCCAAATTTGATACTTAACAGCCTGTGGCAAGCACACATTCTTCTTTTGGCTCCTCTTGTTAGACAAACTTAATTAATACATGAAATATTATCAGATATAAGAATTGTTCTATGACTTCTTACTCATGTGTACTTTGCACTGCCAATATGGAGAAAACCTTAGACTATCTATTTTTTTGAGTGCTTCTTTAGAACTAGCAGAGAGGCACATGCCATGAGCACGTGTTTTTTTTAAAAAAATATAGCGTGAGAAAGAGTCATTGCTGCCGACGTATAATGTGAGAAAGTGTCATGGCCGCTAACGTACATGAACTGTGGCCCACCTGTTGGACCACTGGGTCCACAATATTTGATGACCATTGACCGTTGACCATCAATTTGCTCGCTCTTTTTAGTATAGACTTGTTGCCAATGACTGATTGGTATAACCTTGGACCTAACTCGGCATTATTGGAAAGAATTGAAGAGGCAAAACAAAGATTGCACTGGGAAGGTTTCATGGTTATTGCATGGACTATTTGGACCCAACCACCAAAAGAAAATTAGTTTTTTAGAACCAGCGAAGATGGAAGGCCTCTTTCAGAAATCGAAATGGAGAGCTATGTATTTGGAAATCCAAATCATCTATGGAATCTCTTCTTAGAGTTTGGCTTGATAGCTTTTAGTTTCTCAGCTTGCTTTAGTTTTCTTTCTGTTTGTTTCTTATTTTTATAGCATTTTATTTACCCTCCCATGGTAGGGGATTTTACCTCCTATTTACCTAAAAAAACTATCCACTGCAGACTACACACATGACTATATATATTCAATCTCACTACAATACTAAATATAGAGCCTGACTATTGTAATTATCTCTTGGAGGTGGGATATAGAGTAAGAAGATACTTACATGTCAAAGTGAATCCTAATCAACTAAAAGGGTTATCTTCTACATACCCCTATGATGAGCCAAGATAAACTACAATTTCTGTTGGTGACTAGCCTCAACAAATTGCATAGAATGTAGATTTTAGACCACATGATATTGATTATAGGTTGCAACCATTAACAATAGAGAGTTTGATTGAGAAGGTGGGTTCGAGGGAACAGGGTTTTGGTGGTTTGGGCACAGGTAGAGGGAAATAGGCAACTTAACAATGTATTAGGACTGAATGATACAAATGTGATATGTAAGTTTAATTTTGTCTAGATGCATGGCTGCTTTGCTTTGAGTACACCTACATTTCTCCTTTTGGGGAACGTACCTACCCCCATCTACATGCATGCCCAGCTCTTTCACGCTCACAGTTTCTATTAATCCTGTCCACTTCGTCAACAAATCATCTTTAATTTGTGGTGCATCACTTGGTCTTATAATGTTGCACTTTTGTGTAAATGTTTCTCTTTTCTATTCTATTTCTCTATTTTATTATTTCTTTCCTTTTGGGCTGTCCCAACTACTAAGTTACCCGGTATGAGATTTGTATGTTGTGCCCAATTTGGCCCCTAGCCCATTTTTGGCTAGCCTGCAAGCCTATCAGGCCCATTTCTAGTCAATTGTCATAGCATCCCAGCTCTTCTTCTTGGATCCAAGTTGAATACTATAATATAAAGCTAGCCCCAAGATGTATTTGTTTTGGTATATTTAATAATATAATATCTCATTCAATAAAATTGTGGTGGGAAAGAAAGCAACTTAGGAATAAATAACAAGGACTATGACACACATGATAATACGTGAAACAAAATATAGCTAAGGCTCCGTTTGGATGTAGATATTGAAAGGCTTGGCATTGAATTGGGTTGAAAACCAAATCAGACTGGTATTGGAAATGAGCTATAATGCCAATACCATTGTTTGGATGACAATGAAATTGCTGCATGGAATTCAAGGATGTGACAAATATCAATTCGTGTTTGGATGTAAATACTCTGGAATTGAATCGATCCATCTTCAACCCCTCTCCACCGCTCTTCTTCCATGCGCCTCGATGGGATCCCGGTGGAGGTCTGCCGTTGAAGGGGACTGTTGACGGCCGTTATTATATGATTTTACCGCCAACATTCCATGATATTCCAGGCTCATTTTTCTCATTACAATGTGAATTTGATTATTCCTAATGAGTTCCACAAGTTTTGTACAATTTGTGAGTGAAGGAGCAGATGGGGAAAAGAAGGAACAATTTGGGCACAGGGCCAGGCCGACCGGCCCCCTTTCCCCTCTTCTGGCCACAGCACTGATCCACAAGTTTACCGATGTATCAAAGATGATCATGAGCCATGCATTTGATGTCGGTTTGATCAAAGGACCCGGAAGGCCTAGGGTGGGATAAACATGAATTGAAGGGCCCACAACCTAGGATTCTTGGACAGTTTCAACTGAACGCAACCGTTACCGACTTCAAGACATCATCCAAGTCGTCCCTGCAAATGCCGGTGCCACTTGGCACCAAAGCCAGGCTGGCCAGCCTAGATGAGGCCGGCCGGCCTACCACAGTGGCTCCTACGCTTCCTCCTTCGCGTGGATGTTAAGCAGGAGGCTAGCGTGATGATGATGCCGGGAACCGCCCTTGGAGCCTATAAAAGGACACCCCACTCACCTTGAGAACACACAACAAGATAGAAGAGAAGAAGCTCTAGGGTGAAGTGCTACCACTCCCATACTTAGAAAATTGGGAGAGAGGTGAGGTGAGAGTCCGGAAGAGAAGCCGAAGTTGCCGGTTTCTCTTCCACTTTGTACCTCGGCGGATGCAGCTCAACTTCGAGTAACATCCGAGTCTTGTCTCGTAATTCTGGTTCCCTCTGATTTATTAAGCATTCGGACTTGCTAGCTTTTGTTCACTGGTTCCTCGTTCACTACTTAGTAGTGGGTGCTTTGCTTTGATATCAAGCGAAGTAGTAATTATTAGTATAGGCGTGGTGCCTAGACTAGTCGTTACCTTGGTTTGCACCCAGTTCAACGGAATAGTTGTGGTAGCTGGCAGGTGGTGACAACCCTGTCCGGCCGACGTAATCCACCACGTTAGTTCTGGACTATAGGACTTAGGGGTAGGCGGTACCACTCCCCGTCTCATCCCTTTCTGTGAGTGGTGGTGTCTCAGGCGCCCAAAGTGAACTCTCTTGAACAAGTCTGCCTTGCTTGATCTATCAAAATATCCAGTATTGCTACACAAGTACCCTCTCTACCCTCAGCCTTTTTATCTCTTCTTTTCTTTTTGTTGTCATCCATATCCCCCATATTACCCTTTTGGATGAACTAATTAAAGGATTAGTACACTTCTCGTTCCCTGGAATACTCCTGGGTGAAAGCTACATCGGTATCCGTACGCTTGCGGATTTATCTGTAGGTCATAAGAAATACCAACAGGGACTACAGTAGAAGGAGGCGGAGGGGCGAGGCTCGTCGGTGGAGAGGTGGTGCAGTAGATGGATGCCGCGGCGAAGGGGCATGGCACGTGGCCGGCGTTGTCGCCATTCAAGCCTCGCCTACCAGCAACGAGGAAGAAGGGGGCGCCCCGCCTGCCGGCCGTGAGGAAGAAGGGGGCACCCTGTTTGCCGGACGTGAGGAAGAAAGCGGCGGTGGCCTCCTTCACGAGATGCTCGCCTCATCCCGCCTCCGACACCCGTGCGCTCCGCGGGGAAGAAGGGGGCGCCGCCCACTGGCCACGAGGAAGGAGGGACCGTCGACCTTCTCTGCGGGATGCACGAGGCGCTAGAATGGCGACGGGCGAGGGAGCGGCGCGGAACAGGGGGCCAGCGGCGGCGGGACATGGAGGGTGGGCGGCAGAGGGAGATGGTGGTGCGTCATCGAGGGAGAGATGCGGGGGACGGGATGAAGGCCTAAAGGGGCAATTCCGCCCGATACGGAGCTGGATGCTTTGGTATTGGGAAGGAGGTGCAGATAGTTAAGTGAATACCGTCGAGTATTGAAGTGAGATTCCAGCCATCAATTCCGAGACCATCCAAACAGCAGAATTCGAGTGACACAATGCCAATTCCTAATTCCGAGCTTCAATGCATACATCTAAACATAGCCTAAGTGATGCTGCAATCTGTCTCAACTGGCTTGCATGTAAGACAACACATAGTTTAATTAGAGAAAGTATAGTGATGCATGCTCAACTGGCAAGAAGGCACTCCACATAAACATAATATGACTATTGGTGAGATGCCGACTGAAACACATTACTAGAGAAGGAGCTATCCGCCCTACTCATATGTCTCGGCCATATACGGATCCAGTGCTAATATAGCTTTAGCACCGGGTCCAAAGGTTAGGAGGCTAAGAGAAAAGACGAGAATGTTTTAGCACCGGTTAGTGATAAAATCCGGTGTTAAAGCCCACCTATTAGCACCGGTGGCAGCCACCAACCGATGCTAATGTGTCTGAGGCCATTTAGCACCGGTTATAGCCTACCACCGGTGCAAATGAGCGCCCAGATAAAGGCAGGTGCATGGCGGGCAGGCCACTGTCCTTCCTTTTCTTTTCTCTCTCCCTTCTCCTTCTTCTTCTGTGTTCAAGTTCAACCTTATCTCCTCCTCTCCTTTTCTTATCTCTTTCTCTTCTCACTTTGTTTCTCCTCCTCTCCAGATGCGGCGGCGAGCAGGTGACGCGCACGGGCCCGTGGGCGCAGGCAGGTGGCGCGGCGCGGGTGACATGCGCGCGGTCAATGCGCGTGGTGGTGCAGTCCAATAGGGTCTGTGCAAACAAGATTTTTGTGTCTCCATTGATTTCTTTCGTGCTTTGTTTTGGAGTCCTATTCATGTAATATTGCATTGCTTATATGGATTGTTTTTCTTCTTCAACCTATTGATTCTAGTTAAAGAACGCATGTGTTTCTTGATTTGGTTGATGACCGTATAAATCCCAACTGTCTGTCTAGGGTGAAGTTCTTTCTACTCTTCATCTCTTTCTTTCTTCTCTTATTTTTTCTCACTGTTTATCTTCTTTTTTTTCTGTTCTTGAAAACAAGAACAACAAGTTCTTGAAGAACAAGAACGTGGAGAAAAGATGCGGTGGTGGGAAGAAAAGACAAGAGAGAGAAAGAGATGAGGAGTAGAAGAAACATTTAAATGTTTTTGGCGGCTGAAACCTTTAGCACTGGGTGGTGCTAAAGGACCCCCTTTTAGCATTGGTGCATTGGTTCTAAAGAGGGGTTCCCAACCGGTGCTAATAGCGGCTTCTCCAGTAGTGACATAAGAACCGAGAAAAAAGTGCATGCTTTTAGTTCGACAACAAATAGCCATGGGACATTTATTATTTACTATTCAATCCTACCTACAAGCTAACCTATTATATGAACCAGCTATATTATTACCTTCATATGCCATGGCATCATTATTTAACCTTGAGCTGGCTAAATCATTAGCCATGCTCTTAGGAGTACAGAGAATCATCATTGTTAGAGTAATCTTAATTATTGTAAGTTAGATTTGTCGACTTTATTAGATTATGTACTGTATGAATTTTCAGATATTTAATGAAGCGGTGTATGATGTCACAACATCTATGAGCTAGGAAGGTGCAGGCCATGTTAGATGCATTAATGATATGCCACTCAATTTTGTTTCATGAAAATCTGTATCTTTTGTAAATAGGGCAAGATATGCACTTATTAGTTAGGGATACAATAAATCTAGGAGCAAATATATATACAGAGTTATACTTTTTATATTATCTAACGCACATTGCCATAACATCTAAGATATTTGATATCACAACATCTACAAGTTAGAAAGGTGTTGGTGAAGACAAGATGCGTTTAATGACACCCCATTCAATTTTATTTCAAGAGTCTATATTTTAGTGAAGGGCACAAGATATACTCTTATAAGTTTAGGATATGATAAATCTAGAAACAACATATTTGGATTAACATCAGAGGTATGTGATGTCACAACATCTATAAGTTAGAAAGGTGCTGGCCAAGACAAGATGCATTAAGTGACACTCCATTCAACTTTTTTTTTCAAGAGAGTCTATATTCTAGTGAAGGGCACAAGATATGTGCACAAGATATACTCTTATTAGTCTAGGATATGATAAATCGAGAAGCACACATATATCATTTATATTGTCCGGCACACATATCTTAGCACCTAAGGTGTGTGATGTCACAACATCTATAAGTTAGAAAGATGCAGGGAAAGGCAATATGCATTTAATAACATCACACCCAATTTTATTTCAAGGTAGTCTATATTTTAGTGAATGGTGCAAGATATATTCTTATTAGTTAGGGATGTGATAAATCTAGAAGCAGATACATATCACCTACATAGCCTTATTTTATGATTACCCCCTAATTTAAAATTCAGATTGTTTTAAGGTTCCTGCTGTCAAACACTTTTAACTTTGACTAATATACATTGACAATGTAAGGTAATATCCTAGTTTCACGGTGGATTGTGTTTATGTCCCACCCGACATGTACTTTGAATATTTAGCTCACCTTAATCCTAACCAGCGTCCACAACTTCTCCATTTGGCTAGTGGCATTCGTGCCACCTCTTTGACTGCTTGTAAAAGCTAAATCATATAAACACAATCAGCACATTTTTTTGTGTTGTTTAGTCACTGCAGCTTTTAAATCATTTTATCATGTGCTTTTGATTTTTTCAATTCTTGAAATAAGAAAGCAATATTCATTAGGAGTAATATAATTATATATATAGTGAACAAACATTTGACTATTGTAAAAAGTAACATAGGCAAGATATTTGACAAGTCAGGTGTGAGCGTTGGACATTCATGTCCACCTTAGAATGCCTTGAGTAAGCCCTTACATATGAGAGCAATATTATAAGGGATGAATATGTAAGTTTGTCCTATTTAATGCAGCATATCTGAAAGGATATCTCTAGGCTATAGTGATTACTCCAGACTTAAATTGGATTCCAAACTTTTCATGGAGGCTTGTCCTCTTTGTATTTAATGTGACAACTCATAGTTGGCCTTCTCCCTAGTATTATATATATTTGCAAAGATAGCTACCAACACGCGTCAAATCTTGTTGTATTATAAATAGGCACTGTGCTTCCAAGCCTTCCCAAACACTAAAAGTATCCCAATAACAACTTTGAAAGCTCATGGATCAAAGAACGAAGTTAAGCCCGACTGCTGGGCTTAGTGTCATCGTAGTTGATGAAGATAAACATCATGCGAACTCTACGAGGTCTATGCTTTGTACATTTAACTATCATGGTAAGTTCCTTCCATTCTGATTTGATGCCAGCATATACACTTCTTTTTTGTGGCTTGTATTTGTGAAACACTCATTTTCACTATGAATGATTGGGCGTGCAACAATCTTTTACTTGTGAAGTGTTCCTGAAAAGCAGTTTCGTTCCCAATTTTTTTCGAAAAGATGTTTAATTGCACATATATACAGCTTAAACTTTTTTCCTCTCCTTTTCAGCAACAGCATATACAAGTCCCATGGAAGCAATTGACTTTCTTGGGGGTCATGCACAAGAGGTTGATTTGGCTTTGGTAGCAGTGCACATGAGAGAGATGCATGGTTATCAGTTCCTTGACATGGTTAGAGAGCACCACAAAAATATTCAAGTGATTAGTAAGTGGCAACTCTTTCCTAACTTTGAATCCAATTCTTTCTAATGGGTGTATCCCCTTATGTTTCTTTGATTTTCTTATATATTTCCTTTTTTGGACAAATATCTAATAATATCTTTGAACCAGTGATGTCAGAGGAAACAACAATGGACATTATGAAGAGATGTGTTGATCTTGGCGCATGTTTTCTGGCAAAGAAGCCTATTGATGCTCACACCATAAATAACTTGTGGCAACATCTTGACCTAGAAGATCCAAGGATGGACAATATCATGAAGTTATTACAAGGTTGACACCAATGCAGTTACTGATGTTTTTCCTTTTAGTAGTTGATATACAGAAAATCTAATATTATGCACTCTCATCTGGATCACAAGCATACCAGCTGCTTTAAAACTGTCTCCAACGTTTTATCAGATTAACAGTGTTATAAGAAACCATGAGCAGTGTGTTTTGTCAACAGTATCTTGTACTGCTATAACACATAAAATATTTTTGCTAACATAACAATAGTTCCAATTGTTTATGTTACATTTGGATACCACTAGCCATGAGGCTAAAGAAAGAATATATTGTTTGGAGTAGAGGCTATATAGTTGTTTTATAATACAATTGATGCGCTACATTTTTCATGCATGTATAGGTAATAATGGAGAACAACAGGATGTAAGTTACCGGAAGGAGAGTACTAAAACCAAGAAAGGTTATATTTGTTGGAATGAATATCTGCATAGGAAGTTCCTACGTGCTCTTGAAATACTTGGAGAAGGTTTTAACATATTTCTCCTTGCAACACTTCCCTCAGAAAGTTCAATAGAATTTCAGACGGTTCCAAACTATGCAATCCTTTTTTTGTGTCAGGGGCTTCTTCTCCTAGGAACATAGAGATTCTCATGAATGTGGAAGGTGTTAATCGCAAACATATTGCTTCTCATCTACAGGTATGCTTATAGCATGTACATGAAGAAAACCTGCACAATTTATCTTCTTTTTGAAACAAAAAAAATACACGCCTGCTAATTTCAACCTAAAAACAGTTCTAATTTTGACCTAAATACATGTGCTGATATTTCTAGCAAGTTTCCTCTTTCAGTAACCATACTTAAGCTAACTGTAAATTGATCTTTCCTCCAGAAATATCGAAAGCGCATGGAAGCAGGGAAACAAAACAGTGCATTGGGTGCTGTGAAGTGTGGCAATAGAGCCTCATGGACATCCAAATCTACAAAGAGTCTTCAGGAAGGCCCTAACACATCCCTTAATAGTCCGGACATACAACAGGAAGAAATGAAAGCTGTGAGCCTATAATGCAGAACAACTTAGATATTATTATTGACAAAACGATATGTTTTGTAAATGTTGGAAGCTAAGTACTCCTTTTGATTGGCATCATGCAGGATGAAGACATGCCCCATGCTCAGACGGGAAACTTCTCTGACAACAGTGCTCATGCTGCAATGCGAAGATCCATTCAATTTGGCACCATATATGACGAGTCCCAATATCTCTATTTTCCTTCTGGTGATGAAGGAACTGAATATGGATTAGATATGAAGGAAGATGGAGCTGCTGAATATGGTGACACAAGTGCTTCTGGTTTTAGTGAAGTTAGCACTGCTGATAGTTTATCTGCAGATGTCACTAATGACATCTTGAACAATAACAGTTCTGAGGAGCAAGATTGTCAAGGGGACAAGGCGGGCAAAGCTAATGTAAAGATTGTGGACTATTCTGATTCCGAGGACGATGGGATATAGGAGTATGCTTGGTTATGAGGGGAGAAAGAGAGTAGAGATTGCAGAGTTTGGACCGAGATGAGTACCTATATTGTGTATACTGCCAGTGCAACTATCGAGTAAATGGTGCATGTGTGGTAGTGTTTGTATCGTATTTTATGAAAAAAAAAAGATATCCTAAATGCCAGCAAATTATTTGTAATAGGAGTTCCGAGCATTTCGAAATAATGTGGTGTTGTCTACTAGAACTGTGAAATTCTTGAACAACTAGAGACAGCGACTAACTGAGTTTTTTTCTGTGAAGAAGTTTAAATTAGTTCAATATTTTATCATGACTATTCCGCTACAAACTCTATTTAGTACTACATAAGATCAAATAACATTATGTGTGGTTGGGCGGTGCTAGTCTAAATGCACGCTGTTATAGATAAACAGTAGCAGCAGAAGCAACTTGTTCCTCACAGACATCTCCGGCTCCTTAGCAACCACCTTAAAAGGAGGAATTGCAATAGTCTTCTCCAGCGGCGGGACACCTTCTTGCTGGGCATTCGTCTCCACCTTCCTTATAGAAGAAGGAAAACAACTCGTCAGATAAAAGCAAAAGCAAATAATTACCTCAAGAAAACGGGAGAGTACCTTGCGGAAGATCTGGTCGCAAACTTAGGCGGGCCAAATACCAAAGGCTTCACCTTCTTGGCACCTGGCCCAGCGGAACCTGAGGAAGTCACGGCTGACTGGTCAACCACGATTTCCTTTTCAACATTAACCACTAGAAGCGGGTCTGACTCCGTGTCAGAACCACTCCCGGAGGCTTCGACATCTTGTCCTCCCTCAGCAGCACTGAGATGCAAAAAGATCAAATCAACAGCAATCAAAGCAGTCGAGGCAAGAAGTAGTCGAAAACAAAGGAAAAAGCAGTCAAGTCATAAAACAAGTCGAAGACAGTGCTTGGGATCCACCGCTAGGGAAGCACTCGGCACAACCTTCTTTGCTCTGGACGAACTCCTCCAGCGACGCTTGGGCACAGGTGGAATAGCGGGCAACTCAATAGAGCCCTGCTCCGAAGCATCTGGCACTGAAGGCCAGGAATAGAATTTCTCTACATCCTCCTGAGAAAGCAAAAAGTGGGAGATCAAGCAAGGATCTAAGGAAACACGCAAGAAAAGAGATATGGCGAAAAACTACTGGCTTGGGAGGATGTCCATCTTCAAAGAGCTGAGGAATAAAGGGTTTCTCAGTAACCCTTGGAAGCAAGGACTGTACGCGTAGCATCACTTCATCTTCAGGCAAGACCTCGGGGCTCATACGATAGGGGTCATCCACTCCCTTGTACTCGAAGCCCCATCCTTCCTTATGAGCTAGTGGCTGCACTCGCCGCTCAATCCAGCTATACGCGACAGAACCAGTCGTCACTCCAGCCTTCTTCAGCTCAGAAATCCGCTCATACAACTCTTTCAAGTGAGGATGATCCTCCTCACCAGAGGCCTTGTTCCAGCGGCTATTCTTGACTGGGATCTTGCCCGTGCACTGAGGCAAACCACTCGTCTCACCAGGAACATACCACCAGTACTCCTGCCAACCAGCATTATTGTCCTTCTGATGATAGTCAAAGTGTTTCGCCTTGGCACCTTGCCACAGCTGAAACCCAGCTCCACCAACTCGCCAAGTCGATTCTCCAGAAGGATAAGGCTTGCAGTGGAAGATATCCCTAAAAAGCTCAAAGTGGGGCTTAATCCCTAAGAATGCCTCGCAGAAGTGGACAAAGTTGGCTATTTAAAAAATCCCATTGGGATTCAAGTTCTGCAACTCGAGGCCAAAGTAGTCCAGGATCTTGCGGAAGAAATCACTAATCGGAAAACCAACCCCTTGTTCAGCAAAGTGGGAGAAAGCGATCACCTTATCCCCAAGATTCGCAAGGAAGAGATCATCCACCCGCGGCGCTTCCCAGCCAACGACCGCTTTTGATCTGAGAAGGCCCCTCTGAACAAGGCCCTCCAGATGAGCCTCGGAAGCCGATGAAACTCCAACAGGTCTATCCTCACTCCTCTGCACCTTCGGGCAGCTCGACTCAAGATCGTCCTCCTTGCGCTTGGAGGAAGCAGAATCCCCAATTGACTTCTTTCGAGGTGCCATCTTCAAAGAAGCCACGAGTTGATCTACTCTCAAGCAACTAAGCCAAGCTCAAGAACAAACGGCGGCGGCGGCAGGACGAGTCCTAGGTCTTCGTCGCAAAAGAAGGGATAATGGTAAAAGTAAAAACTCAAGGGGCCACCCTTTATAACCCTAAGGGATGCGACAATTACCCCTTTCTCTTTCTTTAAAATAAACAAGAGGTTCCATCTAGTTTTTTGGAAAAGGGATCTTTTACTCGAATCCTTTATTTTTGGGAGACGTCTTGAAAATAAAACATTCTTGTAAAAAATCTTTTTTGCAAAATTCGAGGTCTACCATTGTTTATTTTATTTGATATGGTACCCTTGATCCTTTTTACCGCTCCAAAAGAGTGGTTCAAGGCTCGGGGGCTATAAGGCACACGGATCGCTAATGAGAAGTTTTTTCAAATTTTCACCAAAGATTCAAGATTTTTTCAGGACCTTCAGCTCAAATCATCGATTCAACCTAAAGCTCGGGGGCTACTTCATATGAAGTGCGATTTTTGGTGAAAGAGAGGAATCCTAGTCTAACTCGAATAGACTCAACAAACATAAGAAGTGCTCACCAAAAGTCGCACTACCAAAAAAGTTCAACAAACATCATGGGACTTGAGCACCTCACAGCCTCGTCCTAAGAAGACCAAAGGACTGCAGTCCAAGGAAATACTCGAAGATCCTCAAGAAAGACTGGAAAGTACTCGAACCAACAGGCCAAGCACTCTCAAGACAAAGGAAGAACTTGGTTATGAAGCGCTCGGGGGCTTGTCGGACATAGAGGACTAGGGCCCACACGGCCGCAGGAAGAACTCCAATGGAGGATATGACAACGAGTAGAGACCATGGCGCAAGGCAACACAGGACTCTACGGAATATGGAAACTAGTCGATATAAGGAAAGCACTCGCATAGCGAGGCTTGCTCGGGTTACTACTCGAGTTAGACTAGGATTCCTCTCTTCTAACCCTGCCAACCAGTATATAAGGTTGGGCAGGGACCCCTCTCAAAGACAACTCACAAGTTCAACTCAATACATTCCAATAGGACATCAATCTACAAGAATAGAGAGAATCTTGACTAGTCTTACTGATCATAGATCGATAAGACAAGCTTGTACTCATATTCACTCTACGTAATACAAGATCAGCAACAAGACGTAGGGTATTACGCATAGTTGGCGGCCCGAACCTGTATAAATCTTGTGTCACGTAATCGTCGAGTTCCTGATTCTACGAACACTCCACCAAAACTCTACTACCTAGGGATACCCCTCGGTGGGATTGCCGGTAAAACACCGACGACACGTACAACGTACAAGACACCCTTGGGAATGACACCTTATCAATTGGTGTCGGTAAAACATGCCACCTACCAGTAGAGCTACAACACAGAGCTCACTGGGCCATCCGGAGATTTAACATGGATTTCAGAAAAGCCGGGATAAAATGAAGATAGCAGCTAACAGAGCTAGAAGAATGGAGAAATAAAGCTTATCACAATGCCAAGATATACAAAGACAGAACAAAAAGATGGCATGACAAGAGGATTAAGGAGAAGGAATTTCATCCAAGAGATAAGGTACTACTCTTCAATTCCAGGGTCAAGCTTTTCGTACACGGGAAGCTTAGAAGCAAATGTGATGGACCCTTCACTGTTGTTGAGGCCGCACCACATGGAGCAGTCACGCTGCAAGATGATGGAGGCAACCAATTCAAGGTAAATGGCCATCATTTAAAAACCTCCTTTGAACCTGACAATAAAGAGTATGACGTTATCCACCTCATTGAAGATACCTCTAATAATGGGTCGTGTGTTTTTCCTCACTGAACACACTCTAATAATATATCAATCAAGCCATGATAAAGGCACAAAGCACCTCTTTACCCTTGACATAGATTCCTCATTGCCATCTTCCCTTTCTTATACTTCAATACATCTTGCAATTTTTGAATCATCTGGCTTAGATGGTTTCTGATATATATATATAAACAGTGCAAGCCCGTCTATAACCTTGGTAGATGCATAGTTGTGATTTTTTTAAAATCATTTGTAATAAGGTGTCACCATCGCTAATTTGGTTCAAATCATCTAGGTGAGATTCTTGCAGTATGGGACTCATGGGTGAGACCTTCTCATTGTGTTTAGGTGGGCATGGCCACCATGTCAAGAATGTAGGTGGTGATAGAGCTACATTATTACAGTACAGCGAAATATGACATCTCACCGAATAGCTTCTTCTCCATCTTATGAATAATAATGGTGAACTTTGCAAATAAATCAGATTATTCATGAGGTTGGTGACATCATCAAAATGATTACCCTACAAAAACAAAGCAAAACAGGGTTTGCCATCAGCCATGATTTCACATCTGAATATAAAGTACCAGTTAAAGAGAAGATAGGGTCTCCATTAGAACAATAATATGAGCAAAAGAGAAGATGCATTTACATACACCGCGCGTGTGCCCAAAAATCGGCCACGCCAGCCCTAGCCGCTAGCCACCGCGCGTGTGCCGCGTGTCCACGCTCCAGAACCATCCCATCTCGCCCTCCTTTCTCCACCCAGCCGCGCCGCCACAATAAGAACAAAGGAGTGTCCGCTCCTCTGATTCCCAACCACTCCGGGCGCTTGCCCTAGCCACCCAAGCCGCCGTCGCACGAGAAGAAGGAAGAGGAGAAGAAGAAGGTGAGCGCGAGGAGAAGGAGCCGGAGCTGCCGTGGAGCGCCATCGCCGGAGCCGCGTTGCCGCCAGGACGCCGTCGCCTACCCGGAGCAAGAAGACCCCGTACTGATCCCTGTCGTGGCTCTTCGCACCACTACACGGCTTCCCCTTCATCGCTTACACCTCGCCAAGCCAAGTCAGGCCCTAGGTGAGCACCCGTCGGCCGTCCTTCCCCTTTGCCCTGCTGTCTGGCGCCATGAGCGCCGATGAACCTCCGTCGTTAGCCAAAACCACCCAAGCTTGGCCCTTTTTCTCTGTTTGTGCCTTGGCCTTCGCGCCAGGGATAATCTTGTGTAGGTTCCTCTCGAAGTCGAGCCTCTGACCGAGCCTAAACCCCGGCCGCTCGATGAACGTCCCTTTGGGGCAATTCACCGAGCACTCTCCGCGCCTCCGAGACCCCGACCTAGATCTTGCCCCAGCGCGCCCTAGGAGCCAAACCCTAGACTTGTTCCCCCGTGAACGTGTGTCCCGCGCCATTTGGCGCACAGCCATGGCCTTGTCGCCACGGTTGACCGTGGACGAGCCGCCGCAAGTGCGCTATTGCCGCCGCGCGCGCTCCGCCGCTCGCCATTGGGTCGAGCACCTCGCGGGTACCCGCCTGTCAACGCCACGCATCGCGCCCTGGTGTGCCCGCACGCGAGGCCACACGGCTGCGCCGCAGCAGATCCGCCCCGGTTGCAGGTCGATCCCGTGGGCGCGGTACACGTGAACCGCACTCACGGCTCACTGTGGACCACGTCCACCAGATCTACGCCAGCCGATCTTTCAAAGAAGCCCCTGTCTTTTCTCACTTTAGCCCCTAAAGTTTCGAAATCCTTTGAAACTAATCCCTAGCCTGTAACTTTTACACCGAGCCCCCAGACCTTTCCAGAAATAGCATCTAGGCCCTTCTGCTGACGCCATCAGGGCCCACTGATGAGGTCATCATACGGACCCACCTAGTCAACGATGACGTTCGTAGGGCCCACTGATGACGTCAGCATCCTAGTCAGCCTTGGCCTTTTTGCAGAAACACTCCTAAACTTTTCCATAATTACAGATAGGTCCCTTGAAATTTACATATAGATCCCTGGCCCCTTTTTTCTGTTTCAGAATTATTTTAAAATCAGAAAAGGATTTAAACTTAGAAAATTCATAACTAATTCATCCTAGCTCAGAAAAATATGAAACCAATTTCTATATTTTTCCAAAAACATGACCAAACCTTTGGTGTACTGTTTGAGTCTTTTCGGATCCTTCTTGGATCGGATTTATTGGAGTTATTTGTTATTAGGTCCCCGGTATTTATTATAATTACGAATATATAACCCACCGACGGCCAGGAGCTGACCGGCGAGGAGTACTACGAGGAAGACTTCGTGGAGGAGGAGAACTTGCCCTCAGGTTCACGCCTAGCCCATTTTTTGAATGCCTATTAGACATTGCAATTAGATAAGCTAGCGCTTTACTTATTGCAATTGGATGATGCTTGAGCCTTGCATAGCCATAATTTATTCCGTGAATGCCTTCTTTCCTAATACACTGCTATATATGATTGCTATGTTGCTTGCATGTGTATGGGATATTGTGGATTAGGATTCTTGGCGTGTGTGGGGATAAAATCGGCAGGAGAAGGTGTTTTTAGGAAACTTGGCGGGGGTGAGCATTTTATAACAACTCGGTCCTTGACCGAGGTGCCGGGAGACCCCTGCTCTCTAGGGGTCCCACACCGTACTTGTGGTGGGTACATGGATGGATAGGAGCATAGGAGTTGGCGGTGGTACCTATAGTGGGTACTGTGACTTGCGTTCTTCTTCGAAGGATACGCCCTTGGGACGATGACGCTCACCCCGGTCGGAAAACGAGTGGGGTAACCACTCTTTGGGCCACACGTACTTACCGCTTAACCATATGAACGGGTTCCAGTTAGCCTAACTAGTGCGATGCCCGGATTGCGAGAAGATCAGGTGGATGGTGTACGGGAACGGGAGAGACCGTTTCCCTGAATGACTATGGCCCCGTCCGCCCCCCGAGGGAGAGTTCAACACAGCTTCCGAATCATTGGATTGTGAGCTGATGGATCGAGACAGGAAGGGCAAGCGGGCATCGTCACGGTTAGGGTCTGTGTTGTGGGCTGCGTCTCGAGATGGCGACCACCATCTCGCAGCCCGAGTGGGTCCAGTTGTACAAGCTCTCGAGAGTCTATAATCTATACGTATAGCCGCGTCCTCGGTATGGACATTGCCCATTGCACTGTTACCTCTCATATTTGGGATCTTCTACCTTCCCCCTTTCTAGCCAGATTTGAGAGTGATTAAGGTTCGCAGCTACGGACAGAGAGAAGGAAAGTCTGCTCCCTTTCCTTTCAGGATCCAGTCGTAGTTGGTGAGGTGCGAGGGGAGGGAGCTCTCGCATCGACCTAGACGAGTGTGGAGATGGTGATGGGAGTCCGGCGTGCCGGAATAGCCCGATGTGGTGAGATATGGGATGGATGGTTATGGAGACACTTATTTTATATTTGCTGCTGCATAGGAAACCCTTAGCCTATCATTGATATACTTTTATCCCTTTAGATGATAATCCACTTAAAGCTTGCATATATGGTTGGTGACGTGAACCTATATCATTCCTTGGGGATAGCCTTTGAGTACGCAAGATCTCATGATGAGCACGAGTTCAACTACGATGGATGGTACGACTGAAGCATCGTCTTGACGCGCAAGTTTGCCTATGGAGGAGATCGAGAAGATGAAGGCTTCTACACCTAGATCCGCTGCGTTGGATGTTCTTTTGTCTGTCGTTCAGCCCTGAGGGCTTGTATCAGACGTATTATCAAGAGAATGATGTAATAATTAAAATATTTATACTTTATTCGTGGTATGGATGTGATATTTGCTGTGATAAATTATGTACGTGATATCTACTTGATCCAGGGAGTATCACAATGGTACAGAGAGTCGGGTTTTTGGAAATCGGAAACCCGGGTCGTTACACTACCTGTCAACTAGAATACGGAGAGGTGTATGGCACACGTTGAGGAGATTTTTCTTACTGCTACTTATCGACAAGGCGGGGAAACCATGGATGCATCGAAAGGAGTCCAAGAGGATGATGGTTTATTTATTCACCAATGGGGTCACATTATATTTTTAACCATACGTGAAAACATATTCACCTAGACAATATTTGAATGACTGCAGGACCTTCCTTTTTTCAATTCCATAGGGCTGCAGAACAAAACCATGGCATGCGATGTTTGATTCCGATTCTGGCCAATTTTTTAAAGGCTTGATTTTGGAAACTCCAAAAGTGTGATGACTCCTAGAATCATAGTATTCTCAATTCTTGATTTTTGCGAGTCATGTGACTTTTGGATTTCTCAAAATCGGGCCTTCCAAATCAGCCAGAAGCTGAATCAAACAGGGCTGCATTCAAAATTTGTCATGGGTGTTTTTTGTACGAAGAAATCACTACTAAAAACCCCCATTTTCCCCACGGACAAATTTGTTGGGGAAGGGCCAACTGGAGCGAACAACTTCCCCTACACGTACAAAATTTACTAGGGAAACCGTCATAGGGAAAAAATTGTTGGAGAAGCAAGAGTACCATATGGTTTCTTAGCAGATTCGTAGGAATGTGTCTTTCCTTACAATCCAAAGTTGTATCAAACTTTGTCCTGCATGGCTTCATAGTGTCCGACGTGTAAAGTACCTTCCCCCAATGTATTGTTTGTAGGGAACAAAATCCACATCTCATTTTTTTTCTCATAACCTGATGCTTCTATAGAACAAAAATCACATGACCATGTGGACATGCTGAAGCATAGGCTTGCACTATTTCACTTCATAAATTTGAGGCAAACACAAGATTAACAGTACCCCAATACTAATACATGCCACAAATTCATCAAATCAATCGACAAGTACGTACAATTGGTCATAAAAGACCAAAACGGTGGCACATCATATGATCTGATTGTGTATTCTCATAGTACATCACAAGCTTATCATAAACTTAGGTACCTAAAGGTTCTCATGCTCTAGCACCCCCCCCCCCCCCCCCCCCCCGACGGACCTGTGTGCGACACCCAATCCCAAATTTGGAAGATATCCCTTTATTAAGTGAGATTTTGGGGAAGTAGAGGAGGTTCCATCAATGAGGCTTACCTAGTAGCAGGATTGGATGTTCCATGATTATGCAATATATAGTAGGTGATACAATAGTATTCCAATGAAACTAGCAAAAAATATTAATTTTAGGGCATCCAAAAAAATGTGGAGTCCTCGCTATATGGGTGCAAAATGTACTCTCATTAGTTAGGGGTAGTTGGCCTCCATGCACGTTCAGTCAATTATGTATTATATTATTATTACACACATTATCACATCTAGATATCCCTTCACCGGAGTCATTCAATGATTTATTCAATATGTGAACTTCTATTAAAAATGGACCTTACTGATCTTTGTATTTTTCCTAATTAGGAACTGTTATTTGGAGATACAACTTCTTACCTTAAACCTATTCCATTTTTCGAATGAATTGAGCTTGACCTTGTGGTACATAAACAGAGTGGATCATGTGTATCGATATCTCATAATTGTTTATATGAAAAAAGTCCATTTCACTTCCCTCACTTATTCACTCGGTCTGCCTAACCCCTCCCCTCCCCCATCCCAACAAAATTTAGACTCACTTTACTTCCATGAACTATTTCAGTCTATTCAATCTACACCCTATTAAATTTATCTTTTTTATTTCTTCTCATACAAGTTGATTTTAAATTTTGTTAGTGACTTATAACATGATGCCCTACGTTAGAAAAAATACATTAGAATTTTTCATGATTACTTTCCATACAATTTTGTATACCTAAGATTAATTTCGTATTAAATATTCTAACCTATGAAAATAACCATGAAAATTCTTAGTATAGTTTTTTTAACATAAGGCATCATGTTATTTACCTGCTCACAAAATTTGAACATGAAACTCAACTCGTACATAGAGAAACAAAAAAGCAAAAACTCATTAAGGGTAGATTAGACCAAGTGAAATATTTCGGGAGAGTAAATCGAGCATACATTTTGCTTAAAGGGTTAAGTGAATAGGTGAAGGGAGTAAAACGGAGTTTTTTTCCTTTTTTTACCAGTTTGGTACCTCTATGACCATTTAATATTTTGATGCTACAATACATCATTGTCTCGATTGGATGACATGCCTACTATTGTGGACCATATAACATATGAAGTTTTAGGCCTATCTGAAACTTAGATATTTTACTTCCCGACTATTTTAATGTATGACAACGAACACACCACTACTCTAGTCTCTTTACATTTTTTTAGAATCACGCAGTACATATGCAGACACTCACAAACACGCACACACACTCGCCCCTATGAACACACGAACACAATAATGGAATGAATTTAATATCAAAACCATTAATCATACTCACTAACCAGTTCATTTTTAATATGCATATATTTGGAGGATTTCTATGTATACAGGGTTTCTGAGATATTTTGGAGCATATATGAACGAGGCCCAAGACCATCGACAACCTAGAGAAAATTGAGCCGGTCAACATGGTGAGGCCCATGCCGATCGGTATACAGTGTTTCAAACCCCGTTCATGCTCAACTTTTGTGAACCGGCCTCTAAGAATGCTTAGAGGCTAATTATCTAAAGATAAGGCTAAGTAACTTTGGGATCAAGGTGAATCAAATGAAGATTTGGAAAGCAATCAAGACCAATTCTTATCTTGAAGCAACCAACGCCCAAGGCTCACACGCGACGAAAGGAAGACTCCATAAGCATCAAGAAGACTCGAGGAGAAAGTTGGTCATTAGGCGGCCAAGGAGTGGGCCATATCGATCGGCATGGGCCCACCCTAGCCGATCGCATGTCCTATTTTGGTAGCACCTCGGCCTCCCATTTGACCTTGGGTTTCCTCGGGCTATAAATACTCCCCCCATCCCCCCATCCCACTCGGTAACCATCAACTCATTTTGCATTCGATGCTGAGGAGCAAAGAAGCTAGAGGGACACCTTTTGGAGAGCTGAGGGCCAAGCTAGTTGTCTAGGGTTTCTCCCTAGCCTATGTGGGAACCCTGCGAGAAACATCCACGTTGGAGTTCTTGAGCTAAAATCAACAAGATCAAGGTAGGATCCAAGTGGTGATCATGTGATGTATAATATGATTTTCTTCTTCTCTTTGTCTTGCATATTCCTCAATCTATTATCAATATAGATTGGGAGGGGTAACCTTTGTAGCGGTGGTGTCTAAGTGTTCATGTCAGATCTACCAAAAAGTTTAACACGTTCTTTTGAACATGACCATAAGTTACATCGATAGGGCTAACCGTGACAGGGTGTAATCCCGTGTAAGGTGAGGGCTTTCGAGGGTTTGACCTATCAAAGGTCATGATTTAAAGATGTTTTTCACGGAGATTCACATCTATCTTGCTTCACTTCTTATACTTGGAATGACAACAATTGCATTGTCTAGGTTACTCTACATCGATTATCTCTTGTTTAGTCTTTCTACCTCTGGTGTTTAGTATATTAGATCTGAAATCACTTTTAATGCAATATGTTCTTTATGCTAGTTAGATTAGTTCATGCATTATAAGTTCCATGAATTGATAAACCTTGGGGGAGTACTCCAAGGAAAGAGCTACACACGATCTGTAGCTTGCGGGTTAACTTAGTGCGCTTAAGTGCCACCAACATCGACGTGTTTGTTGATTCTTTGTACTAAAAATTTCTTGTGTTTCTTATTGATGGCTGCCAAGTGTAAAAAACCATGCCGTCAACTTCTGCATAAACGTATAAAATATGAGTATCAACATAGTGGTAGGAGTTATTCACTAACGAGTTCCACAAGTGTCAATAAATATTTGTATGCAAGTCACTCTACTATGGAAATGAAGTGAGAACGCACTTAAGTGGTTGAACTAGCACATCTCTAGCCAATCAAGGGTTGCCACATGGGCTTTCCACAGATCCATGGTCCCACTCAAGCAAAGAAGCACACTTCTGACCAATCATGTGCAGGCACTAGGATTGAATGGCCCACAACCGGGAGCTAGAAGTACAAGTTTACCCTGTACACACCCACACATGCTTAGGGGCCCACATGGAAGACACTAACCAAAGGACGGTTGCAATGGCGGTTGGCCTGGGTCGGCCGAACCAGGGGTTCGACCAAACCCCTGGTAGCCCCCCTCGCCTCCAGGTGCCACATGTCCTGTCCTATGGCGGTTGGAAGGAATATTCCTTGGTGGATGCCTCAATTACCGACCTCTACATGCCTATAAATAGTAGAGGGGGGCTACAAATGACGACACACTTCTCCACTTCAAGATCAACAACTCCTAGAGTTGAGAGCTTCATTGCATATGCATAGAGCTGGCTTAGCTAGTGCTAGAGTAGGGAGTGAAGAGTGAGGGGTAGTATAGAGAGGAGTGCAAAGGTGTTGGCATTCTCCTCTCTTGCTTGTACCTCCTGGGTGTTGCATTCTTCAAGGTAGAATAAAGTGAGTTCATGCATATTCTATCTAGATCAAAGTAATGTCGTTGTTTCCTTTAGCTAGTTATTACTAGAGTGACAGTCTAGAGTGTGTGAGTTAGATCTCCCACTTGCGGGTTCATCATTCCATACCTAGTATGGGGTGCTATGGTGTAGCTGCGCAGGCCCAGACATGGTCAAGCCATAGTAGTAATCAAGTAAAGTAGGTGTGGTGCCTAGTTACGGGTTACATTTTGATTGCGCATCTTATCCCACGGTTTAGTAGGGGTAGTCCACTAGTAGTGATAGTATGAGATAGGACATTCCAACCCCCCACGTTCGGATACGTCGTAGAGCCGATAGCCAGAGTCGCCTATAGATTCAGGGGTAAGCTAGTGCCCGAAGAAAGTCATGTGATTTCAGAGATCTAATCTCCTCACTAGAAGAACTATCTATTAGGCATACTCTTGATCACTCACCACATATGTGGTTGTGTCCTTGGGTTGGTTAGTATCGAGTAGTGCACACATGTTTCATGTGGATTTGATACCCTTGGAATACTCTTTTAAGGGGAAAGCTCTGACAACATCTATGCGCTTGCGGATTTACTTCATGAATGTTATATAGTGTCAACATTTCTCTCTTTGTAGCCAACATTTTAGAATGATGAGTGTGCGCGGTTCCTTACTCATGATGTGTGGGGGTGGCATTTCGATTTGTCCACAACTGCAGCATAGAGTTAAGTTGCACCCCTCCAAGTTGTCCGGCAACAGGTTTTTAATCCCCAGCCACACTACCAACTCATCCCCGAATATGCCTACTGAACCTTCAGTCTTTAAACTGGTGAAGACTTGTTTATTGGGCCCTCTCACATAATGGGAAGATACCATCATTCTGCCATCTACATGCCTACATAGCCAATAAGAGGTTCAATTTCTATTAAACCAACACTCAAAGATTAGTTTCACAGACCCTAGGAAAGTTGTGTTGTATAATAAGCACGATTGGTGGGTTATTTCCCATCTTGGCTTAGCTTCTAGGTAATGTTGTTTGGGGGTAGCTAGCATAGATAGACAACTATGCAGGCCATAGTCCAGAGGTGAAGGAATTCGATGAAATGTTGAACGATGAAATCAGGGTGGTGTAGGTTGAGGTCCTGGATCCATCTCTATTTCCATGCAAAGAATGTTGTAGTAAACTTTTATATTTTCCTTGAGATGGTGAATATATCAAACTAATTATACATATAGAAAGGAACACATATTGGAAGTTCTAAAAAGAACTTGGTACCTTTGAGGGGAATGGATCCCAAACATGCCATGGGAGCTCAAATCCGTCGGTTGAAACTAGAAATTGCCCCACGAACCGAGAGAAGGGGAGGAGAGAGGGGTGCTGGTGGAAGAAGAAAAAGGAGGGGCTAGGGTTTTAAGAGGTAACATGGGGCATGTATAATCCTTAGCCTCGGTTGGCAGTTGTTAAGTACCAAAATAACCGCCAACATTCTCTACTAAAGTGAAGGATTTGCAATGCTAACACACATATTTCCCTTCGAATAATGTAGTTCCACATGTCCTTGGAGAATATTTGGTTGTAGGTGTTTTGCTGCAGAAAATAAAGGAAAATGAAGGAGAATCCACCTCATGGATCCAAGTGACAACCTCTCGATGAATCAGACGCCGCCACATGTGCATCACATGGATTGAGGGGCCCACCCAAACCGCCTCAACTCAGTGTGTGCACGTGCAGACAACACTTGGGACCCACCTGTCAAGCACTCTGAAGAAGCACAATCCGAGGGAGGCCAGAGAGGGGTCGGCCGAACCACAGGATCGGTCGAACCGCCTTTGCCTCCTCTCATCTGATGCTTCCATGTGTCAGCTTCTAGTGCTCTCCCAAAGTCGGTTCTGAGGTGCTCCAGGGAATATTCACTCGAGATGCTGCTGCTTGGAGCCTATAAATAAGAGGGAGGGGTCTCCAAATGAGACACACAACTCTTGGGCAATCACTCTCTTCTTTAGGCTCTAGGCTTAGTGGAGTTAGGCTAGAGTAGCTCTATTCAGGTTCCAAGTCTCTTGGAGCAAGGGTATGGCTCTTGTATCTCTTAGTTCTAGGAAGACTTTATTCTACTTTGATTATACATTTCCTCATTATATGGTTTGTCTCTGTCATGACATGGTTGAGCTATGTTCAAGTTCTTACTCTCTTATGATGCTTGGCTTATATGCTTGTGAAGTCCTATACCCTAGCATTGATAGTATAGAATTGAGTGCTCTCATACATGTTAGACTTTGCTCTAGTTCAATTAGAGTATGGTTTCTTGCTTTATATGCTTTTCATGAGCTATGCCTTGGTTTGGGTTCTCCGGCTATCCTTATAGCCTCATTGATCAATAGCTCAATAGCTCGAGGTGGTCAATGTGTTGTGAACAATGCAAGCATGGTGCTTGGGTTGGAATCATTGAGAGATTATGAGCGTTCCCCACGGTTTGGCCAGGGTAGGCCGCGGGTGGTGACAGCCCCGTTGGACCCTCTGAAATCCCCCACATTCGGGTTCGTTGTAGGAGTTCTGAAATGAGTAACAACCTAGTTGTGCATAAGCAATGAGGGAGGTTATCTCCCCCTTCTAGGGTGCATAGACTCAGATTGGATAGTTGTGTGGATCCGTAGTTCTAGTTTGACTCGTGCCATATATAGGAAGTACATAAGAACCTAGATGCTAACTCTTAGTCCTTCTCCCTAGCCTAGATGACTTTGAGTTGATCCCTTGTGTGTGTCACACTACCACCATATCTATCTATCTTGTTCCCCCCTCCTGAGTGTGACTCTATCCATGCTTTGCTATATTCATGATTCGCAATAGTATTCTTCAACCATCCCGCCTTCCTTTGAGAAATACGATACCCTTGGGAATACTTATGGGTGAAGTGCTACAATGGTATATCCGTGCGCTTAAGGATTCATTCGCAATTGTTAGATTACCATATGGTATTCCTTGCAACACTACTGAGGAATTAGTATTGACGTTAAGAAACGCCAACAGCCTCATGTTAGACATCTTCAAACCAAACGCAAGCATGACATACAGAAACTAAGGTTTGAAGATCCTGCCAGATTTGATTTGGAGGAGGGACTTGGTGATGTTCACTTTTCGAATCATTTTCAAAATGATTGGTATTCCTCTATGATCCAAAGCAAGTCTAATACCACCACTGAGATGAAGTACATTGATTGGTTCCACCTAGAAAATCTTGGCAATCCAGTTGTTTTTGAAGTCATTGAAACGTGCAAGAAGAGACATTTGATGAAGCTCATGGTTTTTCCTTGTAACTAGAATGAGGAAGTGGTCGCCCAATTTTATGCCACTCTGTATGTTGATAGGCCAAACAAGGTGCTGCATTGGACTCTTCAAGGCAAACATTTTTAGTTGAATATGAATATATATTCAACCTTTGCACCCATGCTTTGTTTTGATAGATGTGATCGATCTCATTACAAGATCCACACTAATAAAGTTCATGAAGATGGAGACTTTGCCTTTACGTATGACAGTGCTTATGGTAAGGTTAAGTTTGTCAAGACAAAATGGTTGAATCCTTATGATAAGTATCTCAACCATCTTTTTTGCTACAATCTCACTCCAAAGGATGGTGACAATATATCAAACAAGTGCAAGAACTTGCTTGCATGGATAGCTCTAAAGAAAAAAGGAATTTAATGTGTTTGATTTCATTTGGGAGGAGATCAATATTTGTTCTTATTCACCCAAGAAGAGTTGTCACTATGCTCCTTACATCTTTCAGATGATCAAGAAAGTGACACATCTGGTCATTCTTTCGGATAAGTATCATAGTGCATATAGGCCAAAGAAGGGTCCAGTTGAAAGATTTCTTTGTATTGGTGCTTGTGCTTTTCCCCTATCTTCATTTCAAGGACCTTCTCATGGTGCTTCTTCATCTCATGGGCCTTCTTCTTATAGTGCATCATCATCATCACCGAAGTCATCAAATAAGGGTGCATTTGCTTTTTTCTCTCCAAGGGTCTTTTTGCTTGCTTCAATGTGTGCACGTACAACTTCGAGGAATTCATGCACATACGAAGCATGTGGATGCATAGCTAATAAAGATTGAGGTGAGGGAAAGAAGGCTATTATAGCTAGATATGTCATTCCTCACTCTCCGGTTTGTGCTCCCATTGATTATCCACCTCCCCCAAATTTTTTACAACCCTTGGGAGGAAATGGTACAATCCTCCGCTACTCAAGGTGAGAATCAACGGCCTTCACATTATCAATGATGACAACACGCCTTCACATTATCAATGATGACAACACTCCGACTACTGGAAGTTAGCCCAAGAATGAACATGACCACAATGACGATGACAAGTGATTTCTATGGCAGGGCCTTCCTTTTTTGTGCTTGGTACCAAAGGGGGAGTGTGCTCACCATGTTTACCTTTGTTGCCTGCGTGTGATCAGGCCATACCTATCTTTATCTTTTGAACTTGTATGTGGATGGACATGTAAGAACCAAGTGCTTATGTGGTTTTGTAATGTCATTTCTCACTTTGTTGAGGTGTTTTAACTCATCATATGCATCACTTTGATTATTGGCTCACATATGCATCTATCACAATGCTATGCAAATGGCATGTTAGGCTCATACTTATGGGGAGAATTTTTCTATATGCTTGGATTCAAAAATTCTTATATCCTTATTTGTGAGCCTTAATTATTTTGCCATCTATCACAAAAGGGGAAGATTGAAAGAGCATCTACGCGCTTATTGGGTTTTGGGGATAACGACGCACACAATTAAGAGGCTAATGATTATTATTGAGTCATGGACATGATTAAATCAAGAAGTAATTACAAGGACAATTCATGCCCCCCCCCCCCCCCCCAACATAAAGAATGACAAGTTTGAACTCAATTGAAGTGTTTTTTTTAATTTCGAAATTGACTATGATTTTTTTATTTTGAAAATGAGTATATAAACAACGTAATATCAAGGGCGGCTTGGTTGATTTGTTTGATGATCTGCTAGTGCTCATTAGAGATTCTAATTACCCAAAGAGACGCTAAGTCACAACACTTCATAGGTGACCACAATGACGATGACAAGTGATTTCTATGGCAGGGCCTTCCTTTCTTGTCTCTCGAAGTTTCTACACTGGGTAAGAAGTTCTAGCAGCTATTGTATGAGCGCTCTTGCCTTCGATCAAGGTTCCCTGTCTTGGAACTTAATTTTTATTGGAAATTTTGGCCCTCGGTCGGAAGTTACCATACAACCGTCCGAAAGTCACGTTAATTGCACAGTAACAGCTATTTTTAGAGGCTCGAGTATATATATACTCCCTCCAGTTCAGTATTAGAAGTCGTTTAGGACAGCGACACGGTCACCGAAGCTAAACTTTGACTTCTCTTTTTTATAAAAATATTTCGAAAAGTTATATATGTATATTTTTATGAAAATAACTTTCAAGAATCTATTTATATGATTTTCATATTTTCAAACTCAACGACTTAAATGTTATTCATGATTTATATTCTCAAGTTTGACTCAAACCTCGTCCAAAACGACTTCTAATACTAAACCAGAGGGAGTACGTCTTAGAGTCAATCTTTTACTCCTACCAGGTTGCATGTGAATGCATAGTGTTGGTATTGAAGGAAAATCACATGAGAGCAACTCCAGCCTAGCCCTCAAATGAGCCTCTATCTCTATTTTAGTCTCCCAAGTGAAAAAAAAAACAACTCCAGCGGGGCCTCTAAAGGACATGTCAAGTTTCCGCGCGCGCGGAGGGAGCCTTCCTACCGCCCGGTTCTTGACAGCGCCCGTGCACCCCTACAGCCACGTGACCCCACCCTCGACGGCAGCTGGTCCCTCACCCCCGTCCCCACTGCTACGTGCATGCGCACATGAGTAGGAGTACTTCACAGCAACCCCACACGACACCGGCGCACAAAAAAGAAAAAAAGTTCAATAAAAATCTGAAACACAATTTTAGAGAAAAAAATGAAACAAAATTTATGATCAAAATTTTCAAAACAAGTTTATGAAGAAAAAATTTCTGAACGCAAAAACTTTTGAAGAGAAAGTTTTGAACCCAAAATTTTTGAAGAAAGGTTTTGAAATAAAATAAAAGTTTCTGAACGCAAAACTTTTGAACAAAAAGTTTTAAATGCAAAATTTTTGAAACACAAATATTTCGAAACAAAAATATCAGATCAAAAAATTTCTAACAAAAAAACAATCGTGAGCCAAAAGTTCTAAAAAAATTGAAGCAAAATTTAGACAAAAAAAAATGAAAAAACTGGCGGACAGAGCCTAAACCTCCACTCCCTACCAGCGCGGTCGCACATTGAAGCAAAAGAAAAAAATGAGAGGCAGCCGGAGGGACGCACATGGGGGCACAGCTGTATCGGCCGGTGGGAGCGCTGCCACCGGTCGGTTGTAAAATTAACATTGGGGCCTCTAAACAAGCCCCTATTAGTGGAGGCCTCCAAATGTTGATTCAGGCCCCCTAGATCTGGAGGCCCTCTATTCCACCCCACATGTGGGCCCCACTTCTTTCTTTTTCCTCTTTCTCTTCGGTTCCTGTAGTTCGCCGCCGCCGTCTCCCACGACGCCGCGCCGCTGGGGCGAGGATCCCGGGCCGCCTGGGGAGGCCGCGCGGGGGAGCCAGTGAGGAAGACGACGAGCCATACTCAGGGGAGGCGGTGCGGGCGCGGTGGAGATAGTTGACTTCCTTTATTTCACTTACAGGTGAGTCCCAGTAGTCAGATTGATTTAGGGGCCATCATTTGATCGGGTTGGCTAGAGTTCGTAGAGGATTTTTGTAACATCCCTGATGTTTAAGTCCTAAGTATAATATTATCAGTTATGGAGAAATTTAGGATGAATAGAGACCTATGGGGCAAAGTCAAAATTTGGTCAAATTTGACCAAAAGTAAAAAACAGAAGAGAAAGTATGAAAAATTTCAAACAAAATTGTGGGCTAGCAATTCAAAGTTAGTGGAACTTAATGGAATGGAGTTTGTGACAAAATTCACTTCATAAGTGCCTCAATTAAATGAAGAGAGAAAAAGATTAGAGTTACTATTCCTCATCTGAAAACAGGAAAATGATTTGAGTCTGAAATCAGTGAGAAGTTGGTAAGTTCATCAGCTTGAAACTTTTGATTTTTCTTATACACTACCTTATGACCCAAAGTAAAAGTGGAATCAGATAGTTTGTACTTGCTGTGAGATTTATATCACAACTTATTTTGGCTGTTAAGCATTTATTTTGAGCTAGCCATCTCAGGTAAATATTATGTTTCTGCTGTCAGCCTGAGAAATCTGATAAGTCTGGAACAGCTGAAAAACCTTTAACTTGGGGCTCGAATTTGAAAGGTTTTTGTGTATAAGCTTTGGTGATTTTCATGTCTGGAGAAATATTGGATATATAGAGGGTAGATGGGGGCTCTTTTTCTTGTGTAGAAGTTGTGTTTGCCTATTTAAATGGAGGCTCAAAGCTGGTTAAATGGAACTGTTTCAGCTTGACACAAATTATTCCAAGACTCGAAACAGCAGCAAAAGGCCATGTTGATGCATCGATTTTGAGGGTTTTTGTGTACAAACTTTCAAGAAGATCATCACTAAGTAAATATTGGATGTGCCAAGGAGTGATTTGAGTTCTTGTTCAAGAGTAAAATGGATGTTCTCATATTTAAACTTAAGCTCGAAGATGGTCAAGTGAAACTGTTCTGAAACTTAAATGAAGTCTGAATAGGAGTTTCTGAAGAACTGTTGGGGCCGATTTTGGGCCAATCTTCAGAGAAATTTTTCTTCAAATTTCGGTTATGAAGTATACAACTTCAACATGCAAAATGGAATGTTGGATACTTAAGCTATCACCATGCCAAATCTTGTTGAAAACAAATGTGATTTGCTATTTATTTGGAGCCTCAACTTTTGGAGGAAAATACACTGGAAACTCTGAAACTGTGATTGAAATTCGAATTTTTTTTCCCCAATGTTCAGAGATCAAATCCGAGTGACTGAGAGAAGTTTTGGTCCAACAATCTATACCAAAGTTGAAGCTCTATTTCCTCTCTAAGTTTGATTCAGGGTTTGAGGGGAGTTTACATTTCAAAGTTTGAGAAATTTTGGAATCAAAATGGGCAAATTGAATAGAAAAGGAGGGAGGAGGACAGGCAGCGGACGAGGGAGCTGTCTGTCTGCTTGCCGCCGGCAAGCAGAGGCGGTCCGGCCGAGCCACGCGTCGGCATCGCTCATGGACAGCGCGATGGGATCGAGCATGAGGTGGCGCGGTGAGTGGCGGTAAAAGTTTGAATAAGTACTGCATCGTCGTCAAGTTTATCCTCTTTCCCGCCGTTTTCCCGTCCTCGCCTTCGTCTCGGTCGCCGGTGAAGTTCGTCGTCGTCCGGCCGCCGTAGCCCAAACCCCTCCGCTCAAACCTTCGCTTCGTCGTCCTCTACGACCTGCACAAGTTCTTGCCCTCAACCATCCACTCTAGCGCCCATACGGCTTCTTTTTCCTCGACGCCGGCAGTTCTCTGCTTTTGGTGAGCACCCTCTCGTGGAAGTTGACCTTGCCGTGGTTGTTGTTGGTGTTTAAGGCTTGGAATGAGTCGAGTAGGTCAGGGAGATGCTGTAGGGAGTGTTTGTTGGATCGGAGCATCTACAGAACGGCCGGCGCAGCCCCGCCGCCGCGCGCGCCGCCGAGTTCATGACCGTCACCATGGGATTTGAGGTTCTGAGCACGCAGCAAGGAAACCGAGGGAAGCACTAGGTGTTCTAGGGTGAGGCGAGTCTGTTGGGCATGTTCTAGTTGAGTTTTTCGCCGCCATTGAGCCGGTGTTGCGCCGCGCCGCCGCCTAACCCTAACCCAGCCGCTGCTCTACCGCCCAGGCCATCGCTCCCAGCGGGTGTGCCTCGTAGCCGCGTCATTCTGCGCCCGCGTCGTGGCCGGAGGGCCACTACCGGTGCCTCGGCCGCCGGTCAAAGCAGGCCGGCGCTAGTCAAGGCCAGAGGGCCTGTTTTTAGGTCGCCAGGGACCCGAGGGGAGAAGAAAGGGAAGTCCAGGGGGTTTCCGGAAAAATACCATTTAGATTTAGAATTAGATTTAAATTTCAGTTTCCACTCTAAAATTCATAGTAATTTGTAGAAATGTCCAAAAATAGTGAGACCAATTTTGTTAAGTTTGTTTTATTTTCCTTTATGCATTAAAATTCTTAAATCCTAGGTCAAATAATAAAATAAATTCGGTATTTGTTTATTTATCCTCTTTTAGGTATTTAAATAAATACTTAATTATTTCCAAAATGTTTAATAATTCTGAATAATGATTTCTCAATTAGAAATTTATAATAAATAGCTTTTTATTTATTTATTTACCTATTTTAGAGTTAGAAATTAATTAATGATTTTAAGAATAACAAATTTAAAAATGCTTAAGGGCTAGTTTAATTAGGAGAAAAATGTGGGTTAATCTTTTAAAAAGGGGTAGTTAGTGTTGGCTTGCAACTTTATCATGAAGAGAAGTTGTATGCCTTGTTTTTCAAAAATTTTGCATAAACTAACACCTGTCTTGTTTGCCGTAGAAACTGAAGCTCCTGAAGTTGAATACGTGGAATTATCTGAGGAACAGCAGCCGTCAGAGGAAGTGATCGTGATTGCCCCTGAAACCGAAGAACCCGTTGAAGGGCCTAACTTTTTTATGACTTCAGGCAAGCCCCGGTGCATTTATACCTACTTGTTTCGAATTATTCAGCATCGTGTCCAAATCTTGCTATATGATGTGCATTAAGTCTAGGAGTTGATTGAAACCTACTTTTATGCACAATTCCTCCTTGATGTTAAGGACATCTTTACCATCTGTTCAATTATTTTAGTAGAATCCTATGCTTTACCATCTTTACCGCTGATCAAGTGATCTTTACCTGGTAACTTACTGGGATGGGGAACCAGCAAGCCCGGTAGGTTGGTTGACTCTTGAGTGGAAATATATTTTACCTGTGCTTGTCGAGTCGGAGAAGGGCGGGGGCGTAGCCTGAAACTCACATGGTGGTCAGGCCAGACGTGGGGCCTCTTGTGGGGGTGCGTTCCCGGGTTCGGGTAACTATATTTCCAGTCTTTGAGTATGACCAGTCGAAAGGATTGTTGCGTACAGCCCAATCAGTTGTGCATGGCTGGGAACTAGGTCTCTCCTGCAGGATGTAAATCGGTCCGGATCGCCACAATTCTTTGTTATGAATGTGCTTGATCACTGTTAAGCATCGTAGAAGAAATAAGTGGAATGTAAAGTTTTTATGGATTCAATATGCTGATTGATCTAGTTACCACTTGTGTGAAAAAAAAATACTTTACAACCTAGATGGTATAAGTAAAGACTAATTTTGAGATAAAATATAAAAATATAAGGATCCACCTTTAGTAAGCAATTTTCGCAAAAAGGTGAAGTAAGCCAGTCCACTAAAAGTTTATCATACTCCTTGCCTTTCGGTCTTTTATTCTGGTTAGTCGGGTCAGTCTTGCTGAGTACCCTTGTTGTTGTTTTTCAGAGGCGTCTCAGCAGGAAGGCGAGGAAGAAGTCCCGAAGAACTAGAATATCCGTGGGTCTCTGGTGTTCTGGTGTTTGGCCTAGCTGTACAATTATATTGGTACTAGACTGTCCTGGCTTGTTGTTTTAAATTCTCTAGTACGGCTTGACATGCACTTAAGTTTGTTTCAAACTGCAGTTTGTAATAAATCGTACCTCGAACTAGTTATGTAAAAAGGTAATGCTTGTTAATACTTTCCCTTCTCGAAAGTGATCCTGATGTATGGCTAAGGTTAAAGCTGAAAGTGGATGATTCGGGTTGTCCTGGGGACACTCGATGAATTGCCGGGTTTAAACTGTTTGAAGTGCGTTGGTGATAATTACTGTTGCGACAGTAGTTTGGCGCACTTGAGCCAGTTTAAATTGAACGGTTCCGCCACAATTTTAAGCCCCTAAAATTTTGTAGGTCGACCCAAAATGCAAAATAATTTTTAGGGGTGGCAGCTGGAGTTGCTCTCTTCGGAATAGCGGCATACAAAATTAATAAGAAATGCAAAAATGAAGAAAAGGGCACAAGCTGTCGCTTGATGTGTTTAAGAGTGAAATAAGTTTGGAGAAGGTACTTATATTACAAGAAGGCAAACTTGGGGAAGGTACAATCCTCTCTATTTATATCATGCCATACAGTACAAGCTTCTGTATTTCAGATATATAGCGGACTATATATGAATGTCGATTTTATTTCATCCACAACACCAAAGAAGATACAAGTGGTCCTGAACGTAAACGCCATTGCCTGCGAAATAAATTTCTACTCATCTTCAGATACATGCGTTTGCGTACTATTCTTACTAAAATTATATACACATGACATATAGGTCGTTTTTTTGAAGGGCAATTTTATTAATTGTACGACAAAAGGTCGAGAAATGCGTGATACAAATGCAAAGTGCAGCAATGGTGACTCAAGTTCAGAACCTTTAAAATTTGTGCAACAGGTCAATTCGAACCAGTATATAGATCTATGAGTTAATTAATAACGCAGAGCTCGATTATATATTTATATTCACAACTCACAAGTGATAAATATTGTAGACATGTAAAGTTGTCCAATAAAAATGAAGATATGTACTGGGATCAAACAGAAAGCATTGAAGAAATACATGCTAAAAAAAGCATTGAAGAAATACAAGGCAAGAATAATATGTATTAAGTGCAGCTGTTCAATCATCCTGAGCCCACCATGCAGATAACGCAAAAGGTGTCATAGACAAGGGTGATTCTCATCAGCACAAAACAAGTGTATGAATGTCAAGGTTGAATGGACAGAAGCAATAGATGCAGAATGTTCAAAGTTGGCACTATGCTTGGCTTCCACATAAAGTCATGGGCTCTTGAATACAGCACTGTATATTTCTCTCTATGGTACAACAGTAACTAGGGAGTGCATATTCAGTACAACAAAATGATCTAAACCACTCAGAAATGCTTCTGCAGAATATTTAAGAGAAGCTGACCAACAAAAAGTATTAGTTGCAACATTAGTAGTCTGTGAACTATCCCCGTTGCTCAGATTGATTGCCTACAAGAAATATGATAGCAAATTAGATATGTTTTCAGAGAGAACACTATCAACAAATTCATAGCTGTTGCTGAATGAGAGGCATAGATTGAAATTGACGTGAACCAGTTACTATTTACAAGCAAAAAATGTGCTGTAGTGAGAGAACATTAATCAGTAGTAGTGCAGATCTATGACTGGAATGCGAAAAAACTACCAACAAAACATTGTAAGTGCAGACTGCAGAGGTTGCGTATGTGCACATATAAGGTGGGTCTCAGATTGAAACTTAATCGCTGGTTTTCTTTTATGTAAAAAGGGCAACTATTGTTAACAAAATGTAGGTGAACAATTATATGACATACGAAATTTATTATGTTTTCACTAAAATATTTCATCTTTGATTGAAAGGTAGGCTACTTTATTAGATAATTCAGATAAAAACAATTCTGAAGGGACTTCAGGTTTTCCATTATTCACAATTTCACCAGTGTTATAACCTTGAGCGCAGGATTAATAGTCCCCTTAAAAAGTTATTAGTTGCACCTTGAAGGTCCCCATTTCCACACACCCATGAGGCAGATTCGTGTAAACAAATCAGGCACAGAATTAAACGGAGCAATGGCATGCCAACTCTCATCCTAAACAACAGACACATGAATTAGAATGAACAAAGTATGTTCAACCTATTATGCATCTACTTTAACCAGGTGAGGATAAATTTGCAACGATAACAAAAAAAATACAGAGCTTCAGGGAAAAAGAAACATTCTCTGAACTCTAGTGAAGCAAAAGTAGACAGCTGGAATTCCTTTGCCAGCTCATACTGGGTAAAAATCCAGAATAAATTAATTTAAAACATATCCTTGAATACTAGCAGAAAGTATTTCCGAAACATGGGCAGTGATATAATTAAAAATAAACATTAACACCAGATAAACTTGACTACCAGATAAACTTGACTGATTTTTGCAAGACAGCACAATAAGAATCTTGATTGGTGTACATGAATTTGTAAAATAAGGCAAATCTTCATGAGCAAATAGATCCTGAGAAAGGTAATAGCTGCAACAGATATTAACTCAGAAAGTAAGGAAGCTATAAAGCTGCATGAGGATACATAAAAGGATACAGCTGAAGGGTTATTACCCAGAGGCCTGTATTATTTAGCTACTGCAAGATCATATCAAATAGCAGTGTAAAAAACAAGTGTCAAACACTCAAAAGAAAAAACACAACACAACATAACAAGCATACCTGACATAGAAAGCAAAAGTAATCTCTATTATCTTTCAGTGATGGTGATCATGCTTTCTGTCATGATGCCTGCGACGGTGTACTTCATCATGGTATATCTCGCGCTTTCCTTCAGGATCTCCATCAGAATATGTGCTTTGGGGATCATATCTGTCGATGAACTGATCTTGAGTAACAGATAATGATCTATGCCGCTTCAGACTAGCTCTACTTCTATCACTGCACCCTTCTCCTGACATGTGAGCATATTCTATGACAGAAGATCTATGTGATCGCGCTGACCATACTGAACAATCACTGGATTCAGGACGGTGGTCTGAGACACCCTTCTTATACTTATAACCATAATTTCTATTATCATTGGAGCTTCGTTGTCGTCGATGTTTATCTTCTTGGTAAGAATAACTTTGATCTATTTCACTTTCTGATCCTAAACTCCACCTATTTTCATTCTCAGATACATATTGGTAACGGTTCCCATCAGTTCCATATTTTGAGGTCAAGTATGAATCTCTTGTGTCATGGCACCTTGATGAAAATCTTCCCGAAGAATCAGAACGTGATGACTTGTCACAAGTAGATGACCGAGAACCCAATGCTGTCTTACCATGAGAAGAGCTACTAGAAAAATCATAACTTCCTTGATGTGCACTGGCAGCAGGACCTTCCACAAGACGACCAATACCTCCTGCCTGTTTGATTTCCTCCATATGCTCATCAATTATGTCTCTTAGTACCTTCATAAAAGAGGAAACCATCAGATTCATACCTTGATCAAGGCAAGTAATTTCCAGAAATCAACAGAACAAGAGGTGATATAATATATAGAAGATTTTTCACTTGTTCCACCAGCAGTAAAAATGAGGTCAAACTGATACATTATAAGAAATTTAGTGAAAACATCTTTAAATTAAATTGGATAATTAGGTACCATAGAGAAATGAAACTTGACCAGACGCAGACAAGAAATTACTCTAGTCTCTTTACTTGGTGTGAAAGATTGTCCTGTTTGCAGTGTTAGACGTAATATTTCACAAGAAGCTAAAGGCTAGGCAAAGAAAACAAGAGAGATACCGTTTGTGGTCTGTAGGGTAATCAGAACAGCTGAAATTATTTACAAATTCGGCATGTACCTCTGTAGGATTTCGATTCACTTTCTTGCCACGGTAAGATGCTCTTCTTCGTTTGTAATCTCTTTCTTCAGCTAAAAGCTCCTCCTTTGTCTTGGCTCTAGCAGATTCCTTTCTCCAAAGAAAGAAGCACCATATATTAAAATGAATAACGTACTGTATTGTTATCAAAATTCAAAATAAAGCAAAGTAGTAGCAAAAAACCTTTGCAATTTCAACTTTTAATTAATTTGCAAATCTATCTCCACTCAGTCTGTGCATACATTTTGACAATCATCTATTATTTTAGCAAGTGTTTATCTACTAAACAGTAAAAGAAAAGAGAATAAGTATGTCGAATAAAAATAATGCCTACAGAACAATTAAGCTTCACAGAACCTACAGTACTCCTACTGCATCAAGCATCTTTTGCAATTGAACTGTCTGACTCATAATGATTTTTTTTATTGACTCAAAATGAATTTTGAAATAAGTACTATCCTTAATACTACCCTCATTTCAAATATATAGCCTGCACATAAACCTATGAAGCACATCATTCTTACTTTTGTTAGCTAGATATGATACTGGTCTATCTAATGGGTGCAAGGTTTATACAATTTCACATAATATGGTATGTTGCCTCCTAATTATGTGGACTGAACAGAGGGAGAAATCGTATCCATAGCGGCCAATTATTTTCAAAAGATTGGTTGCATGTTTATACCTGGTTCTCTACTCGCCGTGACAGAATCCCATCATACTCCAGAATAGCTTTGTAGTTTGGTCTGTTTGATCGCTCCAAGTTCCCTCGTTCCAATGCTTGTGAATACTCAAGTAATCTATAAGAGAATTACATGCATTTATCAAGGCAAGAAAGTGTTTTACCAAACCAAACAAACGTATTCACAATTTAAAAGGAGAAAAAAATCTAAGAATTGCTATCATCACCAGAGCTTAATAGCTTTGTTTGCATATGGATATTGTGTGCAACATGCTACTTACACATGATCAACATCTGATATCCTTAAACATACAACTAAATAGTATCTGGTCAGTTGGTAAGTATGTCCATCAAGGTTGTTTAATCACAACTTGCTGACTATGATCCTACCTTTTATGTGAATATGGAAAAAAAAGAAATGTCGCGCCCTCTCTTCTTCCTTGGAGAAGAATAATATATTAACAAGTGTGTGCGATAGAAACTGAACAAACATAGACACAGGAGAGTATGTAGATACAAGTTGATCTGTTACGCCAGTACAATCAGTTTGCTAAACAGGCTAGAAAAGGAACTGGTGACATTTGAATTTCTACTCTGAAATTGCCTTGATGTTGAATTTTGATGTTTCTTTATAAATTTCTCCGTTCATAAACATGCATCCTCACAGCGTTAGGAACTAATTATGCTCTCCTAAGCTTTCATTTGTAATATCATCAAAAATTTGAAGGATAATATCTAATATGTAGTGCTGAATAAATAGAACACAAAAGATTAAGAAAGCATACAGCTGGTATTTCAATAGGCGTTGAGCTCGCAGTGCTTCGGTCTTCTCCAAGGAGAGCCTCTCATACAACGCCATGATGGCAGCAGCAACATGGGAAAGGAAAACTGGGCCTGCCACAACACCTCCAGCATTACTTTCTTTTTCACCAGCACATCCACCGGCACCAACCTCGCCCTCTCCCCCACCAGCCACACCATCTCCTATGCCAACAGCCAAGCAGTATGCCATCTGCAGCACCGCCTCCTTCACCGCTGCAAGAGCAAAGAGCCTCCCATTGCTTTCTCCATACAGAACCCCAAGCTGCGCGCCTAACCACGAGACACTCTCGACCAGCCTTGGGCACTCAAACCTCATGGCCCGGGGATCAAAACCAACACCCTTGTCACCACCCCCATCGTGCATCCCCTCCAGCAAGCACCCAGCCTCTGCTGCTGCCACCTTCAAGCAGAGCCATAGTAGCACCCAGATATGGTCGGCCTCGGATGCGTCGACCTTGACCCCGTACCTCGGCGAGCTCCCAAGCACCCACCGCCGCAGTTCGTCCTCCCACCGCAGCGTCACACCCAAGCGGAATGCGGCGGCCGCCCGTGCCACAGTGTAGGAGTACGACTCCGGAGGGTGCTGGCCCCCGGCGCCCCAGGAGTCCAGCTCCCGGCGCAGGAGGCCGAGCTCCGACGGCAGGAAGTGGGGCCGCGGGGAGGGGCTCTGGGAGGTGCTGGAAGAGGAGAAATCCGCGCACTCGGCAGCGATGAAGGCGGGGAGGGAGGTGGCCGCGGGGATCGGGGTGGCGGTGGTGCGGACGACGGCGGGGCAGTCGGAGTAGGGGGCTGGGGCGGCCGGGAGGGGGAGAGTGACGGCGGAGGTGGGAAGCGGGAGTGGAGGGGTGATGGCGGTGGCGGAATGAGGTGAGGGGATGCCGGTGGTGTGGGGGCTGGTTGGGCGGGGTTGGAGGGGGGAGGGGAGGGCGGCGAGGGCAGAGGACGCGGCGGAGAGGAGGCAGCGGAGGCGGGCGAGGGCGGAGGGAAGGTCGGGGGGTGGAGGTGGCGGAGGAGCAGGAGGGAGAGGCGGCGCCTCCATTGGATCGGATCCGCGCCGCCGGAGGAGGGTTTCGAATGGGAGGTGCGGTGGCCGTCGGCGACCCGACGGCGGGGACGAGATAGGCAGGGTGCGGTGCTGCTGAGAATATGTTGTTTGGTCATTCGAAGCTCCGTCTGATCGGAAATTGACGGTGAGGATCGATCTAGTGGGACATTTTTACTTTCTTCCAGAAGGGATGGTTAAAACAAGTTAGCTTTGGCACAAATCGTGTAAGAACGTAGACACTCTTTCACTAGAATAGCACCGTCTTTAAGATTGATGAGTCACCATGGTCCTCTCTATCGCTAGCGGAGCCACGTTGTGGCCGCCACGTACACAAAAATTTTATATTTTTTATTAATTTTAAATTTTTATCATATTTTGATTGAATGTCTACACATGTTATTAGGAGCCGTATCTACATTATTTCTCTCTAGCTCCGCCACTGCTCTTTATCAAAGAGCACGTTACTTTACTAAAAGAACAACATCACCTTTTTTTTTCAAATTACACGGTATAAACGCACACAGATTTTAAATTTTTCAATACCTATGTTCCCGAAGTGATTCTTCGTTTCACTCCTTTCTTTCATCTTAAGAAGACATTGCCTACTCCACAGTAACTCATATGAATTTGGTGACTATTGGTATATTTAGTCGGGCGCGGCCGTCAGGTCTCAAAGAGTCAAAGCTGATGATTGAAAAAATAGCAGTGTTTTAACTCTTAAAACAAATCAAGGACATGACTAGTTGAGTTACCTCGGCTAGTCTTGCGAGGCGAGAAAGCAACGCTGTGTTGGCATTGTAAGTCAAATGACTTGGAAAATCAAATTAGGGCCCGTTTATTTGGGCAAAATTGGAATTCATACGATCATTGTCTCACCATATGAATAAACATTTCTTTTTATATCTCATGCTATGAATATAATAGAGTGATCCTATCTTTTTTTTATCTTTTACCTGATGAATAACTCTCACCCTATGGAATTCATTTCAATCTCACACCCTATAAATTTAGGATAGGTTTATTTATAAGGTTAAAAAAGTTATGAAATGTGAAATTTCAAACCACATGATATAGTTTATTACTAAATTCCAGTTTCTTCAAAGTTCAAATTCTAACCAAGACCCTCTGGAAAGAAGTGTCGCGAGTTCATGCAGTCTCCGTTAGACTCCCTATGGAAAGAAGTCTCGCGAGTTCATGCAGTCTCCGTTAGACCCCATGAATCCATGAAAGATGCGAAATTGAAATTGCTTTTCTAAGGAAAGGAGCAGGGATCAAAAGATACACTGAAATCAAGAGTTTTAACAAAAAAGCGATCCATCAGTTCTGCAAATAAGCTCCTCGTCAGCTTGCGCTAGTCAGGCCGATACGCTTTCACTTCGCAACCACCAATTGAAAATCAACCAAGGCATACACCATTGAGAAAGCGATCTAAGCGATAAACCAAAACTGAACACAAACTGTCAATAAACAGTGAACCTAAACATCTCGAGAATACAACCACCGCAGGTGAAAATTCTCAGTTCTTTAAACTAGAGTTGATTCACTTTCAGAAATAGATGTTCATCAGGTCTGCAACACGACATAACATACTTGAGGACTAACAAAACCCAGGGTAAAGGATAAGGATAAGATAGGACACCATTCCAGCCAAGATAATGCTTCTAAGCTGCTGCACCCTTGCCCTTCTTCCTCTGGAGCTTCTTCATGTAGAACTCAAGTTCTTTACCCTCAAGGATGTACCTGTCATACAAAGGCAAATGATTTTGTAAGCAGCTGCCAAGCAACAGGATCACTGGTTAAGTTAAAATGGCAAAATTGACAGCAAAGTTTAAAAACCAGGCCAAGAAACGTTTGAAATAATGGCTGCATGCTAAAAGTGTGGGAGATGGGATTTTATCACACGATTACCACAACTGAATCAGTATTGCATTGCTCATGGCATATAAAACCAGGACCATAAAAACTTGATCTACCAACAAGAATCCATGTATAAAGAGAACCAAAGCACAATTTCAGTATTCCTTACCCATCAGCCCGGCCACACTGCCCAGGACGGGAAGCAATGCATGCCAACAACCTTCCACTGCCAAATTGCTCCTCAATGTGTGCGTCAAGTGTGCGTCCCTGCTTGCGCTTCTCAAGCTTCCTCTGGACATGGTTGCTCTTCTTTGTTTCCTCGGCTGTGGTCTCACCCTCTTGACCCTGCACATATGAACATCAAACAATAAATTAAGGGGGCCAAAAAACTATACTGTATGAAAGGAAAAGAACTGTTACTCTTGGTTGGCTGTAGGCATAAATACTAAGTACAAACTATAAGGTTTTGACATAGCTAGTTGTTTTTATTTTCTACCATTTATAATGAAATATAATTAATGCAACCATGAAATCTAAAACAAGCTACAGATGCATAAATAAATAAGAAATCAAAACATAAGGTTGAGAACCAGTCTGCCATACGTACTTCGAAATGAACATCATGTATGTAAATTTACTATTTCTCATTCACAAAATAGCATGTGTTACTAGAGTCATTTACTTAATCACAATCAGCAACAAATTTAGGTTGCAAAGCATACCTCAGCAGCATCCTTCTTAGCAGCAGGAGCCTTCTTCTTCCTACCGATGTCCACTCCATAGTGAGTGAGGTACCACTGCTTGAATGGGGCAGCATCAACTTGCACAATGGCACTCTTCACAAGGGTCTGGGTCCGGACAAGCTCATTGTTCGACGCATTGTAGACCACATCCAGGATACGGGTCTTGCGGGTAACAGCCTCACTTCCCCATGAGTAGTTACCAGTATCAAGGCGAAGAGCCCTCCACTTCACATTACCTCCCCGGACACGGACCCTCCTCACAGTCTTGTTGCTGGACAGCTTGGTGTTAGCAGGCTGGCGGCCAAGCTCATACCTACAGAATAGAAGATGAATGATAACCCTGAGCAAAGCCAGAATACAAACTTATAATCTAGTCAACACAATACAGTCCATCTGAGGCAATATTTCTACTGAGAACAGCAATTCACATTATCAAAACCTCAGTACATCTGTTTTAAAAACAGACTCATAACTGTACTGCTAAGGATTACTAGTAGTCTAGTACCAAATCCAGTTTGACCTTCAAAAACCCAAGCTGAAAAGATACATTTTTGCAAACATCCTTTAACCAATTTACAATTAAACCAAATCGTCTTCTAAAAGGTGTGACAATTATTACACCATTTTTAAAAGCATTAGAAGCATGGCCACAAACGATTCAGACCATAGCCGACGCAGCTACCACATAATTAAGAGAGGAGGTTGATCTAAACAGTGAAATGTAACCGGAGTTCACCTAACACAGCTCAGATATGATCGCAAACACTGACCAAGAGATCGAAATCAAAATCTACGGACCCGCATACTACCGATCTAATCAAGCAGTCGCCAAATCTACAAGTACGCGAACCGAAATGACCGGGGAGGGGAGAAAGAATCGACAATTACTTCCGCTTCTTCCTCCAGGCCTTCTGCTTCCCACCGGTGGCCCGGCGCTTGTGCATCGAGTCACGCGAGATACCTGCACATACACATCCAGGGCAACAGACGCCGCAGCAGCCATTAGCATCTCACAAACCGAACAGCCCTCACCGGTCGCGGGGGCATGAACAAGCACAGGACGAGAAGCGGAGGGCGGCGGTGGAGGTCTCACCCATGGTGGCGGCGGTGGCTTGGCCCGGCTGCTGCTGCCCCTCCTGGTCCGCCCGCGCCGCCGGTCTTCTGGCTGGGTCTCGCAAGGAAGAGGAGAGCGAAACCTTGGAGCGCTGGCTTATATAGGGGGCGGCGGCCGCCGGTTAGGGTTTATTGGCAGGTGCGTGATGGTGGGCTGATCCGACGGTGGAGATCGTGAGGCCAGGCTGCGGCCCAGTAGGCCCCCTAGTAGTCTTCTCTCTGAGGCTGGAGAATGCGGCCCAGTTAGGCCCGCCCGAAGAAGGGGGCAGAGGAGTCGGCTAGGGATGAAGGAAGTGCCGCGGCAGCGGGAATTTTTTTTATTTTTATATTTTTTTATTTTTTGATTTTTCAAAAATAAATACCTGGCCCAAAAATTAACAGATTTGGTCTTATGTTGCCAGACGAAATGGCTATAGCCGTCTGAACCAGCGAAAGGTTGTTGCACAGGCCACGTGGCGGCGTTGCAGGGCTTTTTGCCGTTTCAAACGGCTATAGCCGTCCGAACCGGCGAAAGGTTGCTGCACAGGCCACGTGGCGGCGTTGCAGGGCTTTTCGCCGTTTCAAACGGCTATAGCCGTTTCACACGGCGAAAAGCTCCTGGCCCCGCTTTTCGCCTGAAGCTATAGCCGTTTGAAACGGCTATATTTCTTAAATCTTTTTTTAATTTACGTTGAAGATTTATTCTGCAACTGTTTTCTAATTTATCTTGAGAAATTATTCTGCTATATTTGGTTTGATATTATGAAATGATTTAGATTTTTACGGATAATTTTTTGGTTGGCCTATAATTATTTTAATATTATATGTTTATAATTTTATACGGTTTGTGGGTGACCCTTTAGGCCGGAATGCAATTGTGGGTTTTTTGTTTTACGGAACGCAGTTTCCAGAACACAGGACACGATTGTAATTGTATTAGCTGATTGCAAAGTGTTTCCTCCTGAGCAAATTCCGAGTGTCTAGCCAGAATTTGCTCAGGAAAGAATTAATAACCAGAAAAAGAACTATGGTTTCCCCTGAGTCATTTTTCCATAGCTGTTTAAAAGGTTTGCTGCTACAGAGCACCAAGCTGTAGGTTTTCTTGCAAGTAAATTCCTGAGAGCCCAAGATATAAGACCAATAATCACCAGGCAGGCATCCCAAATCAAAGTTATCAATTAGATCACTGAGCTCCTAGAATTGTTCTGCGGCAATAGTAGAAAGGGGGCAAGAAGAAATTTACAGATGGACCATGGACTAAGAAATTTGCAACCGAAACATAAGAATATCTAGCAAAGGAAAAGAGATGGGGGTATTGAATCTTCAATAATCCCAAATTCCAGACATCGTTCCAAAACGGACTGTTCTTCCATCTGCAACTGAACAAGAAGCTACGGAGTATACTGCACCCACGCGCTCCCTTCCTGCATTGGGCTGCGTAGCCACGGGTGCCAGGTTGGCAGGTTCTGACTTCTTCAGCCAACTAAAAAAAGTACTCCCTCCGTATCAAAATACTTGTCGCCGTTGACTTTTCTTTGAAAACTTTGACCATTTGTCTTATTTAAAAAATTATTGTAAGTATACGAAAAGATAAGTCAAACTCAAAATTCATTTGATGATAAAGTAGGTCATAAATAAAATGAATGATATTCGTATAATTTTTTGAATAAAACGAATGGTCAAACGTTGCGAAAAAAGTCAATGACAACAAATATTTCGATACGGAGGTAGTATTACACAAGCCACGAGTTTTATAGCTAGATTGTAAGATGGCATTGATCACTACTTGAAGACCCACATACCAAAATGTTCACATCTCAACCCGAATTTGGAGAAGGGTACTTCAACCATGAAATAGCCATCCCAGTCAACTGTGCTGTGTGCTCAGAATGGCATCGACAGCAGCCACTTGCTGCCATCCTTGCCTAGTCAGATTTTAGCGCATGATCACCAAAATATCCATACTCCCTCCGGTTTAGTATTAGAAGTCGTTTAGGACAGCGACACGGTCACCAAAGCAAAACTTTGACTTCTTTTTTCTATAAAAATATTTCTTGAATAGTTATATATGTATATTTTTATGAAAGTAATTTTCAAGACCAATCTATTTATGTGATTTTCATATTTCTAAACTCAATGACTTAACTGTTATTCATGATTTATATTCCCAATGTTTGACTCAAATCTTGTCCAAAACGACTTCTAATGCTAAACCGGAGGGAGTACTTACTCAACGTTGCCTAAACGCATATTGTCTAATTATTTATGCTTTGTTTCCAATGCAAATTGGCATGTTGCTTGCAGTAATAGACTGATATATTATCACACGTTCTAACCATGACATGATAGTGCTTTGATGTACTGGCTATGCCAGCACAATGCAATGAACCATCCTGTATCACAAACTGCCAATTCAGTTTTTTAGATAATGGAATAAGGTTCTGACTTCATCCTCCTTTGGAAGAAGGAATTATTCCACACCACATTATTGCAAGCAAAAGCTAAATGGCACAAGTGCACAAACAAACAAATTAAAAGCCAGTCCTAAGATTAAAAGGCCATCCATGGTGTTAGAAAAAAAAGAAGAATGGACACTGAACTGTGCATCTATATTGCAGGGCCCAATGTGCAAATATATAATACAGGGGTACACTCCATACATTGGAACACTCAACAAAGTATACTGAAAATAAAGACAGACATATCGGAGATAATGATGATGCACATTGTTGCAACTGACGAAGGATTCGTCAGTTAGTTCCGAATTCATATATGCAAGGACCCTGCCTTTCCAACACACAACTGCCTGGAAAACTGACTTGCGAGATGCATTGAGGTTTGAACTAGTACATATCTTAGCATCGACTCATTGTCCACATAGCCACAAGTCACTGGTCCTTACCGACCTCCGGTGTCCCACACTATGTGACATGCTTGTAGCTCTATGCACTTGTGAAAAATAATAGTCGAAGGTGCGATATTTTATTTGCATCCCCAAACTAGCACCAGGCAGAAGAGGAGAGGTGGAAAAAGGCAATAATAAGAAGGAAAGCAACAGAGCATCACTTCATGTCAAAGGTTACATATGGAATGGACAACAGAGTTGGAAGACAAAAACTATGAATAGAAGTTATAAAATACACCAAAAAGAATTGCTAGGCGTATGGGAGTGAATAATATATATGCACTGTTGGCATAAAAGTTTTGTCAGTTAGATGTGAGTTCATGTATACAAGGATTCTAGGCTATTTATTGCATTCAAAGGGGGTAGGCTCGCCCGTGAAGTAAATCATCGCCCCTACGATCCAACCAATTGGGAGAGAATCAATAGACTCCTTTTCGGGAGCGATTCGTCCTTCCCGAACGCAGCATACAACTCCCCGTTGTACTGCGCTCTTCAAGTGTGCTTCTTCCCCCTTCTCCCCCTTACCATGGCAAGTCCTTGGGAAATAACTCCGATGGGCAGAAAAAGGAAGGGGTTAAGAGACCCTCCTGGCCCAACCCTAGACACTCTAAGATCCTTTTTCAAACCTGCTCTGCTCCCATTTCAAGTCAAGAGATAGATAAATAGCCACATCCCATTACACTGATCGGGGGCGCTCGTAGTGACTTAGGGGGTCGAAGACCAAGAAGTGGCTTATTTATACCAAGCATTCCTCTTATGGCTAGATCCAATCTCCTGGTCCCTGCAGAAAGGAAAAAGAATTTCACGTTCTTCCTTTCAGGAAGGAAGGATTAGGGAAGTCCTATTGATTACTGCTTTCTCCAGACCGCCGGGAAAAGCATGAAAAAAAGGCTCGAATGGTACGATCCCTCCGTCACCCCAGAATGAAAGGGGTGATCTCGTAGTTCTTGGTCTGTGAAGATGCGTTGTTAGGTGCTCCATTTTCCCATTGAGGACGAACCTCAACCTGTGCTCGAGAGATAGCTCTCCATACACTGATAAGGGATGTATGGATTCTCGAGAAGAGAGGAGCCGCGGTGGCTCCCCCCCCCCCCCCCCCCGGATCCCACGAGTGAATAGAAAGTTAGATCTACATGGGATCTCACCTGAATCGCCCCATCTATCCTCCTGAGGAGAAGTTTGTTTGGTTTAAAACTCCGATTCAAACAGGAGGAGTACGCCATGCTAACACTTTGCAGTGTTTTGAAACAAACAACGCCATGGAGATTGCAGTAGTTACTTGGGAGACGAGCAGATAGGTTTGGACCAAAGCAGTCTTCCAGTGTAGTATGTCTTAGCACCGATTCATTGTTCACGTAGCCACAACAAGTCAGTTTTCCTTACCGAGCTGCAGTGCCTCACGTTTATCGGGCATGGTTGTACCTCCATGCGCATATAGTAAGTGAAATGGTGGCAAACTCTAACCATGGCACGAAAAATCCTCCAGCGTGTGAGGGATATAGTATCCGGGTACCTCACGAGCGAGCCTAGCAGCCCACTAAAAGGGAGCGGCCCAGCCCACCGTTCTGGACTTGAAGACGTGCGGGACAAGTCGGCGCACGGAGGAAGGATCTGGAAGGAGAATACCTAGTTGGAATAGGAATTATTGTAAAGAAGGAAAGGATTCTTAGAGATAGGATCGGATACAAACCGACTTGTAACCCTGCCTCCCGATATATAAGGCGGGCAGGGACCCCCTCAAAAACAACTCGAAACAACTAGACAACAGCTCAACACGCAATACAACACCCCAAAACAGGACGTAGGGTATTACGTCGAGTCGACGGCCCGAACCTGTATAAACCCCTGTGTCTGTCCATCCTAACCATCCTGCTTCCGATCTTTGCGATCTTCCCTGCATTACAAATCACTTCCGTGGGCTACCCCGTGGAAGACTGCCGGAGATAATATCACCGACAGTGGCGCGCCAGGTAGGGGATATCGCCGAGATCAATCTGGTAAGCTCGATGGATCGCGTCAAGATCTTGGACAGCTGCAACCTCCCGGACGTCGACGAAGTCGAGATCCAGTTCGGGGACGTCATCGCCGCCTTGGATACCCAAGCGGCAGGAGCTACGGTCGTCACGGAGGTTTCCTCTCTGGCGCCGACTTCGGCCATCACGGCCCAGTCCGGTCCGATCGCATTTGATCGTGCCGGGTCTACCCCGCTGAGTCCATCGCAAAGCGCGAGGCCAGACCAGTCGAGAACAGATCTGCAATCACTCGGTTCCGATCCAGCTCCTGAGAGTCGCGTCGCCGAGTCATCACAGAGCGTAAACGCTCAACCCACACGCGTCCAGAGCCCTGAGGTCATTACTATCCAGACCCCTGGCTTTTGCGCGCTTGCTCAGAAGCAGAAGCTGAAGGACATCGTCCAGGAGGATGATTACTTCTCAGGGAGCGACTCCTACGGGTTAGATCTACTGGGACCCTCAATCCTGGACGATCTGCCGGAAGGATACACAGTGTCCGATGCCTCTACAGAGCCGGAACTACTAGGATCACTCGGAGAATTGACTCCGAGTAGTTTGGAGCGTTATACGCCCACATCCGACTTCTCCGAGTCCGAGGAAGACTACCTCGCGCAAGAAGGAGTCGGATCATATTGCTACATGGTGGCACCAGCAACGCCAACCAATCCTGTCTCAGAAGATGAGGTCACTCCCGCTGAGGAGACGACTGAAGCCAGGAACCAGCGTCGAGGACGCAACGCCAGTCGGGCGACTCGCAGAGCCGCACGACCGCACGGAGCCACCGCGTCAGGATCTGGCACTGCTCGACTCCAGGAGCCTCACTCTGAAGATCATCGTCGCCAACGGGATCAACACGACCGGAGGAGCACCCGGAACCTGATGCGTGACGGCATGTTCGAGTTCAACGGATACGACGTCTACGAGACACCGGTCCAGAACCTCGTTACTATCAACGAGGAAATCAATCGGCTGCCACCTAACACTCCGGGCCTGGAAAAGGTAAGGGCTCTCGTGCAGGCCGCCTCCGTCCAGGTTCACCAGATGCAAGGCAGAACGACCACGGACGCTCCTGAGCCCGGTCCATCTCGACACCGGGCCGGCGGCGGATCGGGTCGTGATGAAGACCTCCGCACCACGATCAACAGAGATCGAGATGCGAGGGACGTCATCACCAACAGCACCGAAGAGCGCCACCGTGAGGAAATCCGACGACGCGAAGAGTACGATCGGGATCATGGAAATCCCCGTCGTAACCCCAACAGAAGCGGCTACTCGACGGAGTCAGATTACTCTGACTTCTCCGGTAGTCCAAGGCGCGGCAACAATGGCGGTCGCACTCCGCCACGAGGACGAGTGCTTCCACCACCCAGGCGACCGACTCCGCCGAGAGATCGAACTCCACCGCGCAGCAGGACCTACCGACGGGACCGAACTCCACCCAGGACTCGAAACTATCGGAGGACCCGTTCCCCGCCCAGGGACCGGGATCGTAGGAGGGACAGCACACCCCCAAGAGCAACTGACGGATCGGGTCCGAGCGATTCCCGCCCTAGAGGTCGGATCGGCGGATTCCAGTCGTTCACCGAGCGCTTGAGAAGCGTGACATGGCCCAGAGGCTTCAAACTGTCGGATATCGACAAGTACGACGGGAAATCTGACCCATCCCAATGGCTTCAGATCTACTACACCGCCGTACAAGCGGCCGGCGGCGACGAGGACGTGATGGCAAACTATCTCCCCATCATGCTCACCAAGGACTGCCGCAACTGGCTGTCAGGACTCCCGCAGGACGCTATCGACAACTGGAAGCAGCTTACCGAACTCTTCATCGGTAACTATCTCGGTACCTGGGAAAGGCCCGGGAGCAAGCGGCTCCTCGGTCAGATCAGGCAGCGCAAGAACGAGACCCTCCACGACTTCGTGCGCAGGTTCTCAGAAAAGCGCAACTCCATCACGGATGTCACGGATCAGGAGGTGATGTCAGCTTTCCAGCGCGGCATCTCCGACGGGAGACTGATTCACAAGTGGACTCGGAAGCCACCCGCGACTGTTAATGACATGTTCCGGATCGCTAGCACGTGGGCGGACGCAGAGATCGCGGAAAAAGAACAACTCAGCGAAATCAGAAGTCGCTGGGAAGAAGAGAACAAGACGACTCGCAAACGCGACCGCCGCGAGGACGAAGACCGACACGACGACCATCGACGCAATGACAGCCAACCTCGCAAGAAGAAGAGCGAGGGAGACATGGTCGCCGCCCTGGACCGGTCCAGAGGCCGGGTAACTCCAGAGGACTTCCAGCGCATGCTCGATGAGCAATGCCCTTACCACAAACACAAGCACTCGGCGCGAGAGTGCTACGGGCTCAAGCGAGCCTTCACTGGGGGCAACAGAGGCCCTCCATACAGAAAGAGGAACGATGGTTCCCCGCGAGACGACAGGCGGAACGACGAGCTCGGTGACGACTTCCAGGAAGCCGACCGAGTGGTGCGCATGATCTGTGGCGGACCAGAGTTCGAGTCGAAGCGCCAGCAGAAGCTCACCCATCGCCAGGTCATGCACGCGAGGGAGCCACCGATACCTGAGTACCTCAAGTGGTCGGAGGTTCCGATCACATTCACCCGGGAGGATCACCCAAACTTCATACCGAAGCCCGGGTCCCATGCCTTGGTAGTAGCCCCGACGATTCGCAACGTTCGGCTCACCAAGGTACTAGTCGACGGTGGCAGTGGCCTGAACATCCTCTTTGCTAACACATTGAAGGAGCTCGGCCTGACTACTCTCGACCTGAGTCCCCCCCAATCCGCGTTCTACGGTTTGATACCGGGAGAGGGGGCAGAACCACTCGGGCACATCACACTGCCCGTTACCTTCGGAGACCGGAACAATTACCGGACCGAGCACATGCAGTTCACGGTGGCGAACTTTGAAACTGCATACCACGCCATCCTCGGGAGGCCGGCGCTCGCCAAGTTCATGGCGATTCCTCATTACGTCTACTTGCAGGTCAAAATGCCAGGACCTAAAGGCGTAATTACCGTCTTGGGAGACGTCCGAGTCGCATACACATGCGAGCAGGAAACTCTCAACGCGGCAGCCGCCCTGGACATGTCCAAGCGCATGGAACAAGTACTGGCTGCATCACAGGAGGTGGACAAGGACGCTCTAGAGATCCCCACCAAGAAGCCAGCGAGAGAAGCCATCGCGCCAAGCAAGGAGACGGAGCTGAAGAGGATCTCTCTGGACCCGGACGACCCGAAGAAGACGGCCATCATCGGGGCAGAGTTAGACTCCACGGCAGGCTCAACCCTGCTCTGCTTTCTCGATAGTTGTCCAAGCTATTACCAGACAGGCCTAGAGCCTAAGGATCAGATAAAGAGCTCGTTTATCACGCCGTTCGGTGCTTCTTTAGCCTTCGGTCTGAAAAACGCCGGCGCAATCTACCAGAGGACAATTCAAGCGCGTATGGGTCAATTGACCCTGGACACAGTAGAACGCCTGCATCGATAAATCCATGGAACATCGAGCACTTACAGCGTTTCTACGCCTGAATCAGTTATGTATTTATCTTTTTATTTTAGATTTATTTTTTCCGAGTAATTTTGGAGGGTAGTCACCCCCAGTTACGACTCGGCATGTTTATAATGAGTTATCAATAAAGTTGATTTCATCCTTCATCTATTTCTACTACTCGCATTTTCTCTTTCGCGTCACGCACATAAAGTATGAGTGGAACAAACCTTAAATCGAGAGGGAAAGTACTCGCCAAGTCAAAGCTCTAAACGTACGACAAAGACTCTGCGGCATGAGACTGAGACCAACGAGGCTAATCTACTCCGTAACAGGTCAACCACTCAGAAATTAAGGCCAGCGCAGAAAGAAAGGGAGTTGTAGACCAATAAAAACTTATATACAATAATAACAATTCAAACATTGTTCAAACAGTACTAGTTCGACCAAATACTACAAATATTTTATTTATATTGCAGGGTCACCAGCACCAGACGGGGCCGCTTCATCCGAGTCATCAACAACATCCTTGGACAGGACATTGGCGATGGGCTCGACTTCATGGAGCAGTCTGCCCACGTCGTCTTCGGAGGTGCCGGCAGCATACCCGCGGCCGAGTGGCTCCAGGTCTGACGCCGGGAACAGCGACTTGAGCACCGCCAGGACATGGCCACAGCTGGCCTGGCTGATGGAGCAGAGCTGCCGCCGGAAGTAGCGTGGAAGCGCCCGAACGCGGTCGAGGATGGAAGCCGAAGACGATGACGCCTCCGGCTCGATTTCCTCCGCCACCACTCGGATAGCGTCCTCCAGCGCTATCTTCTCGGTGCGCAGCGCCTCAGCTTCACCTTGCAGCCAGGCCACCTTGACAGTGAGCTCTGCGAATTGGGACATAATCCGATATCGATAATCTACAGAAAGTTAGATCTGAATAATATTTTCACGTCTGACAGAAAAACAAACAAGGAAGAACATACCTCTGAGCTCGTGCACGGCCTGGGCCTCGTTGAGTTTAGCCTGCTCTACCTCCCCGCGTAAATCGCGAGTGGTACGCTGGGCTTCCTCCAACTCAGCCTGGCGCTCGACCGCAGCAGCCTCGAGCTCAGCCACTCAGGCCACCAAGGAGTCGGCCTTAGCAACTGCGGAAGATAGTTCTTGAATAACCGAGGCTTTGGCCTCGGCATCAGCAGCTAAGTCCTGCAAAAACAAGTCAGATGACAATATGAATTGATGTACCACTCGGTACTTGATATCAACAAGATAAGTAGCTCAGGAAATACCTTGGCTATGTGGCCCATGCGAAGATGGAGTGACATGAACTCCTCCAGAGGAGTCATGGGAGTACCACCACTCATAGCGCCGACCACCGCAGAAGCAATCTCGACCGCCGCAGTATGGGGCTCCTCCACTGCTGCAGTCGGTTCAACCACAGGAGCAGGCTGGGGGCTGCCTTGAGGACCTGGCGGTGGGGTCGGCGACGCCGGTGTAGGACTCGGTGGAGGCGGGGTTGGCTCTCGCAGCGACTCTGGTGGCGGACCCACAGGCTGATCGCTGAGAAGATCAGCCGAATGGATCGGCACCTCTGGACTTTGGATTGACGGGGCTTCGGTCTCAACCGCCGACTGAGGCGCAGGACCCGCAAAAGGGACCTCAGACGGCGTGCTACAGGATAAAGCATATATGGATCACTCATAGAAGAACATAAAGGTAAATCAAGAGATGATAAGAATACTTACAGAGTCGAAATGCGCATTCTCGGGCGCTTTCCTTTCCGAGTGGGGGAAGGGAGGTCCCTCGGACTTGCAGCACTCAGAGGCATTACTGCAAGGGGAGACTGCTCCGAGCTTGTGATTGGCGGTAGGATTGGCGACTCGGCGACGCCAGCTTCATCTTCTTCCGAGTCAGACGACTCAGAGATAAGGAGTTGGCGGCGGCTTAGCGCATCCCTAAACACGATCCCCGTGGAGATCTTCCGCTTCTTCAGAGCAGGGGCAGCCTTCCCACCACTCGGAGATAGCACGTCGGGAGAAGGAGAGGATGACAGAGTGATATCCGAGTCGCGCAGATCACTCTCACTTCCCCCGACTGCTTCTTCAGATCCAACGGCCTTGCGCCGAGCCGGTTGATCCACTCCCTTCGGCATATCAGGCAAAGGAGGGAGGGATACAAAGGCAGCTCGACCCTGCAAAAATTGGGTTCAGTTCTGAGATTACACCCAATGGGTGGAATTGAAATAAAAAACAACAACAGATTGACTAAATACATCAGGGCGTGGATTTCCCAAGTTGAACGCCGGAGGACAGTCAGTGGTCCTCAGGGAGGTTCCGGTCGCGAAGAATTTGCCAAGCCGAGCGGCGGCTTGGACTTTGTCGACGCGCTCGGGGGCTTCGCGCGTGTTGTCCCCCTCGGCGTAATACTCATACGCCGGGTGAGCCCGCTGCTTGAGGGGCTGGACCCGGCGCAGAACGAAGTTGGCTGCCACTCCGACGGCAGACAACCCATTGTCCTTCAACTGGGTAATAAGACCCAGGAGTTCCCGAACCTGATCCATTTCACTCTCCTTGGGAAGAGCGGTCCAGGACTGGGAGGGAACAGGACGAGAATCGATTTCTGGAGAGATGGCAGGCGAGTGGTTTCCTACGTAAAACCACTCGGACTGCCACCCCTTATTGGAGGTAAGGAAAGGGATGTCAAAATACTCCCGAGTTCGACCCTCGCGGAGTTCGAATCCGGCGCCCCCGACTACTTGTGGGCAGTCGGTTCGGGGATAAGGTTTAAGAAGAAAAAGATGAAGAAAAAGATTGAAGTGAGGCTGATCCCATAAAAGTGCAGCAGCCCGCGGAGGAAAGGATGCGCGGGCACGCCAAAACCACGAAGAAAGAAAGATTCGAACACCACCAAATCAGAGGAGTTTGGGGTGGGGAAAGACTCACCGGCGGCGGCGCGCCACTCGGCGGTTTGCTGGTCGGGGAGGATGCCGTCGATGACGTGTTGCTCGAGGCGCCTGGTGGTGGTGATGGACTCCCTCCACTCGGCGGCGCGATCCACGGCGACCTCGGCGGTGGCCTTGGCCTTGGACGACCGGGCCCTTGCCGGCGACCTCTCCTTCCGCTTCGGGCCTTCCTTGCTCTTGGGCGCCATGGCGATGAGCGGAGCTGAAGAGCGAGGGGGAAAGCTGCGGGAGCGGATCTAGGGTTTGCTCTTGCGCGAGGAGGAGAACTGGAGCGTCGGGGAAGGCAAATGACAAGTAAAGGAAGAAGATTGCGGCGGGGATGGCTTATAAAGGAATGAACCGTTCCTCCCGCGCGCGGCGCGATGCGTGTCTCGGGAACTCAACCGACGCAGGCACGTCCCGTCGCTTTGAATTCAAAGATGCGGTAAGGAGTCACGATATCTCGCGATATTTCGCCTTCCGTAAAGCAACCGTTAGGGACGCAACGGACTTTACGGAGTAGTGGGCCTAAATGGGCTGAAATATAGCACGACCCTTCGGTTCTGTTACGCTAACAAATTTGTGGGTTCCTGAGCTAGTGCTCAGGGGCAGAAACCACTCGGTCGTGAGGCTAAAATTAGTCGACGGCCAGACTTGATTTTGCAATTAATATTGCATCCTTGCAATTGATTTTTACGTAAGGCATGCGATACTATCGCTAAATTGACTCAGAAATCTGGGTCAAATGCGGACAAGTATAAATCTTGTGAGAATATGGCTTACCATATGGTCAAGCTGAGTCGTGGGACACGACTCGGAAGTCATGCCGAGTTCAAAGAACTTGAGGACAAAATCCTTATAAAGGGGAATAAAAAAGCCCCTGAAGGAAAAGATTATCTAAAATCCATGTCCAGAGGCATGGGGGCTGAAAAAATCAGTCGGAATTCATGGCTTTCAGAGTCTTGACACGATCATGCTGAGTCGTAACAAGACTCGGGGGCTACACCCAATGGGTGCACCTGGAGGTGCACACCATTGATGGATTAAGTTTAAAAAGAGATTCATAATATTTTATTTTTGACCCTCTACCAGAATATTCTATTCTGCTCAAGGCTCGGGGGCTACACCCAATGGGTGCACCTGGAGGTGCACACCATTGAAGATCAAGATACAGATGGATAAAAGTTGAAGACCTTTGGCCAATTTCATACTAAAATTGCCCAAAGCCCGGGGGCTAAGTGTATTCACTTCGCTGTCGCGTCGTGAAGAAGAGCACTCCTTCCCCTCACTATGACTATAATTGAAGAATTGTTTTCAGGAACGTCTGAGCATGCACTCGGATCTTCCTCGAAACCACTCAGATCTTCTTCGAAACCACTCGGATGAGATCTTAGACAACATGGAGCACTCGGATCATGCAAGAAAAGACGGATCAATTACAGCCAATGATCGGTCAAGAAGTGCTCGGGGGCTACTGTGGGGGATATAGTACCCGGGTACCTCACGAGCGAGCCTGGCAGCCCACTAAAAGGGGGCGGCCCAGCCCACCGTTCTGGACTTGAAGACTTGCGGGACAAGTCGGCGCACGGAGGAAGGATCTGGAAGGAGAATACCTAGTTGGAATAGGAATTATTGTAAAGAAGGAAAGGATTCTTAGAGATAGGATCGGATACAAACCGACTTGTAACCCTGCCCCTCGATATATAAGGCGGGCAGGGACCCCCTAAAAAACAACTCGAAACAACTAGACAACAGCTCAACACGCAATACAACACCCCAAAACAGGACGTAGGGTATTACGTCGAGTCGACGGCCCGAACCTGTATAAACCCCTGTGTCTGTCCATCCTAACCATCCTGCTTCCGATCTTTGCGATCTTCCCTGCATTACAAATCACTTCCGTGGGCTACCCCGTGGAAGACTGCCGGAGATAATATCACCGACACAGCGTGAACATATATAAAAAAATATTACAACTTGTGCCATTTTCAATTCAGTAATGCAAGTACCAAAACTGAATACCAGAAACAAAAATGCTGACAGCAAGATTTTACTTACGTTGACTGACAGTCCTTCCCATGACACAATAGTCTTCTACCATGCATATTTGTGTTGATTTCCAGTGTCCAACGTTACCTGAAATTCTTTCAGATAATATCCCTTGTGAAAAGCAAACTCAAGGGTCTCCGGAAGATTTAAGCACATATATATTGTATCAAATGGCGTTGGCTCCAATAACAAATTGATACTTTTCAGGGAGCAATTTTCTGTGTTCCAGACATGTCCCTTCCCTTGAGAAGAGAGAGATAAGCATCTCAGTGGTTGAAGCTTCAAGTGAGAAATTCTTCTCATCAATTTTGGCAAGATAATTCCCAGCCCTCATTATTTCACCTTTCTCCAGTAACACCCTGGAAACATGATTTAGCAGTCTAGAGTCAGGGGCACAACCAGTGTTCCCCATTGCAGAAAAGATATCGTCTGCCTCCTCCAACAACCCTTCTTTTATGAAATTCGTTATCATTAATTCGTAAGTCACAACACTAGGTATCAACCCATAGGCTGGTATAGAAGTAAACAAATGCTTAGCTTCTTCAATTCTCCTTGCTTTAAACATTCCCGAAATCATAGTAGTGACAGTTATGATATCAATCTTCATACCCCTTGAATATAATTTCTTGAACAGAGCGACCGCTTCATCATAGCAGTTATTTCTAAAAAGTCCTTTAAGAACAATGCTATATGTTTTCATGTCCACTGGTATTCCACTTTCAATCATTTCATGGAACTTTTCCTTTGCAGCAACAGCTCTCCGAGCCTCAAATAAGCCATCCATAACAATGCTGTACACAACAGTTGAGGGCTTGACTCCCTTGAGCAACATTTCTCTGAAAAGATCCAATCCATCATCAATCCTTCCTATTTTACAATAGCCATTAATAAGTGTACCATAAGCTATAACATCCGGTTCAATCCCAGCTGAAACCATGGAGTGAAATAATTGCAATGCTTCCGTCATCTTGCCAATCAAGCAATATCCGTCCATCAGTGTACAGAACATAGAAACATTAGGACACAACCCAATATGTCTAATGAAGTCAAATACCAGTTGTGCTTCCCTGACCTTTCCTTCTCTGCAAAGGCTTTTTATTACTGAGTTGAAAAACACAACGTCAAGATGCATACCTTTACTACTCATCTCAGAAATTAATTCCTTGACTTTCACCAAATCACCATGATTACAGAAACCCTGAATCAGGTAGCGGTAAGCAGCTTCATCAGGTGGCACTCCCTGATCAATCATCTGAGTGAATATGCCCATAGAATCATCCATCCGGCCCATTCTGCAAAATGCAGTAATTAAAGTCGAGTAGGTGATTGCATTAGGCTTCACTCCTTGCTGCTTCATTTCTTGAAATAATAGCATAGCATCACCCATCATTCCTCGTATAGCATATGCATGAATCAGTATGTTGAAAATACGGCAGTTAGGTACAATGCCATCATCTACCATCGAATTGTAGAGGCTAATCAAATCACCTATGCATCCTTCCATAGCATACGCGTGAAGAATAATAGAGTAGGAAACGATATTAGGTCGTTGCCCCTTCACAACCATGGAGTCAAATATATCTCTTGCCTCCTTGCTTTTTCCATGCTTGCAAAGCGAAGCCATGAATGAATTCCATGTGAAAACATCGGGCATGATGCCTCGCCTTGCCATCTCTTTAAACACCCTCACAGCCTCCTTCCACTGGCCCAGGGTGGAATATCCATAGATTACATTAGTATAGATAACAATGTTTGGTTGAACCCCTTTATCAACCATCTGTCGAAAGAACAGCTCTGCCTTGTCCATTGCTCTGGCCTTACACAGTGCATGAATAACCGAGCCATAAGTCACAACATCAGGTTCAAACCCCTGCTGCACCATCCCATGGAACAGATCACATGCTTTTGCTACTTCACCCTCCTTAAAGAGGCCATCCATTACAGTGTTGTATGCTACCACATCGGGCGAGCAGACACCTCCTTGCTCGGCCATCATCCGGAGCAGCTCAACAGCTCGCTGACTTCTATTCTCATTGCAAAAGCTCTTCAGAAGAACAGAGTAGGAGATGACATTAGGCACGCACCCAAGCACAGGCATCCTGCAGAGCAACACGTCTAGAGCCTCATCCGTCCTTTTTGCATCGCAGAGACCCTTGAGTAGGCAGGTGAACATGATGACATTAATGCCAAGGCCCGTCCTGAGGAGGCGTCCGAAGAAGGCGAGGGCAAGGTCCGGGCGTCGCGCGTGGCAGCAGCAGTCGATGAGGATGCCGTAGGTGTGGGCAGACACGGGCAGCACCCGTGGGCCAGCTGAATGCTGAGACATGCGCTTGAAGAGGGCAACGGCGAGGGCGGGGCCGTCGCTGCAGGCTGATGACGGCATCGATTTGGCGAGCGCGGCGAGGAACCCGTTGAGCAAGCGCCCCGGCACGCGGATTCGCTGCCGGAGCAATTCGTCGAACAGTTGGTGGGCGTCCGCCGGGCGGAGCGTCCCGGCGCGCGCGCGATCCGTGGCGGCGGCCAGGGCGTCGAGGAGAGCACTCCGCCGCGGCGGCGGCGCCGTCGAGGAGGCGGCCGCGGTGAACACGGAGGAAAGGCGGGCCCGGGACCCCATCGCGCGATCTGGCGAGGCTGGCTGCGCCACGGCGCCTTGCTCTAGCAGAGCTCAGTTTCGTGTGACAGGCTCGCCTGAGCCGGCGCCGCTGAGGTCATGGAGCGGAGCACGCCGGAAGCCATTGCACGGGAGGGGAGACGGGGAGCAGAGCAGGAGTCGCAGCCGGAAGGCAGGCAACGCGCGGAGGAGAGATTTGGGCACCTCACTCGATCTGCGCTGATGCTAATGGAAGAGGGAAATGTACGAGACAGATCGAACCGAAATAGCATGGGGCTTCGATTTTACTAGAAACTCTTGCGCGGCTTTGCCGCGCCCGTCTGTAGTCCGGCCAGTGTTGCTATCATAGCTAATAAATATTTAGTAATTAGTAGCCAAAAGACATTTGAATGGAAAGACATTAGTAGAATGAAGAAGAGATTTACTCGACTTCTTGAAGCTAGCTTCTTTATTTGTATCTGGGATTAGAAAATGTCAGTTTAGCAGGCCTATTTGTATGAGGACAGGATGTGAACGCATCTGAATGTAATCCATTTAACTTTCACAAATGGACAATACCATATGGTTGACGTATAGAACAAAGGTAAACAGCACACACAATAAGCCTTGCTGACAATGTAGTCGTTAGATATCATACATGAAAAGTGTGAAGGTAGCGATAGAAAATGGTTAAGTTTTGAGGAATTGTCTTAGTAATTGTCATCAATATGTCAATGATACGAGCTAATCTCTCCGAAAGCAGGTCTCACCTGACCTCATTGCAGTTGTCTTGTTACACGATGTGTACAAAAAGAAGATTTCAGTTGCTAGAAAAATGGTATGGAATGTAGATATCAGCTGCTGCCGATTCTGGTTTAGCAAATCTCTTTCACCCAAATATATATAGCTGCACAACAACAAAATGATACCTTTCTGATGGTATGAAGATAGATTAGTGTGATTTCCATGGTCATGTTCTATGTGCTAATACGCTAAATAGGATGACAGTAGGATTTTCTTGGACGGGCATAAAAATGGTAGATATACAGATGATCTGGCCAATCTCTCTCTCTCTATATATATATGAATTCAGGAACCTCAATCTGCAGGTGATGAAATGACTCGGTGTTGTTCTTTGCACGTAACTGCTGGATAATTTCAAGAAATATTCAGCACAAACAATTAAATGTTGTATAATGACCAAAATTCCAATGATGAAACTATGGTCACAGTACTAACCAGTATCCATAAATGTTAATATCTTCAATGGGAACTAACATAGAAGAGAAGTCAGCTGAAAGGTGTTAACGACCCTATCTTCAGACTTTAGTTTGGAGTTTGTACTTCTCTGTATTCTGCAGGCCTGCAGTAGAAGCACAATCTTTTGTTACAAAAAAATAAATAATTCAATCTTTTGTTAGGGAAAAAATAATCCATTGACATATAGTGTAGAATATATTGATATGTAATGAGGTTTTTTCTGCAGTTTTCATACTTGGTTCTACTTCCACAAGGTAAGATTCTACAGTCAGGACCTTGCATAGTCACTGCTACTTCAGGAAAAAGAGAAGGCAACTCAATTTCTTTGCCAATTATTGCACATGTAAAATGAGATCCCTATGCTGTCCTTTTTCTCATGTCCAATATTGGCAGCAGATTGAGCTCTGAGGTCTAGACGTTAAAACACAGTCATAATGTAGTAGTATATATATAATTTACACAGTTGGGGAAAAAGGAATATTTTACAGAAAGATCTTGACTAATATATGAATATGGGAGCATATATTAGTGGACATGGACATCATCTCAGCAACAAAAATGAAATTGTGGCAAAAACGTAACTGAAGGTGAACCCAATTTGATGCTTTGGCTATGTGTCTGCTCCTTAGACAAATAAATCAATTTGAGTACATTAGTAAATATCTGAAATAAATCTTTTGGGCAGAATAAACAAATAAACCATATGTGATTTGTACTCCAACGCAGAATAGACAAATAATTTATTGGGGTAGAAGCCTTTTAATCAGGTTATGCTGTAGTACTATTAGGAAGCGCAGGAGTCATGGTTAGAGGAACAAACCAATCCTAGCTGCTATTACAAAAGGAGAATCAAGGGCTGTTCCTTCGGCCGAGTGGGGGCAGAAAACTAAGGACAGCGGCATTTTTTGTTTCTTCGGCGCATAAATAATAGCTAGCAACTCTATTCATATGTACGAGGGACGTATCACTTATCAGAGAGCAAGAAGAGCATAGTAGGAAGAAACAACAACAAGTGGGGACAAGCGTACCTTGTTAAATCAACTTCTCATGGTTGGTTCTCACGCTTGCAGAACAATTCGTGTTTTGCTGAAGAGGATTCAGTTTTCTTCACGTTTGCAGATCGGGGGCCTGAGGAGGTACGGGAGAGTGAGGGCAACCCATTCGTGAGGTTCTTGTCAGGGATTAGGGCACGGAAGGGAGGGGCCCACAGGCGGCCATGGATGCGGCTCTGGAGCTCGTGGGGAGTCCCGACACCTGAAAGGAAAGTGAGTCTCGGCTTGGGAGAGGTAAAGGTGGGAGTGGAGGTGCTCACCGTCGAACCAATTGAACTATGGTGGCCGCTCGTCGGAGATCGATGACGTGGTCTTCTTCTGTGTAGGGGCAGTGGAAGAAGAAATTGGGAAAAGGGAGAGGATGAGCGGGATTGAGCAGGGAGCGCAGGAGGTGATTTGCCTCTGTCTCTTCTTTGTATTGGCGCAGGGCCGGACTGCTGCTTCCGTTTCCCAGTCGGCTCGTGGCGGCGCGGCGCCGCCGCGCCCAGCGTGGCCCCGCGCAAGCACGGCAGGCGGCCGCACGATCCTGGCGGCGGCTGGGACGGAGCTTGCCGATGCAGAGGGAGAACGGGGGCGCGGTAGCGGCTCAGGCGGATCACCATGCTAGCGGCTGGGGCTGAGCGTGCCGGTGTGGAGGGAGCTGGGCGACGGCCGGAGAGTACGGGGAGAGGCGAATGCGAACGGCAGTTGGTAGTGGAGCGAAAGATGCCAGGAATATTCCTCTGGAGGGGAGGTGGCTCTGGACGGTGAGGGATGGCTGCCGCTGAGGATCGGACGGCCGAAGGGACGCTGGTGATGTGGACGAATGGGAGGGAAGATTCCTGTTGAGATTTCGTTCTTTAGAGATATGTGGTAGGATCTGCGTGGGCTCACACCAGAGCCGGCGCCGCCGAGTGCCAGCGCGGCGATTGGGTTTTTCTTTGGGACTGTATATGGCTCACCCAAGTGAAATGGCAACTTATCCTAAAGAACTCAATTTCTGTGAGAACTATGAGAACTCAAATCCGAACCACATGATCTTATCCAAAGGGAGAGGTGGAAGCGGTATTTGCAATCGTACTTTTGCAAACCTCCCATCCCACCTCTCCCTTAGATCAAGATCATGTGGTCCCGATGTGAGTTCTCATACTTCTCACAGTAATTGAGTTCTCATAGGATACGTTGCCAGGTGAAATAGAGCCCCTCGTCACCCAAATTTTTGACCATTGGATCTAAAAATAAAGGGACCAGATCAACCTTATCTTCTTCCCCTTTCCCCTCCCCTCCTCCCTCCTCGTCTTCTTCCCGACGCCCCCCAGTCCGTCGCCGCCGCCCAGCCCCTCCGGCGGACCCTAGCCCGCCCGCGCCGGCCGCCGCTTGCCCCTCCCGCCGCCGCTCTCACCGCCACCGCCGTCTTCGGCCAAGAGCACCGCCGTCTCCGCTCTCCGGCCAAGAACGCCCCCGCCCGACCCAGGCCCGACCGCCTTCCCCCGCCGCCCTGGCCGGCGGCGCCCCCGCGCCCACCTCCTCCGGCGGGCCAGCCTGCCGCCGTCGGCCCTCCCTCTAAGGCCGGCGGTGAGCACCGGCCCCCCGGCAACCCCGGTACCCCTAACCCTGAACCCTAACTTCGCCGGAGTTCAAGAAAATGGCCTGGCAGAAGGTGGAAGCCTGAACCCTAACTTCGCCGGAGTTCAAGAAAATGGCCGAAGTGGCAGGAGGTGGAAGAAGGCCGGTGGGTGAGGAGCCCGGTGAATCACCTGGCTTTTCCTTTTTTGATAGTATGAAACGAAATTGCTTCTTTTAAAAAAAATAAACGAAATTGCTGGTCCGTAAATCAGGACTAAAAACCAGTGCAAACTGAGTGCCACGAGTTCTAGCTTTTGTAAGGGGAATACTCCAAAAAAGACATTGTTTCATCAACAACCAGTTCCCAGTGTTGCCGTCGCTCTGTCTGTATCATGAAGCCAAACGAGAATTGGTGATCCCTTGACATGGGGCTTTTCAAAAAGATCCCTTGACATGGATGCGATTATGTACCTGGAGTCAACTGCACAGCCGCACAGGACAGCTCAAGCATTCGATGATAATTGCAGTCTACTCTATGCCAAATCCAATCTGACCCTTTCCAAGCCACCAACTAGCAAACCTGAGATCATGCTGCGCCGCCATCCAGAATAAATAGATATTCAAGCATATGCTGTTACAAACAGTATTCTCAAATCTCAATACACAGCAACTCGTACTACTGCATATTTTTAAGATAAGGATCAGCAAAACACACTGCCCAGGGCTAACTATAATTTTTTTTATTTTTTAATTGAAAAAGGTGAATTATACATTTAATTAATGATAGATGTGCGAATTGTTGGTTCAGGTAAAGATGATTATTTCCATGTAGGATATTGCAATGTAAGTATGAAAAATTTGTTGATCAAGGCGCAATAAACCATTAGAAAACAATTGAATTCCTGGCCACGAACTTAGCGAAATTACAGGAGTAAGAATGAAATGCGTGCACGAGTTATTGTGTATCATAGGCGTAGATGCACAATAATTCGTGCACACATTTCATTCTTACCCCTGTAATTTTGCTAAGTTCATGGCCATGGTTTATTGTGTCTTCATCAACAAACTTTTCATACTTACATTGCAATATCCTAGATGGAAATAATCACCTTTACATGAACCAACAATTCGCACACCTATCATTAATTAAATATATTATTGACATTTTTCAATTAAAAAATAAAAAATATAGTTAATCTCGTCATGTCACTTGGCTATAGCCAGCTCAACCGGCTATACCTTCATTTACCAGGCGATAGGTGGGGCAGGGGGCTTATCGCCGTTTCAAACGGCTATAGCCATTTGAACTGGCTGTAGCCGTTTCATTCGGCGATAAGTCCCCGATGCCTTCCATGTCCGCTGTCTAGTGACATATCGCCAGATGACATGGCGATAGCCGCCTCATCCGCCGACATAAGACCAATTCTGCATTTTTTTTGCCGAGCATTTACTTTTGAAAAGACAGAAGATAAAAAATAAAAAAATTATGTGTACATCCAGCCGAGGAAGGCCCAGTAGCAGAGGCAACACGGCCTAGCATAGCCCAGGGGCAAGGCAAAACAGACCACAGGTTTTTTGTCTTTTGTCTCTCCTATTCTCTCTTTCATTTTTCTTGTTGTTAATAGTACTAGCAGAAGTTGCGGCACATCTATACTATAAAGGACGAGGACGACGGAATTTTTGTTTCGTTCGTCGTCATCTATATCTTACACTGTCGGATTTTATGATAATCGAACGTTCTAGATTAATCTAAAGAGTTCATGTTGACTACATCTCACCTTTGAGCCTACGCCATCGGATTTTATGATGATCGAACGCTTTAGATTAATCTAAATAGTCCATGTAGACTACATCTCTAAATTAGTAATTTTTTAAAACATGACGAAATTTTCGTTTCGTCTGTCGTCCTTGGTCAAAATTAGCCTACACTGTCGGATGATGAGCGAACAATCTAGATTATTCTAAAGAGTCCATGTTGACTACATCTCACCTTTGAGCCTACACCGTCAGATTTTATGATGATCGAACGCTCTAGATTAATTTAAATAGTCCATGTTGACTACATCTCACATTTGAGCCTACACCGTCAGATTTTATGATGATCAAACGCTCTAGATTAATTTAAATAGTCAATGTTGACTACATCTCACATTTGAGCCTACACCATCGGAATTTATGACGATCGAACACTCTAGATTAATCTAAAGAGTCTATGTAGACTACACCACTAAATTAGTAAAAAAATTAAGTATTTAACACACGTGCCTGCGGCACGTCAACACATGCCCTTCTTCTATATTTTTTTTAAAAAATTATTAAATTAGGGATGTAGTCAAACATGTACTCTTTATATTAGTTTAGAGCGTTCGATCATCATAAAATTCGACGGGGTAGGATTGATGTAGGCAACATAGACCCTTTAGATTAATCTAAAGCGTTTGATTATCATAAAATCCGATGATGTAGGAGGTGCGTAAGAGTAAGATGTAAGATATTGAAATAGTGTAACATTTTGAAAGGTTTTGTTCAATGCTTTAAATGTTTGTGTAACATGGACTCTTTAAATGTTTGTGTGAAATATTGAAATAGTGTAACATTTTGAAAGGTTTTGTTCAACGCTTTACAACCAATAGTCAATTTTTCTAAAAACAAAATATTCACTCAGTACAGCTTGAGCCAGGCCCTCCGAAAACAGAGAGTATCTCGACCCAGCCTTGGCCGATGCAGCACAGGACGCGCGCGAGCACCTAATGCAAGAAACGAGAAAAAGCTTGGCAACTAATTAGGCTCGGAAGAACCTAGATGCACGCATGCAAGTAACCAATCATATAATCATATGTACTCTCTCCGTGTCAAAATATTTATTGTTGTTGACTTTTTCTTGCAACATCTTACCATTCTTCTTATTATAAAAAACGCATTACAAATATATAAAAAGATTGGTCAAACTCATAATACTTTGATAGTAAAGTAAGTCACATACAAAATATATTATACTTGCATAATTTTTTAAATAAGATAAATGGTCAAATGTTGTGACCAACAAAAGTTAACTAAAAGGGTACATATATACTTAGCTGAGGGGATACTCCGTACAATACAAACTACAGCCCAACATGACCGTTGTCATCTTCATCGTCACTCAACGCTGGGAAGGTTGGAGGCCAAAACATCATGAAAGGATTAAGCAGAGCTAGATGCTCTCTGCCAATGGTTCTCAGACAGTCAGACACCTTCTCCACTGCCCTGCGCCCTTCCCCACCTACCGCAAAGCAATCTTCGCTTCGAGCAACGTGACCAGCTCAAACCTTTTGGGATCTTCATCGGTTCCGTGGCACGATATTCGCCTCTAACCCCAGCTTCACAAGCAGCTACCGTTGCCAAGATGACTCTAGGGTTGCCGTTGTGGCGCTTTATCAATCTCACCTCATAGTAGGCCAGCCCATCGCCTCCGTCGTCCCGAAGGAACTCGAATACATCAAATTCACCTTTGTTGCCCCACGGTAAGTTGAGAGCTGGCTGAATGGGAGCTCGACCGGCGGCGCCGATGACGACTTCAGCAATGGGGAAAACACCATGATGGCAAGCCGAGTCTGGTCACTTGCGTCTACGATGGAGACGAGCATGCGGCCGTTGCGTATGTCTAGGATCACGTAGTTCCCGAACAGAAGATGCTTACTGATCTTGGAGAAGTAGGCGTTGGCGTGGCGGGTCACAGCTTTCAGCTCGCTGGGCAGCCCATCACAAGGCAACAGCTTGGGATAGTCTAGAGGCTTGTTGGGGACAGATCCGAGGAGGCAGGGTGGGTGGAGGCTGTGACGACCCGGATTTTCATAATCGAGAATTCGGCTTTCTGTACCCTTGTGATAGTCCCTGGATCAGTAGCTATCACGTACAGAACTCATCTCAGCATAATATCATATCCATACAATGAAATTAGATTACAAAGAAGAGTTTTACATCCATACTATTATGGAAATACGAATAAAGTACAAGCCCGTCGGGCTAAACGACAAGAAGAAATCATGCGCAGCGGTAGCTAGGGCTTCAAGCCTTCATCTTCATTCTTCACCACAGGCAACTCGAGTGAAGCACACAACCCTTTTTCCATGCGTCCAAACCTGCATGCTCACAAACTATCCCAAGGAATGTGATAGGTTCACGTCACCATCTGGATACAATCTTTAAGTGGCCTAACATCTAAAGGTATAAAAGTAATTCAAGGAAAGGCTAGGGTTTCCTATGCAATAGCAGCAATATAATCAAGGTGTAATCTCCACAAACCATTCCAAATCCCACCTCACATCACATCACCTTCTTCACACTCGTCTAAATCGATTCGAGAGCTCCCTCCCCTCGCACCTCACCAACTACGACCGGATCCTGAGAGGAAAGGAAGCAAACTTCCCTTCTCCCCATCCGTAGCTGCTATTGGGTGGAGGACGGCCCTAGACTGGACTCCGTCCTCAACAGTCGCAAAGAAAGTAACTCGAGGGGCAATCGAAGAAGGATTGCCCCTGCCGGAGGAAAGCTAGAAACTGGTTGGCAACTCCGAAGCTTGTTCTATTACTCTCATAAAATGTTTTTTTTCCCGTTTGTTACAAAGCTCCTCCTATTTATAGGAAGGCCAATCGACCTCTTGTGCTAATACTGTAACATCCATGATTTTTCTGGAATGTTTATAATGTTAAAAATGTGGGTTTAAAAATTTTTCGTGGATTTATTGCTAGATAGGAAAAATATAAGAATGTCTTCATTGAACCTTTCCCAAAATTCTTAGAAATTAAATAATAAATAAAATATTTTTGTTAAGGTGTCTATATCTATCTTAGTGTGAACATTTGGATTTTATTTGGATTTATTTGGGTGTGATTTGGATTTGAAATGATTCAAATCCAAATCAAATAAAAGTTTAAAACCTAAACTAACTTGGGCCCTAACTTCCTAACTTCACTAACCAGCCCGCTAACTAAGTCCGATTCAGGCCCCTCTACTCCCGGCCTTGTCCAACCCAAACCCTGTGACCCTCTCTCTTTTCTCTTCCCCTCGGCCCAGCTGGCGGCCCGTCAACCCCGCCGACCCGCCTAACCCCGGCCCAGCTCACCCTAACGCGCGCCCGCCGTCGCCTTCACCGCAGCCGCTGACGAGTGGGGCCCACTCGTCAGCTTTACCCCTTACCTCTCACTGCCACCGCCACTCTCCTACCCCGTCGGCGCCTCCATCTCGCCGCCGCCCGCTCCCGCGCGCGAGATCGTCTCGCGGACCCCGGGAACCCTAATCCCCGGTCCACCCCTCACAGTTTCGCCCTAAAACCTAGATCGGGGGGTCCCTCGCGCTATCTCGCGAGCCGCTCCCCTTTCTCCTCTCGCCGCGCTCCCTGGGCCCGCACGCCGAGACAAGGCCACCGCCGCGCACTACCCTAGCCTCCCGCCTCTCGCACCGCGCCGCGTGTCCCAGAGCCCGCGGCACTCCCACGCAACCCTAACCTCACCCCTCCTCCGCGCCGCCGCTACTTAAACAGGGGAGGCTGCCCTCTGCTCCCCATCCATCCACCCCGGGCACTTGCCCTTCCTACCCTAGCCGCCGCCGCTCGGAGAGGAGAAGAGGAGCAAGGCAAGGAGAAGGAGGAGGCGAGCGCGAGCAGGAAGAAGAAGCCGAGCCGGAGCCGCCCGTGGAGCGCCACCGCCGGAGCGCTGCCGCGACACCGACCTGGAGCAAGAAGACCCCCGTACTGATCCCTGTCGCGACTCTTCGTACCACTACGCGGCGTCCACGTCTTCACCTTCACCTCGCCGAGCCCCTAGGTGAGCTAGACGCCGCCGCTCTCCCCTTCCCCCTGCTGCCCGGCGCCATGGGCGCCGATGAACCCCCGTAGCTAGGCCAAACCACCCAAGCCCGGCCTTTTTCTCTTGTCTGTGGGTTGGTCTTCGCGCCAACCATCTTCTTGTGCAGGATCCCGACGGCGCCGAGCCAAGCCTAAGTCTAGAACCCCGCCGCGTGACGAACGCTGCGTTTGCGGCAATTCGTCGAGTGCTCCTCGCGCGTAAACCCCGTCGCCTTGACCTCGCCGTAGCTAGCCCTAGGATCCAAACCCTAGACTTCTTCACCCATGAACGCGTGTGCAGGGCCATTGGCACCGATCTGTGCCCTTGTCGCGCGGATTTGGCCATGGTTGAGTCGCCGCTGGCGTGCCTTCGCCGCCACGCGCGCGCACTCGGCTGCCGGCCGCGCGCCGCGCGCATTGCCTTCGCCGCCGCCACATGTCGCGCTCCCGTGGAGCCGCACACCAGGCTACGCGGACTAGCCGCACCAGATCCAGCCCGTGGCCGCATGGGATCCGGTGGACGCGACTCACGTGGACCACCCTCTCGGTCCACGGTAGACCGCGACCACCAGAGTCGCCCTGCCCCTTTTTCAATCAAGCCCCTGGAATCTTACACTTTAGCCCCTGGAGTTTCAAAATCCTTTCAACTAAGTCCCTGGCCTGTTGCTTTTACTCTAAGCCCCCTGCACTTTTTAGATTTTACATCTAGGCCCTTGTGATGACGTCATCCGGGCCCACTGATGACGTCAGCATGGAACCCACCTGTCAGTTTGACCGTTGACCGGTCGACGCTGACGTCAGGAGGGCCCACTGCTGACGTCAGCATTCCGGCCGACCCTGGACTTTTTGTGGAAAACCCCTGAACTTTCCCAAAATTACAAATAGGTCCCCTGTTATTTACAAGTAGGTCCCTGGCTCCTTTTTCTTTTCTTTTTCAGAATTATTTAAAAATTTAGAAAAAGGATTTAAACTTAGAAAATCCATAACTAATTCATTTTAACTTCGAAAAATATGAAACTAGTTTCTATATTTTTTAAAATCATGACCAAGCCCTTGGTGTGAAGTATGAGTCCATTTGGATCTTTCTTGAATTGGTTTTATTGGAGTTAATTGCTATTAGGTCCCCAGGTATTTACTTTAATTACGTATTTAGGACCTACCGACGACCAGGAGCTGACCGAGGAGGAGCACTACCTGGAAGACTTCGTGGAGGAAGAGATACTTGCCCTCAGGTTCACGCCCAGCCCATCTCTTGAATGCCATTAGACATTGCAACTAGATGAGCTAGCGCTTTACTTATTGCAATTGGATGATGCTTGAGCCATGCATAGCCATGATTTAATCCATGATTGCCTTGTTACCTACCACTCTATGTATGATAATGCTATGCTGCTGCTTGCATGTGTATGGGATCATGTGAATTAGGACTCTTGGCGTGTGTGGGGATAAAACCGGCAGGAGAAGGTGTTTTTGAGAAACTTGGCGGGGGTGAGCATTTTATAACAACTCGGTCTTTGACCGAGGTGCCGGGAGACCCCTGCTCTCGAGGGGTCCCACACCGTACTTGTGGCGGGTACATGGATGGATAGGAGCACAGGAGTTGGCGGCGGTACCTATAGTGGGTACTGAGACTTGCGTTCTTCTTCGGAGGATACCTGTTTGGGACGATGACGCTCACCCCGGTCTGAAACCGAGTGGAGTAACCACTCTTTGGGACCCATGTACTTACCGCTTACCCATATGAACGGGTTCTAGCCAGCCTAACTAGCGCGATGCCCAGATTGCGAGAAGATCAGGTGGATGGTGTACGGGAACGGGAGAGACCGTCTCCCCGAAGGACTATGGCCCCGTCTGGCCCTACGAGGGAGAGTTCGACAGAGCTTTCGAAGCATTGGATTGCGAGCCGATGGACCGAGACCGGAAGAGCAAGCGGGCATCGTCGCGGTTGGGGTCTGAGCTGTGGGTTGCGTCTCGAGATGGCGGACACCATCTCGCAGCCCGAGTGGGTCCAGTTGTACAAGCTCTTGAGAGTCTATAATCTATACGTATAGCCGCGTCCTCGGTATGGATATTGCCCACTGCACTGTTACCTCTCATATTTGGGATATTCTTCCTCTCCCCTTTCTAGCCTAGATTTGAGAGTGACTAAGGTTCGCAGCTACGAACGGGGAGAAGGGAAGTCTGCTCCCTTTCCTTTCAGGATCCGGTCATAGTTGGTGAGGTGCGAGGGGAGGGAGCTCTCGCATCGACTTAGATAAGTGTGGAGATGGAGATGGGAGTCTGGCGTGCCGAATAGCCCGATGTGGTGAGATATGGGATGGATGGATATGGAGATACTTGTTTTATTTTTGCTGCTGCATAGGAAACCTTTAGCCTATCCTTGATATACTTTTATCTCTTTAGATGGTAGTCCACTTCAAGCTTGCATATACTGGTTGGTGATGTGAACCTATCCTATTCCTTGGGGATAGCCTTTGAGTACGCAGGGTCTGATGAAGAGCACGAGTTCAACCACGATGGATGGTACGACTGAGGCATCGTCTTGACATGCAAGTTGCCTGTGGAGGAGAACGAGAAGATGGAGGCTTCTATGCCTAGTTCCACTGCGTTGGATGTTCTTTTGTTTGTCGTTCAGCCCTGAGGGCTTGTATCAGACGTATTGTCATGAGAATGATGTAATAAATGAGATATTTGTACTTTATTTGTGGTATGGATGTGATATTCGCTGTAATGAGTTCTGTACGTGATATCTACTTGATCCAGGGAGTATCACAATGGTACAGGGAGTCGGGTTTTCGGAAATCGGAAACCCGGGTCGTTACAGTTGGTATCAGAGCCATACTTGCCCTGTAGGACGATGCCATAGACATGGTCGATAGAATAGGACTCTATACGATCTATCTTTATATGTTATCCCTTGAGCTATGTTATAAAAACTATCTCTTTGAGAAAATTTCTTACTCACCTACGCTGACGCTCTCTTTTTACGTGACATAAGAATGGTGGCCGCAATTCTGAAGACGCACGTGGACCCCAAGGACCATGGTGACATGGTCCACTGGCTAGTCACTACCGTCCGCCGCTTGGGCATTCCGGTGAATTGCCTTGGACTTGAGGCACAAGTATGCTACCTCAACAACCCCGCCTGTGCCCGCGCCAAGATCTTTCTTCACCCCTACGACCACCGGCCAGGAATCACCATGGAAGGCGTTGGACTGTCGACGAAGCTTGCGGTGGTGGGTGTCGCCCGGAGGTTGACTCAGGTACTACTCGTCCGGGAGAAGGACCAGGTTGAGGGGACCAACCTCCGACTCCTGCCTAGAGAGTTCTACAAGGACGATGAGGAGGCGGAGTACGAGAGGTGCAGAGCAGCGTTCGCAGCCATCGAGGACCCGGCGATCACCACAGCCGGAGACTACCTCGGCGACTTGGACTACTACATGACAGAGCTGGAAGGAAAGAGCGTGGCCTTCCTCAACGGCCTCTAGGACTTGGTTGCCACCGCTACCGACAGGGTTTCTCGCGTCCTTGCCGCCGAGGGAGAGGTGAATGCCATGAAGGACCAGGTACGTCACCTGACAAGGAGCTGAGCCACAGGGATGCCGCAGTCACCCTGGCTCAGGCAGAGACAGACCAGCTGAAGCAAATGATCGCCGATGACTTCACAGAGAAGCAAAGGCTCGAGAAGGAGATCAAGCGGCTGGAAGGGATAAGTCAGCTTTAGGACTGTACCATAGGACTCATGGAGTACAGGATGAAGAGAGCCGACGAGAAGATTGCTGAGCTCAAGAATAATGCCACTCTAGGTGCTATGGGATTGAGGATCACCCAGCTGGAGCGAAGGTGCGAGCGCAATGCGAACAACCTCGCCGCGCTAACTCGTACCTGCCTCTACCTCAAAGAAAAGAGTAAGGTGATTCTGCAGACTTGGAAGGATGCCGACTCCATCTGAGTTGAGGAACTACAGGAGCTTAATGACCAGCTACCACCCGAGAAGCAGCGACAGATTCGCAAGGAGGACTTCAAGTTTGGACCCAGCTCGTTGAGACTCCACAAGGTTCCTTTCCACAGCATCAACACTATCGAGACCCCAGAGACTCGGAGAGTTGAGGCAATGATGAAGCCTCTTTTCACTGCCAGACACACTTGGGAGGACCGCACAATCATTGAGTACAAGAAGCCCCGGATGTTCTGAGATGGACGAGCAACTAGAATAAAGTAGAGTAATCCCGTGTCAGCCGTGAGCCTGTGCCGGTACGCGATGGTAAATATTTACCCATGTAGTAGGAGCCACCATTTTGAGATCTTTCGCGTTGTATCGTGTGCGTGTGTGCGAGACCTCCAAGGCTAGTGAGTCAAGCCTCGAGGTAGCACCTAGTGTTTGTACTGCATGGATGAGTGAATGAATCTTAATTAATGAATGAGTTTTTATGATGATTTCTTCTTGAATGTTAGAAGTTTATACATGCATATAAGAAATATTTGTGATTGTATTGACTCTGGCTTATTTAGAATGAATCCATATAGAAATACGCTAACACCCTCTCTTCAACCTTTTCTCAGGATGTCTATCTGAAGGTCAGGTCGTTTGAACGCACTGTTTGAGGCAGTCGCCTAGGAAGAAGCTGAGGCCGCCGCTCGTGGCCGTGGCTGTGGCCGTGGACGGGGTCATGCTGCCCCATCGCCAGCTCCCGAGCCCACGCCTGAGCCAGCTGTTGGCCGTGGCCGCGGAAGAGGAGGTGGAGGTGGAGGAGCCGCCAATCCCAACTCGGCGCCTCTCGGACATGATGCGCAACAGGATGCGGAAGAATAGGAGGAGGCTGTTGATGAGGAAATCGAGATCGACCCAGTCCCAGCAGGGCGAGGCCGTGGACGTGGTGCACCGCCACCGCTGCCGCAGCAGCAGCAGGAGCATCAACAGCCCGTACGACCCGTGGCTACCCTTGCCCAGGTCTTGGACCGACAGACTCAGGTCATAGAGAGGATGGCCAATGCCATTGCACACCCTCAGGGAGGGGGACACCGCCAAGGACCACCCGTTGAAGACATGCCGCGCAAGATCGAGAGGTTCATCCGTCTCAAGGCCCCTACCTTCAGTTACTCAGAAGACCCCATCGATGCGGATGACTGGTTGAGGACCATCGAGACCAAGCTTGACCTCTCTGACTACAATGATGAAGAGTGTGTTGCCATAGCCATCCATCAGCTTGAGAGACCAGCCAGAGCATGGTGGTACAGTTACAGCGCCATGCACCCGAACCCTGCCGCCATCACTTAGGTAGAGTTCTGCAAGGCCTTTCGTGATCAGCATATCCCTCGACAGATTGTGGTTCAGAAGGCACAGGTGTTCCGTACGATGACACAGGGAACGATGAAGGTGGAAGAGTATGAGCATCACTTCACCAGGATGATGCGCCATGCTCCCGAGGACACCAACACTGAAGAGAAGAAGCAGTTCTGGTTCCATCTAGGTCTACACCATGGGATCAGGCAGATCGTGGCCGGGAGTGACTTTCCCTTGCTTCGCCACATGGTGAACTGCGCCATCGCCGTTGAGAAGGAGAGACTAGACCATGAGGGTCGACTGAGAGTCAAGAAGCGCAAGTTCGAGCAGCTGACACGTGACAGGCCATCCCAGAGGCCGAGCTATGGACAGACCAGCCAGCAGAGGAACACCAACTACCGTCAGGGACAGAGTCAGCCCTACCGCAGCTACCGCTCAGGTCAGAGTCAGCCGACCCGCAGCTTTGGAGGAGGCAGTGGACAGAATGCCGGAGGGAGGAACCCCAACTACCCCTCGTCTGGTGGATCCTACGGACGCCAGAACAGCTCGAGTACCCGTTCACCTGCTTCAACTGTGGCAAACCAGGCCACAAGTCCTACGACTGCCCTGAGAAGAAGAACTCCCAGACACCAGCTCATAGTGCCGCACCCGGTGGAAGACCAGCCGCTACCCCAGGCCAGCCAGGTGTTGCACGCGGAAAGCTCAACCACATGACCGAAGCTGAAGCACAGGAGGCACCCGACGTCTTACTCGGTGAGTTCATTGTTGATAGATTTCGTGCATTGATTCTGTTTGATACCGGAGCTACCATATCCTATATATCCAGTAAGTTTGTAGCACATACATCTCTCCCCATGATTCCCCGAGCCGTACCTATTATCACCTCCTCACTGGCGCTAACCTGCAAACTGCCTGCGAGAGTTTTGTGTGAGAAATTGTGGGAGAAGGATATGGAATGGAATATGCGAGAGATCGATCGAGATCGAGAAGGCCCAGAGTTTATATGGCGATCGTCGACAACCAACTTGTATCGCAAGCAGGCCATCGAAGGGTCGAGACTGCCGAAGGGGCATCGTCATCGACGTCAAACCGCCATAACTACACGCGCACAGACTCTGCGCGTGCGCTGCAACTTTCCGATAGATTGATGGTTCAAATTTCCAGGCAAAGTGGTTTATTTCCGCACCGATTCTAAAAAAGAAATATTCTAAGTGGCATATTCCACACCCGTTACAATGGAAGCTCATTCTAACCGGTTGTTGTTTGGGTCGGAGCGTTTACTTAAACGAGCCGGCCCAATATTAACACCGGCGACCGCTTCCATTGACTTAAATGAGGCGGGGCGTATTGGCCCGGCGCAGACGGGCCGATGAGGTTAATGGTTTCTGCAGTAGTGAAATCTAGGTAGTGGAGTATTTGTTAATAAATAGTAATAGGAGGGCTACTGGTGGACTATATACCCGGAGTCTTGTGACTCTAATGCATATGGTTGTGGACGAGAGGGAGTATGTAGGTAGTACTGTGAGGAGAGTGGTCTGTTCTGATCCACTGAGCTCGGAATTTCCTAATTTTCCATAATTAGTTACGGTACAAGTTGCTTTTGATCTTGAACCTCCAAGTTCAGTTTCACTTATTAGGAGATTGGTTATTTCAGACCACTAAAAACTAAGGTGGTACTGTTTCTCATTCATGTTGCGGCAAGCCAACATATGCAAGTCGAATGCAAACACCACGGTTAATTTATTACAACTTTCAACATCAGTCAAAACCGTTGACACAAAATTGATCTTGGAAAAGGTGGAACCAAATTTATTTAGCTTGTAGACTCCATCACCATACAGTAGCTAGTATCGATCGCTACAGCTCGGCCATACGTAGAGCGCAAAACCAACATGCAACAACACATTATACGCGTGTGGAATCTGTGGATACACCTGTTACAGGCGGTCATCACGTGACTACGATTATACGCCGGCTCGGCCGTCTGCGTGCCGGCCGGCTCACTGCGCTACTAGCTTAGTTACTTGGGGGAAGGCGTGAAGGAGACGAGCTCCTTGGACTTGAGCCACGCCTTGACGACCACCACGGCGTCGAACGGCCTGTCGCCGCCGTTGCCGTGCTCCCGTGCGATGACCTTGAGGTAGTAGGCCTCACCGGCGACGACCTGCACCTGCGCCGCGGCCACCGCCCTGAAGGAGAGCAGCACGGTGACGGGGTCGCTGCTTGTCCCCACGCTGCCGTTGAGGCGGAGGCGGCGGTTGTGCTCGTCCACCGCGAACTGACCCAGGGACTGCACCTCCTTGTTGGAGCCCACGTCCTTGATGTCCCTCCGCCCGCCCAGCACGGCGGCCGCATCCGCCGCTGCGGTGGCGGCGACGAAGAGGGAGAGCAGGAGGATGGAGGTGGCCACAATTCTTGCCATTCTTACGGTGGTACTGGTGTGTGTGGCACGGTCGAGGGTGAAGGTGAAGGGTTGGCTTAGGGGGGTATATATATATCACAAAATCTAAAGCCGGCGGCTGCGGGGGAAGCACCGGTGGCGGTCTCGGGGTGGTTGGTGGGTGGCGGCGGTAGCTGCCGGCCGCGGGGAGGCGGCGGGAAGAGGGGGACCTTTAGGTCCCGGGGTTGCCGGGGGAGGGATTCATCGCCGCCGCCCTTAGAGGAGGGGGTTGGGGGCGGCGGCGGCGGTGGTGGGAGACACGGCGGCGGAGCGGAGGCGGCGCGGGAGCGCCGCCAGAGCCGGGCGGTGAGGGACCCCCGGTGGGCGGGGGAGCTCGTCGGCGCCGAGATCCGGCGGAGGAGGTCGTCGGCGTCGAGATCTGGCAGAGGAGCTCGTCGGCGTCAAGTTTGGGGAGACGGATCTAGGGTTAGGGTTGGCAGCGCTGGTGGGGTTTGGGTGGGCCGCGTCGGCCGGTGGCGGCAGAGGCGACGGGAGCCGCCGGAGCCGGGGGAGGAGGAGGCGGAGGCGTGCGGGGGAGCGGCGACGATGGGGTTCGGGTCGGCCGTGTGGGCCGGTGGCGGCGGAGGGCGCGGCGCCGGGTTAGGGTGCGGGAGGGGGAGGCGCCCCCGGCCGCGGGAGCCGTGAGATGCGGCGGCATGCGGGGAAGGAGATGCGGGGGAGGAGGAAGATGCGGGGCGCCGGGGGGAGGGGGAGGTGGGGTTAAAAAAGTAGGCTCCCAAAATGGGTACAAATAGAAATATTTCCATTTTGGGAAGGGCCTCCCCTAAGACTAAATGGAAGAGGGCCTCCCTTTAGTCAAATATATATATATAGTGTTGGTCACTTGGTCTACAATGTACCTGTTTTTTTTTCTTTAATTGGAGGAAAGAATGGGAATGCATTCCATGGATGATACTATATGATAAGGTCGCCCATTTCCACAACTAATGACGACAAGGATGGAAGTGTGTTTCGGTGTGCGGAAGTTGTGGCGGAAAATCAGTCCCTAGTTGGAGAATTTTATATCTAGCTCCATTCTTTGTAAAAGAGGAATGGTAAAAAGTTTAATTAAATGTTCCCCAACAAGTTTCAGCTTGAACGGAGAGTTTGAGCATGCACCAATAATTAATCTTAGCATGATACGACAGTAGACTGGTCTAATTAAGGCCAGTGATCTAGATCATTATTTATAAATATGCTAATATACCCCGGATCGGAGGGTATTTCCAGTGCTATTAGAGCGCCCTTGCTTTACACCTCAATGGTCTACGAGAGTGAGGTGTGTCTTGTTCATAACAGACAATAAGGATAAGCTTAGGATGCTTGCAAGCCACCCTAAGCTATCTTGCTAGTAGGGCAAGGCCAAAAACAGTCCACACACCACCACAGTACCCCCCAATAAAATGGCCAAATCTAGGAGGCAAAGTCATGTGCCCAACTCCTGTATTTGAATGATAGTTAAGTGGCGCCCTTCACTGGAACCATGTGTCACGGGGTGATCCAAGTTCATTCCATCTCGTCTGCAAACCATGCATGCAACAAGTTGCAGGTCCTCTCTGATTAAAATGTAAGGAGGCTATCCATCCGACCATTGCATTCTGATGAGAAAATAATGATATTGCAGACTTTGCAATAAGCAAGACGCATGGAGCATGCACGAAGGATGTATGCCCACGAATGCTCCTTTTTCAGAGTCAGATGACAACAATATATCGTTTGGGAACGGGGACCCTATAACAGCAGCAGCTCTTCCTGGCTCGTCGCCTTTCTTCCACACAGGCATCGGGAGAAGCCCATATATAGGTGCCACCTCTTGCAAAATTTCCAAGAGATCCAATCCAATCAGAGGTGCCCTACCTCAGTAGTCCAAGTATCCAAGTCTCCGTATCCCGCTTCTCACGCCAAACATGCAGGGGCAAACTTTTCCAAAGGACTAACAATATGTACACAGGTCTGGATGAAACGTTCGAGCACCTTTTACTAAACTGCTCCTTTGTAACTATGGAAAAATTCGGGAAGCAACTTAATGTTCCTTTGTTGATGAAAATCATCATTCTCATGAGTTGGGCAATTTAGACTTTCTAGGAATAATCTGATATTCAGAGGTGTGCATGCAAGTTCCACAACCTGCAGAGCAATCTTCAAGACAGAGTTTGCCATGGTTATCCATCGGGCGAAGAGAAAATACTTCCAACGAATACAAAGTTTGCCATGCATGGTAATTTTAATCTTCTTTGTTTCTTTCTTTATCTCTCTGTCTCTCTTGATCTGTACTTGTTGCGCTTTTATGTCGTTCCTTATATTAAAATCAAGAGGGGGCAACCCCTATTATTACAACATAACAAATCCATTAGACCATCAATAATCCTAGGATGGTTGTCAAGTGTAGCCGTGATAAATTGATGACACATGTTAATGTGTTTTGGTTAATTGTTATGTCCAATCCTTGATTGTTTTTCTAATTTTTACGAAACTACTAAACGGCTTAGCTTCTCTTAGCTTATACAAAGGCGACGGCTAAGAGGCTTTTAAGACAAAAATACACAAGATGCCGGGTCCTTTGTATTTTCGTTTTAAAACCCTTTTCCTCCTTCGCTTGTGTATTTTCGTTTTAAAAACATTCTCCTCCGTCGTGTCAAAGTTGAGCAAGCAGCCGTAGAATTCAACGGCCTTCTCCTCCTCCGCCGCGGCGCGGACCACGTGGCTGCCTTCTTCCTCTACACTACCGCCTTCGATCCCCGTCGAGCTCGCGATCGAATCTGGTGAATCGGCGCCAGCATTCCTCGCTTCTTGCCGTGCTCCTCGTGTCAGGGATGGAGCATGAGGTCCTGCCATGCTACCTCACCATGCGCCCGCCCACGGGGGAGATGACGGAGGCGTTCTTCCCTGCTCCACGGCGCGTGCTGCGTGGCCGAGCAGTGGTGCGCGCGGCGGTGGGCGCCAGCGCCGGCGCGGCCGGTGGCAACACTGCTCGTGGTGGCGTTCATGGCAGGCACGGCGTTATGGCTGTTCTTCCCACCTATCAATAGGGATGGAGAGGAGGAGGTGCTGCGCTGGAGTGGGCAGCGATGGCGGCCTTCGTCGCCGGCGCCGTTCGGAAGCCGTTCCGGCTACGGTGACAGTTCTGTGTATGCCGTGATGTTTGCGCTTGTTCAAAGAGTGCCATATAGTAAAAATTAAAATTCTTGTAAAATGGAGAATGAAGTTTTGAATATGTACAGGCCATATAGTGAAGCCATTCTTAGAAAAATCATCGTTGTTTTCATTTTTCAGAATGGAAAATTTACGATATCTAACGCTTTCTCCGTTCCAAATTATATGTCGTTTTGACTTTTTTTTATGTTTGTAGATTTTACTATAGACAGAACGTTTATCTAGATGCATAACAAAGATGATGAATCAAAAAAATTAAAACGACCTATAATTTGAAACTGAGATAGTATCATTTATTCTTGTCACGTGAACATGAGCAGATGTAACATTGTTTAATTACCCTCTCACGTGAACATGCATGGACGTAACTCAAGACATGGACTTATTCAAAAAAGATAAACGTGACATGGCTGACCTTCCACGTGCCATATGAAATTGTTCAAAAAGAAAAAAAAACTGGCATGTACATTCCTTTTTTTCATTTTAACGTGATAATGAGTATGTTTTCCCCTCACATTATTCTACCTGCCCTTGGATCCGCGTGCTTCCATGCATGAGGAGGAGCTATAAAGAAGGAAGGGATTGGGGCGTGAGGGGTGCCGAAATTTTATTTTTTATTGTTTTTATTTATTTTTAAAATTGACTGTTGTGATTAGTTCCAACTCTTACATCCTCGGAGTACTTTTATCATTGCGTATTTTGGATTGGAGAAGTAATATGAGTATGTTTTCTCTGTCGTCGCCGGATCCGCATGCTTCCATGCGTGAGGAGGAGCGATATATAACGTAGGTCATGCCTCCCTAAGGCTGGGCCTGCTTATACTTGGCAACTCTCTAGGACCTCCAGAATTTCCTCACAGATTAATACATGCCCTTTTTTTTGCGGGTGAAAGAGAGCTTTATTATCTAGTTAGAAGAGGAATTACAGATGTTCGTGATTAGATTGTGGACGCACGCAGGCGCCCTACCCAACCACACTGCGGAATGCTTGTTCCTTCTAGCTAGATGTGCTAACTCATTTGCAACTACGTTACGCTCTCTCTTCACCTGGGACACTAGCCAGCCCGGGAGCAGGTTGGCCTGCTCGAGAGCTTCCCTGAAGACGAAGCTCAGCTCCGATCGATCCTCCTTGTTCTGTAGCGCCTTGATTATCCTTACGCAGTCTGTCTCTAGGACGACTTCCTGTTGGACATACTGTGATGCAAGGCGTAGACCCTCCACACCACTACAACGTGAACCCCCCTCTAGCGACGCATAGCTCGGAACGGAACTCCATGCCGTTGCACACACCGTGCGTTAACAACGCATAACAGCGCATCACACATAAATAGACTCTTCTAGTATACTTGGGAAAACATAACATGGAATGAGCTTGAATTAATGTAAGCTAGCTAGAATTAATATAACTTGCTTGGGAAAACAGACTCTTCTAGTATATATAGTGCATATTTACTGCTATAGATGATAATTGACATATATAGCTAGCTAGTCTGAATTTTTTGTTTGACTGAAATGCACTCTGCAATTTGACATGACATCTAATTATGGCTCCAGATTGTCTATTGTCAGACACTACAGATTGTAGGTTTCCTACATTTCTAGAAGGACAAATACACATTCGGGTATCAAGATCTTGCGAAGATGGTGTACAAGTTGTGTTCTCAGAAGAGAGATCTAGTTTAGACTTCACTATTTTTTTTCTAGCAGACTGTAACTTAGAGAATGATTAATTTATTCAATCATTTTTGCCCTTTCTTTGTATTATTTGTGTGTTGGTTTTGACAGATATGAAAATATATTTCTTTAATGATACAAAGTGATTTGTGAAGGCATATTGAATTGAAAAAGAAAGTTTAGTTATCCATGTGCTTCCACAATAACCAATCATTAAAGGTCATTCCTCCTATTCTCAATAGCAATGTATCTATATGTTGCTGGATATTCGTTGCAACGCTTATATACACCACTTACCAACGTATAAACAACCGTTGCAACAGACCCTAGCAACGCCACTTTAGACAACGCATATATATGCGTTGGTATAGACCCCTCCAACGCATATATGGACTTTTACCAACGCATATATGCGTTGCAAAAGGGGGTGTCATTTTGTAGTGTGGCGCACCTTGAAATCACTCGCCAAGCCGTGAGGATGATATTACTGCCGCTTCCTCTGATCACAACACCGATCCTCGCCTCGCCAGTGGCTGCTACAAACGAACCATCCACATTCACCTTAACCCATCCCGACGGTGGGGGTTCCCACTGTTCTGCTGCTCCACCAGCCTCACGAATCCTCTTCTACTCGACCTGTTGTCGGGTGGGCAACAGGGTTTCTGATACATGGTAGCCTGTAGCGTTAGTAAGAAATGAACCGAATCACCAATACCTGTCAGGCCTGACTCATGTGTGATGTTGTTGTGTACTGTCCACGCTCTCCACAGTACCAACTTCGTTGAGTCCTTCTGCTCCTGGGAACAGCCATCCAGAAGTAGTAGCAACCAGTCCGGACTCCGGACCAGTGTACTTAAACTCTGATTCCTCCGGTAAATTCCAATGCTTCCTCATAGCTGCTCGCAAGCCCATTGCTTGTGGACATAACACAGTAGCGTGAAAGCCACTCTCTGCTTCCCTATCACATATAGGGCATTTATCATATGTCGCCATTTTCCGAATAAACTTGTTGCGTCTTGTTGGGAGGCCATCTCTACATAGTTTCCATATAAAAATGTTTACCTTTGGTGGGACGCAGCCACTCCACACATTCGACCAAAGGCTCCTCTCCCCATTTGGCATGGAACCAGATGATATGCCTATATGTTCTGTCTGTAGCCTGAAGCCCAGATTATATGCACTGCGGACCGTGAAGACCCCGGATTTCTCCACGTGCCATGCCACAAAATCCTCTGCATGTCTTGCAGGGAGCTTGATTTTGACAATTGCATCCACGTCAGCAGGGTCAAAATACCCAACTAATTTATCAAGATCCCAGTCCCTCCCTGATATATCCAGTAATTCCGAGACCCATCGCAGTCTGCACCGGCCTTTCCTAGATGTAACCCGAAGTGAAAGTTCCCTGGGAATCCACGGATCACGCCAGATACGGACTTGAGAGCCACATCCTATTCTCCATATGATGCCTTTCTTTAGCAGTTCAAGGCCATGCATGATAGATTGCCATGTCTGTCAGGGATTTGAACAAAAGGCTGTATCAATTAGCTGACCACGGGGATAGTACTTTGCTTTTAGCAGTCGCGCACATAAGCTTTCTGGGAAAGCGACTAGGCGCCAAGCCTGTCGAGCCAACATAGCTTGATTGAACAATCGAAGGTCCTTAAAGCCCACACCACATGTCTTTTTTTTTTTTTTGCATTTTGTCCTCACTCACGCGCACCTGAGAATGACTTCCCGATCGGTCAACCATCCCTAAATTGCTCCGGGCCAAGCACGCTTAATTCCGGAGTTCTTTGGAGATGAGCATCCGAAAAAAGCTACAACTTATTGATATGAGTATTCTATCAATCCTGTTAAACTCTGGGTTGTCACAATCTCACCCTCTTAGGAGATAGACGCCTCGTCGGTCAACCCCAGGCCAGGAAGGTCCCCTTTTGGCCACGTCCGTGTTCCTAGTGCCAGCGTATGTGCCATGGTGTGTGACCACTTTGGGCCCACACCAGCCATGCGCACCGTGTCTGCGCAATTGCGACCCCACGCACCCGTGAAACCGCGAAAGTCGGCTCTGGTACCAATTGTAACGTCCTGCCTCCCTGAAGCACCGGGCCCGCTTACACCTAGCAGCTCTTTAGCACCTGCAGAATTCCCTCACAGACCAACACACGTCTTTTCTATGCACTTTGTCCTCACTCATACGCATCCGGGAATGACTTTCTGGCCGGTCACTCATCCCTAAATTGCTTTGGGCCAAGCATGCTTAACCCCAGAGTTCTTTAGAGATGAGCTTTCAAAAAAAAGTTGCAACTTTTTGATATGAGTATTCTATCAATCCTATTAAGCACTGTTCCGTGGGCCGGAACCGTGGGCCTTCGTGGACCGGGGCCGCCCTCCCACGGTCTATGTGGACCGGGTCCACCCGAGCCTGGCTGGTGGAGCGCCGTGAGCCGGCCATGGGCCAAGGGCGTGGCCGGCTCTCTGGTCCACATGGGCCAGACTCACCGAGGGTGAGGCTGGGTGTGGCCCCACCCGTCAGCCAGTAGGCGAGAGGGGGAAGAGACCCAACAGGGTCATCTTCTTCCTCGCTGCTGGTGCGGCATCGCCATGGGGAAGGAAGGGGGAAGCTCGGAGCTTGGCCCGATCCCGGAGCTCCGGCCACCGCGGCATGTGTGGAGGGCACCAGCGTGAAGAGGAGGGTGAGGGAGTTCCATTCCGGGTGGTAGCTTGGGGGAAGAGGGAGGGTGGAGGGGCCGGCCATGGGAGGCACGGAGCTCGGCTCGGCTTTGCTCGGTACCGGGCAAGGGAGGGGTGTGCCCCTCTATTTATAGGCGCGGGAGGAGCAGCGGAGCACGCCACGTCGCATGGATGGGATGAGGACGGCCGGCGGAGCGGGGTATGTGGCTGCCGGAGGAAGCCCAAGGTCCGGCAATGGAGCTTGGGCCGGCGGCGGAGGAAAGGGTGGTTGGCGCCGCAGTTTCCCTCCATCTCGGCCGTGCGAGCGACATCTTGCGGTGGCGGTGCGACCGTGGACTCGTATGGAGCACCGCAGAGGGGAGGCGGGGGTGCACGGCATGGGCACGCCGTCACCATTAATGGCGCTCCGGCCGGGTGCCTCCGTGGCAGCAAGGGAAGAGGAGGGAAAGGGGCGCGTGGCGCTCGGCCACGTGAAGTGGTTGTGCTGATGCAGGGCGCTAGGCCCAGCGCCAGCGCGTGGCGGGGCTCGGCCGGCGGCGACCAAAAGCGGCGGCGGCTCTGGAGGCGACGGCGGCGCTAGGGTAGGAAGGGCGCGCGTGGGTGGGCCGCGCCGCTGGGCCGAGGCGCGTGCGCGCGGGGGCGTGAGCCGTGAGGCGCGGGTGGGCCGAGTGGAGGAGGAAAGCGCGTGGGCCGGGAGGCGGTGAGCTGGGCCGCAGGGTGAGGATGGGCCGACGGAAGAGGAGGGAGGGAGAGCGAGCGAGACAGAAGGTTGGGGGAGATTATCCGGACTTCCGCAAAGGGTTTGCTAGGCTAAAAACGAGGTTCCGGCCCATTTAACGTTTAACCAGTTTTCTATTTATTTTGAAAGGGTTTTTGAAAGGAATTTGTATTCAAATCTTAAACCAAACCTCTTCCAATTTAATTCTAGGGTTTTAAAGGTTTATTTTCCTTCTAAAGCATCCCTTTATTTCCCACAGTTATTTATAAATTATTGTCCTTATTTATTCTTGTAATTCTATAATTACTCTAATAAATTTAAGGATTAACTAAATCCTAATTAATTTCTACTTAATTTCGAGTGTGTTACACCAAGCTCGCTTAATTTCGGAGTTCTTTGGAGATGAGCATCCGAAAAAAGCTACAACTTATTGATATGAGTATTCTATCAATCCTGTTAAATTCTGGGTTGTCACAATCTCACCCTCTTAGGTGATAGACGCCTCGTTGGTCAACCGTAGGCCAGGAACGTCCCCTCTTGGCCACGTCCGTGTTCCTAGTGCCAGCGTATGTGCCATGGTGTGTGACCACTTTGGGCCCACACCAGCCATGCGCACCGTGTCTGCGCAATTGCGACCCCAGGCACCCGTGAAACCGCGAAAGTCGGCTCTGGTACCAATTTTAGCGTCCTGCCTCCCTGAGGCGCCAGGCCCGCTTACACCTGGGAGCTCTTTAGCACCTGCAGAATTCCCTCACAGATCAACACACGTCTTTTCTATGCACTTTGTCCTCACTCATGCGCATCCGGGAATGACTTTCTGGCCGGTCACTCATCCCTAAATTGTTTTGGGCCAAGCACACTTAACCCCAGAGTTGTTTAGATATGAGCTTTCAGAAAATAAGTTGCAACTTTTTGCTCTGTGTTGTCACAGATAAAAAAGCAAGGGATGGAAACGTTGCGTGAGAGATGCAGGAGTACCATAATTTTTTCTGATTGTTTTGTTTGTTTTAAAGATCGTCTGTTGTGATTAGTTCTAACTCTTACCTCCTACAGGTAACCGGAGTACTTTAGCATTGCCCGTTTTGGGTTTTTTCGCTACCATGCCACTCTATTTTCTTAATGAAACATGTGGCTTGCCACGTTCCAAAAAATGGTGCGTCTTGGGGGTATCCCGCTGCATGCACGAGTAGATTGTGAAGTCAACCTGCTGCTTTGCTCTACTTGAGTATGACGACGAAGGTAGGTAGCATAGGGTTATGCGGCTTCAGTCTAGCTTGTGCTATATATATTTTGCATCCTCCTCTTAGCGAATACTTAACGGAAAAGCTGAGAACAAGCATTCATGTTACGCATCCTCGCTCCTCGTTTACTCTACCTGCTCTCGATCAGTTGTGTCGTCACTCGTAAGCTTCCTTCCTAAACCCAAGATCTGACCCTATCCAAATCTTTGGCGTTTATCCCATTCATTTGAGATATGGTTCATCTCGATCTAGCCGTAATAGTACACCTTGAATGATTCTAAAACTAGATTGATTGTGGTATATATTCAGTTTTAATTTGTTCGCTTGAAGTTTTTCATGAGTAATTATCATCCCAGCACAGCGGATTATTCTCCTCACAGAATACTATAGAACCAGCCCAGCAGATTATTCTTCTCTCAGACTTTCCAGTCAAGCGAAACGAACACGACGGTCACTTTATTTTCATGCCCATTTGATTTTGCACAAAGACCGTTCTTCTTAACGAAAGGTTGTTGATTAGGAACGTGATTTAGATCTTATACCTTGGATCACAGATAAAAACTTCTTTCCTTCTATTTAGCACCATATTGACACGCGTAGAGTCTCTTACTTGTTGTGAAACACGTCGTCAACGATTGGATCTTCTCCCTCTCACGCCTCTCACGACAAGCGCACAAGAACAAGCACAAAGTAGACAAGAGACAATATAGGTGGAGCTTCTCTTTATTCCTCAAATCGATGTATTACAATAGGGGGTGCTCCTCCGATTATATAGTCCGAACTAAGGCTAGAGATTATGGTAAGAGCCCACAAGCAACCGGATAAGGACTAGGACTTCTAGTCCTCCTTTCCTTCTTGGAAAGTCCGGTTGTTTTACAACATTACTAACTCCAATTGCACGTCTGCATCGGGTCCACATTGGCATTTACTAGTTTTTCTTGAGTCAGCGCCACAGACTTTTGCAACCACAAGCCACACATGTAAATTTGCAGAGGACGCAAAGTGAAGGGTGTGGACTGTGGAGTGCGTCCATTCATCGTCACCTCAACGGAGTAGTACCATACGTAGTTGACTCGCAGCGATCATATACACATCTGTGCTAGCAAGCTACTGCAGTATTGCTGCCTCGATCACTCGTCCTGCTGGCTGGCTACCCTGAGGGGAGCCAAAGCCACCATGACCGACGCAAACGTGCCCGTCCGGGCGTCGCAGTCCCAGCAGGTAGGCAGCAGGCTGCTCAACAACGTGGTAACCATGCTTATCCTCTTCTCCTTGGGGTTTGTCCTCGGCATGACTTCCAACTCCAAGTACCCAAACTTCTACCTCCCTTTCGTTCCTCCACTCCCCACTACGCCATCATCACTACCGCCACCACCACCATCATCACCGCCTCCGCCGCCCGTGCCGTCGCCGCCTCCTCCACCACCGCTGCCTCCACCGCCTGCTCCCACGCCGGCAACAACACAAAACCGGCAAACGGGCCTGACGCTGCCGGGCTTCCTCGGCGCCGCGAATCCGAAAAATAACATGACCGACGAGGAGCTGCTGTGGTGGGCGTCCATGGCGCCCAAGGCGCGCACCACGCCGTACCGCGACCGCGCGCCCAAGGTCGCCTTCCTCTTCCTGGTGCGTGGCGACATGCCGCTCCGTCCCCTGTGGGAGAAGTTCTTCCGCGGCCACGAGGGCCTCTACTCCATCTACGTCCACGCCGACCCTTCCTACGCCGGCCCGCCGCCGCCCGAGGACTCCGTCTTCCACGGCCGCGCCATCCCGAGCCAGAAAACCTTCTGGGGCGACGTGTCCCTCGTGGCCGCCGAGCGCCGCCTCGTGGCGCACGCGCTCCTCGACGACCCCCTCAACCAGCGGTTCGCGCTGCTGTCCGAGTCCTGCATCCCCGTGTACAACTTCACCACCGTGCACGCGCTCCTCACCGCCTCCAACACCAGCTTCGTCGACAGCTTCGTCAACCACGACAGCGACGTCCGGTACGACCCTTCCTTCGGCCGCCGCAACAACAGCAGCAGCATCACGCTGGCGCGGTGGCGGAAGGGAGCGCAGTGGTTCGAGATGGACAGGGCGCTGGCGGTGGAGCTCGTGGCCGACGGGGGATACTACGGGGCGTTCGCGGAGCACTGCGCGAGGCGGCGGTTCTGCTTCGCGGAGGAGCACTACCTGCCGACGCTGCTGAGCGTGCTGGGGTGGGGGCCGCGGAACGCCAACCGGACGCTCACGTACGCCGACTGGCGCCGGGGCGGGTCGCACCCGCGGAGGCACGGCGCGAGGGACGTGACGGAGGAGCTCGTCGGGGAGATCAGGGGTGGGGGAGCCGGCGGCAGGGGGCAGAACTGCAGCGCGTATGGAGACGGGGCGAGAGGGGTATGCTACCTGTTCGCGCGCAAGTTCGCGCCCGACACGCTCCAGCCGCTGCTGCGGTTGGCGCCCAAGGTTATGGGGTTTGGGTGATTGACTGATGAGGTGATCATGAGACTACCATGACTGTAGTGATGACATCATTGTATTCCGGCCTCTCGCGTCGTCGATATCAGGCTGATGGCAGTAACATAATTTTCTTTGCTGTAAATTACAGGAAATAAACCCGTAAGTTACAGTACGAGTTATGAATCTCAGCTGCAAGAAATAAACCGGTACAAAAACTTGTTGTAGAACAACAACTAGCCGCAAACCTGTGCATTATTTGTACAAACTAATTTAAAATGTTCTACAAATTTGTAAAGGTTTTTTAAGGAACAATATAGTTTCTGATAGCATGCATGCACCTCGGCTACTTTTCACTACAGATTCCAAACATCATATAACACGAAACACGGACTCTTGCCCGACAAAGGCACAATGTCTCATGTCTGGCACTCCGGTCTCATCCTCCGCTACCTCACAGGCTAGTTACAGCTCCAGGCACACCCTTAGGACTTGCCAAGATTTTGTTTGCATCAATTGGGTTTGTAGACGAAAGAATAATAGCTGGTTCTCCTCGGACAGAAACGCTACTGGCTTCCTGGTTATGAAAGTTGCTAGAAGCTAGGTGCAAGTAATGGGTTTACGCCCCAAGAAGCAACTATGCTCATCATCATTGCCGAGCCTAGCAGTGTGATCTGCTTGCGCCCAATGTGTATCGCCTCGAGTGGGGCCGGGTTTACGGGGTGCATGAGCCCCCCCTCCCCCCCCACCCCCACCCATTTTTTTAGCAAGGAGAAGGAAACAAGAAGAGGATGGAAAAGACAGAGGAACAAAAGAAAACGAGCCCCCTATCTCTCAAGCTAGATCCTCCACGCAAAACGCGTCGTGGAGCAAGAAGAACGCGTCCATCTCCCCCGTGAGCGAGCGCGATGCAGGAGAGGAGGATGTCAAACAAGCAATATGTTGAGAAATTGGTGCCTCTAAACTTGACACCGACTCCTTCTGTGGACCCTTACCCACACTACTCTCTATGTGAGAACTATGGCTCAAGCATGCTCTCCAATCTTGTAGAAGCTTCATACTTTGTCATGATCTTTATCCTCATGCAAGACAAAGTTATTTCCTTCCATGACCTTTTAGAATATTCCAAGTATGCATTGCATATTCTCAACACTCCCCCTCAATGCATACTAGCCTCTGGTGGCTGAACGGTTGCATGTAACTTCCCTTACATCTTCTGTGATCTGCCATTTGAGGCCTTGTTCTTCTCTCATCCTCGTGACGTGGTATGCTCTTCCTTCAACTCAAACCCTCTTGTTTTCAGTTGGAGCTTTCCCATAGTGTCGGTGTTCTACCGTCGATCCTACCAGGGGTATCCCGAGGTAGTAGAGTTTCAGGTGGGTTTCGCCGAGATCAGGAACGCAAAGGCAAATAGACTCAGGATTTTAGACAGGTTCGGGCCGCTTAGAAGGCGTAATACCCTACGTCCTGTGTGGTGATTGGTATTGATGAGATCGTCTTCTCTGTTGAGAGACTTGGGTTCCTCTTGAGAGGGTCCCTGCCCAGCCTTATATACACGGCGGGCAGGGTTACAAGGTTGGTTTCGAGTAGAATCCTAACCAATTACTACTCGGAGAGTGCTTTTCAAGGCAATCCGAGTAGTTTACAAGTCATACAACTAGTTTCCATATCGAGAAGAGTCCTTGCAGTACTCTACTCGTGTTCTTCACGCCTGGTACGACTCTGTCTGGAGACAATCCATGTGTCCCTGTGGGCCCATGGTCGTACCTCCAACAAGCCCCCAAGCGCTTCATCGTCGAGTATCGTCAACCGAGTGCTTGCCAAGCCAATCGAGTGCTTTTTCGAGTTCTTCGAGTGCTTGATCAGTCTTGGACAGGTTTTGGTTGTCACGAGGCTATAAGGTGCTTAAGCCCCGTTAAACTTGATCAAATCAGTAGTCTTCAAAATATTATATGGTGTGCGATAAAAATCGCACTCAATATGGAGTAGCCCCCGAGCCTTAAGTTGAATCGAAGAATCAGGTTGAGGGTCCACAGAATCTTGAATCTTCATCTTGTTCTTGAAATGTGCAATTTTGGAAAAATTGCACTTGATATCAAGTAGCCCCTGAGCCTTGGGTTGAATCAGAGAATCAAGCCGAGGGTCTTGATTTAAGTCTTCAGTCTTCAGAAAAAATAAAATCAGCAGTCGATGTATATCGCCTATCAGCCCTCGAGCCTTGAAACGATTCAGAATGATCAATTCAAGAGTCCAGCGAGCTTTAGGGTTCTTCAAATCATCTTGGATATCATCATCCGAGTGGTAATTTGCACCCAGAAATAGTGGTCACATCGAATCATCTTGGAGATCATCATCCGAGTGGTTTTCTTATACCCAGCCCCCGAGCATAGGAGCCAGCGGAGATGCATCGAGTAGTATGTAGTCGAAATAGCCACCATCAATAGAGTAGCAGATCAGAGGAGGTGGTGGTTGACTTGTCACGCCGCGTGTGACGACCCGGATGTTCGTAATCGAAAATCCGATTCCCTATACCATTGTGATAGTCCCTGGATCAGTAGCTATCACGTACAGAACTCATCTCAGCATAATATCATATCCATACAACGAATTTAGATTACATAGAAGAGATTTACATCCATACCAATGTGGAAAATACGGTTAAGTACAAGCCCGTCGGGCTAAGCGACAAGCGGAAATCCTACGTAGCGGTAGCTAGGCTTCAGGTCTTCATCTTCGATCAACACCACAGGCAACTCGAGCGAAGCACACAACCCTTTTTCCACGCGTCCGAACCTGCATGCTCACAAACTATCCCCAAGGAGTGGGATAGGTTCACGTCACCATCTGTATGCAAGCTTTAAGTGGCCTATATTCTAAAGGTATAAAAGTAGTTCAAGGAAAGGCAGAGGTTTCCTATGCAGCAGCAAAAGTATAAATATAAATCTCCAAAATATCCATCCATTCCCACCTCACAACACATCGGGCTATTCCGGTGCACCGGACTCCCGTCTCCATCTCCACACTCGACTAAGTCGATGCGAGAGCTCCCTCCCCTCGCACCTCACCAACTACGACCGGATCCTGAAAGGAAAGGGAGCAAACTTTCCTTCTCCCCGTCTGTAGTTGCGAACCTTAATCACTCTCAAATGTGGCTAATAAAGGGGGAGGTAGAAGATCCCAAATATGAGAGGTAACAGTGCAATGGGCAATGTCCATACCGAGGACGCGGCTATACGTATAGATTCTAAACTCTGCAGAGCTTGTACAACTGGACCCACTCGGGCTGCAGACGGTGATCAACCGCCTTGAGACACAACCCACAGCACAGACCCTAACCGCAACGACGCCTGCCTGCCCTTCCTGTCTCGGTCCATCGGCTCGCAATCCAATGCTTCGGAAGCTGTGTTGAACTCTCCCTCGGAGGCCAGTCGGGGCTATAGTCCTTCGGGGAAACGGTCTCTCCCGTTCCCGTACACCATCCACCTGATCTTCTCGCAGTGCAGGCATCGCGCTAGATAGGAAGGCTGGAACCCGTTCATATGGGTAAGCGGTAAGTACGTGGGGCCCAAAGAGTGGTTACCCCACTCGGTTTCAGACCGGGGCGAGCGTCATCGTCCAAAAGGCGTATCCCCCGCAGAGGAACGCAGATCGCAGTACCCACTATAGGTACCGCCGCCAACTCCTATGCTCCTATCCATCCATGTGCCCGCCATAAGCACAGTGTGGGACCCCCTCGAGAGCAGGGGTCTCCCGGCACCTCGATCAAAGATCGAGTTGTTATAAAATGCTCGCCCCCGCCAAGTTTCCCAAAAACACCTTCTCCTGCCGGTTTTATCCCCACACACGCCAAGAATCCTATTCCACAATATCCCATACACATGCAAGCAGCAGCATAGCAATCATATATATAGTAGGTAAACAAGGAATCAGGATATATAAATAGGCTATGCATGGCTCAATCATCATCATCATATAAGCAAAGCGCTAGCATTCTACTCAACAATGCCTAATAGGTCAAAGAATCAGGATGGGCATGAACCTGGAGCATGGTCCTTTGTCTCTTCACTTCAGCGTAGTCGACGTCGTCGAAGTAGTCGAAGTAGTCCGGGTCCTCCGGGGATCCTATTATACGGATACATAAATAAACAACGGCAACTACTAGCAATAACTCCAAATGAGAACCAATAGAGATCCAAATAATAGCAAACTCTATTCTATCGCGTTCGTCATGATTTTAGAAAAATACTGAAACTGGTTTCATATTTTTCTGAGCTACGGTTGATTTATTATGATTTTCTGAAGTTTAAATCCATTTTCAAGATTTATAAATCATTCTGAAAATGGAAAAGAGAAGGGACATGGTTACTGGTACCACTTGCTTGAGTTGGTCGGTGGAAAAAGGGGCACGGCTGCATGTGCTAGGGGAGATTCATGGAAAAGAGATCAAATGAGAGTAGCCCGGCCTCGGCCACGTTGGGTCCGTGAGCAGATCACGGCGGCGAGCGGCGGGCTGTACGTGCAGAAGACATCTCCAGTGTGAAGGGGAGGAGAGCTGGGGCACGCACGCGAGGTGTTCGACAGAAGACCGTGCACCGGCGGGGTGCAGCTCCGGCGTCGGCGGTGACTGTGTGCGATGCGAACTTCACCCCATCTTGGCATCAAGGACATAGCGAGGTGTGCAAGCACGTCGCACACGCGTTCAAGATGATCACGTCGAGGTTCTAGGCTTGCTAGGGCTGCCTACGGCTCGGTTTAGTTCGCACGGGCGGCGCCCGGCGAGTGCTTGGCAAAATGCCGCAAAGCAGCGTTTACCGCGCACGGCGGGATCAAGGCTCGGCTTGGATTCTATACGACGGGTTCCTGCACAAGAGCTCGCAAGGCGCGAAGGCCAAGCCAGAGGCAACACAAGGGTGGTGGCTTGGGTGTCGTTGGGTTCCAGCAAGGGTCGAGGTGACGCGCGGTGGTGCACGACGGTCCAGTGCGGCGTCGGGGTCGGCTGCTAAGGTTCTCAGGAGAAAAAGGGTGGATCGAAGCCCATCCACAAGACAGAGGCAAGCGGAGCACGCTAAAGGCCACGGCCTGGGAACGTGCTCACCGTGGTTCGTTTGGGCATTTCATCAATCAGTTTGCAGGCAAGGAAAGGCACGGTAAAAGGCTGAAGCTTTGGGTGGTTGTGCTCACCGTGGGCTCGACGGCGGCATGGTGAGGCAGGGAGACGTCGTGGTCCGTGGCAAGGTGGTGCGGTGCCGGCTTGGTGAAGAGGTTCCTCGGTGCGGCAACGGACGACGAGCTCGCGGTTCGCTTGGCGACGGCAGCGTTCCAGCAGCTTGGCGACGGCGGCCCCTTGACGCGCTCGCGGCCGACGGCGTTGTCGTCGTCGAGGCAGTGCAGCTGCTGCTCCTCCTCTTCCCGGTGCTCGACGTAGTCGTACCCGGCGGCACGGCGCTCCTCCCCTCCAGCTTGTCGGCGCGGCGACGTGCCGGCGCCTTCCCCGGCCGGCGGTGCTGCGGACGCGGGCGCCTGCTCCTGGTGCTTCAGCTCGGCGTCGTGGTGGTGGCGTTCGCGGCGAGGACGGCGTCGGCGGCTCCGGCAGCTGCGCGTGGACGACGGCGACGGGGACGAGGTGGCGTGGCTGCAGCTTGTCGTCCTCCTCCTTCCTGGCCTCGTACTTGGCAGCGAGGACGTGGATTGAGGTGAGCGGCTTGGAGCTGGGACCTTGGCTCGGTCTGGTTCAGGCAAAGGAAGGTGACGTGCTCGGGGTCTGCTTGTTCTTGTGGTGGATGGAAAAAGCAACGGAGAAGCTGGAGCTCCGATTCATGGTGGTGAGGGACGGGGATCGATGAGCATCCTGTGCTCTAGTTGCTCGGTGAAAGAAAGAACTAGGCAAGCGAGAGGGCTGCGGCTCTAGCTTCCTTCGGGTGGAAGAAAGAGCAGGGAAGAACGAGAGGCGGCGGCGGCTTGGGATGAGATTTTATAGCCCCGGTACTAGGGTTCGGCAGGGCAAGGATGTGGTGGGCGGCGGTGATCTTTGGGAGGCGCACCAGGGACGCGTGGCGGCATCCCGTCGGCGCGCAGGTGGGTGCTGGAGCCGGCACGCGCGGCGCGCGTGCGGCTGGGTCGCGTTCCCTCGACGCGGACGGGAACGGGGCTGGCGGCACGGTGCAGAGCTGAACGGAACGGGTGATGGCGCTTGGCGTGCGAACCAGGCGGAGGCATGCAAGAGCTGTTGATGGGCTGGGCTGGTTCAGGCGTGGATGAGATCGAGCGGGGCGAGGTAAATTGGGCGCTGCGTTGGCAGTCAAAGGAAACGGAGGCGCAGGCACAGGTGCGGCCGTTGGGGTGTGTCGCCAAGTTGTCGTCTCGTGCGTGCGAGATGAAAAGCAAAAGGCGCAGCAGAGAGAGACAGAGAGCTGCGGCACGGCTTCTGTCTTGGAGGGGAAGATGAACAGAGAGCGGCAGCCAGCGTTGCTTTCACGCGACAGGCATGCAGAAGCGGTAGCAGGCCATGCTGGCTGTGGGCTTTTGCTGGGCTTTTGGTCTGGACTCGGACGGTTTGCAAGTAACAGAGCTAGTGTGGGCTTCACGTGCTGGAAACACAAGGAAGGGCTTCTCGAAGTTTAGGTGGGCTGGATCACGCGAAGGAAAAAGGACTGGACCGGAGCTGCTGCTGGACTTTGCGTGAGAGATCTGAACGGCATGGGCCATACTGGCATGCGTTGGATCCCCCGTGAAAGAAGGAAGGCTGGGTGATTAGCAGACTTGTTAGCTCGTGTAGTTTAGCCTGGATGGACGATCACGGTGGTTTGGTTTTGGGGCTAACAAGATTAGGTCTAGCTGATCAAGATTAGCGATAGAAAAGAGAGGGTTAGGCCAAAGGCTTTGGACAGGTCGAGGTTTGGGCCAAAAACATTTGTAGTCTGCGAAATAAATTGATAGCAATTTATTTCGTAAATATAGCACAAATTAATTAGACTAATTTTCTGGGAACAAATTAATTAGCAAGGAATTAATTCGAGAAGTCAGAAAATGACGTCATAATTCAAAGCAAGCCCATGAACATCCATTACGAATGAATTAGACTATCTGTCAAAATTGAACCAATCGGCAAAAGATTAATTCAAAGAGTCGACAAACAAAGTCATAACTCATGTAAGGATTTTAAAAAGGGTTTGGGATTAAACAGGTCCGGGCAGTTAGCGAGGTCGACGATGTTAGCAGATTCGTCTCGAGGCAAGGTCCGAGTTAGATAGGTGTGGGGGATATAGTACCCGGGTACCTCACGAGCAAGCCTGGCAGCCCACCAAAAGGGGGCGGCCCAGTCCACCGCTCTGGACCTGAAGGCGTGCGGGACAAGTCGGCGCACGGAGGAAGGATCTGGAAGGAGAAGTTCTAGTTGGAATAGGAATTATTGTAAAGAAGGAAAGGATTCTTAGAGATAGGATCGGCTACCAACCGACTTGTAACCCTACCCCCTGATATATAAGGCGGGCAGGGACCCCCTCCGAAAGAACTCAAGCCAACTCAACTCACCACATCCCAACTCATAGCGAAATCCACGCAATACAACACCCCAAAACAGGACGTAGGGTATTACGTCGAGTCGACGGCCCGAACCTGTCTAAACCCTTGTGTCTGTCCCTCCTAACCATCTTGCTTCCGATCTTTGCGATCTTCCCTGCATTACAAATCACTTCCGTGGGCTACCCCGTGGAAGACTGCCGGAGATAATATCACCGACAGTGGCGCGCCAGGTAGGGGATATCGCCGAGATCAATCTGGTAAGCTTGATGGATCGTGTCAAGATCTTGGACAGCTGCAATCTTCCGGACGTCGACGGATTCGAGATCCAGTTCGGGAACATCACCGCCGCCGCCTTGGATACCCAAGCGGCAGGAGCTACGGTCGCCACGGAGGTTTCCTCTCTGGCGCCGACTTCGGCCGTCACGGCCCAATCCGGTCCGATCGCATCTGATCGTGCCGGTTCTACCCCGCTGAGTCCATCGCAGAACGCGAGGCCCAACCAGTCGGGAACAGACCTACAATCACTCGGTTCCGATCCGGCTCCTGAGAGTCGCGTCGCCGAGTCATCCCAGAGCGTAAACGCTCAACCGACGCGCGTTCCGAGCCCTGAGGTCATCACCGTCCAGACCCCTGGCTTTTGCGCGCTCGCTCAGAAGCAGAAGATTAAGAACATCGTCCAGGCGGATGATTACATCTCTGGGAGCGACTCCTATGAGTTAGATCCACAGGGACCCTCAATCCTGGACGATCTGCCGGAAGGATACACAGTGTCCGACGCCTCTACAGAGCCGGAACTGCTAGGATCACTCGGAGAACTAACTCCGAGTAGTTTGGAGCGTTATACGCCCACATCCGACTTCTCCGAGTCCGAGGAAGACTACCTCGCGCAAGAAGGCGTCGGGTCATACTGCTATATGGTGGCGCCAGCAACGCCAACCAACCCTGTCTCAGAAGACGAGGTCACTCCGGCCGAGGAGACGACTGAAGCCAGGGACCAGCGTCGAGGACGCAACGCCAGTCGAGCGACTCGCAGAGCCGCACGACCGCACGGAGCCACCGCGTCAGGATCTGGCACTGCTCGACTCCAGGAACCACACTCTGAAGATCATCGTCGCCAACGGGATCGGCACGACAGGAGGAGCACCCGGAACTTGATGCGCGACGGCATGTTCGAGTTCAACGGATACGACGTCTACGAGACGCCAGTCCAGAACCTCGTCACCATCAACGAGGAGATCAGTCGGCTACCACCCAGCACTCCAGGCCTGGAAAAGGTAAGGGCTCTCGTGCAGGCCGCCTCCGTCCAGGTTCACCAGATGCAGGGCAGAGCGACCACGGACGCTCCTGAGCCCGGTCCGTCTCGACACCGGGCCAGCGGCGGATCGGATCGTGATGAAGACCTTCGCACCACGATCAACAGAGATCGAGACGCGAGGAACGTCATCCGCAACAGCACCGAAGAGCGCCATCGTGAGGAAATCCGACGGCGCGAAGAGTACGATCGGGATCATGGAAATCCCCGTCGTAACTCCAACAGGAGCGGCTACTCGACGGAGTCAGACTACTCTGACCCTTCCGGTAGTCCAAGGCGTGGCAACAACGGCGGTCGCACTCCGCCACGAGGACGAGCGCTTCCACCACCCAGGCGACCGACTCCGCCATGGGAGCGAACTCCACCGCGCAGCAGGACCTACCGACGGGACCGAACTCCACCCAGGACTCAGAACTATCGGAGGACCCGTTCCCCGCCCAGGGACCGGGATCGCAGGAGGGATAGCACTCCCCCAAGAACAACAGACGGATCGGGTCCGAGCGGTTCCCGCCCTAGAGGTCGGATCGGCGGATTCCAGTCGTTCACCGAGCGCTTGAGAAGCGTGACATGGCCTAGAGGCTTCAAGCTGTCGGACATCGACAAGTACGACGGGAAATCTGATCCATCTCAATGGCTTCAGATCTACTACACCGCCGTACAAGCGGCCGGCGGCGACGAGGACGTGATGGCGAATTACCTTCCCATCATGCTCACCAAGGACTGCCGCAACTGGCTGGCAGGACTCCCGCAGGACACCATCGACAACTGGGAGCAGCTTACCGAACTCTTTGTCGGTAACTATCTTGGTACCTGGGAAAGGCCCGGGAGCAAGCGGCTCCTCGGTCAGATCAGGCAGCGCAAGAACGAGACCCTGCACGACTTCAGTGCGCAGGTTCTCAGAGAAGCGCAACTCCATCACGGACGTGACGGATCAGGAGGTTATGTCAGCCTTCCAGCACGGCATCTCCGATGGGAGACTGATTCACAAGTGGACTCGGAAGCCACCCGCGACTGTCAATGACATGTTCCGGATCGCTAGCACGTGGGCGGACGCAGAGATCAGCGGAAAAGGAACAACTCAGCGAGATCAGGAGCCGCTGGGAAGAAGAGAACAAGACAACCCGCAAGCGCGACCGCCGCGAGGACGAAGACCGACACGACGACCATCGGCGCACCGACAGCCACCCTCGTAAGAAGAAGAGCGAGGGAGATATGGTCGCCGCCCTGGACCGGTCCAGAGGCCGGGTAACTCCAGAGGATTTCCAGCGCATGCTCGATGAGCAATGTCCTTACCACAAGCACAAGCATTCGGCACGAGAGTGCTACGGGCTCAAGCGAGCCTTCACTGGGGGCAACAGAGGCCCTCCATACAGAAAGAGGAACGATGGTTCCCCGCGAGACGACAGGCGGAACGACGAGCCCGGCGACGACTTCCAGGAAGCCGACCGAGTGGTTCGCATGATCTATGGCGGACCAGAGTTCGAGTCGAAGCGCCAGCAGAAGCTCACCCATCGCCAGGTCATGCACACGAGGGAACCACCGGTACCTGAGTATCTTAAGTGGTCGGAAGTTCCGATCACCTTCACCCGGGAGGACCACCCAAACTTCATACCGAAGCCTGGGTCCCACGCCTTGGTAGTAGCCCCGACGATCCGCAACGTTCGGCTCACCAAGGTACTAGTCGACGGTGGCAGTGGCCTGAACATCCTCTTTGCTAACACATTGAAGGAGCTCGGCCTGACTACTCTCGACCTAAGTCCCCCCCAATCCGCATTCTACGGTTTGATACCGGGAGAGGGGGCGGAACCACTCGGACACATCACATTGCCCGTTACGTTCGGAGACCGGAACAACTACCGGACCGAGCATATGCAGTTCACGGTGGCGAACTTTGAAACTGCATACCACGCCATCCTCGGGAGGCCGGCGCTCACCAAGTTCATGGCGATTCCTCACTACGTCTACTTGCAGGTCAAGATGCCAGGACCTAAAGGCGTAATTACCGTCTTGGGGGACATCCGAGTCGCTTACACATGCGAACAGGAAACCCTCAACGCGGCAATTGCCCTGAACATCGATCAAGTCGTTAAACCCACGGCAGGCTCCGCCCTGCTCTGCTACTCAGGCTATCACCAGATAGGCCTAAAATTGGAAGATCAGATAAAGACCGCGTTCATCACGCCGTTCGGCGCCTTTCGTTACAACACAATGGCCTTCGGTCTGAAGAACGCAGGCGCAACTTACCAGAGGACCATCCAAACGTGTCTGGATCGATTGATTCCAGATGACATCGTGATCATGAACCATGAGGACGCGATGGAGAACCTGACAAAGGTCTTCGAACGCCTACATCAATGAATCCATGGAACACCGAGCACTTACAGCGTTTCTACGCCTGATTCAGTTATGTATTCATCTTTTTTGTTTAGATTTGTTTTTTCCGAGTGAGTTTGGAGGGTAATCACCCCCAGTCACGACTCGGCAGATTTATAATGAGTTATCAATAAAGTTGATTTCATCTTTCATCTATTTCTACTACTCGAATTTCCTCTTTCGCGTCACGCACATAAAGTATGAGTGGAACAAACTTTAAATCGAGAGGGAAAGTACTCGCCAAGTCAAAGCTCTAAACGTACGACAAAGACTCTGCGGCATGAGACTGAGACCAACGAGGCTAATCTACTCCGTAACAGGTCAACCACTCAGAAATTAAGGCCAGCGCAGAAAGAAAGGGAGTAGTAATCCCATAAAAACTTATATACAATAGCAAAAGCTTAAACATTGTTCAACAGTACTACTTCTACCAAATACTACAAATATTCTATGTAAATTCAACTGCAGGATCACCAACACCAGACGGGGCCGCTTCATCAGAGTCATCAACAACATCCTTGGACAGGACATTGGCGATAGGCTCGACCTCAAGGAGCAGTCTGCTCACGTCATCTTCGGAGGTACCAGCAGCGTATCCCCGGCTGAGTGGCTCCAGGTCCGATGCCGGGAACAGAGACTTGAGCACCGCCAGGACATGACCACAGCTGGCCTGGCTGATGGAGCAAAGCTGTCGCCGGAAGAAGCGTGGAAGCGCCCGAACACGGTCGAGGATAGAAGCCGAAGATGATGACGCCTCCGGCTCGATCTCCTCCGCCACTACTCGGATAGCGTCCTCCAGCGCGATCCTCTCGGTGCGCAGTGCCTCTGCCTCGCCTTGCAGCCGAGCTACCTTGGCAGTGAGCTCTGAAAATTGGGACATAATCCGGTACCAGTAATCTACAGAAAGTTAGATCTGGATAAAATATCCACGTCTGACAGGAAAACAAACAGGGAGTAACATACCTCTGAGCTCGTGCACGGCCTGGGCTTCGTTGAGTCTAGCCTGCTCCACCTCTCCGCGAAGATCGCGAGTGGTGCGCTGGGCTTCCTCCAACTCAGCCTGGTGTTGGGTCGCAGCAGCTTCGAGTTCAGCCACTCGGGCCGCCAAGGAGTCGGCCTTAGCGACTGCAGAAGAAAGCTCTTGAATCACCAAGGATTTCGCCTCGGCATCAGCAGCTAAGTACTGCAAAGACAAGTCAGATGACAAAACAAATAGGTATACCACATGGTACTTGACCTCAACAAGAAAAGTGGCTCAGGAAATACCTTGGCTATCTGGCTCATACGAAGATGGAGCGACATGAACTCCGCCAGAGGAGTCATGGGAGCACCTCCACCCGGAGCGCCGACCACCGCAGAAGCGATTTCGACCTCCGCAGCCTGGGGCTCCTCCACTGCAGCAGTCTGTTCAACCACAGGAGCAGGCTGGGGGCTGCCCTGAGGCAGTGGAGTCGGCGACGCTGGTGCAGGACTCGGCAGAGGCGGGGTTGGTACTCGCAGCGACTCTGGTGGCGGACCCACAGGCTGATCGCTGAGAAGATCAGCCGAGTGGGTCGACACCTCTGGCATTTGGATTGGTGGGATTTCTGTCTCAATGACCGACTGAGGCGCAGGACCCGCAAAGGGGATCTCAGACGGCGTGCTACAGGATAAAGGACATATGGATTAATCACAGAAAAACATAAAGGACAATCAAAGGATGACAATGATACTTACAGAGTAGATACGCGCATTCTCGGGTGCTTTCCTCTCCGAGTGGGGGAAGGAAGGTCCCTCGGACTTGCAGCACTCAGAGGTACTACTGCAAGGGGAGACTGCTCTGAGCTGATTATTGGGGGCGGGATTGACGACTCGGCACCGCCAGCTTCGTCTTCTTCCGAGTCAGATGACTCAGAAAGGAGGAGTTGGCGGCGGCTCGGCGCGTCCCCAATCACAATCCCCGTTGAAATTTTTCGCTTCTTCGGGACAGGGGCAGCCTTCCCACCACTCGGAGACAGCACGTCTGGAGAAGGAGAGGACTACAGAGTGATATCAGAGTCATGCAGGTCATTCTCACTTCCTCCGACTGCTTCTTCAGCACCACCGGCTCTGCGCCGAGCCGGCTGATCCACTCCCTTCGGCATCTCAGGCAAAGGAGGGAGGGATACAAAGGCAGCTCGACCCTGCAAAAATTGGGTTCAGTTCTTTACTGAGATTACACCCAATGGGTGGAATTGAAACACAAAATAGCAACAGACTGATTAAATACCTCAGGGCGTGGATTCGATAAGTTGAACGCTGGAGGACAATCAGTAGTCCTCAGGGAAGTCCCTGTCACGAAGAATTTGCCAAGCCGAGCTGCGGCTTGGACTTTGTCGACACGCTCGGGGGCTTCACGCGTGTTGTCCCCCTCGGCGTAGTACTCATACGCCGGATGAGCCCGCTGCTTGAGGGGCTGGATCCGGCGCAGCACGAAGTTGGCTGCCACTCCGACGGCAGACAACCCTCTGTCCTTCAACTGGGCTATGAGACCCAGCAGTTCCCGAACCTCGTCCATCTCACTCTCCTTGGGAAGAGCAGTCCAGGACTGGGAGGGAACAGGACGTGAATCGATTTCAGGAGAGATGGCAGGCGAGTGGTTTCCTACGTAAAACCACTCGGACTGCCACCCCTTGCTGGAGGTAAGGAAAGGGATATCAAAATACTCCCGGGTTCGACCCTCGCGGAGTTGGAATCCGGCGCCTCCGACTACTCGCGGGCACTCGGTTCCGGGATAAGGTTTCAACAGAAAAAGATGAAGAAAAAGATTGAAGTGAGGCTCTATCCCAAGATAGGCCTCACAGAGGTTGATGAAGATGGCGATGTGAAGAATGGAGTTGGGATTCAGTGCACAAAGACTGATCCCATAAAAATGCAGCAGCCCGCGGAGGAAAGAATGCGCGGGCACGCCAAAGCCGCGCAGAACGAAGGACTCGAACACCACCAAATCAGAGGAATTTGGGGTGGGGAAAGACTCACCGGAGGCTGCGCGCCACTCGGCGGTTTGCTGGTCAGGGAGGATGCCGTCGACGACGTGCTGCTCGAGGCGCCTGGTGGTGGTGATGGACTCCCTCCACTCGGCAGCGCGATCAACGGCGACTTCAACGGCGGCCTTGGTCTTGGCCGACCGGGCCCTTCCCGGCGACCTCTCCTTCCGCTTCGGGGCTTCCTTTCTCTTTGGCGCCATGGCAACGAGCGAGGCTGAGGATTGAGGATGAAAGCTGCGGGAGTGGATCTAGGGTTTGCTCTCGCGCGCGGAGGAGAACTTGAGCGCTGGGGAGGCAAATGGCGAGTAAAGGAAGAAGATTGCGGCGGGGATGGCTTATAATGGAATGAACCGTTCCTCCCGCGCGCGGCGCGATGCGTGTCTCGGGAACTCAACCGACGCAGGCACGTCTCGTCGCTTTGAATTCAAAGGTGCGGTAAGGAGTCGCGATATCTCGCGATATTTTGCCTTCCGTAAAGCAACCGTTAGGTTCCTTAGGAAACAACGGACTTTACGGCATTAGTGGGCCTAAATGGGCTGAAATGTAGCACGACCTTTCGGTTCTGTTACGCTAACAAATTTGTGGGTTCCTGAGCTAGTGTTCAGGGGCAGAAACCACTCGGCCGTGAGGCTAAAATTAGTCGACGGCCAGACTTGTTTTTGCAATTAATATTGCATCCTTGCAATTGATTTTTACGTAAGGCATGCGATACTATCGCTATATTCGCCCAGAAGTCTGGGTCAAGTGCTGACAAGTATAAATCTTGTGAGAAGGTGGCTTACCATATGGTCAAGCTGGGTCGTGGGACACGACTCGGGAGTCACGCCAAGTTCAAAGAACTTGAGAACAGAATCCTTAGAAAGGGGAAACAAAAAAGCCCCAGAAGGAGAAAATTATCTGAAATCCATGCCCAGAGGCATGGGGGCTGAAAAATTCAGTCAGGATCCACGGCTTTCAGAGTCTTGACACGATCGTGTCGAGTCGTATCAAGACTCGGGGGCTACACCCAATGGGTGCACCTAGAGGTGCACACCATTGATGGACTAAGTTCAAAAAGAGATTCATAATATTTTATTTTTGACCCTCGGCCAGAATATTCTATTCTGCTCAAGGCTCGGGGGCTACACCCAATGGGTGCACCTGGAGGTGCACACCATTGAAGATCAAGATACAGATGGATAAAAGTTGAAGACCTTTGGCCAATTTCATACTAAAATTGCCCAAAGCCCGGGGGCTAAGTGTATTCACTTCGCTGTCGCGTCATGAAAAAGAGCACTTCTTCCCCTCACTATGGCCATAATTGAAGAATTGTTTTCAGGAACGTTTGATCATGCACTCAGATCTTCCTCGAAACCACTCGGATCTTCTTCGAAATCACTCGGATGAGATCTTAAACAACTTGAGAGCACTCGGATCATGCAAGAAAAGACGGATCAATTACAGCCAACGATCGGCCAAGATGTGCTCGGGGGCTACTGTGGGGGATATAGTATCCGGGTACCTCACGAGCAAGCCTGACAGCCCACCAAAAGGGGGCGGCCCAGTCCACCGCTCTGGACCTGAAGGCGTGCGGGACAAGTCGGCGCACGGAGGAAGGATCTGGAAGGAGAAGTTCTAGTTGGAATAGGAATTATTGTAAAGAAGGAAAGGATTCTTAGAGATAGGATCGGCTACCAACCGACTTGTAACCCTACCCCCCGATATATAAGGCGGGCAGGGACCCCCTCCGAAAGAACTCAAGCCAACTCAACTCACCACATCCCAACTCATAGCGAAATCCACGCAATACAACACCCCAAAACAGGACGTAGGGTATTACGTCGAGTCGACGGCCCGAACCTGTCTAAACCCTTGTGTCTGTCCCTCCTAACCATCTTGCTTCCGATCTTTGCGATCTTCCCTGCATTACAAATCACTTCCGTGGGCTACCTCGTGGAAGACTGCCGGAGATAATATCACCGACAATAGAGTAGCTAGGTAACTAGCTTTTGATTTATATTTGAAATTAGATTTCAAATATAAACCACACTCAAACAAGTTCAAACAAATCCAAATGAAATTCAACAATTCCGGATAAAATCCAAATCACACATGCATGATATGGAAAATATTTTATGCACAATTTAATTTCTAGGAATTTAGAGAGAGCATTTAGCTTAATGTTGTAAATTAATTCATGGCTCACAACAATTCAATCAAAAATTTTTGAAAACCCGATTTTTCATACAAGTAACAGACTGCAAATTTGCGGGATGTTACACCGCGATCTCCCCAGAATCAGGAGTCAGGTGACAATGTAGTCGTGGTCCCATCATTGGTACTTGGTGACTCAAATATGCCGGAGAAAGACAACTAGGTAAGCCTGATGGCGAACCGAGTTGTAATTTAGAGTCAGCCCCCGAGCCTGGAAGCTGGTGAAGATGTGATAGCACGCTGTGCGGCCTAGAGAGTTGTCATCCAAACAAAGTAGTCGGCGCTTGGCCAATCTTGTTAGAACAAAATAAAAAATAATTGAAATAAGTAACTTAGCTTGTTTGTTGCCGTTTGTCGATGAAGCGGACTTAGTCAGAGTTGATTCCGACTAGTTTGAGTTCATCACAAGCATATTGGCGATGCGGCAGTACCGCAGCTCAAGCTGAAGTCGAGCTTTGACTTGATAACTTGCAACGGGTTGAGGCGACCACACATTGATGAATTGCATTGATCATGAGGCGCCCGAAAAGTCATCCAAACCACTCTTGCAGTGTAATCAGGAAGCCCCCGGCAAGTTGTACTCATTTTGTGAGTTATACTTCAAAGCACTTGATAACTGGTACTTTAAGATCACTACTCATACTGTGGAGTAGACTCTAGAGTACTTTCAAATAAGTACTCAGAGATTTGAAATTACTACTCTTTTATGGAGTAGACTCTAGAGTACTTTCAAATGAGTACTCAGAGATTTGAAGTTACTACTCGCCTTGTGGAGTAGACTCTGTAGTACTTTCAAATGAGTACTCAGAGATTTGAAGTTACTACTCGCCTTGTGGAGTAGACTCTGTAGTACTTTCAAATGAGTACTCAGAGATTTGAAGTTACTACTCGCCTTGTGGAGTAGACTCTGTAGTACTTTCAAATAAGTACTCAAAGATTTGAAATCACTACTCTTTTTGCCGAGTAGACTCTGTAGTACTTTCAAATGAGTACTCAGAGATTTGAAGTTACTACTCGCCTTGTGGAGTAGACTCTATAGTACTTTCAAATAAGTACTCAAAGATTTAAAATTACCACTCGCGGGTAGTTGCTTTATAAGGCTAGCTGGCCTCTACAGGTGTTCAGCCTGGTCTTAGTTACATCTAAGTACTTAGGGATCCTGGAAAGTAGTCATGTGATCTACTCTTCGGATTTTGACCGATGTATACTTTGTTGAATCAACAAGTATCAAAGGGAACTCCGGAACTTCTGCACGAGTGTAGTCGACGCACATGCGCCACTCGTTGTTGTTCTTCTTTCTCACCAAGACTGAATTTGCCAACCAGTCGGGTGGAAGACTTCCTTGATGAATCCTGCGGCGAGTAGTTTCGCCAGCTCCGTCTTGATCACCTCTCGCTTGTCGGTTGCGATCCGTCGCAACTGTTGCCTCCTGGGTGTAGCTTTGGGATCGACGTTAAGGCTATGCTCGATCAGGTTCCTTGGCACTCCTGGCATATCTGCAGGTTTCCACGCAAAGATGTCACGGTTGGCTTGCAGATTCCTGACGAGCTCGCCTTCCTATTTCGGGGTTAAGCCGGCCCCGATCTTGGTGGTCTTCGACTGGTCTCCTTCCACTAGTGGTGCGTCCTTGGTCGCCACGTCTTCAGAGGCAGCCGCCTTGTGTGGTCCGGGCTCCTTGCTGGGGACCTCATACTCTGTTTGCTTCAGCTTCTGAGCCGCTGCGAAGATCTGGGCCATGGCGTTGGGTACCTGAGTGGTAGCCGCAAACTCCACAGCCTCTCTGTCGCAGTTGTATGATCGTCGCAAGTCGCCGCGGATAGAGATGACGCCTTTGGGTCCTGGCATCTTGAGGACGAGGTAGATATAGTGTGGTATGGCCATGAACTTGGCCAAAGCAGGACGTCCGAGGATCGCTTGATACGAAGTCTCGAAGTCCGCCACCTCGAACTTGATGTATTCCGTCCTGTAGTTCTCCTGCGTGCCGAATGTGACTGGTAATGTGACTTGGCCGAGGGAAAGACTGCCATTACCAGGGACAATGCTGTAGAACGGGGAATCGGTGGGAGTCAACATGTTTTCAATGTCGAGTCCCATCCTCTTCAGGGTGCCAGAGAATAGCATGTTCAGCCCCGCCCCGCCGTTTGATGAGCACCTTGGTGAGTTGTGATCCTGCCACCGTGGGGTCCAGGACGAGTGGCAATTGCCCTGGTTCGTCGTAGCTGTTTCAATGATTTGCCCTGGAGAAGGTAATTGGAACCTCCGAGTACTTTAGGTATCTGGGGACGGCTGGCTCAATTGCCATTATGTGCCGTAGAGCGAGCTTATGCTTCCTCCGAGTGGGGAAACCATAGTCGCCCCCCATGATGACCATGAGTACGTTCTTGGGCTTCTGGAACTTGGGCGTCTGGTCCTCGTCGTCGTCTTCATCTTCGTCGTCGGCCCTTTCCTTGTTCTTGTCTTCAGGATCGAGTGGTTCCCTTGCCGTCTTCTTCTTGGCTTTGTTCTCTCGATCCTTCTCGGCGTATATGCGTTGGAGATCGTAGCACTGGCCCATGGTGTGCTTGTGCTTCGAGTGCATTGGGCACGGCCTGTCCATGATCTTCTCAATGTCACTCCTGTCGGGGTAGTTCTTCTTTTGGCTTTGCATGCCAGTCTCCAGAGTTGCGACTGTGTCGTCTGGCTTGCGCTTGTTGTTCTGGGAGCCCTGCTGGCCTTTGGGAGGGCCATATTTCTCGAGGTCGCGGTCTTCTTGCTCAGACCACGTCTCGACTTGGTCACGCAGGGCGTCCAGAGTCCTTGGTCGATGCAGGCCAAATTGCCTGTCAAAGAACCTGTTGGTGATGCCGTTCTGAAACAAGTCGATGCAGTCGTGGTCAGAAACGTCCACCACCAGAGTCTTGATTTCCATGAAGCGGCGCATTGAGTCGCGCGCGCTTTCTCCTTTGTGCTGCTTGCACATGGCGAGGTCGTGTCGAGTCTTGGGGCGACAGTATGTGCCTTGAAAATTTGACACGAAGATCTTCTTCAGGCGTCCCCAGGAGTCGATGGAGCGTCGTGGCAGGTTTTCAAACCATGTGAGTGGAGCGGGCTCGAGTGCCATTGGGAAGTATCTACACTTGATGGCAGTGTTGCCACCCGCGCACTCGATAGCCGTAGAGTAGATGCGCAACCACGACTCAGGGGAGGTCTTGCCGTCGTACTTCTCGAAGCTGACTGGTTTGAATGGTTGCGGGTAAACCGCAATCCTGATGTCCCTGGAGAACATTGGGTACTCGTCATCTTCTTCCCTGTATCCCTGGGCTTCATCACGCCTCTTGGATTCAAGGATGGAGCGCGAGTTGCGGTTGACACTGTGTGCCGGCCCGTGGGATGATGTAGCAGCGTCGTTGCGATGAGTGCGTCCGCCTCGTTGACGATCATCTTCTGGTCGGTGTGGGGGTGCGCCTTCTGCGCGGTTGGCTTCTCCCAGTCGGCTGGGGTTTGGGGGGCGATTCTTGTCGCGGGGAGGTTGGTGTCCGCTGCTCGCGACTTCTTCGCTTAGAGCTGCTCGGCCGCTGCGCGATGGTGCGGCGGCGATGGCCTTGTCGAGAGTGCAGACCATGTCGTTGATCCGTTCGAGTGCAGCTGCCGTTTCTGGGGTTCTTGGCAGGCTGCGGATGTGATAGGCAATCTCCATGGCGTTAGCCATAGGAGAGTCATAGCGTGCCACTCGCGCGAACTCTTGAGCGAGGTTGCGCCCAGCCATGACGCGATTGCGAGCGTTTAGGCGGCGCTGAGCCCTCTTGTTGTTCCGGATTTCTCTGTCCGTGGCTGCTTGAGTGGATTCGCCAGCAGGTGCGTCTTCATTTGAAGAGATATCTCCTTCTAGCTCAAAAGTATAGCGCGGGTCGTTCTCGACGTCGCCAGCTGCTGCTGCGCCAGCCATGAAGACTTGTCGATTGGGCTCGACAGAGTCGCTGGAGCTTGGTGTGATGAGCTCTGTAGAGCTTTCCTCTTCTGGCAGCAGTGGTGTGTCGTACTGGAACGGCAGGTCGTCAGTAGCTTCAGGCCCAAAGAGTACAAAGATCTGGCGGGACTCGTAGACGTCCCGTGGGATCCTGTCTCTTTGGTACTCTGATCTTCCTTCAGTCGTGGCGTAGATCACGAGGTCGTGTTCGCCATCGCCTTGTAGTGTCTCCTCATCCGAGTCCGAGTGGCATTCGGGGACCGCTTGGCTCAGAGAGTTGGCGTGTCCTGCCATGACTCGGACTGGGACGTCCCGCTTCGAGTCCTTGACGAACTCGAACTGGCTCCGTAACGCCTCACAATATGCGTGGGTCGAATTACGGAGTCCAAACGGGAATTGGGGTGGGAGGGTTGTTTGCTTCTCCGTAGTCGTGATCGACTCAGACTCTTGCCCGCGGATGAGGTCCGCGAGTGTGATCTTGCCGAGTTGTTCGGCCAAATCTTCCACGATGGGCGCTTGCTCCTGCTTCAGCTCCACAGGTGTCTCGTAGTAGCTGTAGAAGCCACCCGAGCCGTCGGCGACGTAGACCCACGAGCCAAAGTGGAACGTTGTGCCCTCCTGAGGCGCTTCAGCTTGAATGTAGGTCACCATTGCGTTCTCCACGGGATCTTCGAGGAAAGCCCCTACCTGGCGCGCCAGATGTCGGTGTTCTACCGTCGATCCTACCGAGGGGTATCCCGAGGTAGTAGAGTTTCAGGTGGGTTTCGCCGAGATCAGGAACGCAAAGGCAAATAGACTCAGGATTTTAGACAGGTTCGGGCCGCTTAGAAGGCGTAATACCCTACGTCCTGTGTGGTGATTGGTATTGATGAGATCGTCTTCTCTGTTGAGAGACTTGGGTTCCTCTTGAGCGGGTCCGTGCCCAGCCTTATATATACGGTGGGCAGGGTTACAAGGTTGGTTTCGAGTAGAATCCTAACCAATTACTACTCGGAGAGTGCTTTTCAAGGCAATCCGAGTAGTTTACAAGTCATACGACTAGTTTCCATATCGAGAAGAGTCCTTGCAGTACTCTACTCGTGTTCTTCACGCCTGGTACGACTCTGTCTGGAGACAATCCATGTGTCCCGGTAGGCCCATGGTCGTACCTCCAACACATAGACTTATGCAACCATGCATCTCTTCTTTCTTCCTCACCTTTCTCATTGTCTGCTTCTTTGTATGAAGGCAAAATATCTCTAGCAGGTGAAGTATTAGCATATCTGTAATTTTTGCCACCATGTCCTTTTGAAAGTTTCTTCACCATATCGTGCTCCTTCATATCTTCATGAATCATAAATACTCCATCTTCGTCTTCACCATGCTCTTGAGGCTCCTCATCTTCATAAAGACTAAGCTCTATCGCTTCATCCTTACTATCTTCTTCATCACATAGAGCATCCCAATCTTCATCACTATCATATCCAAATACCATGAATCCATTAAAAGTATCTAGATATCTCATCTCCATGGATAAGCCACCTTCTACATCTCATTCTTCTTCTTCACACTCTTCAGTAATGTTAGTTGATGGAGTTTCACCTCCCGTCAAATCTTCTATAAAGTAAGCTTCATCATCTTCAAGTGTGGTTGTTGCCTCAGCATCCCATTCTTCTTCTGATGAGTCCGAACCAGGCAAGGATTGGATTATGACAAGCCCGATGCACCGATTACGCAGTTTAGCATCGCACACCAGGTTAGACGACCCTCACGATCCGACTACGACGAGCAAGCCCGAAGCGCCAATGCAATCGCTGAACCGCAACTCTGGTGGCCCCCTTGGGGAAAGGCCCATTCACCCCAAAAGACTAGTCCAATAGGGGAAGGGTGGCTCTCTCTTTTAAGGTGGCTTCCTCCTCCCAAGCTAAGCAAGGTGGGATTATTCAGAGGCTCACACGGTCGCCGCCCGACTACAACTGGGCCACTCGGCCCATCTTGTTGCGTCTTTGCCAGCGGGTAATAGTGGAGGATGTCCTCATCATTCTCCCCTTCTTAACAAGGGCCCAGCTCTGATACCAAATGATGAGTCCGACCCAGGCAAGGATTGGATTATGGCAAGCCCGATGCACCGATTACGCAGTTTAGCATCGCACACCAGGTTAGACGACCCTGACGATCCGACTACGACGAGCAAGCCCAAAGCGCCAATGCAATCGCTGAACCGCAACTCTGGTGGCCCCCTTGGGGAAAGGCCCAATCACCCCAAAAGACTAGTCCAATAGGGGAAGGGTGGCTCTCCCTTTTAAGGTGGCTTCCTCCTCCCAAGCTAAGCAAGGTGGGATTATTCAGAGGCTCACACGGTTGCCGCCCGACTACAACTGGGCCACTCGGCCCATCTTGTTGCGTCTTTGCCAGCGGGTAATAGTGGAGGATGTCCTCATCATCTTCTTCACTAAGCCACCCACTTAGTATGACTTCTTTTGTTATAGCCACGTTTCCTTCCGAGTGCCTCCATGGACTCCGATAGTCCCATGCAAGATGCCCCTTCTTGTCACAATTGAAGCACTCACCTCTTCGTCTCCTCTCGTTCTTGACCAACACATGGTCATCTTTATCCTCAATTTCTTCTTGAGCTCCTCATGAATAGCTGCTCTTCTTTGGGCAACACCTGTCACCTCTTATCCACTCCTTCACCTCTCCTCGGCCTATCGATGGATCCTTCTTTCTTATGAACAGTGCCTCCTCTTCATCCTTTTCCTCCAAAGCAATGTTGCCCATATGCTTGGCTAATGCCTCTTGATTAGCCAATAGATTCTCCAACTCCACCAAGGATGGTTGTACCGACCACTCGCTCACTGTAGCCATAAGCCCACTGTACTTGGGTCTTAGGCCATTGATGCTGAGCCTCCTCATCCGAGCTTCACGAACCTTCTCCTCTGGCTTAAGTTGAGATATCTCACGGCTAATGTTTTTTCCTTAGTAAAATATTGATTAATGCTCAGAGTGCCTTGTCAGATACCTACAAACTCTTTCTCTAGGAGCTAGAGTCGTGCTTCATTCTTCCTTGAGAATAGCTTCGTCAATGTCTCTCAAGCCATATTTGGCGTCTCTGCGTCTCTGATGTGCTCCACCAGGTTCTCTTCAATCATCGTCTTCAACATGCACATAGTCTTGCATGCCTTGATTCGCCACTTCCACAAGGCTTCTGCATTCTCCTTCTATGAAGGAGTAGTCTCAGTGCCTGCCACGACCTCTCATAGGTCTCGTCCCATCAAGTAGGACTCCATGCATGTCTGCCAATAGCTATAGTTGTGGCTATTGAGCCTTGTCATGCCTCATGCGCTCAAGAGATCTGCCATGTCAACTGATGTCCAGCGTCACCTACGCTTGGTCCCGGACCAGTGTTCCTTTACAATCCCGAACTACAATCTCCGGCAGAGTCTCCCCTTGGCGCCTCTTGGTGCCACACCGAGCAATGTAAGCGCCCTATGCCTACCGACCACTTCATCGACTACTATGAGTGCCCTGCACTCACCTTGGACTCCTCTTGATCACGGTCCCTGATCAACCCGCTCTGATACCAATTGTTGATAAATCGGTGCCTCTAAACTTGACACTGACTCCTTTTGTGGACCCTTACTGTGACGACCCAGATTTTCAAAATTGAGAATCCGAATCTCTGCACCCTTGTGATAGTCCCTGGATCAGTAGCTATCACGTACAGAACTCATCTCAGCATAATATCATATCCATACAACGAATTTAGATTACATAGAAAAGATTTACATCCATACCATTATGGAAATACGAATAAAGTACAAGCCCGTCGGGCTAAGAGACAAGCGGAAATCCTGCGTAGCGGTAGTTAGGCTTCAAGTCTTCTTCTTCGATCAACACCACAGGCAACTCGAGCGAAGCACACAACCCTTTTTCCATGCGTCCAAACCTGCATGCTCACAAACTATCCCCAAGGAGCGGGATAGGTTCACGTCACCATCTGTATGCAAGCTTTAAGTGGCCTAACATCTAAAGGTATAAAAGTAATTCAAGGAATGGTTGGGGTTTCCTATGCAATAGCAGCAATAATAATCAAGGTATCATCTTCACAAACCATCCCAAATCCCACCTCACATCACATCACCTTCTCCACACTCGTCTAAGTCGATGCGAGAGCTCCCTCCCCTCGCACCTCACCAACTACGGTCGGATCCTGAAAGAAAAGGGAGCAGACTCTCCTTCTCCCCGTCCGTAGCTGCGAACCTTAATCACTCTGTCACTGGCTAAAATCAGGGGGAGGTAGAAGATCCCAAAATATGAGAGGTAACAGGGAAAGTGGGCAATGTCCATACCGAGGACGCGGCTATACGTATAGATTCTAGACTCTGCAGAGCTTGTACAACTGGACCCACTCGGGCTGCGAGATGGCCGTCGCCAACTCGAGACGCAACCCACAGCACAGACCCTAACCGCAACGATGCCCGCCTGCCCTTCCTATCTCGATCCATCGGCTCGCAATCCAATGCTTCGGAAGCGGTGTTGAACTCTCCCTCGGGGGCCAGTCGGGGCTATAGTCCTTCGGGGAAACGGTCTCTCCCGTTCCCGTACACCATCCACCTGATCTTCTCGCAGTGCAGGCATCGCGCTAGATAGGAAGGCTGGAACCCGTTCATATGGGTAAGCGGTAAGTACGTGGGGCCCAAATAAAGTTACCCCACTCGGTTTCAGACCGGGGCGAGCGTCATCATCCAAAAGGCGTATCCCCCGCAGAAGAACGCAGTCGCAATACCCACTATAGGTACTGCCACCAACTCCTGTGCTCCTATCCATCCATGTGCCCGCCATAAGCACGGTGTGGGACCCCCTCGAGAGCAGGGGTCTCCCGGCACCTCGATCAAAGATCGAGTTGTTATAAAATGCTCGCCCCCGCCAAGTTTCCCAAAAACACCTTCTCCTGCCGGTTTTATCCCCACACACGCCAAGAATCCTAATCCACAATATCCCATACACATGGAAGCAGCAGCATAACAATCATATATAGTGTAGTAGGCAATCAAGGAATAAGGACATATAAACAGGCTATGCATGGCTTAATCATCATCATCATGTAATAAGCAAAGCGCTAGCATTCTAATCAGCAATGCCTAATAGGTCAAAGAGTCAGGATGGGCGTGAACCTGGAGCATGGTCCTTTGTCTCTTCACTTCAGCGTAGTCGACGTCGTCGAAGTAGTCGAAGTAGTCCGGGTCCTCCGGGGATCCTATTATACGGATACATAAATAAATAACGACCACTACCAGCAATGAACTCCAAATAAGAACCAAAGAGCCAAATAACAACAAACTCTATTCTATCGTGTTCGTCGTGATTTTAGAAAAATATAGAAACTGGTTTCATATTTTTCTGAGCTACGGTTGATTTATTGTGATTTTCCGAAGTTTAAATCCATTTTCGAGATTTATAAATCATTCCGGAAAAAGGAATAAAAGTTAGGTCACAAGTTAGCAGCTCGGAGGTGTCAGTCATCGGCTCGGGGTTAAACCGCGAGTCGAGCAGGCGGAGGCACAGGTCTGGGTTGATGACATCATCACGGGCTCTGGTGATGTCATCATTGACTTGGTCAAAGTTGACTAAGTCAACGGTCAGGGGTTACGACTTAGGTCAACGGGTTAAACTAGGGTCAACGGGGCAAGACTGACGGGTTAACGGCTATCGGGTACCACATGTCAACATGCGGGCCCCATCGGTCAGGTGGGTCCGGCTATCATTCAGTGGGTCCCACAAGTGGTGCCACTGTCTGATGGGTCACTAACGAGCTAGCCACGTGGCGGTCGTGTGACGAATACACGGACGCCACTTGGCTAGGTCTGGAACGACGGGCTCGATTTTAGGAACCTAACGCAACTGGTTTTACGTCGATCGGAGCTAAGACGGAAAAGATATGGATTTTCCAATGTTTAACCCTTTATAGATATTAAGAAAAAGAATTTATTAAAGAATAAACTCTTTTCTTAAAACTGCAGGGGGTTCCTTGCAAGATTGTCAAGGTGGAAGGGCCTGGTTGTGAATATGGAAAAGGTTAGGGGCATTGCTGCAAAAGAACCGGAGGTTTAAAAGGTAAAAGGGCGGCCAGGGACCTTTCTGTAAAAAGACAGATGTGGAAGGACCTATTTGTAAAAGTCCAGGGACCTGTTTGTAATTTCAGAAAAGTTCAGGGGCCTAACTGCAAAAGTGCTGTGGGGCCGGCCTGTGCTGACGTCATCATGGGCCCGGATGACGTCAGCGCTGACCGGTCAACGTTGACCAGGTCAACAGTCAAACCAGTGGGTCCCAGCAGTCAGGCCGAAGGGCTTTTCTGCGATTAAGAGAAAACCTAAGGGTGTATCTGCAAAAGCACAGGGGCTAAAGTGCAAATAAACCAGCCAGGGGGTTTTCCATAAAAGGACCAAAGGTGGAAGGGTCGATCTGCGAATAAAAGAAAGTCCAGGGGGTTTTCTGTAAAAGGGCAGGGCCTGTTTGAAAAACGGCCGGCGGCCGACTGACGTCATCGCTGACGTCAGCGGGCACAAAGGATCCCGCTGCGGCAGCGCGCGGTGTGGCCAGCCGTGCGGCCTAAGCAGGGGCGCGACGCGTGGGTCGCACGGGCTCGTGGGCTCGGCCCACCATGGACCATGCCAGCGGTCCACCATGGTCCGGATCCACGGGATCCATTTGTGGCCGGCTAAGGGAAAGGGGAAGGACGGTTGGGATCCTCTGCGGTCACGCCTGCGTGGCCAAGGCTGGTTCTTTCCCCTCCCCTCCGCCGCGGGGACGGGCGAAGCTCGCCGGAGATGGCTCGTCCGGCGGCGTTGGGGCTCGGTTCGCCCCCAAACTCGCCGCCTGGGCCTTAAACATCGCGACGGTCTTGATGGGCATGGAGAAGCACGGCGAAGCTCACCGGGGCGACGAGACGGCGGAGGCTCTGCCTCGGCGGCGCCGACGAGCTCGCGGAACGGCTCAGCGCGCGCGTTTCCTCAACTTGTTCTTGCCTAGGGGGCTCGCGCGGGGTGTATTGGTCGTTATGGTGGCCAAAAGAGGGAGCTTTACCCACTAGCAATGGCCCGAGTGGCATGCCACAGCGGTGACAACCGGCGAGCGGCGGCAGGACATCCAGAATCTCAGAGGGCTCGGTCTTGGCCTGAGTGTGAGCACGGACGGGTCCAAGGGAGGCTAAAGTTGTGGCCTTTAGGCCTCGCCGGGTGCAGCGTGCGTGGACCATGGCGAAGGCCGTGACCGCGGCGAGTTCACGCACAGCGGCGGCACGAGCGCGCTCTGAGCGCTTGGCATCGCGGCGAAGGCACGCGCACGGCGCTCAGCGGCGGCTCTTTCCCATGGACAAGGCACAGCTCGAAGGCCGGCAACACAGAGCGGAGAGAGGGAGGACAAGGCCAAGGTGAGGCTTGGGATGATGGCTCACCAGGGGCGCGATGGAGACGCGGCGGTGCAGTGGAGACGGTGGTGCGGTGGCGAGAACGCGTCGGAGCAGAGGGGGAAGTAGTGCAGCGAGGCTCGTGGTTCCCCTCCTCGCGGCGATGGTGGCGTTCCCCGGTACGGCTCCGGCTTCTTGATCTTGCGGTGCGCGGCGGCGGCGATTCCTCCTCCCGGTCTTGATGGCGACGTCGGCTTCTTGCTCCGGGAAGTCGCGGCGGTGGCGCTCCAACGGCGGCGTCGTGGTCTTGGCGTCACAGGCGGCATCGGTGTCGTGGCGGCTCCAGCTTGAGGGCGAAGAGGAAGCAGGGCCGAGGCGGCGCGACGGCGTGGTGCGCGGCTCCCGTCCAGCTCCTTCCTCCCGCCGGGCTACTCCTCCTTCTCTTCCCCACTGGTTCCCCCTCCCGTGGCGACTTGGTGAGGGAATTGGGGTTTCTTCCCCTTGGTTCGGCGGGGCGGCGGCGGAATTGGGGAGGAGCAGGGATGTGGCCGCTATTTAAGGAGAGGGGCTAGGGTTTGCGGCCGAGGTGGAGGTCGAGGTGGCACGCGTGACGCGAAAGGTAGCGGGGCGGAGCGAGGTGGCGCGGCCGCGCGGAGAGGCGAGCGGCGGCCGAGCTGGAAAGGGGGCGTCGGGGCGCCGAGCTGGAAAGCAGAGGAAGGGAAGATGAGCAGGAAAGGGGTGACGCCGACAGGTGGGCCCCGGTTGACGGTGAGACAGAGGGAGGGGGTTGGTAGATGGTGCTGGGCCGGAGGTGCTGGGCCGAGGGAAAGAGGTTTGGGCCGAGCGAACTCTAACGGGCCGAAGGGAAAGGTTGGGCCGACTGGTTGGGTTAGGAGGATAGGTCGGGTTAGGAGTTGAAGGGGCATGGTTAGACTTGGCTTGGGGTTGGCCGGCCCAAGTTAGTTGTTAGGGGTTAGGCTTTAGTTTATATTTGAAAGAAGATTTCAAATATAAACTACACTCAACAATTTCAAATAAATTTGATTGGAGTTCAGCAATTCCGGATAAAATCCAAATCACGCATGCAAGATCATGAAAAATATTTTATGCACAATTTAATTACTAGGAATTTAGAGAGAGCATTTAGCTTAATGTTGTAAATTAATTCATGGCTCACAACAATTCAATCAAAAATTTTTGAAATCCGGATTTTTCATACAAGTAACAGACTGCAAATTTGCGGGATGTTACACTTACCCACACTACTCTCTATGTGAGAACCTTCACTTTGACTCCAATATGGGAGACCAACACTCTATAAGGCAACTCAACTCTTTATTTACATCTCAACTTGATACAATATGAGGGGACTCTCTTTACGTGGCTACCCTACCATGACACCTCTTCTGCCATGGTATAACTCTACTTAGCATAGCTTAGCTTGCCATGGCTTAATGGGGGTGGAGGGCACCCCTATTTATAGGACACCATGGCTCATGTGGTGGTGCCATGTGTCGACCTTCCACACTCTTCCATACAGATATCCTCGCTCTAAAAATTTCTTTCAGCCTTATCTGCTCTCTTGATATTTCTACCATATACAAAATATCTAGTTTCTGCAGTCTTCCACACTTGCCATGAAGCATGACAACTATGGTTCAAACATGCTCTCCAATCTTCTAGAAGCTTCCTACTTTTCCATGATCTTTATCCTCATGCGGGACAGAGTCAATTCATTCCACGCCCTTCTAGAATATTCTAAGTATGGATTGTATATTCTCAAGACAGTACATGTGGATGTCGTACAGCGCCAGGCGCGCGTAGAGGTGGAGCCTGTCGTTGAACTGGTAGACCCGGAGGAGCGCGGCCATGGCGGCGACCTTCATTCGCCGTGCAAGAAGAGAGGAACGCGAGCGCACTCCGCCGCCGCCGTCGCCGGTTGTTTGAAGCTACCGCCGTGTCGCCAGGTCCGGTGGTCCTAAGCTTGACGGGGAGCACAGCGGTTGAAGAGGAACGGAGCGCGACCTTGAAGACGTGAGCCACGCGAGGAAGAAGGCAGCCACGGCCCGGGTGATGGCCGAGGAGGAGAAGACCAGGGGGCGCCGTGGCTAGGAGTGCGAGCATCGGGAGCAGCGCGGTGAGGCGAGGGAGGCCCGGGCGGAGGCCGAAGACACGGCGCTCGTACAGTGCGGCGGCTGACACGGCAAGGGCACCATGGGGATGCTGTCCCGCAGGAGCTCCATGGCTGTGGCTAGCCGCCGAGCCCGGCCGTCGTGTCAGAGTTGAGCAAGCAGCCGTAGAATTTAACGACGGAAAGCCTGCCAAGGACGACATCTTTTGGTGTACTCCCTCCGTCCCATGAAACATGTAATTCTAGGAGTTCTCACGCAAAACAATGTAGAGGTGAAAAGATGCATGTGCCCCTCTTGTCCTCTTCCAATGTTGCTAGATTTGGTGGGTCCCGTTCGTGAGTTGGTGGGTCCCGCTTTGTGAGTTGGTGGGTCCCGCTTGTGAGTTGGTGGGTCCCGCTTTGTGAGTTGGTGGGTCCCGCTTTGTGAGTTGGTGGGCCCCGCTTTGTGAGATGGTAGGTCCCGCTTATGTGTTAGAGTTGCATGTTTTATGGGACAAATTTCAAACCCTAGAATTGCATGTTTTATGGGACGGAGGGGGTATTTTCTAGTTCAGCCTATATGTTATTACCGGCGCGACTGTCACATTGTACATATTTTTTTTCTAATTCAATGAAGTCAGATACATCAATTTTTGTGATGGAAATTAACAGCTAGAGCAACAGCCGCTTTATCCCTGACTCGCTCAACCACAGCTCATTCGAGTCTTCCTCACACGATGGTGTTGCATCCACTCACTTTTCCACTTTTGCCATCATTCTGCCTGCGCCATCACCAAGGTCTCCCTCCTATTAATTCTCCTCCTCCTATCCTATGCCATGAGGCGACATTGAGCCGGAACAGTGCCTTTTTGGCGCACGTGCCACTTAGTAATTAAAAAAAAACAAAGAAATTTAGTGGCATGTATGGTGGACAGTGGAGATCTAGCTGTTAGAGAGGGTTGGCAGCGTGGCTGTGAGAAAGGATTAACGGAGTGGGGAGTATAGCTCCAACAAGCAATAACTTTTATGAGCTCTAGCTTGACAGAGATGAAGAAGATGGCAATTTGAAGGTCAGGAGGTTTAACTGAAAACACAAAAGATAAATTGGCCGATGCACATTTGTTCTATACAACATCGGCATCTCTACTTCAATCTATTGTGATGTGCCCAACGATAAGCCCAGTAGTCTTAACTTAATGACTTCGTTTTTTTCTACTTTCATAGGAGATCAATTGTGGATATAATAGGCGCCATGCATAAACTTTCTTTGATATTGAATAGACTGATGGCTAGAGCTATCAACGCAAACAACTCACCAGCAGGAGCCCTCGATTGCCAAAAGGTACAAAAATTATTTTTTCTCATTTTTTTTATTTCTCTATTTTCTTTTCTAAATCCTAGTACAAATACTTGATTGTATGAAAATTTGAATTTCTTTATGCACTTCAACTATTTTAAATACTTGATTTATTAAAACTTTAATCTAATTCAACAATTTTGTATGGTGTGTTGGACCTTTCAGATCTAATTTGTTAAAAGTACACTCAAAAGTTTTTAGAAAGGACAATTTAACATATATGAAACCTAATTTGATAAAAACGAAAAAAAATGTTCAACATCTTGTTTTTGAATTGTAAAGACAAGAGAAATTCAGAAATATTGAAATGGTGCATTGAAATGTGTAGTGTTTTTTTAATAAAAACAATAACAGTATGTTAGATATTTCATATTGGATCATCTTATTACTAATTTTAATGAGGTTTCCAGAAGTTGGGTGCTCTTGTCTTTACTCATTTCTATAAACCCGAATAACTCGATCTGAATTTTTGGGTTACATGAATGCCCACCTTGTAAATCTGTCATGGAAGACTCCTCGCAAAAAAAAAAAAAACTGTCATGGAACATGAAGACATAGGTTTCTTTAAATAATTTCTTAATTTTTTTACAATTAATAATTTCTTAATTTATAACACACGCAAAAAAAGACAGGAGCCTGACGTCCGCAGCCCATGTCACAAGGGCCCCAACATGGCGCTCGATGATTCGCCAGCCGGCCCCGTTGACTGGTCACTCCGCTCTGCCCCACCCGCAGACAGACACTGGGCCCGAGGCCAGATCCCATCGGCCGAGCGGACGGACCCAATCTCTTCCCCACCCCGAAGCCGTTCGAAAAATTTCAAATCCTCTCCCCGTCTCCTCCCACTCCCCAACGTCTCTCTCCCCATCCCCACTCTCTCCGGCCACGGCCTCCGCAGCAAGCCCGCCCAGGCCCAGCCATGCGGTCCCTCTTCTCGCGGCACGCGCGGCACCCCACCACGCCGCCGCCGCCCTCCTTCTCCGGCGGCGGAGGAGAGACCCCGCCGCGGCGCCGCCCCCCGAAGGAGAACGTCGACCCTTCATCCTACTCCTCCCCGGCACACCACCACGGGCCCGACCACGGCGCCTCCCCGTTCCGCTCCCCGTCCTCCGCCGCCAAGCCGCTTTCCGCCCGCAACCGCCTGCTGCCCCCGCGCCCGCCGTCCTCCAACCCGCTCAAGAGGAAGCTCGACGTCTCCTCGGCCGCGGCCGCGGCGGGCCCCACGCACGACGCCGCCGCCGTGCCCGCGCCCGACTCCGGCGTTCAGGTACGGCTAGGGTTTCGATTTCAGCGATCCGGTGTTGGGGGCGATAGATCTGGCTTGACGGGTGCTGGCTCCGCCGGTTTTTTGCTGTTTCGGACGCAGGTGGTGGTGAGGATACGGCCGCCGTGCCGGGTCGACGAAGAGGAGGCCGGCGAGGATGGGCGGGGGCCGCAGGTCTGCGTCCGCAAGACGGCGGTCAACTCGGTCGCGATCCAGGGGCAGGACTTCACGTTCGATGCCGTCGCCGATGCGATCTCCACGCAGGTGAGTCTGGGTGAAATTTTCGGGTATTTGTTCGGGGGTCATTTCTCTGAGCTTGGGGATTCTGTAGACACGATTGAGCTTAGCTCAATTTTCGGGTTATTTCAAATTTTCAATGAGGAATGTGGAGATATTAATTGGTGTGGTAGCTGGTAAATGATTTGATATCCGGTGTTTATGTCTGAGAATATGATTTGAGAGAACTGGTGCTGGAATGGTGTTATTAGTACTGTTGGTACATTTCTGAGGCGATGTTTGCATTTGTGGATCAATGTAACCAGGGAATTTTCTGCATTGGTGCTTATAGCATGGTCATGGTCATGGTGTGGTTATAGCTAATGTTAGCTGTCACTGCAGTGAATGCTTTCATCTTACAGCCTTAGGTCAAAACTGCTGTTTGATTCCTTATTAAGTTTATTAAATATCTCTGTATGTTTAATCGATTCACTGCATAGGTCTTCTAATTAAATGTTTCTGTACAATCACTGTTTGGTGTTGTGATGATTTAGGTCTACATGTGTTTAATATGTGTATTCTTTTATAGGAGGATATATTTAACCTTGTTGGGCTGCCACTTGTTGAAAATTGCTTATCGGGTTTCAACAGCTCGATATTTGCCTATGGACAGGTGATTTTCATCTTCAACTGAGCATTTAAATCACGTTATGTCTGGGGCCTCGAAATAAATTGACTGATGCTACCTGATTCTTATTTTTTCACTTTAAAAGACTGGCAGTGGGAAAACTTACACTATGTGGGGACCTCTGTCTGCGCTGTCAGAAGATTCAGTGAGCAGTGAGAGGGGGCTGACACCCCGCGTATTTGAACAGCTGTTCTCCCGCATTAATGAAGTAATGTGATACATTTTCTAAACTGTCTTTTCCCTCAAGGGTTTCTCTGAGTTGAAGCTGAAACTTGCTGTCCCATTTGCAGGAACAAGTTAAACATTCGGATAAAGAGCTAAATTACAATTGCATCTGCTCGTTTCTCGAGGCAATTTCTGTTCTTAGTACCTGCAACATATTTTATCCATTCTTTGTTTGGCTCAGGGAATGTGATCCAGTTTTATTGTAATGCACAGATCTACAATGAGCAGATAACTGATTTGCTAGATCCCTCACAGAAGAATCTTCAGGTAAAAAAACAAATGGCACAACATAGTAGCATAACACCAAACCCTTTACTCATTTTTGCTAATATATAACCTACTCCTTTGCAGATTAGAGAGGATGTCAGAACTTCCTGTGTTTATGTTGAATCATTGACAAAGCAGTATGTTTTCACTATGAAGGATGTAACTCAGTTGTTAGTGAAGGTGTGTACCTCAATATCGACATCTTAAATATCTACTAATATATGTCCCATCTCCATCTATTTGCTGTGATGCACTGAACCTGATATCTGATAGTGGCGTTTAGTACACATACCATTCTCTGGTACATACTGATTTGTCATTTTAAATTGTAGATACTGAGCACGATCATTCTGTATATTATGTTAAAAGGATAAAAATTTGCCAGAGTTCTGTCTGTCAATGGACATAATTTTACCATCATGGAAGATTTTATGGCACCACTAAGACCTCTTGATCTACACAAACCGCATAACACTTGGTTCTGCAAAAATTGGTCACATCACAGAGTGGTGCTTAAATAAAGATTGATATATTTCTTTAACTCTACATCTCTGCAAATAGAGACTATCTTTTTCTTAATTTGTATTTGACAGATTTATTACAATTAATGCAGGGCCTGGCAAATCGGAGGACAGGAGCAACGAGTGCAAATGCTGATAGCTCACGCTCGCATTGTGTTTTTACATGTGTCATTAAGTCCGAATCTAAGGTATCTAGTCTGAATCTAATATATTTATTAGTCATGCTAACCCCTACATGGAACTTATGAGGACGCATGTTAATTAGCATTGTAATGAGTGTATTTATTTTACTTGTAGTAAGTGTTCTTGACATTTTGATAATGATGCTCTGCCTTTTTGACTTTATTCGAGCTGATTGTTCTTTTGAGGTTAGGTCATTGCTTCACTTGAGATCTATTTCTAGTTTGTATTATTCTTATCAAAATCCAATAAGAATTCCTAGAAATTCCCTTCCTTGTGTGGGAGCTTTCGAACTCGGTATGCCTTTATTATTCTTATAAAAACATATGCCAACCAGATACCCTTGTATGGATTGTGAATGGATTTTTTTTGTTTGATTATGTATATCAAGCATAAGCTCTGTTGCTGTAGTTAATTTATCGGATCTCATTTTTTTGTTTCATATATGGAGTGATATAATGTTCTTTAAAATGTTTTCTGAAACGTGTGCTAATGGAATTACTGTGCTGAATCCTTGCGATCTCTTTGGCTCCTATGTAAGGGAGAATCATCACAATTTCATGAAAGACAATATTTTATCTTATTGCCAGTTTTTTGTTGCTGCTGTCTGAACATGCAATACGCAGCTTTAGAAACTTGTAGGTGTTCATATACTGATAGAAAGAAGGTTTATGTTAAAGAAACTCTTGCTTTCTTTGCTTATATGAATACATTGAAAATGTTTCTATTGTTCAAGTCACTAATTGCTGTCTAAGATCATTGTTGGATTCATTTTAGATGCATCTATCAGTTATTTACTTGTTTGTTATTGTTCTATAGAATCCAGAGGATGGCTCAAGCAGCACAAGATCAAGCAGGATAAACTTGGTAGATCTTGCTGGATCGGAGCGGCAAAAATTAACACACGCAGCTGGTGACCGATTAAAAGAAGCTGGAAATATAAATCGTTCACTTTCACAGCTTGGGTAATGTTCTGGTTGTACTTTAATCAAACGAAAATGTTTAACGGTTTAAGAAACATTTTTGCTATTTTCTCCAGACATCGGCTAATATCTGAACTCAGTTTAAAGTCTAATTAAATAACAATGCATATGGTTTTACTACGCCGCATTATGTTCTGAAAGTAGAGCTGCATAGCACTTTTCAACTTAGTTAATGACTGCATCCATTGACAAACATGAGCGACTATCATGCCTATCAGTTCTGTTCTGCATATAACTGTTGCCAAATTTGATATTAGAGGAATGATCTCTGGATTTCAGTATTTTCATGATGGGTGTCAAGGTTTGAGATTTTTGTAAACGAAACTTTTTGTCGCTAGTTCTGTTTCCTGCAATTCTGTTGTCATCCTCAATATTGTTTATTGGATAAAACCTGCTGCCCAAGCTCATATAGTTCTGCTTGCTAACCTATTGATAAAAGTTTTGGGACAACAAAAAGCAAAATATTATGTTGAAATCAAGTGAAGGCTATTTTTGAGAACACAATTATATCTATGTAGTTGGTCTGATTGACATACCTAACCTAGGTGCTTAAGGAAAACAAGGTGGTGGTCTTTTGGGGGGAAAAAGGTTGACTCGGGGTTGGGATGACATCTATAATTGTTTTGTTCCCTGTTTACATGCTGTAACTTTACAGCAATTGTATATGGTAGTGAAATGAAGGTATCAAGTTTCTGATACAACTATGCGTTTTGTTCACTGCAGAAACTTGATCAATATACTAGCAGAAATATCACAGTCTGGAAAACAAAGGCACCATGTTCCATATCGTGATTCCAAGCTCACATTTCTCTTACAAGAATCCCTTGGAGGGAATGCAAAACTTGCGATGATTTGTGCTGTTTCGCCATCCCAAAGGTATTTTGCGAGCTGAACAGCAATTCGTTTAATTCTCTAGCCAGTTATTGTTAATTACTTGGTTCCTCACTGCATGTTCTTTGTTCTTGTATAGCTGTAAGAGCGAGACATTAAGCACACTTAGATTTGCTCAACGCGCAAAAGCTATCAAAAACAATGCTGTAGTTAATGAAGAAAAGGTTGAGGATGTTAATGCACTGCGTGAGCAAATCAGGCAGTTGAAGGTATGATTGTGTATCATCTGACAACCAAGTTTTTTCTACAGTGTTTTGCTATGTTGATTCAAGTTTCGTCAATATTTTCTTATTTTCTATGTCCTACAATGCAGGACGAACTTCACCGGGTGAAGTCTAATGGAGGCTTAGAAGGAAACAATGGCAGCTCCGCTACTGGATGGAACCCTAGGCGCAGTTTGCATCTTCTGAAAATGAGCTTGGGTCGTCCTACAACATTCCAACCTATCAAAGAAGATAGTGATGAAGAAATGGAAATTGATGAGAATGATGTTGAGAAGCCCAACTGTCATGATAATATGGCAATATCGCCTATTAAAGGTAAAGAGTCTAAAGGTCTACAAGCTTCAATGGATATAAGTGCTGGCACATCACATGTTGAAGCTCTTGATGGGGATAAGAATTTGATATCAACAAAGAGATCCTGCTGCGATGCTAATATATTTAGCGGCGGTGCTGATGTTGGAGATGGCAAGTGCAAGTTAAACCTTGCTGCTAGTATACAGAAGGGACTTCAAGTCATTGAAAGTCACCAAAACAATAGTGCGTGGAGGAGAGCATCAGTTGTGTTAAATGCTAGAATCACGGATATTCAGCCTTGCAAGGTTGATGTTGCAATCCAGACCGATCCTGAAGAATCTGAAGCCAGAGATAACCCTCTAGCTCTGATTCCTAGTTGTCTACTTGAAGCTTCTGCAAATGAGAGTAGGGATCCAAGTGCTTGTAGGGATCTACAATTAGTGGCAGTTGATGGGGCAGTACCATCTGATGGGCAAAAGCAGCAACACTTTCTGAAAGTAAGTTAGAGCAAAAGAGTTTGATGCATATTTTACAGCAGTTAAGTTGGGGGTGTAAAGTGCTCATGCACATCTATTGTTTGTATAGGAGGTGGAGAAGGTCTTGGCTGGAGCAATCAGGCGAGAGATGGCGCGTGATGATCAGTGTGCAAAGCAAGCTGCAGAAATTCAACAACTCAATCGTCTGGTAGGTAGTTTCTCTTTCTATACATACAACAAGAGAATATATGTTCCTCTGTGTTACTCATTCTTGTTTTGCAGGTGCAACAATATAAGCATGAACGCGAATGTAATGCTGTAATTGCACAAACACTGGAAGGAAAAATTGCTAGGCTCGAGAGTCTCATGGATGGTACTCTACCAACTGAAGAATTTATGAATGAAGAATATTTGTCGCTTTTGAATGAGCATAAGGTAGCGTGCCTTTTACATTGCCACTGTACTTATTTTACTACATTTTCTTGTTGAAGCCTGCATTTACTTATCAACTATTCTGTTACACTATCAAATGCAGATCCTCAAAAAGAAATATGAAAACCATCCTGACGTTTTGCGTGCTGAAATTGAGGTAAAGAGACTCCAGGAGGAACTGGACATGTTCAGGAACTCTGGGGAAGAGAAAGAAATTCTACAGGAAGAGATACAGGATCTGAAAAATCAGTTGCATTATATGCTTTCGTCATCGTCATCAATTCGTAGACTCTGGCCTCCACTGCCATTGTCTCAGGGAGCTAATTCTGGACGTGGCCCAGAGGACAAGGATGGAGATACCAATGTTGGGGACACTCCTGATTGGACAGAAGCTGAGAGCAAATGGATTGCACTAACAGAAGAGCTCAGGGTTGAACTTGAAGCAGCTAAGTCCCTTGTTGGAAAGTTGCAGTCAGAATTGGAATCCGAGAAGAAATGCTCAGAAGAACTGAAGGAGGCAGTACAAACAGCTATTCAGGGAGCTGCGAGGCACCTGGAGCAGTATGCTGATCTCCAAGAGAACCATTTCCGTTTGCTTGCACTGCATAGGAGGATGCGTGAGGGTGTTGAGGATGTGAAGATGAGAGCAGAAAAGGCTGGTATCAAAGGTGCAGAATTGCGGTTCATCAACTCCCTGGCAGCTGAAATGTCAGTTCTAAAAGCACAAAATGAAGGCCTTCAAGGCCAGCTGAGGGATACTGCTGAAGCTGTTCAAGCAGCTGGTGAATTACTTGTACGATTGAAGGACGCAGAGGAAGCTGAAGCACTTGCCAAGGTATGGCTCCGTGATATTTACCGAGGCCTTACATTTACGCAGATAAAAGAGTTGAGAATACAACAGGATTTCTGAACTTTCGAATGAAAGTGTGAAATTGTGTATGCTCATATTGTGGTTCACAGTATTTTGTCAAGCTATCACATCAACTGTCAGTAACTTGATCTTAGATTTTTTCAATTTCAGCAAAAAGTAATACAAAGTTTTGTCCTCATATGTTGCAGAAGCGGAGGCTTGTTGCAGAGGAGGAGACGGAGAAGGCGTATCAGGAGATTGAGAGGTTGAAAAAGAACTATGACCAGGAAATCCTTGCTCTAAACCAGCGTCTCGCTGAGTTTTCCTCTCAGTCTCAGTGCAAGGCCGGTGCTGTGCAGCCGGAAGAACCCAGTGATCAGGAGCCTCCTAGGTATGACACGGCTGGTAGCCCCAGCGGCAGCCAGCAATGGAAGGAGGAGTTGGACACCTTGCAACAAGGCGGATCATTTGAGGTATCCAAGAGCACGGACCTCAACTCGTGGTTCTACGGATACGACAAGTGTAACATCTGACGATGCACTGTTTAATTCGCTCGGTCCTATTTTGTACCATTGAAATGAGTGGTGGTATAAATGTTGTAACACCTGGTAAGCAGAGAGGAGGGGAAATGGAAGGATACCCCTGGAGATGCTGGTGGCTCCTCACCGTCTTGTGAGGTGCACGCAGATTCATTCTTTTGGATCCTCGACCAAGCTGTATCCTGTCTTGTAAATCTAGTTGGACAATTTTTACATTAAAAGTGGCAACACCGATATTGTATTACTGTATCCTTGCAAATAAACCTGAGCTTGTTGGTCAGGAGTCAAGGTGTGGTTGGTCACGGTTCAGTGTCTCGCCAGGATGTCATGTACCATGGAGATTGCTACTATTCTCTTGCAACTACACGTCAGAAACTCTTAGGGCAGCCACAGTGTGGGGCACCTCCTCTTTTACTAAAGTCTGACACGTCCTGTTATTCCTGCTTCTCATATTTCGCTCCAGCGTACAAGAAACGGGTGAACATGTTAAAGTGGACCCCGCAACTGTAAAATATCTGCTCTTCCTTTCCTTGCCCGTCCGTTTCTTCCCGCGGAGATTGCGATGCGCGTTCTTCCTCCCCTTTCGATCTATTCACCAATCTTCTCTCTCGCCATCTCCACCCGTCCATGATAATAGGCAAATGCTTCTCCTCCCTAGCAGAAGGGATCCTAGGCGATTGGGGCGAGCAGAAGGAGTCGCGGGCGATTGGGATGCTCTGTTCGAGCAGATCGGGAGGGAACCCGATCCACAAGGAGGGCGGAGCGGCAAGTCGTCGCCGCGGCCGTGATGTGTTTCCTGTCCGTTGCCGGCAGCGTCGTGGGATGTGTTCGCGCACAGCCGCAAGGGATCCAGTTTCTTGGCACCTGCGCCTCTGGATCCAAGCCTCAGGTTAGCCCCTCTCACCTGCGCCCGTGCGGCTGTCCTGTAGCATGAATGGATTCTTCGAGCTCTTTGCAGCGCGAGGACCTGGATTTCCGACAGGAGGTATTGAATCCTGTATGCAATTTGCCTAGCATATTCTCATTATTTATTTTCATTTCTGAAGGGCCCATAGGGCAAGCAGGAAGAAGGAAGCCGAAAGGATTGAAAGGGTTGAAATTTGGAGGAAACCGGGGCTGGAATTGTTGGCTGAACTAAGATGGAAAGTTGGTGGTAAACTGTGATGGTGGGTGCCTCGGGGTGGATCGACTGCTTGTATTTGGCTGCTGTGAAGATGAGGAGTTTCAAAGATTGAAGCCATGCGTATAATCCATGGTAGTTTTTGCCGTGTTGTGTTTGAGACGGTAGGGTGAAATGTAAAGGCCGACTGCTATTTGTAGAAGCAGAAGCAGTCGTGTGCAACGGCTACTTCAACCAACGGTCATGTATTAAATGAGCTTCACTGTACATTCTTCTATAGAATAACAATATTTTACTCTTGGCACAGGGTGCAAAATCCAGCACCTCTTCCAAGCTTTTTGCCCTGACAACTCTTCACTCCAATGTTTAGTCAGGGTGCTAGCGCAGAAAGATTCCCTTGGCACCCAACACTGGAGCTGCCCTTAAACCCCTTCTCGTTTTCTGGTGCAGCGATGCAACTGTTCGCTGGTCCTTGTAGCATGTGGTGAACTAGTCTGATGAACCTTCCTGCCAGCTGGAATGTTTTCTAAAGCTTAATGGTCTGTGGTTTGTCACGCTTTTTGACAAATTACGCTGTGTTCCTGATGAACTCTTTCTACTGTTTTTTTTTTTTGAAACAGAACTCCAGGTTGACTGTTGGTTCATTGGTTGCCTAGTCGGCAAAAGTTCCTGCTATTTTTCTTATAGTATTATTATTAGTTGGCATAGCACAGGGGGGTTATCAGGTATCGCAGCAACAGCAAATCAGCCTTGCCCGCTGGTTGGATCTGCTTGGCTTTTCGGGAACAAGAGGTCCCTTTTGAAGCCTCTCTGTACTAGAAATTAGAACTGCTTCCACGACCTTGTCATTTCTCACCTCAAACCTGCGAGGCTGTGTGATCTCACCTCAAACCTGCCAGCCAAATAATTGGCCAATTGGGGTTGGATCGACCGCTGCTGGTTGAGCCATGCCTATCACGCCGGAATCGTGTCGCGGCCGCTCGGCCCCGGCAGTGGTGCAGTGCAGTGGTTAGCCCTCTGGCTATGCAGCTACAGGCTACATCCAAACAGTTAAGGCTAGCTCCTAGTTTTTTTTTTTTTTTTTTTTTTAGAATTAAGGCTAGCTCCTAGCTGATTCAACTGTTCAGTCTTCAGGGACGGTAGGGGCCGGACCGGGCCGAGCCGTGGGCCATGCCTCCTCGTGTGGGCAGTTATGGCCCGCGGGCCTCCCAGCGACTGTGGCCTCTGCCTTGAAAGATACAAAAATGCACGCGTTGGAGATGAAAGTAATGAGCACGCGTGACGCAGAGACGTTGCGATAGTAGAGACCTGTCGGTGCATTGAAATTTACATGCGCCTTGACATTATTTCAGAGGACTTTGTTTGCTTGGCCACCTGGAACGGCATCTTAGGATTTTGCGATTTCAAGGTTGTTTTCTCTCCCTACATTTGCGGGCTACTCTAAGGCTAAGACACACACACGGGCCTGGCTCGCGGTAGCCAACAAAGGCATCGATGCACCAATGAAGTGGGCACATATCCAAAAGACTTGGCATGGACAAAAGAAGCGCATGTGTAAAGCGATCTGAAGCACATATTCTTTCATATATAACTTATTATTAGCTCCTCGAAAAAAAAACTTATTAGCTGTCTTCCTTTGTTAGCTTGCGGTTTGTTTGGACGTCGCTGCTGTACGATCGACGATATTGACAAGAGACGCCGCACCTAATAACTTCCTCCGTTTCATATTATACATCGTTTTGGACTTTCTAGGTTTATAAATTTTGTTATGAATCTAGACATAGCGTTTATCTGGATGCATAACAAAGATGATAAATCTAGATATGCCAAAACGACCTATAATTTGAAACGGAGATAGTATATTGATCGTCCAAAAAATGCAAAGAACACTACTACAATCCTAAGAATGGCCGACAATTATTATACCGTCGAGCATTGACATATACCTTCGGCAACCCACCTGTCTACGGTCACCACGCACCAGTAGTCTAGTACTCCAACTGACCAGAGGAAAGGACAGGGGAGGAGAGGACGAGTAGATCGGAATCGGATTGGATCGGAGGATGCCAAAAGTCCTTTTAACGAAGGAATGGTTTGTTGAGTTGAGGGTGCGATTTAAGGACTTACTCCTAGTGGCGGTGAGGTGATGAGGCTGTGTGCGATATTGGTTTTGGTAGCGCGCTAAAATTCCTCCGTTACGCTGCAACTTTGCCTAGCTACTTCCACGCGGTGTTAGATCTGGAATTATTTATTCAAATATATTAAACGTTCTATCCTACACCAAGTCATGAAGGTGTACTCGTATAGTCGTACAAGTTTACTTGGTTGACTGGTTCGTGGGGGTGCATGATGCTCGCAGGTTCAATTTTCAGTGATGGCAATGCTTTCTTTTAATTTTGGACCTATTTTTTCAAGTTGGATCCTCGTGTCCGATTTTGACGAAATCATTTAATGAATAGATTTTGCTAGAATCTGACTGAAATAATAAAAAAAATATTAGACTTCCATTGAATTCGTTTATAGAAAATAAATTGACAAATATTCTTTTAGATATTAGAACACGACATCAAATTAAACTCTCCATATGCAATTTTAATACAAGTTGATGGTGTTATAAGAAAGATGTCTGGGATTGGTAAATTAGAGTTGTTTTAAATTGTGTTATTAATTTTAACACAAGTTGAGGGCGTCGCTTTTATTCATTCTATGAACACCCTTTGAACATGCAAGGAGGTTGGAAAATGGCATCATATATAGAAGTGCAATACATGGATGCCACGAAGAAGTTGTCTTGGGTGATCATCAACTTTATATGTGAATGGGAGAAGGCAGTGAAGCTGGTCATGTATTTGTGTTGCATTGGCACGACTCTATGAGCTCGTGGCAAGTCTCACAGTAGCGGGAGGTTGGTATATGTACAATTATGATAACAAGGATGATGTTATTTATTCAACTTTCTAAAATGGTTCATGTAAGTTGTGTTATCAATCTATTCAATTTTTAAATTAATTCACCACTTAAATTTATCCCTGAAAAAATTCACTTGTATAAAAGAAATGTGATAGTCGCTTACTTTAAAAGAAATGAAGTTTTCTTTGTTGCAAAATTCCAAAATAGAAAAAAAAACAAGGAAACGAATGTACCACTAGTTCAAAACTCCTCCGACCACTGCAACTAAATAGCTGAGCGTTACATTGACACCCGTTGGCTATAGCTACCAACCACCATGTGTTAAATAATACTATTGGAAAAAAAATGATTGAACCGTTGGCCATTCAACAAAAAAGCCGACTGGTCACCAAGTAACCATTGGCTATAGCTGCCAAATAGCCAAGCGTCTTTATAAAACTGTTAGTTATTTTCTAACTGTTGGCTATCACAACAAATTGTCGTGCGTCGTATTGAAACAGTTGGGAAATACTTTGCCCCGTCGGCCATTTGATCTACTGCCCAACTGTTCAACATTTAACCCTTGGGAATTTTTTGTACTGTTGGCTATTGGATACAAATACCGATGGTTCAACTTGTAACCATCGGTAACACCGCAACCGATGGCCATTTGTAGTATCTCCTACCTGTTGGCCATTCTACTCCACTGTTGGCCTAAGTTAACTTTCTTGTAGTGGAATAACATATATATCAGCCGATCCAGCCATATGCCTCCAGTTGAGTCACTAGAAGAGAATGAGGCATCCGCGGACGACATAAACAACGGCCATTTTTGGCCCCGGTGCTAATGGAGTATTAGCACCGGGTCCAACGGCTAGCAGCCGCGCGCAGGCGCGCGGCGCGCGTCGGTGGGGGGAGGACCTTTAGCACCGGTTGCATCCAGCAACCGGTGCTAAATCTACCCCTTTAGCACCGGTTGCTGCCTGCAACCGGTGCTAATTCCAGAGCAACATTTAGCACCGGTTCTAGCTAAGGACCGGTGCTAAATACCCGATGTTAGCACCGGTTGCAGCCAGCAACCGGTGCTGATTATCTACCTATATATTCCCTCCTTCCTCCCCACGCCCGAGCCAGCATGAACACTCCGAGCTGTGTTCATTGTGTGCTCGGGTTGAGGGGAGATTTTGCCATTTTTTTTTCAAAAATTGTGAAGCTTTCCTTCTTTTGAAGCATTCTACGAGGTACACAATTTCATCCTCTCATGTTCTTGTTTAGTTTCTATTGTTATTATACTTTATAAATATGAAATTTGTGAAGAAAAAAAGAGAAGAGAGAGAAAGGGTTATATATGTGTGTTCATAGTGTTTTAAATTTAATGTTAGGTATGTATTGGAGAAATTTTGTTAGAAATCTTTTTTGAGTATGCTTTTTAGTATTTTATTTATAAATGGAATATAATAATTTTTAAAAATGTGTTATGTAATTTTTTATATTAATTGGAGATATGTGAAATTGGTTAGTTTATTTTGACAGAAGTTCGTATGTTGTCATGAGTATTTTTTCAATAACATTTATTGTTTTTTGAGAAATAAAAGCCTTGTGGATATATCGATATGGCTACTGCTGGAGGAAGTGGGACCGGTGATAGTGATCGTGGTTCGTCTCGCGGGAAGGGCAAAACTACAGTACCACCTCATGATAAGTCGAAAAAACCAGGACCTTGGGTGAAAGCACAACTTAATTTTTTGATTAAAACACATGAAGAATGTGTTGCAAGGGGTGAGGAACCTGGTTTTGATCTTCAAGATCTATTGCGGCGCTACGGTCCAGCTCCACCATCTTCTGCACCAGGAAAAAATATATCAGAGCATCCTACTTTCCCACCGAAGGAGGGTTAAAGATATAGGTCATGTTGCATATTGGATGTGGAGAAATTTATGTACGACATCTTGAATAAATTATGAACATTGGTCGTGTTTCATTATGACTTTGAGAAATACAATTTTATTTTTAATTAGATCACTTTGTAATGTATGAATAAATTATGAACCTTGGTCGTGTTGGATATTTTGATAATTTTGAAATGTGTATGAATTAATTAGATCACTTTGCTAAATGTAGATGAATAGGCAATGGATGCACTTGGCGGACCGACGCAGTCAGGAGTGGGTTGATGGCATGCATGCTTTTCTCGATGTGGCGGAGGACAACAAGTCACCGTCAGGTGACATGTTTTGTCCGTGTGGACAATGTAAAAATCAGAAATCGTACAAATCAAGAGGGGTTCTTCACTTCCATCTGATGACCCATGGTTTCATGCAAAACTATGCAGTTTGGTCGAAACACGGTGAAAGAGGGGTCATAATGGATGACAATGAAGAAGAGGAGGATGATAACGACATTCAATATGGTGCCTTTGCGGATGTTGCAATGGATTATGCAGATCAGGATGGTGCTGACCAGGAAGATGTTGCTCCACAAAATGACCCTAATGATGCACTTGGTCAAATGTTACGTGATGCCAAGCAAGGCTGCGACAATGACAAGGAAAGGAAAAAGATAGATCGTATGTTACAGGACCACATAACTGATTTGTACCCAAATTGCAAAGAGGGGCTGAAAAGGTTGGGTATCACGCTTGATTTTTTGCAGTGGAAGGCATGTAATGGTGTTACTGACAAGGGTTTTGAGGAATTATTGAAACTCGTGAAGAAGATTCTTCTCGAGGGTGACAAATTGCCATCAACAACGTGGGAAGCAAAACGTGTTGTTTGCCCTCTTGGTTTAGAGGTGTAGAAGATACATGCGTGTCCTAATGACTGTATCCTATATCGTGGTGCTGAATACAAAAATTTGGATTGTTGTCCGGTTTGCAAATGCACACGCTACAAGATCAGGCGGGATGACCCTGGTGAGGTTGATGGGGAGACTATTAAGAACAAGATTCCTGCGAAGCTGGTGTGCTATTTTCCTTTAATACCACGTCTGAAGCGTTTGTTCAGGAACAAAGAGGATGCCAAGTTGATGCGATGGCACAAAGAAAACCGTAAGAACGATGGTATGTTGAGGCACCCCGCCGATGGATCCCAGTGGAGAAACATTGACCGAGCATGCCCAACGTTCGATGCTGATGCAAGAAATTTAAGGCTTGGTTTAAGTACTGATGGCATGAATCCATTTGGTGAAATGAGCAGTAGTCATAGCACTTGGCCTGTGACTGTATGTATCTATAACTTACCTCCTTGGCTATGCATGAAGCAGAAGTTCATTATGATGCTGGTGCTTATCCAAGGTCCAAAGCAACCTGGCAACGACATCGATGTTTATCTAAGACCATTGCTTGACGAACTTAAACAACTGTGGAAGGAAGAAGGTGTTACTATGTGGGATGAGTACAAACAGGAAAGTTTTAACCTTAGGGCACTACTTTTCATCAACATCAATGATTGGCCTGCACTAAGTAACCTGTCCGGACAAACAAACAAAGGATATAAAGCATGCACCCATTGCTTAGATGATACTGAAAGCATCTATTTGAAGCATTGTAGAAAGGTTGTTTACATGGGTCATCGTCGATTTCTTCCTTCGAAGCACGAACTACGAAAGAAATGTCCACACTTTGGCGGGGATGCGGAGCACCGTACAAAGCTGATACACCGCAATGGACAAGATGTATTTGATATGGTGAAAAATGTAGAAGTAATATTTGGAAAGGGAGATGGAAGCCAACCTATCAAGGCAGGTGAGGATGGGCGTGCCGCGATGTGGAAGAAAAAGTCTCTCTTTTGGGAGCTTCCTTATTGGAAATTGTTAGAGGTCCGCAACGCAATTGATGTGATGCATCTGACGAAGAATCTTTGTGTGAACTTGATCAGCTTCCTTGGTACTTATGGGAAGCCAAGAGATACACTGGAAGCACAGCAGGAACTTAAACGTTTGAATCTACGGAATGATCTGCATCCAGAAAACAGAGACAAAGGACGCAAGTACCTGCGTCCCGCTAGCTTCACTCTCAGCAAAGAGGAGAAGGCAAGTATGTTTGAATGCTTGAACAGTATCAAGGTCCCATCAGGCTATTCCTCCAATATTAAAGGAATAATTAACATGAAAGATAAAAAGTTCTTAAACCTCAAGTCTCACGACTGTCATGTGTTGATGACCCAACTGCTTCCCGTCATACTGAGGGGTGTGCTACCAGTTAATGTGCGGAAAGCGATTGTGAAGCTATGTGTATTCCTTAATGCAATTTCTCAGAAGGTGATCAATCCTGAAGATTTGGGTAGGCTACAGAACGACGTGGTCCAGTGTCTTGTCAGCTTTGAGATGATATTTCCACCATCATTCTTCAATATTATGACACATCTATTGGTTCACGTCGTCAAAGAGATTCGTATACTGGGCCCGGTATTTCTTCATAACATGTTCCCTTTTGAGAGATACTTTGCTGTTCTGAAGAAGTATGTACGTAGTCGTGCTCGTCCAGAAGGATGCATTGCTAAGGGATACGAAACAGAGGAGGTGATTGAATTCTGTGTTGACTTTATCGAAGACCTCAAGCCGATTGGTTGCCTGAATCACATCATGAGGGGAGACTTGGTGGAAAAGGCACACTAGGAAGAAAGACGATGATAATCAGAGACATGCTGACATTTCGTAAAGCACATCTCACAATTCTACAGCAGTCAGCCTTAGTTGCTCCATACATCGAGAAGCACATGAAGATTCTGTATGAAGAAAATCCAGGAAAGACTGCGACATTTATTCAACGTCAACACAATAGTAGTTTCGCAGATTGGTTGCGAGAACATCAGATGGCTGTTGTGGGTATTGATGCGCAACTAGCCTTTCTAGCTAGGGGTCCATCGACCACGATCTTAAAATTTCAAGGCTACGACATAAATGGGTATACATTTTATACAAGAGCCCAAGACAAGAAGAGCACCAACCAAAATAGTGGTGTCCGGATCGATGCGACCGACAGCAATGGCAATAAGAACTCATACTATGGTGTCATAGAGGAGATATGGGAACTGAAATATGGACCTTTAAAGATCCCACTGTTTAAGTGTCAATGGGTGAAACTGACTGCAGGAGGACTTACAACTGATGAGTATGGGATGACTATAGTGGACCTAAACAAGATTGGGTTTCTAGACGAACCGTTCGTCCTAGCCAAAAATGTGACACAAGTTTTTTATATAAAAGACATGGCTAGCAAGCCAAAGAAAGGGACGAGCAAGCAATCGGACCCATCAAAAGACGAGCCAAAGCGTCATATAGTTCTTCCTGGAAAAAGAAAAATCATAGTAGTTGAGGATAAGACAGATGAACATTATGATATGCTTGACGGTTGACCTCCATTCTCGGTGGCTGCTGACCCAAACGTCCTGTTAGCAGCAGAGGAGACACCCTATCTACGTCGCGATCACAATCAAGGGACATTTGTGAGGAGAAAGTTTGTTACTGTTCAAGTAAACAATGATGCTGTATAAGTTAATTGAACTATGATGAAAACTGTAATATTTTAACTATTTTTTTCTCTTTCATTTCATATATAACAAATATATTAATTTTTTATATATTAATTACACTATGACGTGACTAATAATGTTTTAGTTATAATCTAAATAAATAAGACTAACTATAACCTAAATAAATAAGACCAAGTATAAATTAAATAAATAAGACTAAACATTTAGATGTAATATTATTTAGCACCGGGTATTTGCAAAAACCGGTGCTAAATATAAAATTGCGCCAAAAAAGTGGCGCCAAACGGAACTGGGGCACCTTTAGCACCGGACGGATCTAAGACCCGGTGCTAAAGGTCCCCAATTTCGTTTGGCGCCCCGGCGGCTGACCTTTAGCACCGGGCCTTGGCTGTGTCCGGTGCTAATCCTAAACCTTTAGCACCGGGTCTTGGCTGCGCCCGGTGCTAAAGGACCTTTAGCACCGGGCCTTGGCTGCGCCCGGTGCTAAAGGTCCGCCCTATATATAGTCAACACTTAGAAAATTTTCGCATCTCGCCGTCTTCGTCTTCTCCACTCCCCACTTCGTCTCCCCGCCGGCCCTCGCGGACCCCGCCGCCGTCGTCCCCAAGCGCCACCGCGCCGCCGCCGTCGTCTCCAAGCGCCGCCGTCGTCCCTAAGCGCCGCCGTCGTCGCCCCCATCGCCGCCGCCTCTCCCCAAGCGCCGCCGCCGTCTCCACCCCCGGCGCCGCCCCTCCACCGTTGCCGGCACCGTCGCCACCCCCGACGCCGCCCCTCCACCGACGCCCGGCCTCCACCCCAACGACGCCCCCGCTCGCCAGCGCCGCCGGATGCGCCGCCGCCCCCGACGCGCCCAGCCGCCACCCGCGCGCCGTTCGGCCGCCCCGGACGCGTCGCCGCCCTCCACGCGGCCTCCCGCCGCCCCGCCGTCGCTGGCCGCTCCGCCCCGCGCCGTCGCTGGCCGCCCCGCCCCGCCGTCGCGCCGCTCGGCCGCCCCCGCTGTCGCGCCGCCAGCGCGCCATTGCCGCCTAGCTCGACGCCGACGTACAGTGATTATTTATTTGGCGTAGAATATTTATTTAACGTACACTAATTATTTGACGTAGAATACTTATTTAACATACAATAATTATTTATTTGACGTAGAATATTTATTTAACATACAATAATTATTTATTTGACCCAGAATATTTATTTAACATACAATAATTATTTATTTGACGTAGAATATTTCTTTTGCGTACAATACTTATTTATTTGACGTAGAATATTTATTTAACATACAATAATTATTTATTTGACGTAGAATATTTATTTAACATACAATAATTATTTATTTGACGTAGAATATTTCTTTTCGTACAATACTTATTTATTTGACGTAGAATATTTATTTAACATATAATAATTATTTATTTGAGTAGAATATTTCTTTAACGTACAATAATTATTTATTTAACGTAGAATATTTATTTTTGAAGATGACGATCCACGAGGAGGATAATGATGAATTCTTAGCAGCTCAGTTTCATTTGGATGGAAACACTGATCGGCCACCGAGCATGGAAGAAATAATGCAAGGTATTTCTGGTGGCGATAATTTGAACCAGATGCAACCTAATGTGGGTCAACGTAATAGCGATGAGCCCACGTCTAGTCAGGTGCTAATATTTCTCATAAACATTATATACATTATCTTAACCTAATGTTGTGACTAATTTATACCGTCTAATTATTCTAGCCATCTACGGCGACAACTGGCGCTACGAAACGCCCTTGAAAAAGAAGTACCACTAAGAGGCTGAAGGGGGTCAAATTGCACATCACCAAAGTGGAGGTTGATGGGGACCCAACTGAGCCCAAAGAAATTGCCAGAAAATATGTCTCTCAATGTGGTGTTATTGTTCGTGAACGCGTTCCCATTAGCATCAGGAAATGGAGATCTACGGACCCCAATGAACTGTATTTTCTGGCTAATACGGAGAAAGAAATGATATGGACTGATGTGAAAGAAATATTCGGATTTCCTTCAGATCGTGAAGAGAAATTGAAGGATTGGACGCTGAAAAAGATGGCAACTCAATTTCAAAATTATAAGATAAAATTGTGGAAGAAATATCTCAAAACAGAAGAAATTCCGGATTTTGACAATCACCCTACCATAAGACCTCATCATTGGGACGCGTTCGTGGAGTACAAACAATCCACAGAAGGATCTGAGATATCCACAAGGAACATCGGCAATGCGGAAAAAAAGAAGTACACCCATCGAATGGGTTCAGGAGGTTATAAAGGTAGCGTCGACAAATGGGACAAGATGGAAGAAGATCTCTATGCTAAAGGCATTCGTCCAGCGACACATGACTGGCCCTTACGATCCAAGCATTGGTATTATGGTCATGGAGGCACTCTCGGTCCAATAGACGGATCTTTGATTTTTGGCGAGGACTTGCGAGACCTAGCTCACCGCCTCCTTGAAATCATAAGGAAAGCTGAGGCCGGAGAATTCATCCCTGACAGAGAAAGAGATGAGCTAACCTATGCCTTAGGAAACAAGGAGCATCCTGGAAGAACGCGCGGAGTAGGAACTTCTGTTTCTTGGAAGTATGCTTTCAAGGAGGACAGCTCCTCCTACACGAGCCATAAGCGGAAGAAGACCGAAACAGAGAACAGGATGAGGGAGCTAGAGGAAATCGTAGCCGCCCAGGGCGCACGGATACAGGATATGGAGGGAGAGATGGAACAGCGAATGAAGCTAGCACTTATTCATATGACACAATCTAGAGGAACAGAAGATCCTGCTGCTTTGGTTACCCCTCCACAACAACGTAGCAGTCACGCTTCCACAGAGTTTCCGCCAGCTCAATCAGAACCGGCCCGTTACCCTGTGGATAAAATATCTCAGCGCACCGCTTTCGAGCTTCATTCAACATTGAAGAACATATTAGTGGTGGTACGTATAACAACAATGACTTAAAGTTAGTTTACATATGTTGAACATATTATTGTGTTATTAACTTTTCCGAATATATTAGGTTGCATATGGCACGGCTAGACCATTGGAAGAAGGACAAACAGTACACTCCAAGGAGATTCCATATGGCTACGCACCAGTCGAGGTGGAACAAGTTGTCTCAGATTACAACGGCTTGCAGCTTGACATCCCCGGAGGTGATGGGGAAACACTTCTTGGAGAGTGTTGTCACGGCATCATTCTATGGAGCAAGCGTGACATCATCATACCTGGTGTGGAAGCAACAACCTCGACAGGTCCGCCAGGTCCACCGTCTCCGCATGACGATGATCCTGCGGCAAATGATCCTCCGGCAGATGATCCTCCGGCTGATGATCCTCCGGCAGAAGAAGATTGGTCTCCACCGGCGAGGCCAAAAAGGAATCCGCCCAGAAAGAAAACTGCGCCAACAAGTCCTCCACCACCAACAAAGCGGCCAACTAAGCAAAAGAAAGTGCCGGCAAAGAAGAAATTAGCTTACGAGCTGACGCAAGAGGAACTTGACGAGGTAGTCGCTGCAGAAGTACACGCGCATTTTCACAAGAAGAAAGAGCCTGAGAAAGAGTTCGTGGTTGACCCTGTCAAGGCGGCGAGGTTCTTACAAAATTTGACCAGGGCAGAACAGAAAAAAGCCGAAATATCTGACTACGACCGCTCATTAATAAAATCTTTTCAGAAAAGGAAGAGAGCTGAGCAGGCTGAGCGGTTGGCATCGCCTAAGTCTAAAGTGAAGCCGGCATCGCCTAAGTCAAAAGTGAAGCCGGCATCGCCTAAGTCTAAAGTGAAGCCGGTAACGCATAAATCGAAACGTTCTACTATTCCTCAGCTCGGCGAACAACCTCAGCAAGGATTGACTCAGTTGTCAGATGCGCACGAACTGATGCTCCAACGTCAAATGGAAGAGACAGGTCTCAGTAGAGCGGTCCTCACTGGCCAAGAATCCCCGCCCAAAGCTAAAGTGACTAAGTGGCATTTTGAGCTTGGCAAATCGTTCGTCCCACCAGATGATGTGAAAAAGCTACAAACAAAAATGTATTTATTGCATGGATGGTACATGGTTCAAGCGTCGAAAGGACGAGACATGTTCGGGTGTCGCGTGAAGGATAAGGATTTTTTCAATGGAGAAGACACAATTTGGTTGGAGTTCAAAGATATCTACGAAATCTACCAACGAGACGCCCTGGACATGTCTTTGATTCAAACCTGGGTTTTGTAAGTGATTTCTTATAACAATTTCTTTATTGTCATTTAAAAAACTCTATGAGTGACGGCGCTACTTTATTGCTTATTATGTAGAATGGAGATTCAAAGATGTCGGAGGGAGCGTATTTTTGACGTTGGTTTCATGGACCCGTCAAAGGTAAACCAAAACATGATTTATAAAGATCCAGAGGCGACATATCAGAACTTATTCAAGTATGTGGATAAGCAAAATTTTATGGACTCCATACTATTGCCATACCACTACGGGTGAGTGCTAACACTTATATTATCTCATTTTATTTTCTTAAATTCTTAATTTCTTTAAATTATCTCATTATGCTAAAACACTTATACATATGTATGTAGTTACCACTGGGTGCTCATAGTACTGAATCCTGATAGAGGTGTGGTGAACGTCTTCGATTCGTTGAGGAAACCACAAGAAGAGTATCAGGAAATCATTGACATGTTTACAAGGTCGTATATATAAGTAAATTTCAACAATTCAAAATTTTCTATATACTTACATTATTGACTTATTTTATTTGAACTCAAATTTGAGACTAACAACATGATTATGTAATTGTAGGATGTGGAACGAGATTCGTGAAAAGCACCCCGGTATTGGATATGAAAAGCTCGTATGGAATACTGAATTTCCGGTACGCATGCAATTTGTACATATACGTCTTTGCTAATCAACTTAAAAAATTATCTTTAACTTTGTTTTCGCCAACAGTGTCATCAACAGGGGCCGGGCAATAATTTATGCGGATACTACGTTTGCGAGTACATGCATAGCTGGATTAAAAAAATATATACTAACCATGATATTATGATACGCAATATCTATTTACAAGTTTCTAATTCAACTTCACCATTATTATACTTTAAATTTAATTGTTTGCAATTCGTAGATGATGTCCATCTCTAGTAAAAGCCTAGAGCAGCATAAGATCGACGCAGTTGCAGAACAACTCGTTGGATTTATTTGGGACGAGATCATCAATGTGAATGGAGAATTTCATTATGATGATGCATGGGACAATACGGACACCTCAAGTCTTCGTTCCTCCATCGCTGGTCCTAGATCCTCTAAGTGCAGGATCGTAATTTATGGATACTAAGTTAGAAAACTTAACTCTTTTAGCACTATGAGATGATGTAACTCTTTTGGCACTAAGATATGTAATATATGTCTTTTTTATGCTTATACGAGCCTTATACAAATACTAGTGCAGTGTAGTACGACATCCGTATTAGAACAAATACGTAGGCGAAAAACGTTGGCAAAATACGTATACAAACAAATAAATATGAAGTCTGGAAAAGGGAAAATTATATGGTCCCCCCTTTAGCACCGGTTCTAGCCACAAACCGGTGCTAAAGGGGCTCGCGCAGGGGCCATGTGTGCGGCCCCTTTTAGCACCGGTTGGTTTCGAGACCCGGTGCTAAAGGGGGCAAAGGTGTACCCCTTTAGCACCGAAAGATAAACACCGGTTGGGAAACCGGTGCTGAAGGGGGTTTTCCAACCGGTGCGGATGCCTCATTCTTTTAGTGGCTGTAATTTGTAAAGCAATGCAAGCAATACTATAGGAACAGACCTGCATCTTGCAATATTGAATATTGCTCATTTTCTTGCCACGGATAGTCGGATATATATATGTGTGCGCGAGCGCCCTTTAATTGATTTGTAGCAAAGTCTAACAGCCTCTGCCGTACGTCGTCATCAGAACACAACGAATGGAGCACCGTACAATAATACGAATGTACGTATACGTACCCATCACATGTACGTACATCCATGTGTACTTATTAATTATTCTGAGGGCCTGTTTGTTTAGTTGGAATTAGAGGAATTGGAATCTAATTCTATAAATAAGTCTATCTTTTTGTCTCACACTCTATAAATATAATAAAGTGATTTTATCTTTTATCTTCCACCTGATAAACAAGCCTATCTTTTTATCTCTCACCCTATGGAATTCATTTCCATCTCACACGAATTTGGAATAGGTTGATTTGTGAGCTTAATAAAGTTGTGAAATGTTAAATTCCAAGCACATAGTATAATTTATCATTAAATTCTAATTCCTTCAAATTTTGACCAAACAAACGGCGAAAACACTCGTGGCCCCACTAAGTACTAGCTGCTGCAGCCCGGCTATTAGGATCATTTACTCCCAGTAGTCCGGCTGGGGAAGAATATGCACATGCAGTGGTAGCTGGTCTCGATGCAGGCCGGCTATGCACTGGGGAAGAATAGGGCGTCGATCAGATCATCGATCGATATATAGCAGGAAGCAGGCGAGGCGACCCTGGCCGGCAGCCGGGCCCTGATCGGCTGGGGAACAGTTCGGACACAGCAGTACGGTAATTAACATGAACCGTCGCGGCAGCTTATCATGCATGTACGTCCATGTCGTTTGAGGCCGGGGAAGAAGACGACACGCCGCGCGAGCGCGCCGTTAAATGAAGCCACTGTGCTCTCTCTCGCAGCCCATCACAGCCTACTACTAGCTAGGCCTCCTGTACGTACGCGTGTCTTCGATCTCTTCCGAAGTTCCGATCCAATATCGATCCGCTAGCTATACGCATCTAGCAGCAGCTAGCGGTTGTAGCTGCATGCTCCCTCCGTCCCTATCTTCTGTAACTATACAGAAGATCCTCACTAAAAATTTCTCTCAACTTTTATGAAGCCACATCATCACCTTCCACTAAGATGCATTAATTGTAACTTGGTCCACATTTTCTATTCATTAGATTATGTCTTATTTTTTTTATCTTTTCAAAAGTAGCACAAAAGTTTATGATTTGCATTAAGAGATATCTTATATGGCTTTCGGAGTAATCTTTACGAGTGTACTATTTTTACGAGCAACTAAACAACCACAGTGATTTATAGTTTACCAAAAAACCTTCAAATCCTGCTGCAACGCGCGGGGAATCACCTAGTTTAAGTGGCGTACGTGTCAAAAGTTCGATTCGATTTGTAAAAGATACGTATAACGTTAGTATTTTCAAATAAATTTATTAAAAATTAGATGAAAAGATTGTTCCAATGATACTGATTATGTACCCTAAATAATAATATTTTTTAATATAAAATTAGACGGTTTTTTCTAAAAAGCGAGAAACACATTAATTTAGGGACAGAGGGAGTACTACGTACACGCAGAATTGAAAAACATATATATAGTGGCCGCGTCTCTCTCGATTATATTATACCAATGCGTGGCGTGGACGACCAGCTAGTAGTCTCTTTGTATAGGAAATAGATGATGTTTTGGACAATGACACTGTTTTCAAAATGTAATTTTGACTTCTTATTTTTACAAAAATATTTATTAAAAAATAATATATGTATACTTTTTAAAAAATATTTTTCAAGACAAATCTATTCATATGGTTTTCACATTTTCAAACTGGATGACTTAAAAGTTATTCGTGATTCATATTTTCAATTTTTGGCTAAAACTTTGTCCAAAACGTCATCTATTTTCTATACGGAGGGAGTAGCGTAGCTAGCCACACGATCGGATCGTCGGATCGGTCATACGGAGTACGCTAGATTGCTCCTGGGTAGTAGTCTCGTGTGAGTTGACGATGTCGGCCACGAGTCGTCGCACGTCGAGCGTTGCAGTGCAAGGGAAAAAAACAGGGAGATTAGTCAGGACCAAATAAAGAAATCAGCTGCATTATTTACAATCACCCCTAGCTACTGCTTTGCCATTGGACGCTTTTCCTTCTTGCAGATTCCTTGGTGTACTATTCATGCATGCCTACCGCACCGGGTCCAAAAAAGAAAAAAAGAAAAGGAAAGAAAATCATGCATGCCTACGTCAGCAAAGTGAGTTCATCCTGAACTCAGACGCAACATTCACCCCCAGATGCTTGCCATTAGTGTGGATCGACGGCAGACATGGTTTTTTTTTTTCGCAAGAGATTAGGACTTACTCCGTAGGAGGGCATCCATCGTCCTAGCTTCTTCCCCTTTTCTTTCCACCTCTATTCGAGACGAGTCAGACTACAACAATGGCGCAGCACAAGTAAGCCCGTGTTTAGTTTCCGAAATATTTTCAGTAAAATAATTTCGGGTTTTGATTTTACCGATTTAAAAGTAGTAAATGTAGACGAAAAAATGAAAAGTTACATGGATATGTTGGAAATCTAGAGATGAATCTAACGATGGTAATTAGAGGGTAATTAATTCATAAGTAGTGGATGGTTACTGTAGCATTACTGTGGCAAATCATGGGTTAAGTAGGCTCATTAGATTCGTCCCGCGATTTACAGCCTATCCATGTAACTTTTCATCTTTTTGGTCTATATTTAGTACTTCATGCATTTAAAATTCTCCTTTAATATGATAGGTGGAAAGATTTCATTTTGGAACAAACAAGGTAAAGCACCGCATGCATCGTGCATGCCGTCCACTTTTGGCCTGGGCTGCGACCTGCGGCATACTGACATGCATGCCATTCACAGGGCCGGGGCCGGCGTCGGCGTCGCTATATAGCAGCTGGCAGTGAAGCACCCCATTTCAGCTTCGCTCAGATTATCAAGAGCTGATCATCGATGATCCCTTGACGGGATCGACTAGTTTGTGCTCGCCCGCACGGCGGCTTTCACGCGCTCGTTCATCCGTCCAAAAACGGACAGGCCCACCCACACCGCATGCAACCGGTCCTCACAGCGCACGACCGCCACGACGGCTCCCCACACAAGAAAAAATATTAAAAAAGCGACGTGGGCCACTCTCACCCCGACAACCACTGGTGGGACCCCACACTCGAAAAAAGGTTTTTCAAAAAAAATTGTGAAAACATTTTCGAAAAAGTTTTGCAAAAAAGATTTTCAAAAAAAATAGAAAAAAGACTAAAAAAATTAGAAAAAAGACTTTCAGAAAAGTTTTTCGCAAGAGATTTTCAAACAAGTTTTTTTGAAAAGTTTTTCAGAAAATATTTTGCAAAACAAAGTTTTTCGAAAAAGTTTACAAGGAAAAGTTTTTCAAAAAAACAATTGCAAAAAAAAATAATAAAAAAATCACCTACCTCATGCGGCGGCGCCACCGCTCTGCTCGCCGGGGAGGCCTTGCCGCTGCCGCTCCGTGCGCCTTCCCCGGCCGCCACCGCTCGGCTCGCCGAGAGGTCCGGCCAGCGCCGCCGCTCCAGCGCCGGGGAGCCTCCCTCCCGCCGAGGCTCGCCGGAGCCGACTGGGGTCGGCGCGCTCGCCACCTTCGCGGCTGCCCTCGTCGCCCGTGAGTTTTTTTAAAAAAAAGATATCCAAGTAGCATACTTAGATTATATTACAAGTTGTTGTTGATTCGTTATTGATCGACGATTGGTAGCTAAGATTCAGACACAGAGGATTTGGTATATACGTAGCAGGGAGATCATCGTTATTTAGAGAGTCTGAATGAACAGCTTGTCGGTGTTCTACCGTCGATCCTACCGAGGGGTATCTGTAAGGATCTAGATGTCGCCTAGAGGGGGGTGAATAGGCGAGATGACCAATTTTAACTTCTAATCCAATTCTCAGCCTGCTGTCAGCTTCAGGCGGTTAAACCGCCCCTGCTAGGCGGTTAAACTGCCGCAAGGCAGTGAACTGCCCAAAGAATTGCTAGAACCCCCTCTTGCTTTTCTAGCACCAAATACACTTAGAGTACTTCTTATACAGGTATATCTGATCAATATATTTAAGCTCCTGCACACAAATAGAGTATACCCAAGTAGATCGAAGCGGAAGCAAATATAAAGCTAGAAATGAACAAGTAAGTGAAGGGGAGACACAAGGATTTGTTTACCGAAGTTCAGACCCGCTGCAAGCACCAAGCAAGTTCAGCGGTTCCTAGTCTCCGTTTGAGGAACCCCGCAAGGTAACCTCGCCAAGGTGTATACACGCCACACCTTAGCCCTTCACTAAAGATGGTCCTTTTCCACGAAGGAGGCAAGACCAGCCCTTACAAACTTCCGGTCGCTCACCACACGAATGGGAGCTCACTGGCAACACCTAGCCGTCTAGGAGCCAAGCTCCAAGAGTAACAAATGCACAAAGAAATTTTGACGCTAACCACGAGTGCTCAAGCTATGGTTTTGCTCTCTAATGCTCTCACAAGATCTCTGAGCTAACAAAGCTCTCAAACTCACACCCAAAAGCTTCACTCAACCCCAACTCAAAGATTTCAACCAAAACAAGCAAACTCACAAAGAGTGGTTGGGGGAAGCTCCTCTGCTGTTAGAATATGTCAAGAAGGCTTAGGAATCACACAGAACTAGCAGCTCTCAAAGGAGAGGGCTAAGGGGTATAAATACCCCATCCAACAAAAACTAGCCGTTGCAGATCTGTCATGGCCGGTTAAACCGCCCCCTGAGGCCGGTTAAACCGCCTGTTCAAAAATACTAGCCGTTGAAGCTGTTAGAGGTCAGGGGCGGTTAAACCGGCCCCTAGGGACGGTTAAACCGCCCTGGGTCAGTGAGCACCCACTTGCTCAAAATTCTTCTCAACTCTCAAGGCTATCTCTCTTAGGTTATGTTTTGAGCACTAATGTGGTGTAAAGTCAAATATTCAATGTGGTCAAGGACAAACTACTCACCGCAGGATTCATCAAGGAAGTCTTCCACCCGACTGGTTGGCAAATCTAGTCTTGGTGAGAAAGAAGAACAACAACGAGTGGCGCATGTGCGTCGACTACACTCGTGCAGAAGTTCTGGAGTTCCCTTTGATACTTGTTGATTCAACAAAGTATACATCGGTCAAAATCTGAAGAGTAGCTCACATGACTACTTTTCAGGATCCCTGAGTACTTAGATGTAACTAAGACCAGGCTGAACACCTGTAGAGGCCAGCTAGCCTTATAAAGCAACTACCCACAAGTGGTAATTTCAAATCTTTGAGTACTTATTTGAAAGTACTACAGAGTCTACTCGGCAAGACGAGTAGTAATTTCAAATCTTTGAGTACTTATTTGAAAGTACTACAGAGTCTACTCGGCAAGATGAGTAGTAATCTCAAATCTCAGAGTACTTATTTGAAAGTACTACAGAGTCTACTCCACAAGGCGAGTAGTAATTTCAAATCTTTAAGTACTTATTTGAAAGTACTACAGAGTCTACTCCACAAGGCGAGTAGTAATTTCAAATCTGAGTACTCATTTGAAAGTACTCTAGAGTCTACTCCACAGTATGAGTAGTGATCTTCAAGTACCAGTTATCAAGTGCTTTGAAGTATAACTCGCAAAATGAGTACAACTTGCCGGGGGCTTCCTGAATACACTGCAAGAGTGGTTTGGATGACTCTTCGGGTGCCTCATGATCAATGGAATTCACCAATGTGGTGGTCGCCTCAACCCGTTGCAAGTTATCAAGTCAAAGCTCGACTTCAGCTTGTGTCGCGGTACTGCCGCATCGACAATGTGCTCGTGATGAACTCAAACTAGTCGGAATCAACTCTGACTAGTCCGCTTCATCAACAAACGACAACAAACAAGCTAAGTTACTTGTTTTAATTATTTTTGTTTTATTCTAACAAGATTGGCCAAGTGCCGACTACTTTGTTTGGATGACAACTCTTTAGGCTGCACAGTGTGCTATCACATCTTCGCCAGCTTCCAGGCTCGGGGGCTGACGCTAAAATTACAACTCGGTTCGCCATCAGGCTTACCTAGTTGTCTTTCTTCAGCATATTTGAGTCGCCAAGTACCAATGATGGGGCCTTGACTACATTGGCACCTGACTCCTGTTTCTGGGGAGATCGCGGCGTGACAAGTCAACCACGACCTCCTCTGTTCTGCTACTCTATTGAAGGTGGCTATTTCGACTATATACTACTTGATGCATCTCCGCTGGCTCCTATGCTCAGGGGCTGGGTACAAGAAAACCACTCGATTGACAAGATCTGATGTGACCATTATTTCTGGGCGCAAATTACCACTCGGATGATGATCTCCAAGATGATTCGATGAACACTAAGCTCGCTGGACCCTTGAATTGATCATTCTGAATCGTTTCAAGGCTCGGGGGCTGATAGGCTATATACAGCGACTGCTGATTTTATTTTTTCTAAAGACTGAAGACTTAAATCAAGACCCTCGGCTTGATTCTTTGATTCAACCCAAGGCTCGAGGGCTACTTGATATCAAGTGCAATTTTTCCAAAATTACACATTTCAAGAACGAGATGAAGATTCAAGATTCTGTGGACCCTCAACCTGATTCTTCGATTCAACTTAAGGCTCGGGGGCTACTCCATATGGAGTGCGATTTTTGTCGCACACCATATAATATTTTGAAGACTACTGATTTGATCAGAATAAACGGGGCTTAAGCACCTCATGGCCTCGTGACAACCAAGACTTGTCCAAGACTGATCAAGCACTCGAAGAACTCGAAAAAACACTCGATTGGCTTGGCAAGCACTCGGTTGACGATACTCGACGACCATGGGCCCACAGGGACACATGGATTATCTCCAGACAGAGTCGTACCAGGCGTGAAGAACACGAGTAGAGTACTGCAAGGACTCTTCTCGTTATGGAAACTAGTCGTATGACTTGTAAACTACTCGGATTGGCTTGTAAAGCACTCTCCGAGTAGTAATTGGTTAGGATTCTACTTGAAACCGACCTTGTAACCCTGCCCGCCGTGTATATAAGGCTGGGCAGGGACCCTCTCCAAAATAGACGATCTCATCAATACCAATCACGACACAGGACGTAGGGTATTACGCCTTCTAAGCGGCCCGAACCTGTCTAAATCCTGAGTCTCTTAGCCTTTGCGTTCCTGATCTCGGTGAAACCCACCTGAAACTCTACTACCTCGGGATACCCCTCGGTAGGATCGACGGTAGAACACCGACATCTGGCGCGCCAGGTAGGGTTTTCCTCGAAGATCCCGTGGAGAACGCAATGGTGACCTACATTCAAGCTGAAGCGCCTCAGGAGGGCACAATGTTCCACTTTGGCTCGTGGGTCTACGTCGCCGACGGCTCGGGTGGCTTCTACAGCTTCATCGAGACACCCACCGAGTTGAAGCAGGAGGATCCTCTTCTAGTCAGGCCACTCCTACTCCAGAGGATGTAGCAGCAGCTCAGGCACATTTAGCAGCAGCAGCTAGGGGAGCAGCACCTAGGGCCACACCGGCAGCTTCTCCATTTGTTCCACCACACTCCTACGGGCCAGACTTTCGTGGTTTTGGGACTTCATTTGCCGGAATGACTGCATTCAGTGGCCTAGCACCCCAGTCAGATTCTCAGTCAGATTATGCTTCTAGACTTGGCTATGGAAGTTACCTGGGTGGTTCTTTGCCAGGGACAGGTCTTGGTGACTCTAGTGCATCATTTTCCGGAGCTGCAGGCACTCTTCCCTCCACATCTTCAGCTCATGAGGATTGGGCACATCGTCTATCGGCTGATATCTTTAATCCTAATCCTTCCTCCGGTATGTCTCCAAGCTCAATTAGTATCACAACATCCTTTTCTGAAATCACCTTGCCTAGTTCCTTATACTTAAATCCACCCCTACATTGGTTAAATGAAGGATATGATCAAGGGTGGAACCCATCCACGGGTGGTAATGGAGATAGAGAAAATCAGTGATCTGACCAAGAGAAGTTCTTCTTCTGGCCCCTTCTTGATGATGGATGACAAAGGGGGAGAAGAACATGGATTAAAGCTTGCCTCTCGGTTTTATCTTAGTTGTCTGGGTAGGGCGGTTTAACCGGCCCTTGGTGGCGGTTAAACCGGCCTTAAGTGTGTCTTTAGACTTGGATCTGTAAAACTGTCAAAATCTATATTTGTGGACTTGAGAAGAACTTGTAATGTGTGCTACTATGTGTGGAACCTATTTATGTTCTTAAGTGACCTTGTGTTAGAGTGATGCATGATCAATTGATGATTGTTATCTTCTTGTGCAACTGCCAGAACATGGCGGTTAAACCGGCTCCAAGGGGGGGTTAAACCGCCTGTCACCTGGCAGCAGCACAAGTTTCTCTTTTTTCACTTTTGTGAAATTATTGTCATATGCATCACAGTTTTATTATGGTTTTTCTTCACACACTTGTTGCACCCCACAAATTCTAAGATCTAGGGGGAGCTCCATGGTTTACTTAAAATATGTGCAAAAATTGGCATGTGAGGCCAAGTTCATGAAAAATTCTCTACCTTTGCACATATTAAGGGGGAGCTCAGTCTAAATCTCTAAATTTAAAAGCATTATTATTATATCGTTTTGTAAGCTTTAATCGGGTTGTCATCAATCACCAAAAAGGGGGAGATTGAAAGTGCATCTAGTCCCTTAAGTGGGTTTTGGTGAATTGAGTGACAAAACGATTAGAGGACTAACATGTCTTGTAAAGATTATGAGCAGGATTTAATTTGTATAATCATGATTCGTGTGTATTCATTGGTTGAATACATAAATGTTTGGCTCACAAAGGAAGAATTGATGGCTCTCATAGTGATATAATATGGTGTACAACAAGCAAGTGTGAAACATGAAAAAGAGACGTGGTCTTTTAACCAAGTGAAGACTTGTTGACTCAAATGAGACATCATAATCAAGGTTGGATAAAATTGAGAAATGCAAGTTAAGAAATATATGCTAGAAAAATGGTGGTATGGGACATCAAGACTCTATACACTTGGTGTATGACTTGCATTAGAAGGCATGGATATATTGGATAATGTTCTATGGTCAAAGCAAATGGATGAATTTCATGAATGATACAAGTGTATATGTGGCTATATGTGAAGCATAGAAGAAAGGTTGGATTTCGGGATAGTGTTTCTAAGGACCAAGCAATGTGTGATCAAGTTGCGGCTTGAGTCATGGATTCTTTGCTAAGGGTGACGAAACTTTCTACGGATCAACTGGATGATTCATGATCACATGTGGACTTCATATAAGCTAGTATCAATATCTATAGAAGAAAGGTGACTTGAACTAGAAGTGGATTTCATTCTATGTCAAAGTTTCAAGTCACTAGCTCAAGTTGGTTTTTGCTCAAGCATAAGCAATGTGGACAGACCTCAAAGGAAGAATTGATTATGTGCGGCAAAATTAAAGGCATTCAAGCTCAAGCAAGTGATTGGATTTTACGTTTATTCTTGAGTATAGGTAGGCCGTACTATCAAGAGGGATGCCACATTGAATATTTGACTTTACACCACATTAGTGCTCAAAACATAACCTAAGAGAGATAGCCTTGAGAGTTGAGAAGAATTTTGAGCAAGTGGGTGCTCACTGACCCAGGGCGGTTTAACCGCCCCTAGGGGCCGGTTTAACCGCCCCTGACCTCTGACAGCTCCAACGGCTAGTATTTTTGAACAGGCGGTTTAACCGGCCTTAGGGGGCGGTTTAACCGGCCATGACAGATCTCCAACGGCTAGTTTTTGTTGGATGGGGTATTTATACCCCTTAGCCCTCTCCTTTGAGAGCTGCTGGTTCTGTGTGATTCCTAAGCCTTCTTGACACATTCTAACAGCAGAGGAGCTTCCCCCAACCACTCTTTGTGAGTTTGCTTGTTTTGGTTGAAATCTTTGAGTTGGGGTTGAGTGAAGCTTTTGGGTGTGAGCTTGAGAGCTTTGTTAGCTCAGAGATCTTGTGAGAGCATTAGAGAGCAAAACCATAGCTTGAGCACTCGTGGTTAGCGTCAAAATTTTTTTGTGCATTTGTTACTCTTGGAGCTTGGCTCCTAGACGGCTAGGCGTTGCCGGTGAGCTCCCATTCGTGTGGTGAGCGACCGGAAGTTTGTAAGGGCTGGTCTTGCCTCCTTCATGGAAAAGGACCATCTTTAGTGAAGGGCTAAGGTGTGGCGTGTATACACCTTGGCGAGGTTACCTTGCGGGGTTCCTCAAACGGAGACTAGGAACCGCTGAACTTGCTTGGTGCTTGCAGCGGGTCTGAACTTTGGTAAACAAATCCTTGTGTCTCCCCTTCACTTTACTTGTTCATTTCTAGCTTTATATTTGCTTCCGCTTCGATCTACTTGGGTATACTCTATTTGTGTGCAGAAGCTTAAATATATTGATCAGATATACCTGTATAAGAAGTACTCCAAGTGTATTTGGTGCTAGAAAAGCAAGAGGGGGTTCTAGCAATTCTTTGGGCAGTTCACTGCCTTGCGGCGGTTTAACCGCCTAGCAGGGGCGGTTTAACCACCTAAAGCTGACAGCAGGCTAAGAATTGGATTAGAAGTTAAAATTGGTCATCTCGCCTATTCACCCCCCCCCCCCCCTCTAGGCGACATCTAGATCCTTACAAGTGGTATCAAAGCAAGGCTTCACATTCAAGCTTAACCGCCGTGAAGAAAAGATGTCGATTGAGGTAAACTTTGAGCCACTCGAGCTTGATGGCTCAAACTATGTTTCTTGGTCAGCAAATGTTCATTCTACTCTTAGAAATATAGATCCTGTAGTTGAAATCATTTTAGTTGCTAGCATCCTATCTCCTATGTTTGATATTGATAACATTGATCATTCAAAGATCACTCAAAAGGAGCTAGCATGTTCGCAACTCAATGCTTGTGTTACTAATTTCTTGCAAAGTGCTGTTTGTGAAGATATTTGGGATAGCATCTCTAGAAAGAAAGAAATCCGAGGAGATGCCTATCTTATTTGGTCCATCATCAAGGATATCTTTGATGATGTTGAGAGTGACGATGAGGAGGAGTAAGAAGAGTTGAATTCTTTAGAAGTGCGCTCATCACTCTCAAAAATTCAAACTGAGCTTCAGATGAAGTCAACCATGCAGAAAGAGGAGCAAAACAAGCAGGATGTGCTCACTATGCAGGCAGCGGTTAAACCGGCCTGCAAGCCCGGTTTAACCGCCCCTGACAGAGATGCCACATTGCATCATGCTCAAGATACAAGCATGGACCCAAGCAAAGCTTCCACTATAAAATTCTCATCTTGCAGTGATGAGGACATTGTATGCTTGATGGCCAAGAAAGAAAAGAAGAAGAAGGCTAAGAAAGCCAAGGCTCAACCTTGTGAGAGATCTAATTCCTTGACGGAGGAGTTAGAGATTCTCAAGTCATCCTATGCTTCCTTGATTTGTAAGTACAACTTGAAGTCAGCGCCAGAGAGTAGACCTCCGTGGCGACCGTAGCTCCTGCCGCTCGGGTATCCAAGGCGGCGGCGATGACATCCCCGAACTGGATCTCGACTTCGTCGACGTCCGGGAGGTTGCAGCTGTCCAAGATCTTGACGCGATCCATCGAGCTTACCAGATTGATCTCGGCGACACCCCCTACCTGGCGCGCCACTGTCGGTGATATTATCTCCGGCAGTCTTCCACGGGGTAGCCCGCGGAAGTGATTTGTAATGCAGGGAAGATCGCAAAGATCGGAAGCAGGATGGTTAGGATGGACAGACACAAGGGTTTATACAGGTTCGGGCCGTCGACTCGACGTAATACCCTACGTCCTGTTTTGGGATGTTGTATTGCGTGTTTTGGTGATTCGAGTTGGCTCGAGTTGTGGTTGGTTGCTGTCTCGTTGTTTTGGAGGGGGTCCCTGCCCGCCTTATATATCGGGGGGCAGGGTTACAAGTCGGTTTGTATCTGATCCTATCTCTAAGAATCCTTTCCTTCTTTACAATAATTCCTATTCCAACTAGGACTTCTCCTTCCAGATCCTTCCTCCGTGCGCCGACTTGTCCCGCACGTCTTCAGGTCCAGAACGATGAGGTGGGCCGCCCCCTTTTGGTGGGCTGCTAAGCTTGCTCGTGAGGCACCCGGGTACTATATCCCCCACAGTAGCCCCCGAGCACTTCTTGACCGATCGTTGGCTGTAATTGTTCCGTCTTTTCTTGCATGATTCGAGTGCTCCAAGTTGTCTAAGATCTCATCCGAGTGGTTTCGAAGAAGATCCGAGTGGTTTCGAGGAAGATCCGAGTGCATGCTCAGACGTTCCTGAAAACAATTCTTCAATTATAGTCATAGTGAGGGGAAGGAGTGCTCTTTTTCACGACGCGACAGCGAAGTGAATACACTTAGCCCCCGGGCTTTGGGCAATTTTAGTTTGAAATTGGCCAAAGGTCTTCAATTTTTACCCATCTGTATCTTGATCTTTAATGGTGTGCACCTCCAGGTGCACCCATTGGGTGTAGCCCCCGAGCCTTGAGCAGAATAGAATATTCTGGTCGAGGGTCAAAAAGCAAAATATTATGAATCTCTTTTTAAACTTAATCCATCAATGGTGTGCACCTCCAGGTGCACCCATTGGGTGTAGCCCCCGAGTCTTGTTACGACTCAGCATGATCGTGTCAAGACTCTGAAAGCCATGAATTCCGACTGATTTTTTCAGCCCCCATGCCTCTGGACATGGATTTTAGATAATCTTTTCCTTCAGAGGCTTTTTTATTTCCCCTTTATAAGGATTTTGTCCTCAAGTTCTTTGAACTCGGCATGACTTCCGAGTCGTGTCCCACGACTCAGCTTGACCATATGGTAAGCCATCTTCTCACAAGATTTATACTTGTCAGCATTTGACCCAGATTTCTGAGTCAATTTTAGCGATAGTATCGCATGCCTTACGTAAAAAATCAATTGCAAGGATGCAATATTAATTGCAAAATCAAGTCTGGTCGTCGACTAATTTTAGCCTCACGACCGAGTGGTTTCTGCCCCTGAACCCTAGCTCAGGAACCCATAAATTTATTATCGTAACAGAACCGAAAGGTCGTGCTATATTTCAGCCCATTTAGGCCCATTACTCCGCAAAGTCCGTTGCGTCCCTAACGGTTGCTTTACGGAAGGCGAAATATCGCGAGATACCGCGACTCCTTACCGCATCTTTGAATTCAAAGCGACGGGACGTGCCTGCGTCGGTTGAGTTCCCGAGACACGCGCCGCGCCGTGCGCGGGAGGAACGGTTCATTCCTTTATAAGCCATCCCCGTCGCATTCTTCTTCCTTTACTTGCCATTTGCCTTCCCCAACGCTCCAGTTCTTCTCCTCGCGCAAGAGCAAACCCTAGATCTGCTCCCGCAGCTTTCGTCCTCGCTCTTCAGCCCCGCTCGTCGCCATGGCGCCCAAGAGGAAGGAAGGCCCGAAGCGGAAGGAGAGGTCGCCTGCAAGAGCCCGGTCGTCCAAGGCCAAGGCCACCGCCGAGGTCGCCGTGGATCGCGCCGCCGAGTGGAGGGAGTCCATCACCACCACCAGGCGCCTCGAGCAACACGTCATCGACGGCATCCTCCCCGACCAGCAAACCGCCGAGTGGCGCGCCGCCGCCGGTGAGTCTTTCCCCACCCCAAACTCTTCTGATTTGGTGGTGTTCGAATCTTTCTTTCTCCGTGGCTTTGGCGTGCCCGCGCATTCTTTCCTCCGCGGGCTGCTGCATTACTATGGGATCAGTCTCTGCGCACTGAATCCCAACTCCATCCTTCACATCGCCATTTTCATCAATCTCTGTGAGGCCTATCTTGGGATAGAGCCTCACTTCAATCTTTTTCTTCATCTTTTTCTTCTTAAACCTTATCCCCGAACCGACTGCCCACAAGTAGTCGGGGGCGCCGGACTCCAACTCCGCGAGGGTCGAACTCGGGAGTATTTTGACATCCCTTTCCTTACCTCCAATAAAGGGTGGCAGTCCGAGTGGTTTTACGTAGGAAACCACTCGCCTGCCATCTCTCCAGAAATTGATTCTCGTCCTGTTCCCTCCCAATCCAGGACCGCTCTTCCCAAGGAGAGTGAAATGGATCAGGTTCGGGAACTCCTGGGTCTTATTTCCCAGTTGAAGGACAATGGGTTGTCTGCCGTCGGAGTGGCAGCCAACTTCGTTCTGCGCCGGGTCCAGCCACTCAAGCAGCGGGCTCACCCGGCGTATGAGTATAGCGCCGAGGGGGACAACACGCGCGAAGCCCCCGAGCGCGTCGACAAAGTCCAAGCCGCCGCTCGGCTTGGCAAATTCTTCGCGACTGGAACCTCCCTGAGGACCACTGACTGTCCTCCGGCGTTCAACTTGGGAAATCCACGCCCTGAGGTATTTAGTCAATCTGTTGTTGTTTTTATTTCAATTCCACCCATTGGGTGTAATCTCAGAACTGAACCCAATTTTCGCAGGGTCGAGCTGCCTTTGTATCCCTCCCTCCTTTGCCTGAGATGCCAAAGGGAGTGGATCAACCGGCTCGGCGTAGGGCCGTTGGATCTGAAGAAGCAGTCGGGGGAAGTGAGAGTGATCTGCGCGACTCGGATATCACTCTGTCATCCTCTCCTTCTCCCGATGTGCTATCTCCGAGTGGTGGGAAGGCTGCTCCTGCTCTGAAGAAGCGGAAGATCTCCACTGGGATCGTGTTTAGGGATGCGCCAAGCCGCCGCCAACTCCTTATCTCTGAGTCGTCTGACTCGGAAAAAGATGAAGCTGGCGTCGCCGAGTCGTCACTCCAACCGCCAATCACAAGCTCGGAGCAGTCTCCCCTTGCAGTAATGCCTCTGAGTGCTGCAAGTCCGAGGGACCTCCCTTCCCCTACTCGGAAAGGAAAGCGCCTGAGAATGCGTATTTCTACTCTGTAAGTATCCTTATCATCTCTTGATTTCCTTTATGTTCTTCTATTAGTGATCCATATATGCTTTATCCTGTAGCACGCCGTCTGAGGTCCCCTTCTCGGGTCCTCCGCCTCAGTCGGCGGTTGAGACCGAAGCCCCATCAATCCAAACTCCAGAGGTGCCGATCCACTCGGCTGATCTTCTCAGCGATCAGCCTGTGGGTCCGCCACCAGAATCGCAGCGGGAGCCAACCCCGCCTCCGCCGAGTCCTACACCGGCGTCGCCGACCCCTGCCGCCAGTTCCTCAAGGACAGCCCCCAGCATGCTCCTGTGGTTGAACCGACTGCAGCAGTGGAGGACCCCCAGACTGCGGCGGTCGAGATTGCTTCTGCGGCGGTCGGCGTTATGAGTGGTGGTGCTCCCCTGACTCCTCTGGAGGAGTTCATGTCACTCCATCTTCGCATGGGCCACATAGCCAAGGTATTTCCCGAGCTACTTATCTTGTTGATATCAAGTACCGAGTGGTACATTAATTCATATTGTCATCTGACTTGCTTTTGCAGGACTTAGCTGCTGATGCCGAGGCCAAAGCCTCGGTTATTCAAGAATTATCTTCTGCAGTTGCTAAGGCCGACTCTTTGGTGGCCCGAGTGGCTGAGCTCGAGGCTGCTGCGGTCGAGCGCCAGGCTGAGTTGGAGGAAGCCCAGCGTACCACCCGCGATTTATGCGGGGAGGTAGAGCAGGCTAAGCTCAACGAGGCCCAGGCCGTGCACGAGCTCAGAGGTATGTTCTTCCTTGTTTGTTTTTCTGTCAGACGTGAAAATATTATTCAGATCTAACTTTCTGTAGATTATCGATATCGGATTATGTCCCAATTCGCAGAGCTCACTGCCAAGGTGGCCCGGCTGCAAGGTGAAGCTGAGGCGCTGCGCACCGAGAAGATAGCGCTGGAGGACGCTATCCGAGTGGTGGCGGAGGAGATCGAGCCGGAGGCGTCATCGTCTTCAGCTTCCATCCTCGACCGCGTTCGGGCGCTCCCACGCTACTTCCGGCGGCAGCTCTGCTCCATCAGCCAGGCCAGCTGTGGCCATGTCCTGGCGGTGCTCAAATCGCTGTTCCCGGCGTCAGACCTGGAGCCACTCGGCCGCGGGTATGCTGCCGGCACCTCTGAAGACGACGTGGGCAGACTACTCCATGAAGTCGAGCCCATCGCCAATGTCCTGTCCAAGGATGTTGTTGATGACTCGGATGAAGCGGCCCCGTCTGGTGCTGGTGACCCTGCAATGTAAATAAAATATTTGTAGTATTTGGTCGAACTAGTATTGTTTGAACAATGTTTGAATTGTCATTATTGTATATAAGTTTTTATTGGTCTACAACTCCCTTTCTTTCTGCGCTGGCCTTAATTTCTGAGTGGTTGACCTGTTACGGAGTAGATTAGCCTCGTTGGTCTCAGTCTCATGCCGCAGAGTCTTTGTCGTACGTTTAGAGCTTTGACTTGGCGAGTACTTTCCCTCTCGATTTAAGGTTTATTCCACTCATACTTTATGTGCGTGACGCGAAAGAGGAAATGCGAGTAGTAGAAATAGATGAAAGATGAAATCAACTTTATTGATAACTCATTGTGAACATGCCGAGTCGTAACTGGGGGTGACTACCCTTCAAAATCACTCGGAAAAAATAAATCTAAAATAAAAAAGATAAATACATAACTGATTCAGGCGTAGAAACGCTGTAAGTGCTCGATGTTCCATGGATTTGGGATGTCTACGCCGTCTTCCGTCATGAGGCGATATGAGCCTGGGCGACTTACTGACTTGATGATATATGGCCCTTCCCAAGGGGACGCAAGCTTGTGCGCGCCCTTGGTGTCTTGCTTCCTCCTCAGAACCAAATCGCCTGCTTCAAAGGACCTCTGCTTAACTGATCGATCGTGATAGCGTCGCAGGACCTGAGCGTAACGCGTGGCTTGGATCTGGGCAGCCAATCTCTTTTCCTCGATGCTGTCGAGGTCTTCAATGCGCGCCACTTGCGCGTCGTATTCATCATAGAACTCCACTCGGGGGGAGCCGTATGTGAGGTCCGTTGGTAGGATAGCTTCCGAGCCGTAAACCAGAAAGAACGGAGTTTGCTTCGTGGCACGACTCGGCTGTGTGCGCAGCCCCCAGACTACAGCTGGCAACTCCTTGATCCATCGTCCGTCATGTTGCTTCAGCTGCTTGAATATCCGGGCCCTGAGCGCCTTGATTATTTCGCCATTGGCTCTTTCGACTTGGCCATTGGCCCTTGGGTGTGCCACGGATGCAGGGCATAGCTTGATGCTCCTCTCGCTGCACCAGTCTTTAAACTCCTGCGCCACGAAGTTCGTACCATTATCTGTGATGATACGATTTGGGACTCCGAAGCGGTGGGTGATGTCGGTGAAGAACTCGATGGTCTTGGCTGCCGTGTGCTTTCTGACTGGTTTCACCTCAATCCACTTGGTAAACTTGTCAATAGCTACAAGGACATGGTCAAAACCACCAGGAGCCTTCTTGAATGGACCAATCATATCCAAGCACCAACAAGCGAAGGGCCAGGACGCTGGTATGGTTTGCAGCTGTTGTGCAGGTGCATGTATTTGCCTTGCAAAATACTGACACCCTTTGCAGTGCCGCACGATGTTCTCTGAGTCTGCTACAGCAGTCGGCCAGTAGAAACCAGACCGGAAAGCTTTACCAACAATGGTTCTAGCCCCGGCGTGATTGCCACAAATTCCTTTATGTATGTCTGTCAAGAGCTCTATACCCTCAGCACGACTCACGCACTTTTGTAGGATTTGGGAAGCTCCAGATCGACGATACAGCTTGTCTCCGATGATGACGTAGTTTTTGCTGCGCCGCACGATTTGTTCGTGGAGCGAGTTTAGATCTTTGTCTTCCGCGACCTCTGCGGGTAATATGCCGCTGTCCAGATAATCGATGATCTGTGTCCTCCAGTCCAACGCTTCGTCTACCACTAATGTGGCTGACTCTGGGGATTCTCCGACTTGTTGCTCCGCGACAGTGCCATCCGGGTTTATCTTGATAGATGGTTTGATAAGATCTTGTATGAAAACTCCGGGTGGGACGCCTTCACGGGTGGACCCCATCTTAGCGAGCTCATCTGCTGCCTTGTTATGGTCGCGCACCACGTGATGGAACTCTAAGCCATAGAATTTCCCTTCCAGCTTCCTAATTTCCTCGCAGTATGCGTCCATCTTTTCGTTGGTCCTGGACCAGTCCTTGTTTACCTGGTTTATGACCAGGGCAGAGTCCCCGCGTACCATCAGGCGTTTGATACCCAAAGATACTGCAATGCGGAGACCGTGCAAGGCTGCTTCGTACTCGGCTGCGTTGTTGGATACTGGGAACATGATTTGAAGGACGTATTTTAATTCCTGTCCACTTGGAGAGATCAGGAGTACGCCTGCGCCGCCTCCTTTTATCTGGAGGGAGCCATCAAAGTACATCTCCCAGTATTCAACTACCTCGTCGTCAGCCGGAGCTTGGTTTTCTGTCCAGTCTGCTACGAAGTCGGCCAAGACCTGAGACTTGATAGCAGTACGTGGAACAAAGTTTATGTGATGGGCGGCCAATTCTATTGACCACTTGACGATTCGACCGCTGGCATCTCGGTTATGGAGAATTTCCCCTAAAGGATTTTCGCTCACCACCGAGATTGGATGGGCCTCAAAGTAGTGTTTCAGCTTTCTTGCTGAGATAAGAACTCCATATAATAATTTCTGCACATGGGGGTAGCGTACCTTGGATACGGTCAGAACCTCGCTAACGAAGTAGACTGGTCGCTGAACTCCATATGCGTGTCCTTCCTCAGGACGCTCGACCACTAGTACCGTGCTAACCACTCGGGGAGTAGCAGAGATGTAGAGGTAGAGCTGTTCTCTTGGTTGAGGTGGGACGAGGATGGGAGGGCTCTGCAGGTAGTCTTTGAGTTCCTGGAAAGATCGCTTCGCCTCGTCGTCCCATATGAACTTGTCCTGCTTCTTGAGCAGTTTGAAAAACGGCAATCCGCGAACGCCGAGTCGTGATATGAAACGACCGAGCGCTGCCATGCATCCAGTAAGCTTTTGCACATCCTTTTGACAGGTTGGTGGTAGCATCTTGGTGATGGCAGTGATCTTCTCGCGATTTGCCTCGATCCCGCGGTTGCTGACCATGAAGCCGAGTAGTTTACCAGAGGGTACTCCGAAGACACACTTTTTCCGGGTTGAGCTTCCACCGAAATTCGCGCAAGCGTTCGAAGACCTTTGTCAGGTTCCCTATCATGTCCTCGGGGTTCATGATCTTGACCACGATATCGTCGATGTAGGCTTCTACTATGTCTGGAATCAATTGGTCCAGACATGCTTGAATCGTCCTCTGATAGGTTGCACCTGCGTTCTTCAGACCGAAGGCCATTGTGTTATAACAAAAGGCACCAAACGGCGTGATGAACGCGGTTTTTATTTGGTCTTCCAGCTTCAGGCCTATCTGGTGATAACCTGAATAGCAATCGAGAAAGCAGAGCAGGGCGGAGCCTGCCGTGGAGTCAACGACTTGATCGATGCGGGGGGGAACGAAGGGGTCTTTAGGGCAAGCTTTGTTGAGATCTGTATAATCGACGCACATTCTCCAATCATTATTATTCTTTTTTCTTACAAGAACTGGATTAGCTAACCAGTCGGGGTGGAACACCTCCTGAATAAACCCGGCTGCTAACAGCTTTGTAATCTCTGCCCTAATTGCCTCCTTGCGGTCCTGCGCGAATCGACGAAGCCTTTGCTTGATCGGTTTAGCAGTCGGATTGACCTTTAAGGAGTGCTCGGCAAGTTCCCTTGGGACACCTGGCATATCGGATGGTTTCCACGCGAATATGTCGGCGTTTTCCCTTAGGAATTTGACGAGCACTTCTTCCTATTTGGGGTCTAACTCTGCCCCGATGATGGCCGTCTTCTTCGGGTCGTCCAGGTCCAAAGAGATCCTCTTCAGCTCCGTCTCCTTGCTTGGCGCGATGGCTTCTCTCGCTGGCTTCTTGGTGGGGATCTCTAGAGCGTCCTTGTCCACCTCCTGTGATGCAGCCAGTACTTGTTCCATACGCTTGGACATGTCCAGGGCGGCTGCCGCGTTGAGAGTTTCCTGCTCGCATGTGTATGCGACTCGGACGTCTCCCAAGACGGTGATTACGCCTTTAGGTCCTGGCATCTTGACCTGCAAGTAGACGTAGTGAGGAATCGCCATGAACTTGGCGAGCGCCGGCCTCCCGAGGATGGCGTGGTATGCAGTTTCAAAGTTCGCCACCGTGAACTGCATGTGCTCGGTCCGGTAATTGTTCCGGTCTCCGAAGGTAACGGGCAGTGTGATGTGCCCGAGTGGTTCTGCTCCCTCTCCCGGTATCAAACCGTAGAACGCGGATTGGGGGGGACTCAGGTCGAGAGTAGTCAGGCCGAGCTCCTTCAATGTGTTAGCAAAGAGGATGTTCAGGCCACTGCCACCGTCGACTAGTACCTTGGTGAGCCGAACGTTGCGAATCGTCGGGGCTACCACCAAGGCATGGGACCCGGGCTTCGGTATGAAGTTTGGATGATCCTCCCGGGTGAATGTGATCGGAACTTCCGACCACTTGAGGTACTCAGGTACCGGTGGCTCCCTCGCGTGCATGACCTGGCGATGGGTGAGCTTCTGCTGGCGCTTCGACTCGAACTCTGGTCCGCCATAGATCATGCGGACCACTCGGTCGGCTTCCTGAAAGTCATCGCCGGGCTCGTCGTTTCGCCTGTCGTCTCGCGGGGAACCATCGTTCCTCTTTCTGTATGGAGGGCCTCTGTTGCCCCGGTGAAGGCTCGCTTGAGCCCGTAGCACTCTCGCGCCGAGTGCTTGTGTTTGTGGTAAGGGCATTGCTCATCGAGCATGCGCTGGAAGTCCTCTGGAGTTACCCGGCCTCTGGACCGGTCCAGGGCGGCGACCATGTCTCCCTCGCTCTTCTTCTTGCGAGGTTGGCTGTCATTGCGTCGATGGTCGTCGTGTCGGTCTTCGTCCTCGCGGCGGTCGCGTTTGCGAGTCGTCTTGTTCTCTTCTTCCCAACGACTTCTGATTTCGCTGAGTTGTTCTTTTTCTGCGATCTCTGCATCCGCCCACGTGCTAGCAACCCGGAACATGTCATTGACAGTCGCGGGTGGCTTCCGAGTCCACTTGTGAATCAGTCTCCCGTCGGAGATGCCGCGCTGGAAAGCTGACATCACCTCCTGATCCGTGACGTCCGTGATGGAGTTGCGCTTTTCTGAGAACCTGCGCACGAAGTCGTGCAGGGTCTCGTTCTTGCGCTGCCTGATCTGACCGAGGAGTCGCTTGCTCCCGGGCCTCTCCCAGGTACCGAGATAGTTACCGATGAAGAGTTCGGTAAGCTGCTCCCAGTTGTCGATGGCGTCCTGCGGGAGTCCTGCCAGCCAGTTGCGGCAGTCCTTGGTGAGCATGATGGGAAGATAGTTTGCCATCACGTCCTCGTCGCCGCCGGCCGCTTGTACGGCGGTGTAGTAGATCTGAAGCCATTGAGATGGGTCAGATTTCCCGTCGTACTTGTCGATATCCGACAGCTTGAAGCCTCTGGGCCACGTCACGCTTCTCAAGCGCTCGGTGAACGACTGGAATCCGCCGATCCGACCTCTAGGGCGGGAATCGCTCGGACCCGATCCGTCAGCTGCTCTTGGGGGTGTGCTGTCCCTCCTGCGATCCCGGTCCCTGGGCGGGGAACGGGTCCTCCGATAGTTCCGAGTCCTGGGTGGAGTTCGGTCCTGTCGGTAGGTTCTGCTGCGCGGTGGAGTTCGATCTCTTGGCGGAGTCGGTCGCCTGGGTGGTGGAAGCACTCGTCGTCGTGGCGGAGTGCGACCGCCATTGTTGCCGCGCCTTGGGCTACCGGAGAGGTCAGAGTAGTCTGACTCCGTCGAGTAGCCGCTCCTGTTGGGGTTACGACGGGGATTTCCATGATCCCGATCGTACTCTTCGCGCCGTCGGATTTCCTCACGGTGGCGCTCTTCGGTGCTGTTGGTGATGACGTCCCTCGCATCTCGATCTCTGTTGATCGTGGTGCGGAGGTCTTCATCACGACCCGATCCGCCGCCGGCCCGGTGTCGAGATGGACCGGGCTCAGGAGCGTCCGTGGTCGTTCTGCCTTGCATCTGGTGAACCTGGACGGAGGCGGCCTGCACGAGAGCCCTTACCTTTTCCAGGCCCGGAGTGTTAGGTGGCAGCCGATTGATTTCCTCGTTGATAGTAACGAGGTTCTGGACCGGTGTCTCGTAGACGTCGTATCCGTTGAACTCAAACATGCCGTCGCGCATCAAGTTCCGGGTGCTCCTCCGGTCGTGTTGATCCCGTTGGCGACGATGATCTTCAGAGTGAGGCTCTTGGAGTCGAGCAGTGCCAGATCCTGACGCGGTGGCTCCGTGCGGTCGTGCGGCTCTGCGAGTCGCCCGACTGGCGTTGCGTCCTCGACGCTGGTTCCTGGCTTCAGTCGTCTCCTCAGCAGGAGTGACCTCATCTTCTGAGACAGGATTGGTTGGCGTTGCTGGCGCCACCATGTAGCAATATGATCCGACTCCCTCTTGCGCGAGGTAGTCTTCCTCGGACTCGAAGAAGTCGGATGTGGGCGTATGACGCTCCAAACTACTCGGAGTCAATTCTCCGAGTGATCCTAGTAGTTCCGGCTCTGTTGAGGCATCAGACACTGTGTATCCTTCCGGCAGATCGTCCAGGATTGAGGGTCCCAGTAGATCTAACCCGTAGGAGTCGCTCCCATAGAAGTAATCATCCGACTGGACGATGTCCTTCATCTTCTGCTTCCGAGCAAGCGCGCAAAAGCCAGGGGTCTGAACAGTAATGACCTCAGGGCTCTGGACGCGTGTTGGTTGAGCGTTTACGCTCTGCGATGATTCGGCGACGCGACTCTCAGGAGTCGGATCGGAACCGAGTGATTGTAGATCTGTTCCCGACTGGTCTGGCCTCGCGTTCTGCGATGGACTCAGCGGGGTAGATCCGGCACGATCAGATGCGATCGGACCGGATTGGGCCGTGATGGCCGAAGTCGGCGCCAGAGAGTAGACCTCCGTGGCGACCGTAGCTCCTGCCGCTCGGGTATCCAAGGCGGCGGTGATGACGTCCCCGAACTGGATCTCGACTTCGTCGACGTCCGGGAGGTTGCAGCTGTCCAAGATCTTGACGCGATCCATCGAGCTTACCAGATTGATCTCGGCGACACCCCCTACCTGGCGCGCCACTGTCGGTGATATTATCTCCGGCAGTCTTCCACGGGGTAGCCCACGGAAGTGATTTGTAATGCAGGGAAGATCGCAAAGATCGGAAGCAGGATGGTTAGGATGGACAGACACAAGGGTTTATACAGGTTCGGGCCGTCGACTCGACGTAATACCCTACGTCCTGTTTTGGGATGTTGTATTGCGTGTTTTGGTGATTCGAGTTGGCTCGAGTTGTGGTTGGTTGCTGTCTCGTTGTTTTGGAGGGGGTCCCTGCCCGCCTTATATATCGGGGGGCAGGGTTACAAGTCGGTTTGTATCCGATCCTATCTCTAAGAATCCTTTCCTTCTTTACAATAATTCCTATTCCAACTAGGACTTCTCCTTCCAGATCCTTCCTCCGTGCGCCGACTTGTCCCGCACGTCTTCAGGTCCAGAACGATGAGGTGGGCCGCCCCCTTTTGGTGGGCTGCTAAGCTTGCTCATGAGGCACCCGGGTACTATATCCCCCACATCTCAAGTCCATAAAAGATCCTCATCTACCCATTCACCTTTTCTTGGAAGAAGCAAGAAAAGATAGAATTTTTTTTGGAAAAAACAGTTTCTTCTGAGATAATTGAAGCAATTATGGATTATTCAGTGTATTATCTCACATCTTTCTATCAAAATTCAATCCATCTGAGCATATTGTCCACTGTTCAGCTCAGGGTGGTTTAACCGCCTCCTCCAGGCGGTTTAACCGGGTCTGGCTAGCAGTTACCTTTTTAACCTCCCACGAGCATACAGTAACTAAACCTTATCCACAAGTTACCCCTTCGTCCCAAACACCTCAGACACTCCTCTCCTCGTCCAGAACCATCCCTCTCCCGAGCTCCTTGCCTCCAATGGCGATTTGAGGATTCCACCAAGGAAAGCTAGGTTCCTTTGCAGATCTGGACCGTCCTTGGTCGGTTTAACCGGCCCCCAAGCTGTATTTGAAGATCCATCTCAGTTTCCCCTCTCCAAAGGTACTCAAATGATATTCTTCATTAATCTACCTTTTGAGCCCATAGATTTGAGTTTCCTCTGGTCAATCTCCTAGAAATAACCATTAGAATAACATCCTAGTAATCATTTCATGTTTCCTTGGTCGCATTGCTTGGATTCAAAATCTAGGGTTTGACTGCCAGGGGGCAGTTTAACCGGCCCATAGGGGCGGTTTTACCGCCATAGGCAGACAAGTCCTAGATAGTGACACCTAGCAATGCAACCAGGTATTCTTTTCCTAGGATGTTTTCTTGTTTCATCTACTGTTCGAGTCCATGCAAAGTGGTCGGAACTTAGGCCGGAAGATCCGACCCACAAGTTCCGGCCAGCTCTGTCTCTTGTTAGAATTCCATCGAAAGATCTGGCCCATGCATCAGAACATTCATGACTTAGCCAATTATCTGTTGTTCCTGTACAATATCTATGAATCATCCAAAATGTCTATGATTAAGAATGAAACTTTTAAAGTCTCTGGCTTAGCTCTGCCAGAGGCGGTTTAACCGCCCCCTGTGGCCGGTTTGACCGCCCCAGACAGAGCTGACCCAAAAACTCTAAATCTTTCCTTCTCAATCTATTCATAAGTTTCTTCTGCTCCTGAGAACTTATACATGTGTTGTTCATCTTCTGTGACTCAGGACAGAGACAGTATGACTAGACGGCTGAGAAAGAAGAGTAAAGTGGATGATCAAGCCGGGTCAAGTTCAGGGACTAGAAGTGGCAGAAATTTAAGGCCAAGGGCGGCCAAGAGAGCAGCAGAGCAGCAGATTGATGATATTGTAGAGGAAGAAGAAACTGAGGAGGAAAATGGGTCAGGAAGTGATGACAATATGGAGGATGAGGACTATAGAGATGATCCTTATGGCAAGGCAGCAGCTGAGGAAAGTGACAGTGATGGTGATGATGAGGGCAGTGATGATGGTGAGAGGGGGGCAGCAAGCCCCGTGGCACACAGTGGCAGCCACTTGAGCTCACAGCCTAGACAGAGAGCACCCAGAGCTGAGAGCATCATACTGAGACCTAGAGCACCTATCTACCCAGCTAGAGTGTTAGCTGTTGATTATTGTGCTAGTGGAATGGCAGACATAGCCAAGAAAAATAGAAGGAAGAATCCTGGTGATACTGTCAGCACCACTGCCACAGACTATAGATTCCATACTAAATTTCAGCAGGATTTCTATAACACCATGCTCGAGAGGATGCCTGATATCACACTAGAAGCAAAATGGATTGATTGGGATCATATGGCTAGAGCCAATCATGTGGTGTTTAACCAAGTCATTGAAGCATGTGAAAGGCAAGGACTGAAGACCTTAATGGGTTTCAGATGCAACTGGAATAGAGAGCTCATAGCTCAGTTCTATGCCACTGTATACTTTGGCTATGTGGATGGAGATAGAGCTATCTTTTGGATGACTGAGGGCACCTCTTTCTACCTCACCTTTGATGACTTTTGTAGATATCTTGAGGTAGAAAACAATCCACAGCATCACATTGTTCACACTCCCACTTATATGGAAGCCAAGGACCTAGGCTTCATGTATCCATCTCGCACAGATCCATCGGAGTTTGGACACATTGGGGAGCTTTACACATACTACAGGGTCCTGAACAGGTTGTTCAGAGTCACTATTTCCCACATGATGGGAACCCCTCGGATATTACTCGGCACATGAGGGACTTGATGTGGCACATGCGTCCGGGTGCTCAGCGCTTCAACATCGGAGACTACATTTGGGAAGAAATCAAGCATATCTCGGAGCATCCATCTAGGGACTGTGGATACGCACCTTACATCATGCATATCATTAAAGGTGCTACAGATATTGGTCGAGTCAAAGTTGATGTCAGACATGATCCGCTAAAGCCCAACCGACCCTCTAGAGTCAGGTTGATCTCACCAAACAGATCCCCAGGACCTTCCCCAGCAGAGACTGAGCCAGCGACAGAGATTCAGGGGGAGGAGCAGCTGTTTGGAGATCAAGCTGCTCCTCAGGCATGGGGCGGTTTAACCGGGTCCTCACCCTGGTTTAACCGGCCCAGGGCTGATGAGGCAGGACCCTCTCATTCTAGACCTCGAAAATGCTCATCCACATTTAGAAAGTTGTTCAATCTTTTTGGTGGTGTTTGTCAGAATCATAGGGACATTATGGTTGCTGAAAGGGAAACTAGAATAAAAGCGAAGAAGGCAAGAGATTCTATCAAGATGATGCATACGGCTCAAAACCTTAAAACACCTAGATCACCCCTTTCACCCACAGTTGCTGAGCCAGAGATACCCTCAGTTGATGATATGATAAGAGGATTTCAGAGTACAAACTTCTATGGCACATTTTACCCCCGTGAGGGAGGATCCTCTTCTAGTCAGGCCACTCCTACTCCAGAGGATGTAGCAGTAGCTAAGGGACATTTAGCAGCAGCAGCTAGGGGAGCAGCAGCTAGAGCCACACCGGCAGCTTCTCCATTTGTTCCACCACACTCCTACGGGCCAGACTTTCGTGGTTTTGGGACTTCATTTGCCGGAATGACTGCATTCAGTGGCCTAGCACCCCAGTCAGATTCTCAGTCAGATTATGCTTCTAGACTTGGCTATGGAAGTTACCTGGGTGGTTCTTTGCCAGGGACAGGTCTTGGTGACTCTAGTGCATCGTTTTCCGGAGCTGCAGGCACTCTTCCCTCCACATCTTCAGCTCATGAGGATTGGGCACATCGTCTATCGGCTGATATCTTTAATCCTAATCCTTCCTCCGGTATGTCTCCAAGCTCAATTAGTATCGCAACATCCTTTTCTGAAATCACCTTGCCTAGTTCCTTATACTTAAATCCACCCCTGCATTGGTTAAATGAAGGATATGATCAAGGGTGGAACCCATCCACGGGTGGTGATGGAGATAGAGAAAATCAGTGATCTGACCAAGAGAAGTTCTTCTTCTGGCCCCTTCTTGATGATGGATGACAAAGGGGGAGAAGAACATGGATTAAAGCTTGCCTCTCGGTTTTATCTTAGTTGTCTGGGTAGGGCGGTTTAACCGGCCCTTGGTGGCGGTTAAACCGGCCTTAAGTGTGTCTTTAGACTTGGATCTGTAAAACTGTCAAAATCTATATTTGTGGACTTGAGAAGAACTTGTAATGTGTGCTACTATGTGTGGAACCTATTTATGTTCTTAAGTGACCTTGTGTTAGAGTGATGCATGATCAATTGATGATTGTTATCTTCTTGTGCAACTGCCAGAACAGGGCGGTTAAACCGGCTCCAAGGGGCGGTTAAACCGCCTGTCACCTGGCAGCAGCACAAGTTTCTCTTTTTTCACTTTTGTGCAATTATTGTCATATGCATCACAGTTTTATTATGGTTTTTCTTCACACACTTGTTGCACCCCACAAATTCTAAGATCTAGGGGGAGCTCCATGGTTTACTTAAAATATGTGCAAAAATTGGCATGTGAGGCCAAGTTCATGAAAAAATCTCTACCTTTGCACATATTAAGGGGTAGCTCAGTCTAAATCTCTGAATTTAAAAGCATTATTATTATATCCTTTTGTAAGCTTTAATCGGGTTGTCATCAATCACCAAAAAGGGGGAGATTGAAAGTGCATCTAGTCCCTTAAGTGGGTTTTGGTGAATTGAGTGACAAAACGATTAGAGGACTAACATGTCTTGTAAAGATTATGAGCAGGATTTAATTTGTATAATCATGATTCGTGTGTATTCATTGGTTGAATACATAAATGTTTGGCTCACAAAGGAAGAATTGATGGCTCTCATAGTGATATAATATGGTGTACAACAAGCAAGTGTGAAACATGAAAAAGAGACGTGGTCTTTTAACCAAGTGAAGACTTGTTGACTCAAATGAGACATCATAATCAAGGTTGGATAAAATTGAGAAATGCAAGTTAAGAAATATATGCTAGAAAAATGGTGGTATGGGACATCAAGACTCTATACACTTGGTGTATGACTTGCATTAGAAGGCATGGATATATTGGATAATGTTCTATGGTCAAAGCAAATGGATGAATTTCATGAATGATACAAGTGTATATGTGGCTATATGTGAAGCATGGAAGAAAGGTTGGATTTCGGGATAGTGTTTCTAAGGACCAAGCAATGTGTGATCAAGTTGCGGCTTGAGTCATGGATTCTTTGCTAAGGGTGACGAAACTTTCTACGGATCAACTGGATGATTCATGATCACATGTGGACTTCATATAAGCTAGTATCAATATCTATAGAAGAAAGGTGACTTGAACTAGAAGTGGATTTCATTCTATGTCAAAGTGTCAAGTCACTAGCTCAAGTTGGTTTTTGCTCAAGCATAAGCAATGTGGACAGACCTCAAAGGAAGAATTGATTATGTGCGGCAAAATTAAAGGCATTCAAGCTCAAGCAAGTGATTGGATTTTACGTTTATTCTTGAGTATAGGTAGGCCGTACTATCAAGAGGGATGCCACATTGAATATTTGACTTTACACCACATTAGTGCTCAAAACATAACCTAAGAGAGATAGCCTTGAGAGTTGAGAAGAATTTTGAGCAAGTGGGTGCTCACTGACCCAGGGCGGTTTAACCGCCCCTAGGGGCCGGTTTAACCGCCCTGACCTCTGACAGCTCCAACGGCTAGTATTTTTGAACAGGCGGTTTAACCGGCCTCAAGGGGCGGTTTAACCGGCCATGACAGATCTCCAACGGCTAGTTTTTGTTGGATGGGGTATTTATACCCCTTAGCCCTCTCCTTTGAGAGCTGCTGGTTCTGTGTGATTCCTAAGCCTTCTTGACACATTCTAACAGCAGAGGAGCTTCCCCCAACCACTCTTTGTGAGTTTGCTTGTTTTGGTTGAAATCTTTGAGTTGGGGTTGAGTGAAGCTTTTGGGTGTGAGCTTGAGAGCTTTGTTAGCTCAGAGATCTTGTGAGAGCATTAGAGAGCAAAACCATAGCTTGAGCACTCGTGGTTAGCGTCAAAAATTTTTTGTGCATTTGTTACTCTTGGAGCTTGGCTCCTAGACGGCTAGGCGTTGCCGGTGAGCTCCCATTCGTGTGGTGAGCGACCCGAAGTTTGTAAGGGCTGGTCTTGCCTCCTTCGTGGAAAAGGAGCATCTTTAGTGAAGGGCTAAGGTGTGGCGTGTATACACCTTGGCGAGGTTACCTTGCGGGGTTCCTCAAACGGAGACTAGGAACCGCTGAACTTGCTTGGTGCTTGCAGCGGGTCTGAACTTTGGTAAACAAATCCTTGTGTCTCCCCTTCACTTTACTTGTTCATTTCTAGCTTTATATTTGCTTCCGCTTCGATCTACTTGGGTATACTCTATTTGTGTGCAGAAGCTTAAATATATTGATCAGATATACCTGTATAAGAAGTACTCCAAGTGTATTTGGTGCTAGAAAAGCAAGAGGGGGTTCTAGCAATTCTTTGGGCAGTTCACTGCCTTGCGGCGGTTTAACCGCCTAGCAGGGGCGGTTTAACCACCTAAAGCTGACAGCAGGCTGAGAATTAGATTAGAAGTTAAAATTGGTCATCTCGCCTATTCACCCCCCCCCCCCCCTCTAGGCGACATCTAGATCCTTACAAGTGGTATCAAAGCAAGGCTTCACGTTCAAGCTTAACCGCCGTGAAGAAAAGATGTCGATTGAGGTAAACTTTGAGCCACTCGAGCTTGATGGCTCAAACTATGTTTCTTGGTCAGCAAATGTTCATTCTACTCTTAGAAATATAGATCCTGTAGTTGAACATATTTTAGTTGCTAGCATCCTATCTCCTATGTTTGATATTGATAACATTGATCATTCAAAGATCACTCAAAAGGAGCTAGCATGTTCGCAACTCAATGCTTGTGTTACTAATTTCTTGCAAAGTGCTGTTTGTGAAGATATTTGGGATAGCATCTCTAGAAAGAAAGAAATCCGAGGAGATGCCTATCTTATTTGGTCCATCATCAACGATATCTTTGATGATGTTGAGAGTGATGATGAGGAGGAGTAAGAAGAGTTGAATTCTTTAGAAGTGTGCTCATCACCCTCAAAAATTCAAACTGAGCTTCAGATGAAGTCAACCATGCAGAAAGAGTAGCAAAACAAGCAGGATGTGCTCACTATGCAGGCAGCGGTTAAACCGGCCTGCAAGCCCAGTTTAACCTCCCCTGACAGAGATGCCACATTGCATCATGCTCAAGATACAAGCATGGACCCAAGCAAAGCTTCCACTATAAAATTCTCATCTTGCAGTGATGAGGACATTGTATGCTTGATGGCCAAGAAAGAAAAGAAGAAGAAGAAGAAGAAGGCTAAGAAAGCCAAGGCTCAACCTTGTGAGAGATCTAATTCCTTGACGGAGGAGTTAGAGATTCTCAAGTCATCCTATGCTTCCTTGATTTGTAAGTACAACTTGATGGCCAACGACTATGCTCTTACTAAAAATGCTTTACCTTGCATATCAAAGTTAGAAAAGGCAAATGAGATCCTCAAAGCTCAACTTGACAAAATCACTAGTGAGCACATGAAGTTGCAAGGAACTCATAAAGAACTTAAATATTCTCATGAGATGCTTGTAGATTCACATGTCTCACTAGAAATAGCTCATGAGGTTATAATCAACTCGGTAAAATTTAATCAACCTCTCACACCCACATGCTCATGCTTAATTGTTAATAATGATTTGTCTTGTGCTAATTCTTGTTGTGGTCAAACAAGCCAATCTAGCATTGAGCATGCGTTTGTAGAATCTTGTGATGACCTCATTGCCGAAGAGAATGATCAACTCAAGCAAGAGGTCAAAAGGCTAAACAGTGACTTGATCAACTTAAGAAACTCGAGCCAAGTGCAACCTTCTCAAGATAACCGTGAATACATGGTGAAGAAGCTTGAGAAGGGTTCAAATGTCACTAGCTCAGTCTCCAAGCAAGATCAAGCCAAAAATTCCAAGATTCATGAAAAGATGGAAAAATCGTCCATATCCCCATCAAATGGTTCCCTCAAGCAAAAGAGCCAAGCAAGGCTTGTGAGCAGACAAAAGTACAAGGAAATACATAAAGTCTGCTACAAGTGCAAAGAGAAGGGACACTTGATCAAAGATTGCAAAGTTTCATCAAGTGAAGTTATATCTGGGGATACCCGGTTAAACCGGGTGGAGAGGGCGGTTAAACCGGCCCTGCCCCAGATTGCTCAAGTTCCTCAGAACAGGAGCAAACTAGTCACATCAACGACGGGCAAGCAAAAGTTAGATCAGAAACAAGGTGAAAAAGAAAAGGAGCCACCAAGCAAGACCAATAACCGAAGATGCTATGTGTGTCGGCAAAAAGGGCATATGAGTAAGGATTGCCCAAATGGTGAGCTTCTCAAGTCAAACCTAGTTCAATATGATTTCACTGAGATTGGGGATCACAAAGTTGATACTTGCACAGTTAAGGTGATTTGCTCACCTCAAACAAGTGTAAGAGCAATTTGGGTCCCCAAGCACCTTGTGTCTAACATCAACGGACCCAACAAAATTTGGGTACCAAAAATATTTTGCTAAGCTTGCAGGACCATGGAGATGCATTGAACATTTGGCTATTCAAGAATGTATGTTATAAAATTGAAAAGTCACCAAATGGAAAATTAAGACCTATATCCTTCTCAATGACATCTCGGGATCAAGGCCTGAAAGAATCAAGAGGGGTGTTGAGATGAATGGTGCAAGAAGATAGAACTTTCCACCTTAACTGCACAGGGCGGTTAAACCGGGTCTCCAAGGCGGTTTAACCAGCCTAACTCAGAAAAGTTCAAGTCACTGGATAAACTCGGATGATCCGGTCATAATCCAGAAGATCCGGTTCGAGGATTGTCATGGACATGTTTTCTTGCACATTTGACAGTAAGTACATATGACACTTGTTCAAATAGTGTAAAACCTTGTGTGTCGTGACCAAGTAGTAGAATGAGCCTCCTCTAAGTTCCTAATAGAATTGAAAGTGCATTAATAAGAAAAGTCAAAACTCTTGTACACAAATTAAGGGGGAGCTCATCCTAAGACTTTGTCACTATGGGACTAATCTTTTCTGCTAGTGATTTTGTAGTCTCATTCATGAGAATAAGTTTCTCATCGGAGTATGCCATCACATGTTGATCCAAGTGGTAAAATTGTGAAACTTTTATGTTTGGATTATGTTGCCTTCTTTCACATGGCTACTCACCATAATATAGTTGAAATTCCTTTGATTGGTCTTGAAAAGGGAATTTAGTCTATATTATGAGGTTTCATCTTTTAAAGTGATCCCTATGTCTCTAAATCAATAAGGTCACTAAAGATGAGACTAGCCTATGTGCAAATTAATGCTTTCTCTCTCTATATTAGTTTAGCAAAATTATTAAGAGAGCAAGTCTTGATCTTAAAATCATATTGCACATAATGGGTGACTAAAATGGCCAAGGTATGTTCCTAGAAACTCATGTTGTAAATTTAAGCATTTAAGCTATCATACATGCTAGTGTGTATCTTTGTATTTGATTAGTCCACTATCTCTTTTGTCTTACCTTTCGGATATTTAGTTGATGTCTTCACAATCATTGACCTTTGTCAAACACATGCTTTTGGAAAAGACATGAATTAAATATGCTGATTTGGTCATGTTCTTGGACTATCAAATATCTGTGATGACATAGGATAGAATTTTGAAAAACATTCACTAGCATGATAGGAAATGTGCCTTATTTGAAAACTTTGGTATTTTGGTCTTTGACCAAGATTGATCTACTGTGACCATTGTTCAAATTATTTGATTGATGGCTGGTCACTAGTAGAAAGATCCTCTCAAGTCCATAAAAGATCCTCATCTACCCATTCACCTTTTCTTGGAAGAAGCAAGAAAAGATAGAATTTTTTTTTGGAAAAAACAGTTTCTTCTGAGATAATTGAAGCAATTATGGATTATTCAGTGTATTATCTCACATCTTTCTATCAAAATTCAATCCATCTGAGCATATTGTCCACTGTTCAGCTCAGGGTGGTTTAACCGCCTCCTCCAGGCGGTTTAACCGGGTCTGGCTAGCAGTTACCTTTTTAACCTCCCACGAGCATACAGTAACTAAACCTTATCCACAAGTTACCCCTTCGTCCCAAACACCTCAGACACTCCTCTCCTCGTCCAGAACCATCCCTCTCCCGAGCTCCTTGCCTCCAATGGCGATTTGAGGATTCCACCAAGGAAAGCTAGGTTCCTTTGCAGATCTGGACCGTCCTTGGTCGGTTTAACCGGCCCCCAAGCTGTATTTGAAGATCCATCTCAGTTTCCCCTCTCCAAAGGTACTCAAATGATATTCTTCATTAATCTACCTTTTGAGCCCATAGATTTGAGTTTCCTCTGGTCAATCTCCTAGAAATAACCATTAGAATAACATCCTAGTAATCATTTCATGTTTCCTTGGTCGCATTGCTTGGATTCAAAATCTAGGGTTTGACTGCCAGGGGGCGGTTTAACCGGCCCATAGGGGCGGTTTAACCGCCCTAGGCAGACAAGTCCTAGATAGTGACACCTAGCAATGCAACCAGGTATTCTTTTCCTAGGATGTTTTCTTGTTTCATCTGCTGTTCGAGTCCATGCAAAGTGGTCGGAACTTAGGCCGGAAGATCCGACCCACAAGTTCCGGCCAGCTCTGTCTCTTGTTAGAATTCCATCGAAAGATCTGACCCATGCATCAGAACATTCATGACTTAGCCAATTATCTGTTGTTCCTGTACAATATCTATGAATCATCCAAAATGTCTATGATTAAGAATGAAACTTTTAAAGTCTCTGGCTTAGCTCTGCCAGAGGCGGTTTAACCGCCCCCTGTGGCCGGTTTGACCGCCCCAGACAGAGCTGACCCAAAAACTCTAAATCTTTCCTTTCTCAATCTATTCATAAGTTTCTTCTGCTCCTGAGAACTTATACATGTGTTGTTCATCTTCTGTGACTCAGGACAGAGACAGTATGACTAGACGGCTGAGAAAGAAGAGTAAAGTGGATGATCAAGCCGGGTCAAGTTCAGGGACTGGAAGTGGCAGAAATTTAAGGCCAAGGGCGGCCAAGAGAGCAGCAGAGCAGCAGATTGATGATATTATAGAGGAAGAAGAAACTGAGGAGGAAAATGGGTCAGGAAGTGATGACAATATGGAGGATGAGGACTATAGAGATGATCCTTATGGCAAGGCAGCAGCTGAGGAAAGTGACAGTGATGGTGATGATGAGGGCAGTGATGATGGTGAGAGGGGGGCAGCAAGCCCCGTGGCACACAGTGGCAGCCACTTGAGCTCACAGCCTAGACAGAGAGCACCCAGAGCTGAGAGCATCATACTGAGACCTAGAGCACCTATCTACCCAGCTAGAGTGTTAGCTGTTGATTATTGTGCTAGTGGAATGGCAGATATAGCCAAGAAAAATAGAAGGAAGAATCCTGGTGATACTGTCAGCACCACTGCCACAGACTATAGATTCCATACTAAATTTCAGCAGGATTTCTATAACACCATGCTCGAGAGGATGCCTGATATCACACTAGAAGCAAAATGGATTGACTGGGATCATATGGCTAGAGCCAATCATGTGGTGTTTAACCAAGTCATTGAAGCATGTGAAAGGCAAGGACTGAAGACCTTAATGGGTTTCAGATGCAACTGGAATAGAGAGCTCATAGCTCAGTTCTATGCCACTGTATACTTTGGCTATGAGGATGGAGATAGAGCTATCTTTTGGATGACTGAGGGCACCTCTTTCTACCTCACCTTTGATGACTTTTGTAGATATCTTGAGGTAGAAAACAATCCACAGCATCACATTGTTCACACTCCCACTTATATGGAAGCCAAGGACCTAGGCTTCATGTATCCATCTCGCACAGATCCATCGGAGTTTGGACACATTGGGGAGCTTTACACATACTACAGGGTCCTGAACAGGTTGTTCAGAGTCACTATTTCCCCACGTGATGGGAACCCCTCGGATATTACTCGGCACATGAGGGACTTGATGTGGCACATGCGTCCGGGTGCTCAGCGCTTCAACATCGGAGACTACATTTGGGAAGAAATCAAGCACATCTCGGAGCATCCATCTAGGGACTGTGGATACGCACCTTACATCATGCATATCATTAAAGGTGCTACAGATATTGGTCGAGTCAAAGTTGATGTCAGACATGATCCGCTAAAGCCCAACCGACCCTCTAGAGTCAAGTTGATCTCACCAAACAGATCCCCAGGACCTTCCCCAGCAGAGACTGAGCCAGCAACAGAGATTCAGGGGGAGGAGCAGCTGTTTGGAGAACAAGCTGCTCCTCAGGCATGGGGCGGTTTAACCGGGTCCTCACCCTGGTTTAACCGGCCCAGGGCTGATGAGGCAGGACCCTCTCATTCTAGACCTCGAAAACGCTCATCCACATTTAAAAAGTTGTTCAATCTTTTTGGTGGTGTTTGTCAGAATCAGAGGGACATTATGGTTGCTGAAAGGGAAACTAGAATAAAAGAGAAGAAGGCAAGAGATTCTATCAAGATGATGCATACGGCTCAAAACCTTAAAACACCTAGATCACCCCTTTCACCCACAGTTGCTGAGCCAGAGATACCCTCAGTTGATGATATGATAAGAGGATTTCAGAGTACAAACTTCTATGGCACATTTTACCCCCGTGAGGGAGGATCCTCTTCTAGTCAGGCCACTCCTACTCCAGAGGATGTAGCAGCAGCTCAGGCACATTTAGCAGCAGCAGGTAGGGGAGCAGCAGCTTGAGCCACACCGGCAGCTTCTCCATTTGTTCCACCACACTCCTACGGGCCAGACTTTCGTGGTTTTGGGACTTCATTTGCCGGAATGACTGCATTCAGTGGCCTAGCACCCCAGTCAGATTATGCTTCTAGACTTGGCTATGGAAGTTACCTGGGTGGTTCTTTGCCAGGGACAGGTCTTGGTGACTCTAGTGCATCATTTTCCGAAGCTGCAGGCACTCTTCCCTCCACATCTTCAGCTCATGAGGATTGGGCACATCGTCTATCGGCTGATATCTTTAATCCTAATCCTTCCTCCGGTATGTCTCCAAGCTCAATTAGTATCACAACATCCTTTTCTGAAATCACCTTGCCTAGTTCCTTATACTTAAATCCACCCCTGCATTGGTTAAATGAAGGATATGATCAAGGGTGGAACCCATCCACGGGTGGTGATGGAGATAGAGAAAATCAGTGATCTGACCAAGAGAAGTTCTTCTTCTAGCCCCTTCTTGATGATGGATGACAAAGGGGGAGAATAACATGGATTAAAGCTTGCCTCTCGGTTTTATCTTAGTTGTCTGGGTAGGGCGGTTTAACCGGCCCTTGGTGGCGGTTAAACTGGCCTTAAGTGTGTCTTTAGACTTGGATCTGTAAAAATGTCAAATCTATATTTGTGGACTTGAGAAGAACTTGTAATGTGTGCTACTATGTGGAACCTATTTATGTTCTTAAGTGACCTTGTGTTAGAGTGATGCATGATCAATTGATGATTGTTATCCTCTTGTGCAACTGCCAGAACAGGGCGGTTAAACCGACTCCAAGGGGCAGTTAAACCGCCTGTCACCTGGCAGCAGCACAAGTTTCTCTTTTTTCACTTTTGTGCAATTATTGTCATATGCATCACAGTTTTATTATGGTTTTTCTTCACACACTTGTTGCACCCCCACAAATTCTAAGATCTAGGGGGAGCTCCATGGTTTACTTAAAATATGTGCAAAAATTGGCATGTGAGGCCAAGTTCATGAAAAATTCTCTACCTTTGCACATATTAGGGGGAGCTCAGTCTAAATCTCTGAATTTAAAAGCATTATTATTATATCCTTTTGTAAGCTTTAATCGGGTTGTCATCAATCACCAAAAAGGGGGAGATTGAAAGTGCATCTAGTCTCTTAAGTGGGTTTTGGTGAATTGAGTGACAAACGATTAGAGGACTAACATGTCTTGTAAAGATTATGAGCAGGATTTAATTTGAATAATCATGATTCGTGTGTATTCATTGGTTGAATACATAAATGTTTGGCTCACAAAGGAAGAATTGATGGCTCTCACAGTGATATAATATGGTGTACAACAAGCAAGTGTGAAACATGAAAAAGAGACGTGGTCTTTTAACCAAGTGAAGACTTGTTGACTCAAATGAGACATCATAATCAAGGTTGGATAAAATTGAGAAATGCAAGTTAAGAATATATGCTAGAAAAATGGTGGTATGGGACATCAAGACTCTATACACTTGGTGTATGACTTGCATTAGAAGACATGGATATATTGGATTTCTATGGTCAAAGCAAATGGATGAATTTCATAAATGATACAAGTGTATATGTGGCTATATGTGAAGCATGGAAGAAAGGTTGGATTTCGGGATAGTGTTTCTAAGGACCAAGCAATGTGTGGTCAAGTTGCGGCTTCAGTCATGGATTCTTTGCTAATGGTGACGAAACTTTTTATGGATCAACTGGATGATTCATGATCACATGTGGACTTCATATAAGCTAGTATCAATATCTATAGAAGAAAGGTGACTTGAACTAGAAGTGGATTTCATTCTATGTCAAAGTTTGAAGTCACTAGCTCAATTTGGTTTTTGCTCAAGCATAAGCAATGTGGACAGACCTCAAAGGAAGAATTGATTATGTGCGGCAAAATTGAAAGCATTCAAGCTCAAGCAAGTGATTGATTTTACGTTTATTCTTGAGTATAGGTCAAGCTCAAGCGACCTTGGTTCATCAATGAGCACCTTGGTGAGTTGTGATCCTGCCACCGTGGGGTCCAGGACGAGTGGTAGTTGCCCTGGTTCGTCGTAGCTGTTCCACTGATCTGCCCTGGAGAAGGTGATTGGAACCTCTGAGTACGTTAGGTACCTTGGGACGGCTGGCTCAATTGCCATTATGTGCCGTAGAGCGAGCTTAGCTTCCTCCGAGTGGGGAAACCATAGTCGCCGCCCATGATGACCATGATACGTTCTTGGGTTTCTGAAACTTGGGCGTCTGGTCCTCGTCGTCGTCCTCTGCTTCGTCGTCGGCCCTTTCCTTGTTCTTGTCTTCAGGATCGAGTGGTTCACTTGCCATCTTCTTCTTGGCCTTGTTCTCATCGATCCATCTCGGTGTATATGCGTTGGAGATCATAACATTGGCCCATGGTGTGCTTATGCTTTGGGTGCATTGGGCACGGCCTGTCCATGATCTTCTCAACGTCACTCTTGCCGGGGTAGTTCTTCTTTTGGCTTCACATGCCAGTCTCCAAAGTCGTGACTGTGTCGTCTGGCTTGCGCTTGTTGCTCTGGGAGCCCTGCTAGCCTTTGTTGTCTTCCCTACCCTGGGGAGGGCCATATTTCTCGAGGTCACGGTCTTCTTGCTCAGACCACGTCTCGACTTGGTCACGCAGGGCGTCCAGAGTCCTTGGACGATGCAGGCCAAATTGCCTGTCAAAAAACCTGTTGGTGATGCCGTTCTGGAACAAGTCGATGCAGTCGCGGTCAGAGACGTCCACCACCAGAGTCTTGATTTCCATGAAGCGACGCATGTAGTCGCGTGCGCTTCTCCTTTGTGCTGTTTGCACATGGCGAGGTCGTGTCGAGTCTTGGGGCGACTGTATGTGCCTTGGAAGTTTGACACGAAGATCTTCTTCAGGCGTTCCCAGGAATCGATGGAGCGTCGTGGCAGGTTTTCAAACCATGTGAGTGGAGCAGGCTCAAGTGCCATTGGGAAGTATCTGCACTTGATGGCGTTGTTGCCACCCGCGCACTCAATAGCTGTAGAGTAGATACGTAACCACGACTCAGGGGAGGTCTTGCCGTTGTACTTCTCGAAGCCGACTGGTTTGAATGGTTGCGGGTAAACCGCCATCCGGATGTCCCTGGAGAACATTGGGTACTCGTCATCTTCTTCTCTGTACCCCCGGGCTTCATCACGCCTCTTGGATTCAAGGATGGAGCGTGCGTCGCGGTTGACGTTGATGGTTTGCCGGAGGTCGACACCGTGTGCTGGCCTGTGGATGATGTGCAGCGTCGTTGCGATGAGTACGTCCGCCTCGTTGACGATCATCCTCTGGTCGGTGTTGGGCGGGCCTTCTGCGCAGTTGACCTCTCCCGGTCGCTTGGATTTTGGTGGTCGATGCCTGTCGCGGGGAGGTTGGCGTCCGCTGCTTTCGACTTCTTCGCTTGGAGCTGCTCGAGGCCGCTGCGTGATGGTGCGGCGGCGATGGCCTTGTCGAGAGTGCGGACCATGTTGTTGATCCGTTCGAGTGCAGCTGCCGTTTCTGGGGTTCTTGGCAGGCTGCGGATGTGATAGGCAATCTCCATGGCGTTAGCCATAGGAGAGTCCGTAGCGTGCCACTCAGCGCGAACTCTTGAGCGAGGTTGCGCCCAGCCATGATGCGATTGCGAGCGTTTAGGCGGCGCTAAGCCCTCCTGTTGTTTCCGGATTTCTCTGTCCGTGGCCGCTTGAGTGGATTCGCCAGCGGGTGCGTCTTCATTGGCAGAGATATCTCCTTCTAGCTTGAAAACATAGCGCGGTCGTTGTCGACGTTGCCAGCTGCTGCTGCGCCAGCCATGAAGACTTGTCGATTGGGTTCGACAGAGTCGCTGGAGCGTGGGGTGACGAGCTCCGTAGAGCTTTCCTCCTCTAGCAGCAGCGGTGTGCCGTACTGGAACGGCAAGTCGTCAGTAGCTTCAGACCCAAAGAGTACAAAGATCTGGCGGACTCGTAGACGTCCCGTGGGATCCTGTCTCTTTGGTAGACTGTTCTTCCTTCAGGCGTGGCGTAGATCACGAGTCGTGTTCGCCATCGTCTTGTAGTGTCTCCTCTCCGAGTCCGAGTGGCATTCGGGGACCGCTTGGCTCAGAGAGTTGGCGTGTCCTGCCATGACTCGGACTGGGACGTCCCGCATCGAGTCCATGACGGACTTGGTACTGGCTCCGTATCGCCTCACAATATGCGTTGGTCAAATTGCGGAGTCCAAATGGGAATTGGGGTGGGAGGGTTGTTTGCTTCTCCGAAGTCGTTATTGACTCGGACTCTTGCCCGCAGATCAGTCCGCGAGCGTGATCTCGTCGAGTTGTTCGGCCAAATCCTCTACGATGGGCGCTTGCTCCTGCTTCAACTCGTGGGCGTCGCGATGAAGCTGTAGAAGCCACCCGAGCCGTCGGCGACGTAGACCCACGAGCCAAAGTGGAACATTGTGTCCTCCTGAGGGCGCGTCAGCTTGAATGTAGGTCACCATTGCGTTCTCCACAGGGATCTTCGAGGGGGAAAACCCTACCTGGCGCGCCAGATGTCGGTGTTTTTTATACCGTCGTCCTACCGAGGGTATCCCGATGTGGGTAGTAGAGTTTCAGGTGGGTTTCGCCAAGATCAGGAACGCAAAGGCTAAGAGACTCAGGATATTTTAGATAGGTTCGGGCCGCTTAGAAGGCGGTAATACCCTACGTCCTGTGTGGTGATTGGTATTGATGAGATCGTCTGTTTTGGAGAGGGTCCTCTGCCCCAGCCATTATATACACGACGGGCAGGGTTACAAGGTCGGTTTCACAGTAGAATCCTAACCAATTACTCATCGGAGGAGTGCTTTACAAGCCAATCCGAGTATTTTACAAGTCATACGACTAGTTTCCATAACGAGAAAAATCCTTACAGTACTCTACTCGTGTTCTTCACGCCTGGTACGACTCTGTCTGGAGATAATCCATGTGTCCCTGTGGGCCCATGGTCGTACCTCCAACAGCTACCCATATATATTCGGCTGCTCAAGAAGTCGGCTTCTTCTTGCTTATTTTTCCTCACAAACATTATTGAAACAGTTAAAAACCAACCAAATTTTCCACCAGCCGAACAGGTATACTTTTCTATATCTGAGATCAAAACATGTATGTACGTCCAAGCGAGCATATTCTTCCATTCTTTAAAATGGAACCAACCGACGTTAGGAGTAATAAATCCTGGTCTTGACCGGCTCGCTTTGCCAGCGCATCCTTACCTCCGTTTTCGTATGTACTCACCTTCTAACTTGACCGTATAATTTGGGCTTATTCTCTATATGCCATCAAAAATTTAACTAATCCCTTACATGCACTACGAGAGAAGAGCTATCCGCGAACACATAAACAACGATCATTTTTGGACCTGGTGCTAACAAGCATTAGCACCGTGTCTAATGTCTAGTAGCACGCACAGGCGCGCGTAGGTGGGGGGGACCCTTTAACACCGGTCAATAGCAACACCCGGTGCTAAAGGTCACCTATTGGCACCGGGCTAGCCACCAACCGATGTTATTGCGCCAAAACACATTTAGCACCGTTAGAAACCAGCACCGTTGCAGATGCCGCGAGAGGGCAGTACACAGCGCAGCGCGCGCAGCAGGCTCTCATCTTTTCTTCTCCCTCTTTCTTCTCTCCTCCATTCACTCCTTTTCTCTTCTTTCTCTACCTTATCTCTTCATTCTTCCTCTCTCATCCCTTCCTCTTCTCTCTGCAGTAGGCTGCGCGAGGGCCGACCCGGCGGCGCGCGGCAGTGGCGCTGGAGGGCCGCGAGCGCGGCGACGCTGGAGGCTGCGAGCGGCAGCGGCGGTGCTGGAGGCCCGCGCGTGGCGGCGCTGGAGGCCCCGCGCGGCGGCGCGTGCTGGAGGCCCCAAGCGTGGCGGCGACGTTGGAGGCCGCGTCCGGCGTCCTGGAGGCCCGCGCGCGACGGCGACGCTGAAGGCCGCGAGCGCGGCGCTGGATATCGTTCAAGGTTTTGTTGAATCTTTCATTTTTTTTCTAAAAATGCACTAGAACAATGTTTAATATTTTGTTGAATCTCTCATTGTATAAGTAGTAATGAGAGATTCATCCCTTACATGTTCGAGGATTTAACTCATCTCTTTGGGTAAGAGGTTCAAACTTCAGACGGTGCAGTGTCCGCATAAAAAGGGTGCTCGAGAACCAGCACCCACAGCACACATGTCACCCTTGTCACATCACACTACCTACGACTCGTGCATGGAAAAAGGGGCTTGCAAGACAACAAGACTACAAGGGTTGCAACAAGCCAACAACCAAGGTTACTATAAAGGCGGAAAAGGCGGCACATGTGTTAGGACGGAGAGCGAACGAGCAGTGAAAGTACCAGTACTTGCCACGTCAGCAAAGGGTGGGGCCCACACACCAGCTGGCCGGGTTCCGTTCGAGAAAGGCCTTGGCTCTTTGCTGGGCCAGCTCTGGGGGCTAGCTAGCTAGATTCCATACGAAATGACAGGGGCGCACACGAACTAAAGCTAGCTCCCCTGTTTGTGATTAAGAGATGGCAACAACCAAAGCAACAGGCCAAGCCAGCCAGGAAAGAAACCTCTGCTCCCATGTTCAATCATTGCTGGCGCGTGGATTGTACGGAGCGGGTGATTAACGAGAAGCCCCCGGCCATAATGCAACTGTTAAGAAATTAATTAGTGGATTAATTAGTGATCAATTACTGTAATTAGTTAATTAGTGGAAGGGGAACCGCCTCTTGAGGGATGCCTCCAAGGGGCCAACCTGCCCGAAGGGTGCCTCAAAGGGGCACCCTGCCTGTTCACTGAGTATAAATGTACACAACCCCTATCAATGAGATCAATCCATTCCATTCCATCCATTCCATTTGTCCCTTCTGCTTTTTGCTTCACAACACGTTATCATGCACTTTGCTCTCTACTGGGCACAATAAGAAAAGACAAGGCCAAGAGGGCCTCAAGTTACAGAAGTAAGATGATACTGGTCACTTACATTTCATTACAATTCAATTGAGGATATTTTCCTCTTCTTGTTCATGGCCGGCGTTGGAGCACCACGGCCGGCCAACATTGGAGCGCCAGTCTACGGCCATCCCATGGCCGCCATGGTTAGTGGTTTCCGTGGTCTGCAGACACCGCCACTTCCATGACGGGAATCAATGGACGACTCCTCGTGGCTATCAACACCATGGACGAAATTCTCTCCCTCCACCACTGTGCCATGGCCTTCGATCCCGGCATCTGCATCAGCAGAGGCTACACCCTCGCCGGTTGCCTCGTCCTCCGCTTCTCCCTCGCCAACTCCGGCGGCGGCGCCCTCGGCCCAAGGAGCGTCGACTTCGCCGCGTCGGGGCCGTCGACATCCGTCGGAGAAGGGCCAGGCCACAGCCGCGGTCGGCAACAGTTGGCGGCCGGGGTCCGGCAGAAGCAGTAGGGATGAGGAGCAGGAGCGGGACGGGGCAGCACCCGGCGCCTACAGGAGCCGCGGCGACGCCATCAGGCGACGACGCCGTCTTCGCGACGTCGTGGACGTCGACACCGGCCGGCGGTCCGGCGCGGGACTTGCAGCCCAGCATCGTTGGGCTTCCTCCAACCAGTGAAGGCCGGCCGGTGGCCGGCACAAGCCGACGCTCGGGGGGAGGGCGACCGTGGAGGAAGAGGAGGAGAAAGGGGAGGTTGGCTCAGATCCGGCAGGGCTCCTCCCGCTGGCGGCTTCGAGCGGCGGCGGCGGCGGCATCACCAGGCGGCGGCGACTCTGGTGACGGGGACGAGATAGGGTTCTAAGTTCTAACCCTAACCGTCTCCCACCCATCCCTTTATGCGGGCCTCGCCTCCATAGGCCAAATGGGCCTACGACCCATTGGCCGCACCATCGCCAAGCAGGCTGGGCCACGAGTCCACTGGCCTAGATGGGCCGCGAGCCCAACGGCCGAGCTGAGCCTAGTCGGGCTGCCACAGGCCGGCCCAGCCGCCCCTACTGCTTTGCCAAATTGCAATAAGGCCCCTTGACTTATTAGTATTTACATGTTTAGAACTTTCAGTTCTGCATGTTCACCAATAAGTCCCTGGATTGTTCTGTTAAGTCCTCAGACTTTCTAATATTTGCAGATTTATTGTAAATAGCTATATAAACTATCAAGTTTAACAAATTAGCTCCAATGTACTATGTTACGCAGTAATTGTACATTATGTGATCTGCAGAACACATGGTTATGCAAATATATTTTAGAACAATCTTTTTATGTGTCATTTATTTAATATATTTAGTACATGACACTTAAGTTACACTACATCAAGTAGTATCAAGCAAAATAAAAATAAAA